>CM030358.1:213574577-214235821 GCA_017893485.1 Hemerocallis citrina | reverse complement strand
ATCTTGAACACCGCGCCCAAAAAGCCCATGCCACACCTGTCGCCATCACGTTGGGAGAGAGACGCCAACCACGTCAGCGAGCTCCTCGAAAAGCGCGTCAAGACCTTGCTGTTTCTCTGCCCTGGCCCACGTGCCGCTGACGTCACGTCCCGTTCTCTATCTTTCTACCTTTTCGTCTGATTTTGTTCGTTTTTTTAAAAATTTATTTACAAGGTCAGTCGTCTCTTGGTGTGCGTGTTTCCTCTTCTCTCTCTTGGTATAGGCATATGGGTAGGAGAATTAGAGTTTACTTTTTGCAGAAAAACCCCATTTTCTTCATTTATTTACTTCCTTCCATGATTTGCTCTTTATTTCTTTCTTCTTTTTCTTTTTCTTGAAAACACGTGCTGCATACATAAAATAAAATCAGAAATTAGGGTTTATAAATAAAATTAATTAGTTTAAAAATTAATTAAACTAACTAAAAATTATATTAGCTCATTTAAACCTCTTTTACAATTGTTTATTATATTTTCATCTCAATTGGCAAATTAAAATTTATATTTTGTTTTTCTCATTACCAAATTGTAAAATTTAAATTCAACAAATCAATAAATAAATCAATGTTTTTATTTTGTTTGTTGATTTTTACCAAAAATCTTCATTTTTTGTATCAAAAATCTTATTCCTTCAAAAATAATTAATTACTTGAAATCTTATGAAAATAAGATAAAATATTGACAAGATAGATGAATACAAGCAATTTTAGTGGGTAAATGAGTATAAATATTTGTATAAAAATTAGACACATCAGTTCTTCCTCACTCGGGTTAAGGCAAAAGCCCCAACCGGGATAATTCTTGTGTACTTTGTGTGATTGGTGCGATGTAGTTTTGCTTGGTGGTTTGTATTGATTGTGTCGAAGACTCAATAAGATCCTAAGTTTTCCTAACAGTGGTATCAAAGCAATCAGGTTCGTGGGTTTGTTCGAGTTCCTTGGAGGAGATGACAGATCAAAAGACGAAGATCAAGCGGTTTGATAGTAAGATCAACTTCATTCTATGGATGTGGACATGTATGATGTTTTGGTTCAGAAAGACTTGCACCTTACCTTAGAAGAGAAGAAGACAACCGACATGAAGCAAGAGAAGTGAGATGAGATTTGTTTGAAGGCCTTGAGTTTAATCTGATTGCAATTGGCGGACAAAGTTAAGTGTAATATTCTTGAGGAGACAAGTGCGGCGAGTCTGTAGGCAAGACTCAAATCTGACTACTCGGAGTCGTCGTTGCTAGATCGAATGTATTGAAAGAGAAAGCTATTTAGTTTCTCAATGAAGGAAGGTACTCATCTTCAAGATCATATTGTGGAGTTCAATAAGGTGATATATGAACTGAACGCGATTAACGCTAATGATCTTAGTGAAGATGATAAAGCTTTCAACTTGATATATTCACTTCCAGCTTCTTATGATCACTTGATAACTATCATGCTACATTGAAAATTAGCCAATGAGACACTTACTGTAGCCGGGATGATTAAGGATCTGAAGGAAGATGAACTAAGAAAGGAGACTCATAAATGATGATCTATTTCTACAGAGTGTTTTTCGGTGGATGATGATACTTTAATTGGAAGGGATGTGGCACACAATGGTAAGATTTGTTGCCACTACTGTAGAGGAGCTGAGCATTAGAAGAGAGACTGTTGCAAGTGGTTGAGTCAGAATAGTGTTACTAAATCAGGGGAACAAGCCCATATAGTCAGCACAACTGAGTCAGGTAATAATGATGATTATTGTTTTTTTGTTTCAAGTTGTTCAGATGTGGATTCAAGTTGGTAGTTTGATTAGGAAAGTTCTTCTCATATTTGCTATGAGAGGGAGATATTTTCTACTTACAAGTCATCAACAGGTCCTAGTGTGATAACGAGGAGTGGTGCGATTTGTGAAGTAGTGGGTGAGGGAACAGTTGAATTAGAGACGCCAGATGGTAAAGGGTTCACACTAGAAGATATCATGCATGTTCCTTCGATACAACAAAATATGATATCCTTGGGGACTCTTGATGCTCGTGGCTGCAGGTACACAGCTCGAGATAGAGTTTTGACAATTTGGGATAGTCGTCGTAAGGTAATGAAGGGTAAGAAGGAAATTGGGCAGGGTCAGCACAATCTCTACCAGCTTTGTGGGAGCAGAAAAACTCGGCCGAGTGTATGGAGGCCTGTTGTTCCTAAAGAATTATCTAGTAAGCCATCACTAGAATTATCAAATCGAGACTGCAACGTTCGAATACCGTTGGAAGGTGGAGAGAGCCTTAAAATAGGTGGAGTTCGTATGAAGGGTGGCACCTCCATGATTACATCTATAGGGGTGTACCCTTGAGGGGGACATATAGCTGGAGGAAAATAGGTGAAGGTAGATTTCAACTAGCAAAAGAAGCCATAGAAACATGTTGTTTACAAAGCAGAGAAGAAAGGTCTAGAAGAGTTTTAAATCACACATGTGTGGATTCATGAGTATGCAATCCAAGATGGACATTGTTGGGTTTGTATGTCTTGCATACACATGTTCGATGAAGAAGAAGATGAAGCGTTGAGATGGATCGAAGCGAGGCATCGAAGAAGAAGGAAACCAATCAGTAGAAATAAACAGGTGGAGGTGTGGTCGACCGCACTTGGGGTTGGTCGACCGCTCTGACTACACAGGGTTCCCGAGAGGGGAACAGTCGACCGACCGCGGCGCTGATAGGTTATTTGGGTCGGATCTTGGAGATTTGTGAGAAACCCAACTTCATCTTCAAGTCAGAACGTACGAATCTTAATGCAAGGATATCTCTTCAGTAGTATTCAGATGGTTAATGTATCAAGTGTATCAAACTAGGGTTTCTCTGGATCTATAAATATAATGTAAACAACTCTTAGAACGATATGATTCTATTGAGTACTGAATATAAGAAGAGAGTACTTCATATGAGAGAAGGTGAGAGAGTTTCTCCATTGTAAGCAACAATCAAGTTCCAGTTAGGCTTGAGAGAAGGTCGTGGTGATAATTGTAATATTCTTTTATCTTTTCTAGTTGAAATAATATCTCGGTTCTTCCTCCTCCGAATTAAGGCGAAAGGCCCAACCAGGAAAATTCTTTTGTGCTTTGTGTGATTGGTGCGATCTAGTTTTGCTTGGTGATTTGTGTTGATTGTGTCGAAGATTCAACAAGATCCTCAGTTTTCCTAACACCATGGAGGCGGTGCACGAAGCTAAATTGATGTACAAACAATTTTACTAGTCCGAGCATTGTGATTGGGCCCGAGATGGGGTTCATTACAATATTAGAGGAGATAGGGCCCAAGATAGGAAGGTTTGTCATTTTTGATAGTGTGTGATGACTATCGGTTGTCGGCCCACCCTCTAAGGATGTTAGAGGGATCTTTTGTTTGTATTGGTTATGTTGCTTCATATTTTATTTCATGTTCGTAGTTTGTATGTTGGCTCAGTATTCTGAGTTTGTATTGTTAATTTTTTATTAATAAAACAGGGTGACTATATTTTACCTTTTCATTAAAATAAAAAAATAATAATAAAAAAAAACTATTGCATAGATGGTCCAATAGAGAGAAGTAATACTCCTTTTATGCAAGGGCATACATGCAAAGACAACCTTAAAATTAATCAGATCAATTCCTGCACCCACACCAATTAATTACACACATACGCATAGGGTCACACTCACACATAACCACACCAAATTATCACCCAATATAATAATATCCCATCCTCAACCCATCTACCCTCCCTATATAACCAACCACCCTACACAAACAAAAAACTCAAAACCTAAGTAACAAAAAATACTCCCCCACCACCACCAAATAATAATAATAATAAAAAAAAAAATTCAAGAAAAAGGAGCTCGGAATGGGAAACAGCCTACGGTGCTGCATCGCCTGCGTGCTCCCATTTGGGGCCCTCGACGTCATCCGCATCGTCCACCTCAACGGCCACGTCGACGAGTTCAGCCGGCCAGTTTCGGCCGACGAAATCCTCGATGCCAACCCCGGTCACGTGCTCAGCACTCCCTGCTCCTCCCAGGGCGGAGTTCCGGGTCGGATCCTCATCGTCTCGCCCGAGTCCGAGCTCAAGCGGGGCGCCTTCTACTTCCTCATACCCGCCGCTTCCGTACCCGATAAGAAGAAGAATAAGCATAAAAAAAATAACAAAGATAATAATAATAATAATAATAAAGCCCGTAAAAATTCTCATAATAGTAGTAAGAATAAAGTAAATGATGACGTGGATAAGGCGCTAGATCAGGATAAGTACTTGGAGGACATCTTATCGGAGAAAAGCGCGGGGTATAGTAAACGGAAGAGGAGCAAGCGAGTCGGAGTTTGGAGGCCACACCTCGAGAGCATATCGGAGGATCCGTGACTTAGCGGGTTTTCACCCGGATCCGAATTTGTATTTATTTATTAGTATTTTTTTGCTCTTATGGGATGAGGGGTCTTTTTTGGATATCCAGTGGATATCTTTTTTTTTTTTTTGTGAATTTGTTTTTTGGGCCTCTCATTGCATGGTTGGTTTTTCTTTTTTATTTTTTTGTAATTTTTTGAGGAAGTGAAATTTGAGTGGCTCCATGAGGGGATGGAAGTTATTAAAAGAAAAGCAATCATGAGGGTAAATTATTTTATGGTGTATAGATTAGAAGAGTTTCTGGCTGCCTTCTTCCATCCGTCAATGTTTATAAATTTTAGTATTTCTTCTTCTTCTTCTTCTTCTTCTTCTTCTTTTTTTTATTTTTTATTTTTTTTATAATTTTGATTATCTTTAGTAAGCAGAACTATAGTTGGTAGTAGATCTGCAGACTTCAATTTTTGTTCCTAACAGATACATTATTCAGCAAGTATCGTTTAGTAATAAGATATAAGTTCTACGGGAGAGTCTTCTCCCATAAAATTTAACTAACGGTCTAACTAACTCGCTGAGCTTTGCATACTATTACCTCGAGATTTATGCCATATTTGTAACTCCTAAACAATTAAGAGTCATAAAATTATATAATTACTTAAAAATAATTTTAAGGGACACATAAAATTATATATTACATAAAAATTTAAAAATGCATCTTAGCTATTTCAATCACAGTATAATGAAAAGATGATAAATCTACAAATTAACTAATTCAACATCATTCTATATATCTATTCAATTAAAAGAAAATAAAAAAAAATAGTCGAATAATTAACAAAATTTAGAGATGCTAAGAAAGAGACTTACAATCTTGTCAGATTTCTCCATTCTAAAACTTGGTTGCAAATACTCATATTGTCTGCGAAGTTCCTCAATATTTTTCTCCAACTTTTCTATATTATTCCTTAATTGTGTCTGTATAAAATGATCAAACTATAAAACACACATACAGTACTATAATTCACCAAAATTTGTCAAAAAAAAAAAAAATGTAGTAAAGATACCACTATCTGCATGTTGTTTCCCTTATGATTCCAGCATATTCTGAAGCTTCTCTTGCTTCATCAAATTTTCATCTTCTCATTTCATCAACCATTTGATGGAAGTCATTAGCTTTCTTATATATTCACTCATTTGTTCACTTTTACCCTAAGAAAATAAAAATAATAAAATACAATATTGATAAAATTGACCAAACTATTCAACTTTCATGCTTTTTACCATCATCTACAATCCATCATTCTTTGTAATTGAATATTTAATGATAATATTATTTAAAATGCAAAAGTTCAAATGAAAACAGATATTAATTAGAAGAAAAAGCCCTCATATGCAAGTCAATTTGTTCCAATTTCACACTTGACGATCCCCTTGCTTCTAATCCAAAACCTTATATTATTAGGTTTGCATCTGATCCTGAATCTCTAAACTTGACCATATTATCATAAAAAAAAAGAAAAATACTCAAACACAAACAAATTAAATATTACCCGAAAAAGGATATAAAAACTGAAACAACAATTCTAATTTAAGAAAGATTGCTAAAATAATTATGAGAGATTGCTAAAAATAAATGAAAAGTTCAAGAACTTAACAGAAGTAATTTTTCATGAGAAATAATTATAAGAAGTAGTTAACACAATTACCATCAAATTGAAGAATAAAAGTTGATCTTCATGTAACCTACATCTGGGTTAATTGCAGCGGCGGCATGACATACACGCCTGATTGCCATCTCCGTAATCTCTGGAAGTACACATTAGATAGAGTAGTGTAAATCAGTGAATAAACAAAAACAAACATATAATCACGTACATTATCTCTTACTTTCCCACAGTTTATTCTTTTCTTCATCTCTTCGCCTTCAAAAATCCCAATTTCCTACTTTTGCTCTCCGTTCTCTATTTCAAAATCGAGAAATGAGAGAGGGGTAGGCCTATTAGCTTAAGATATAGTATAATTGGACTTTCGAGTAACATATATTACTACATGTGAACATTCACCTAAGTACCAGGGAACAACATCATGACTATATCAGACTTATCGTTCTACTTGGCTCTTATCAATGGCATACCATGGATAATATTAAATAGTGGTGGTCTAATACCAGTTCTTATACCGTCAAATTGTTCTATATATACTTTCCTTAACTGTGGTGGAGTCATATCTCCCTTTTACAATCATAGCTGGCAGAATTGTGAACCCCTTAAAGCTAGAATTCTAGTTTGGCTGGCGGTGCATAATAAGCTTTTAACAGTAGAGATTCTAAACAAAAAGAATCTTGCCATAGAGCATAAATGTATTTTTTGCAACTCTCCAGAAGAGACCAATAATCATATGTTCATCCATTGCCCCTTTATCCAACTGCTTTGATTTATTTGCAAGAAGGCTTGGAATGTGCAGGGTAAACCCGGTTCCATGACTTCATGGTGGAGTAGCAATATGATCAAACGTTTCTTCAAGTTGTCTTGGGACCTTGCGATGATAGCGACGCTATGAATTATTTGGAAAGAAAGAAATAGTATGATTTTTACCAAAAACTCGCACTCTATTGATAAAATTATTGAAGATTTGATTTACTTCGTTCATTTTTTTTGTCTAATATCCTATCTCCTACAAAAAGTGTTATGCTTAATATTGATAAACTTGATTCGGTTGCGATTTCTTTGATTCAGACTGGGATGAGTAACTCTTTAGTTTAATCTTTACTATTCTCTATGTTCATTCGCTTATTTTTGTTCTTGCAGGGTTGTTTATTGTCCTTTTTGGAGACTTTTTGGCAGCAACCTTCCATATTCTGAGGTGCTTTCTTCCAGGTTGCTGATTTTGCTGTATGATCCTAGATGTGGGTTCAGTTTTTGAGCTAGGACCGTCAATGTTTGGTCGTTCTGGATGTTTTCTTGGTTTGGCATGTTTTGGTTTCTTTGGTATTTTGACGAATCTGCTCCTCTGACTTTACTTTACCTCATCGGTTTCTGACTCTGGAATGTTGTTTTCGCTGCTCCTGTATGATGTTTTTTGTGCTGATGACCGTTGCTCAACTCTCTGCTGTTTTGGTTTTAATTTTGCAAGAGTTTCTTAGCGTTGTATTTAAGTTCTCGTTCTTAGCTCTTGTTCTTTTTTCTTAGGCTTTGCAATGTACTTTCTTCTCTTCTTTTCTTTCAGTTGTGAGGTTTGTAATTAATCTATACTGTGTGTTTGTTAATCATTTATTTATATATATCTAATAGGATGGAGCTACGGTTCTAGCCTATTCAATAAAAAAATAAAAAATTAAAATACAAAACATAAAACAACAATAGTAACTTCATCAGTTTTATCTAGCACCATCACATTTACCCGATACCCGGACCCGATCCGGAATCGGAGTTGGACCGGAACCGACTCGATTTATACGGGTCCGGGTTTGCTTAAAATAGAACCGACCCGGACCCGGACCTGGACCCGTTAAAAAATACTCCAAAAATATGAAATTTGAATAACATGATTATAAGGATATACATGTAAATTGTAATTGTTGAAGATAGATGTGTAAATATAATATATATTCACGTACTTAAGTGGAAAAAATTTTGGAACCTTCACTACAACAATAATTGTCTTTCCCGACCTTTTTTTTAATTCCCCGATGTTATAAACGTTGGTGTAGCCTCTACTGGCATTTTTAAAAACACCGGTATATACGCCGAGAAATCGAGCGTCGCGGAAGAGTAGGGGTCTATATGGGCGTTTTTAGAAAACGCCGGTATAGATAAATACCTACCCCGGTGTTTTAAAATTGCCGGCGTAAAGGTGTTTTAAATCGAATTCTTTTTCTTATAACACCTACCCCGGCGTTTGGAAAATGCCGTCATAGGGTTTTTAAAATTTTGGGTAAAATCTACCCCGGCACTTTTATAAATGCCCCCGGCACTTTTATAAACGCCGGGATAGGTATATATTATTTTTTTTTCATTTTAAAAATTCTAAACGGAAGATTAACAAAAAAAGATAACAACTACCATACTCTTTAAAACTGCAGCAACGCTTACAATCAAACATATACTAGAGGCAGAGCCATGCATACAATCAAACATATATTGCTTACAATCAAACATATACTACAGTTTTGCATACTTCACAATCATACATATACTAACTGATAATATGCTCCAGGATTACCTAACTCACCATTAAATACTTCACAAAGGTCCATACATATGGAAATTGTGGCTGTTGAACTAACTGATAAAGGATTAAGGATGACCATACATATCTAACTTCTCACAATATATAGATTAACTAACTAGATCAAGAAAATATTTTCTCTTGCCAGCTTAAGAATCTTCAACCTGTGAGGGAGTAGGCATCGGACTACTAGATAAGAATGACTTGAAGAGCACAAGTGCCTGCTTGGGTTGCTTGGGTTGATGCAGAAGAACCTCATGTCTTGCTCCCCTCACCGTAACAAATGTGAGTCCTTTGTAAATTTGGGTCCAACCTGCAACCTGTTTACATCATTTTATTAGTTTTGTTTGAGCATCACTCTCACAAAATGTAACTATGATGTGTTTTTTTATTGGTTTCAGGCCAGTAATCTCCATTTATAACTCTAAGATGAGTGAACTGTGTCATAAGAATTTGTTGCTTTCCTTAAATCATAGTTACATTTGCTGACTAAAGAAACTGGAAACATGGAATCAATGGACATGGAAATGACACTATTGTCCCCGTATGTGATTTGCTTTGCTGACTGATGAAGAAAAAATGCACTGAATGTAAAATATGAGTGATCCTGTTGCTTCCTCAATTAATATCTACAATTAAACACCCATAATTTTACATGAGGAACACAACATAAGTATGATAGATCTTATAGATAACTATAATTAAACACCCATGTAATCAGAAGTAATTTCATATACATAGCCAAATCCAACTAAACATTAACTAGTACATAATGATCGAGAAAATAGAACATTTCTACAAGTCTATACTAAATTATCATATGCTTGGTTGAAACTTGAAATTGTGAAAAAAGAAAGTTCCTTAGACGGCTTCTTTTTGGTATAAAGCAAATTTAATTTCACTAAGGTTGACAATAAGGGTCTGCTGAGGAAAAAAAGATAGGATAACCAAAGGTATTTTTTACGTGCACCCACAGTATGCTAACTTTCGTTGTGTTACCTCTATCTCCACTACCTCTAGCATAAAAATTAACTCCAGTCACCCTTTAACTAAGTTTGGAAGTCTACAGTTAAGATAAATTAGATCTGAGCATAGTTTAGCTAACTGCAAAAAGGTTGCAAATAGTTTAAATTGCATTCTGTGATATGGTTATCTTAACTCCAAAAAGGTTACAAATAGCCCAAAGTTATGATGACTGAACTTATGTAAGATAAATCCACAAAATTTTAGTTATAATAACTTAAATCCCTTCCAAAACTAAAACTAATTTGATCAAGGAATGCTTGCAATAAAAGTGGAAAAGTTCACTTCACCTCTTGTCAATAAAGTAACGTTAGCATTGATCCAAAGTGAAACACAGTTCACATTTCCCATTTTTATTAGATAAAAGACATCACAGTTAACAACACAACATGATCCTAAATCAATCAAACATAAAAATACTAAGTAAGTTATTTGAAACCTAAATTAATTTTAAGACGATTGGTTTGCAGTGGAAGCATTAAATGGAAGAGAATTGATAGCAATGACCATAGCGAGAGGTAGGATAACAAGATACTAAACTAAGAATGATTAAAGCTAATCACATATATATGACTTATCAGATATAGATGGATGCACCAATCTCATATGAGCGATCGGTCACCAACAAAGTGAATAGGGAAAATCAAAACCAGTTTACATTGTAATTGGAATCTCACCAAAACACCAAAATAGCTAACACCATACTGATCCACCCAAAATTATTACCAAAATCCAAATAGGTTTCGGTCAATTCATTACAAAAATATACAATTGATGAAATAAGAAATTACTTCGATTAGCAAATTAGTGAAAAATTACAATAGTTACCAACTAATTCATGGCTCAAAAACATCATTAACTTCTAAGAGAGATTCAACGGTTGTGGGAGCAGTTCCGAATGGCGAACCACTTCTTACCCGCTTATGAGCGAATAATTTGAAGCGGAATCGAGCCAAGTATTGGAATCCGAACTCGTCGTTTAAGAGAGATTCAACGGTTGTGGGAGTAGTTCCGAATGGCGAACCACTTCTTACCCGCTTATGAGCGAGTAATTTGAAGCAGAATCGAACCAAGTGTTAGACTCCGAACCCGTCGTTTAAGAGAGATTCAACGGTTGTGGGAGCAGTTCAGAATAGCGAACCACTTCTTATTCGCTTATGAGCGAATAATTTGAAGCGGAATCGAGCCAAGTGTTGGACTCCGAACTCGTTGTTAGAGGGGGTTAACAAGGTGTAGGAGCAATTCCGAATGGCGAACCACTTCTTACCCGTTTATGAGCGAGTAATTTGAAGCGGAATCGAGCCAAGTGTTGGGCTCCGAACTCGTTGTTAGAGGTTAGTAAGTTGTGGGAGAATGGAGGCTTGCTCGGACGGAGGTTTATCGCCCGTTGCTCTTCTTCTGTGTCAATTTGGCCAAGGCGCCTCTCCATCTCGTAGAGACGGTGGTAGACTAAATCTTCTCTTTGATCATATCTTGCCGAGCCCCGGGACTCATCTTCGTACGAGGGTGGACTGGGGCTGCGGCGATGGTAGCTTGGAGATGGAGGAGGACAGGGATTGTGAAGGCGGTGGCTCCTAGCTGGCTCATGAGTAGGTGGCCTTTGATCATTATTTGGGGCGATATTGAGGACCCGTAAAACTGCCGCTTGGAAGTCTTGAAGATCTGCCTTTGTGACTGGTGCCTCTCCAGCTTGGCGGTTCCTATGTATGGCTCGGCTTACTGGAGAATGAGTTCTCCACTGATGACGCTGAGGGGACTCTCTTCGCCTCCTTAAGGGAGGCGATCTTCTAGTCCTCGGTCGGCGGGGGGTCCGGACTCATGAGGCCACTGGGTGCTCAGGTTGATGGACTCCCCCAAGGGCTCGCCATCCATTCAGGCTAGTTCGGAGGTCGACCCCCTTTTGACGGTCGGCAATCACTTGACGAAGATCCCACTCGGAGGGCTTTAAGAAGCCATAGATTCAACTGAAGGATTGGGACCCGCGACATGGTCATGAAGAGGATGTTGCTTCGGACGACTCCGACGGGAGCCCCCCTGGGCAGCCCCCCGAGACCCTGGAGGGGCCTGTTGAGGAGGAGCACCTTGAGCTGGAGGAGGGGGAGGAGGAAGAGAAGTGGTTCTTCGGCTGGAGACCGTTGCCTTCCCCTTTTGTTTTGGATGCATGGCTTGAAACTAGTCTCGTTGAAGAAGTTAGGTCGGGTTGCTTTTTTAGCTTCCCACAGACGGCGCCAATCTGTTGCTGCTGATTTTGGTGTAGGAGCAAACAGATGAATTTGTGGATTCTTGGAGAAAACAATAAGGCAAACCTGTTGACCTGTTGACCTTCACCGATGTGTTGACTTGGTCTCTTGCCGCTGCTGCGAACCTGCAAAAAGTGCGAGACACCGGGATGGATCCCGGTGACGCACCCTCCGACACTCTTGTCAGTAATCTGAATGATTATAAAAGAGCTTTAATTGGAAAAATATTGATTACCTGGTAACAGTGGGGGGAGAGGGGTTTTTATAGTCGCCTTTAGGGATCCGTTTCGAGATAAGAACATATATCTACTTCCCGGTGTGAATGAATAGAAGCGGTTAAGATCACTTCTTAGGGATAATCATGAATCTGAATTCTTCTTTATCCTTCTGAACTGGTTTGTAATGGGTTGGGACCCGTACCCAGTAAGACAGATCCGTTTATGGATTATTGGGCTTTGAAGAAAGACTCAGTCCCCATTTCAGACCTGTTTGTAAGTGAAATTACCGTTTTATCCCTGAGCTTTAAGATTCGTGCCCGATTTGAACGGTCCCAATGTATACCATTTTTAGCCATATCAGGTGGTACTGGGAATTTTTCTCTTTTAACAGTCAGGGCTCATTCTCAAAAAGACCCTAGTTCTAAAATCCTAGGGGCGGCAGCGGCTACCCTCAGCGCGGCCCCCCACCTTGTCGTCCCCCCTGACCTCTCCTCCACCTCCGATTCGACCTATCCCTTTCCGTCGCAGCATTGAATCGAGCAGATCCAGGGCATCCACGAAGCCCCGCAAGTTGACGGAACCGACAGATTGACAGAGCTACATGACGTCCTCGTTGTCGCCGATGCGCGATGAAGACGTAGCTCCACTGCATCAACGAGGCTCCACCACTTCTCCCCCCTGAGCTGCTGTGAATCCAGCCCCTCTTGCGTATTCGCTCCGCCGAACCAGCTGCGCGGCGACGAAGACATCGACGAATTCTAGCATTCCTTCCTTCGCGTCTATGCCTTGAACCTCCGAGCTCGTCCCCCCGGTGCACCGCCTCACTTTGATGGCAGAGTTTGGCATCGCACCGATCGTGGATGTTGGTCGCGCCCCTTTTGGTTGCAGAGCGACGTCTTCGTCGCGCCAGAGCATCCTCCCGCACCTTTGGTAGCGATCGCCTCGGATCTGGACGATGGCGAGTGCCCCCCCTCACATTGCTTCCCGATATCGAAGGTGGAGAGCTCCCACGGGGAGATCCAGGTACACCTGCGGTGAGGAAGTTTTTCTGTAGGAGTTGGGGAGTGGGAATTGCACGATTGTAGGGCTTGGGCCCGAAGATGGGGTCCCTCCATGATGTACGATCACTTGTTTCAACTTCTGGGGTGTCCAACGACGTTGCCGGTGCAGTCTTCACAGTGCCTACTATCAGGCTATTGATCTTCTTCCAGCTTAGGCAACTGTCTCATTACAGCGTCGCATTTTTCCTCGAATTGGGAGTAAGAGTCGAGTTGAGTCTGTGTGGTGAGAAATCGCCTGAGAGAGCAAGAGCGTGAGAGAGGTAAAGGTATCCCCTCCACGGCTCTCCCTTGGAGCGTGGTTTTTTGGTGGGGTGAGCGAGATGGTTGTTTGGTGAGAAATCGCCGGAGAAAGCACAAGCGTAAGAGAGGTGAAGGTATCCTCTTCGCGGCTCTCTTTTGTAGCAGCTGTAGGAGCTGTTGGCGCGTTTGTAGGATGAATGGTGGAGATGGTGGGAGGGTACGGTTGCTGTGCTTGTGTCGTTATTCGGACTGCGGGGCTTGGGCCCAAAGATGGGGTCCCCCAACGAGGAGAAGGCAGGAATCGACGGGTGATAAAAGCCTGCCAGACTAGTTTCAGGTGGGTGTGCACGTGTCGTAGAGGTAGTGTACGAAGCTAAACTGACGTACATGCAATTTAGTTGGACCGAGCTTATTTGTCGGCCCACCCTCTAGGGTTGTTGGAGGGATTTGTTATTTATACGGGTCATGTTGCTTCACGTATGTTTTACTTTCTGTCTGTCCCAATTCTCTGAATTTGTATCGTTAATTTTTTATTAATAAAATATGATGACCAGATTTCACCTTTTTCCTTCAAAAAAACAGTCAGGGCTCAGAGCTAAATGATTAAATTGTCAAAAGAGTATTTGAAAGAAACTATTTGAGTATGACTCCCCACAAATAACATCACTCTTATTATTTCTTACTATTTCTTACGACCAAGTTTTCTACTTCAAACACTACTTAAATAGTGTTTCAATATAACAAATTTAACGAGGTTCAAGAAGAAACATGTTGAATTTCTAAATGTATTATATATAGACAATCCTTTATTTGGATTACTATTTGCACAATTTCTTCAACAAACATATATTCATAAATATAAAGAACTGTACCTTTTATTTTGTTTGTTTTATTCATTTGTAAAAAAAAATTAATTATAATTCTTTTTAATACCATGGGAGTTGGTGAAGGTCCTGAAGGATCTGTCACTAATTTTGATGGTGAAGGCCTGAAGCAAGAGTTAAGTAGGGGGAAAAATCAATTTCGGGTGATGTGTAAGGATTGCTTGAGAAAAAGAGACTGAAAGAAAAGGAATATTAAAAGATGGATTAGCTGTCGGCTACTTAAATTAGATCCAATATTCAATTCTAAACACCAACTGACTTAATAATAATAATAACAATAATTCCTAGTTTGGAGTGAGATTAATCGGGCCAAGTTATTATTGTTCAAAATCCCAAAGGACAGCTAAGAAGGTACACGAATAGGAGTTTACATTTCATAACAAGGCTGGTAACTATGGGTGCTTTTCTTGATTAATAGATTATAATCATTGGTAGTAATTGTTAGAGAATTAAGACACAGCACATGGTTAGAGCGACATACGATAACTGATCATAATAAACAACCAAGCAATATAGACCACGCCAAGTACAAAAGATACATAATATTTTCCAGTTCGCGAACCTAATCCGTGAGAGAAATAATTGCAATATTATTCATCAAGAGAAGTTACATGGGTTATAATACTCTCAGACTCGGCCCAGTGGTAAGCCCAACAAGCCAATGGGCTTGGGCAACCCCCTTTCAATGGGGCAACAAAATTTTTAAAAAAATTCAATATATATATATATTTATATCGTAGAATTAAATTTATAAAGAGTCTATATGTAAAGTTTTATTTTTTTTAACGCATCTCTCTTTCTCCTCTTCCTCTTCCAGTTTCGATTCCCTTTTCTTTTTGTTCTCTTTCTCCCATCTCCGATTTGAAACCCGAAATCCTCCATGCTCCACCGCTCCTCCGCTCCTCCGATCGTGGCCCTGTCTCCACCGAGGCTCCGAGTCTCCGACGGGCAACGGGCCGACGACATCCTTTCCATCAAAACCCTAAACCTAATCCTAGCCCTAATTGAAACCCTAAGTCCCTAAACTCCTTCGGTCCTTCCTCTTCGGTCTCCATCAAAAGGTATTATATCTACTCTTCTTCTCGTCTTCTTCTCAATTTAATGTGATTAACTATGAATTTTGATTTAATATGAATGTGATTTACTGAATTACTGTGAAGATTGCTCAGACGGTTATGACTTGGAAAATTCAATCTTGCCAAGATTGCTCAGAAATCTTTTACATGATTATAGATTTGTGTACTTACGTTTAAGTCTTTGTAGGTGTTACCACCGAAATCGGTGTGGGGGCAAACAGATAGATTTGTAGATTCGTTGTGATGTTGAATAGTCAAACCTGAAATCTTTCCGCCGGAGTTTGACCGTGATCTCCCGCCGTTCTCCTGCAAAAAGTGCGAAACACCGGGGTTGATCCCGGCAACGCACCCTCCGACGCTCAAGTCAGTAATCAGAAAGATTATGAATGAGCTTTGATTGGCTAACGCACCCTCCGACACTCAATTCAGTAATCAGAAAGATTATGAATGAGCTTTGATTGGCAAAAGATTGATTACCTGTTAATGGTGGGGGATGGGGGGTATATATAGCTGCCTTAGGGACCAGTTTCGGGATAAGATCAAATCCTTACTTCCTAGTGAATGGATAGATTGAATCAGGACCGTTGATTGAGTATAATCATAAACCCTAATCCTATCCAGCCGGACCGGGTTTCGTGCGGGTTGAGATGGATCCATTCGTAGGTTATTGGGCCTTTGGAAAAAGGACCCAGTACCCATGTCGGACCCGTTTGTAGGTGAAATTACCATTTTGTCCCTGATCTTTAAGATTCGTGCCTGATTTGGACGGTCCCGATTTAACACCATTTTTAGCCATATCACGAGCCCCCCACTCCCGAAGACTGAGTTTGATCAGCCTTTGAGGAGTAGTTTTACTGTTTTAATGGCTTGCAGAGCTATATCGGAGTCCAAATGAAGGGTATCGAGTCTTGGTATGAGGTATTATGGCGATTTTCAGAGTTAGTTGCACGCTCAAGATTATTTTTGAGCTCTCCTGGACTTTTGGTGATTTTTCTTAATTTTAATTTATTTTTTGGACTATTTATTTAATTTTGCGAAGTGGTGATTTATTGTTCGGGGGCATTAATTAATTATTCCAAGCAATAATTATTTACACGGGAGCTCAAAAATATTTCTCCAAATTTATAATTATTTTTTAGAATTTTTAATTAATTTTCCCAAATTTTTAATCGTTTTTTGCAATTTTTAAATAAATAATCCTATTTTAATAAATAGAAAATTAATTTTTATTCCGATTTATGACGTGGCACGATCTGGGCCTTTCATCAGCCAGCGGTGCGAATTTCTAGAGGATCGGACGGCCGGAGTAGCTCGGCGGCGTTTTTCTCCGCTTGCGGGGGTCGGTGCTTCGGTAGCTCGGCCAGTCCTCCTAGGTAGCTTGGTAGCTCGGTGCGTTACGAGCTGCCGAGCTACGTGGCAAGATCTGGAGTGTCCATCATGGCGCGAATCACGAGGATGGGGGTTCAGATCACGAGAAAATGTTATCTTGTCATTTTGTGGGCGTGGCGTGATCTGAACCGCTCATCATGTTCTAGCGCGACTTTTGGAACGATCCAACGGTCAAAGTAGCTCGGCAGTCATTTTTCTTCAAATGTGGGGGTCGGTGCATCGGTAGCTCGGCCATAGCTGCTCGGCAGCTCGGCAGCACGACTTTTGGTCCTTGCTAGCTCGGTAGCTCGTCAAGCTGTTCGGTAGATCGGTAGCTCATCCTTTCCTCCTTCGTAGCTCGGTGGCTCGACCATAGCCGCTCGGTAGCTCGACAGTGCATCGGTGGCTCGGCAGCTCGGGACGAGCCGTTGGGCCATGTGGCTTGATCTGGAGCATCCATCATGACGCGAATCACGAGGATGGGGGTTCAGATCATGAGAAAATGCTATCTTTTCGTTTTGTGGGTGTGGCGTGATATGAGCCGCTCATCATATTTCGACACAAATTTTGAGACAATCTGATGATCGAAGTTGCTCGGCGACATTTTTCTCCATATGTGGAGGTCGGTGCCCGGTAGCTTGGTAGAACGCCTTGGTGGCTCGGCTCATGACGAGCCGTTGAGCCATGTGGCTGGATCCAGAGCATCCATCATGGCACAGATCTCGATATTGGAGGTTCAGATCACGAGAAAATGTTATCTTGTCGTTTTGTGGGCGTGGCGTGATCTGAGCTGCTCATCATGTTTCGACACGAATTTTGAGACAATCTGATGAACGAAGTTGCTCGGCGGCATTTTTCTCCATATGTGGAGGTCGGTGCCCCGGTAGTTCGGCAGAACGCCTCAGTGGCTCGGCTCATGACGAGCCTTTGAGCGATATGGCTGGATCCGGAGCATCCATCATGGTGTGGATCTCGATGTTGGAGGTTCAGATCACGAGAAAACGTTATCTTGTTGTTTTGTGGGCGTGGCGTGATCTGAGCCGCTCATCATGTTTCGACAAGAATTTTGAGGAAATCTGACGATCGAAGTTGCTCGGCAGCATTTTTCTCTATATGTGGAGGTCGGTGCCCCGATAGCTCAGCAGAACGCCTCGGTGGCTCGGCTCATGACGAGCCGCTGAGCCATGTGGCTGGATCCGGAGCATCCATCATGGCGCGGATCTCGATGTTGGAGGTTCAGATAACGAGAAAACGTTATCTTGTCATTTTGTGGGCGTGGCATGATCTGAGTCGCTCATCATGTTTCGACACGAATTTTGAGACAATTTGACGATCGAAGTTGCTCGGCGGCATTTTTCTCCATATGTGGAGGTCGGTGCCCCGGTAGCTCGATAGAATGCCTCGGTGGTTTGGCTTATGACGAGCCGTGTGGCCAAGGTCAAATCGTTGCCTTCGCCGCTCCTCTCCATTCTGTCGTTTAGTCTTCCTTAATGGGCTAAGCGTTACAAAAGCCCAACAGTCGCCTTCTTTGGCTATAAGTTCTCACCCCCCTCACCTCTTGTCTCATTCTTTCACTTTTCACTCTCAAAGTTTACTTTTGCTCTCTAGTCGCTCTGCTAGCAGAGATTTGAGCTCAAGAGCAGTTGTGCTAGCTGTCGCGAAGGCCAAGCAATTTCCGGCAAACTTTTTCTGACCGTAAACGTCACATCAAGGCCAGTTTACTTAACCTCAGATATTTATTCTTCGAGATGTCATGAGTATCCTCAGGTAGTGAGGCATCCTCCTTGGGGGGTCAGAGCGCCGAGGAAGGGAGAGAAGTGGTAAGCCGAAGGAAGAGGAAGGAAGTGGTCCGGTCTTCGGTCGTCGAGACGGTGGTGGAGACAGTGAAACAGGCGGGCGAGCTGGGTCGGATGCCGACCGTGTTATCCGGCCATGGGGGGATAAGGCAATACAGCGGCGAGCTGCTGACCAAGGCCGTTTACGGTCATTCGGAAACCTACGAAGAGAACGATTCGAGGGAGGTTACCGAGGTGGACGATATCCCCTCGGTTTTAACCGAGCGTGACCTACTCCAGACTCGAAAGGGTTTCGCCATTCCTCCGGAGTAGACCTTGATTCTCCCCGGCTCGGGGGTGCAAGCTAACATAGCCTTTTCACCGGACACTTGCGTCTTCGCCTATGACGCGTTGAACACCGCCCTGTGCTTTCCCCTTCACCCTTTCGTCACTGTGGTTCTCCGGTGGTATGGGCTGTGTCCCATTCAGTTCATACCAAACACGTGGCACCATGTGCTTGGGTTTCTTCTTAAATGCCGAACAGCTAAGGTGGAGCCGCAGCTCGTCATCCTCCGGAGTTTGTACCGGATCAACAGAATGAGTAAGCTCGAGCTTCGCTACTATCTATCGTCTCGGAAAGGCGTCAAGCTGATAGAGAACCATGACTCGATAAAGTCGTGGAAGGGGAATTTTTTTTGAACAAGGGCCCCTCAGCGTGGGACTTCCTGACCCGGTGGAAGGAGGAGGTGCCGAAGTATGCAAAGGCCGAGCCGGTGTTGACCCCGGCAGAGGCAGAGGTGGCGGCAAAGCTAATCGGTCTTCCGATGTTGAGTTAGAGAGATATGACCGAGGAGGTGCTACACGGGTCGGGCCTCAGTCCGATCGACCCGAGTATGCTCCTGACATATCTTTTCCTTGCTTTACTTTTCTTTAATGCCTTGTATTTTTTCTGACTTGATTTTCTTTTGCTCGACAGAGGCTCTGAACATGGATTTCAAGGGGATGATGGCCAAACGGAACAAAGTCGCTGATGCCAAGAAGAGGAAGAGGAAGAGGATGAGCACGGGTCCCTCGTCTGGCCGACCCACCAAAGCTCCTTCGGTCGTAGTCGGGACCATCGTCCCCACTTCTCCTCGGCAACCGTCCTCGGCTGTTGGCATCGTTCAGCCAACCCCTTCTGCTCCTTCGGGCGAGGACTTTTCCGTCTCGGTGGCACTGGCGCTCGAGGCCCCATCCCTGACCGAGCAGGCTGAGGTGATACTGACCGAGGCCCACAAGAAGCTGTTCGTCCCCAATTGGTGGGTAATGAACCACGACGGCTTCTTGGGGGACTCCGCGATGAGTATGCAGGCTCTTCGCCATCTCCCGACCCCGAAGGACCGAGCCACACTGAAGGCGAGGACGACGGGCGACGATGCTCTCGAAGTAGCTTGGTCGCTTATGTCGGTAAGTCTTCTTTGCTGTTTTCAACATTCTCTTGAAAACTTTCCAAGTCTTTAGTTCTGCTTTTGTTGTGTTCTAACCGCTTCTCCTTGCAGGCCACATGCCACTTCAGCCACCTTTTTGAGGAATATGCCGAGCAAGAGAGAGAGCTGAAGGCCGCCAGCGACAAAGACAGAGCAGAGAGGGCGATGGCTGTGTAACACCTCGAATTTTTAAAATACCGAAAATGTCTGTCTTTATATATTTTGAGTGGTGAAAATTATTTTTGATGTATTTTATTTAAATATTGATATTGGTATGGATAATTGTGGTAAATTGGTATTATTGGTGTATTGGAGTTATGAGTTAGAGTTTCATGTGAAGAAATATTGTTCGACGGTTGTTTTGAGATAATTTTATGCATTTTGTATTGAGAGTATTATTAAAGTGTAGAGTCTAGGGTTTATTTGTAATATTTTGTTGATGAGGGGTTTATATGTAAATATTACTTTACAACCATTATATTAATACTTATTTATTTATTTATTTTCCAAAAAATCCCTTTTCTTCCTCCTTTCTTTCCTTCTTTTCTTCCCGACCGTGACCTAACCCATCGGCCGGCTTTTTCCCCTTCCCAAATCCGATCCATTTTCCCATTATTTTTAAATTAAGTCAAGGGGATGGCTAATTGAAGGGTCCTCTACGTCGTGGCGGTATCCGCTTTTCGAAAGGATTTCGAAAAGGTAAACCCTAGATTTTATTTTTGTATAAAATTTAGTGTGGTTAGTTTATTTTGAGTAGAATGGTTATGGTAGAGAGATTAGGAGGTGTTGGGCATTGTAGAGGCAAGAGATTAGCAAATTATTGGGGATTTTGCAAGTTGCTAAAAATTAGGGTTTTGGGTTTGGAAACGAGAATTTTTTATATATAAATTATCTTCCGCAAGGTAGTAGAAATTTTAGTTTAGCCATTAGAATTTATTGGGAATGGTTCTAGTAATTGTTTGGGGAATAAAAATCTCTTAGACATTAGATTATTACGTGCATCGCACGTGTATCCCAGACGTTCAATGAAACGTCTGTGTGATAGTAAGATAATTAGTATTATTGTTTTCCCGTGACTGGTTTGAATGATTTGAGCCTTAATTGCGTTGAAATTTGATAATAGGATATGTTGGCGACTTTGGATGCAGGATGGCGAGATGGCGCTTCGAGTCTTTGCGGGATGCTATGTGAGTATGATTGTTTTTAATTAATGTATCTAATGTGCCATGCAAATTTTAAATTATGGTTGTCTTGTGTGATGTGTAAGGTGCATTGAATAGAGAAATTTATACGTATGATACGGAGTAAATTATGAGGTGTAAGGAATTGGTATATATATGTATGTGAGTGTGTTGATGTTTGTAGACAAATAGTTATATGCTTCGGGGTTGTAATGATTAGAGATATATGTGTGTATGTGTGATGCGTGATCTTATGACTAATGTGATAAGATGGAAAGTATGGTGTGTATGATGTGATATTGTGATGTGATAACAAAATGAAGTTGATGATGTGGTGTATGAGTACTAGGTGTGTTATGTGGGTGATAAATTGGAAAATTTTATGTGATAGAATGATGCGAAATTGATATGATGTATGTGTGACGTGTGGGTCGTAAATGAGAATTTGATACGATAATTGATGAGACTAATGGTTTGTGCATGCTTATGAATTTAATGGAGTGTATGCTTTCATGTTATGTGATAACGGCGAAATTATATGATAAAAGAGTTATGTTTTAAAGGAGATATATGCTTTCATGGTATGTTATAATGGCAAAATGGTATTATAAAGGAGTTATATTCTTAAGACGTTATGATATTCAGGAGATATCTTTATATATGGAGTTATATTATAAAGGAGAGATATGTATATGGAGAAATATTATAAAGGAGATATATTATAAATGAATATGCGGAGTTATTTTATTAAAGGAGTTATTGTATTAAAGGAGTTATTTTATAAAGGAGTTATATATTGCCCCAAATTATATTTGGGGAACAGGAGTTATATATATAATGATATTGCCCCAAATTTTATATTTGGGGAACATGAGTTATATTATGAAGGAGCATATAATAAAGGAGATATGTATATGTATATAAAGGAGAATTAAATATTGCAGTGCCACACAATCTCCCGGGGTTTGGGCTAGACCCCACAGGCCCGGGATACAACCGGGAACAAGTGTTATATTTATATTGCTCCAAATTTTATATTTGGGGATCAGGAGTTATATATTGCCCCAAACTATGTTTGGGGATCAGGAGTTTCCCTCGCTAGTTCGGCTAGGAGGAAGACGTAGCCTCGGACGTGTAAGACTCTGTGTGAGCATTGGTCCGCGTGTTATATTTTGTTTTTGACTAGCTTTCTGGCTTTAGTCTTGGTTGGACAAGCGCGCAACCATACTTTCAATCTAGCCCACAAATGATAGATGCTTAGGACACCTGGATCTGGGTGATGTGGTGGGTTAGCGGGATTGAAATGTACGGAATGGGAGGCACAGAGATCCCTGTGTTGTACGAGGAGGTCAGTTGTGTGGGCACTGAAATGGAGAAAATATAAAGGTGTATATGTGTATTGAAAGAAGGTATGTATATATAAAGATATTGATGATATGATATATATTACGGAGATTATTTATATTATGGGAGATGTGAATATACTACGGGAGATATATATGTATAAATGAGCATTTGGCTTGAGATGTGATGTGATATTACCCAGACTGTGTGTTTGGGGTGCGGTGAGTATTACCCAAGCTATCGGCTTTGGGGTTTGGTATGTGATTGCCCAAACTATGTTTAGGATATGGAGTATATTGTGATAAGAATGAAAGTGAAGTCAAAGGCATTTTGTGCTATAAGTGGTATGTTAATGATGTGATGAAATGCGAGTAAATTGCCAAGTGTATTGAGATGTTATGTTTTGTGTTATAAGACATGAATTAATATGAAATTATGAGAAGAGATGCTTATGTTTATGATGTGATACGTGATATAATACAATAAGATAAATACCTGTATTATGAGTTTGGTTATGAAAAGGTTATCAAAGAAAGTATGCTGTGTTATAAGTGGTGTGCCTTGAAATTGTGATTAGGAACTACCCGCCTGCTATTTCGGAGGAAATAGTGGGAACTACCTGCCTAGGCACAATTTTCAGGATGAATGAGTGAGTTGTTGATATGCTAGTTGTATTGTGAGTTGGAAATAAAAGTAAAGATGAGGGTGAAAATAAGCGATATGATGAGATTGGAATGAAAAGAAAGTAAAGGGTGAATTATAATGTGATGATACGTGGGGTGAATGTGTTATTATGAGATTAAGCGTGGGGAAGGTTATGCGATTAAAATGAATGCACATGAGGGTATGCAATGAAAATGTATAAGATGATTTGTAGTGGAATGAATGTGAAGTAAGGTTATGAGATAAATAGGAAAGAATATGAGTTGTGTGTATAAATGAAAATAAATGGTAAATGAAATACGTGGTTGAATCGTATGAAAAAAAAGGAGGTAGTGGCCTTATGTGACTATTTATGTAAATAAAGAAATGAGGAGGTGATGGAAATTGTGAAAAGATAGAGTATTAGCGTTGGAGAGTTCAAAATGAAACGTAATAGAGTGTGAATTAATATGTTGCTATGTGATTGAGTATGAGCTAAAGGAGTTGTATTTATATATATATATAATAATATATATACTCAGTTATATATTAATATGATGTGTTTAGCGAAGGGTGTGAAGTTAAGGATGTATATATATGGGGACGGATGCAGATTTGTCAAATATTTGATATAAAGGCGTATTCTTGATGCTTTAATGTTCGGATTCAGGTTGAATCTTTTTACCTTTATAATTGTAAATTTAATTTGTTTTATTTATATAGTTGGATTTATTTATTAGATTAGTGAATTATACTCACACCAGAAATGGCTAACCCCTTAGTGTTTGGGGGGTTAGGGGAGTCCGAGGACGACCCTAGATCCCCTACTGTTACAGGTTCTCATCAGTGCAGAGGTGAGGCGCAGATGGTAGGGTGAAGTTTTAATTTAAAATTTTTGTACTAATTAGATTTATGAATAGTTGAATTTATGATCTAAATTGTATTATGGATGTATAAGCATGCATATGATGATGATGAGTATAGTGAAGGGTGGTATGGTATGTTTGTGACCCGTACCCATCTCGTTGTGGAGTACCGGGCTCTGTGGTAGGTTTTACAAGGATTTTTCTAAAATTTTACCTCGTTTTTCAAAGAAATTTATAGTTTTTATTTGATATTTGATAATCCGTTATGAGTTTGGCCCCCAGAGCATTATATTATATTGCCTGTGTGTATCTGCTCATTTTGGCCTGGGGAGCCTGTGAAATTATTGTGGGTATTGTGAGCTACGGAATTTTGAGTAGAATTCCGTAAGCTATCTATGTTTCGGGGCAAAATTTACAGGGGAGACTCTACCAAAATTTTTCCTGAAATATAACTTTCTTAGTTTATGTTTAAAGTGATATAGAAATTGAAAGAATGGAATTTGGAGACTTAGTTTTCAAAAAAAATTTGGGGTGTTACAGGCTGCGAAGCAGCTTGAAGCGGAGCAGCGTCGCTCGGACGTTTTGGCGGCCCAGGTCACCGACCTTGAGGCGGCTCTGGCGCAAGCGAGGGAGAAACTCGCTTCGGAGGTAGCCAAGGCAGCCGAGGAGAGGGCCAAAGCGGCGAGGGCCTTGGAGGCAATGAAGCGGCAACAAGCCGAGGCCGTGAAGACGGCAAGGGCGGAGATTGAGGCCGAGGCCAAGAAGCACATGGCGGCCAACATGGAGCAATCTTACGCCACCGTGCTCGAGCACGTCGAGGCTCGCATCCTCGGCTTCGATAGGTCGGGGTACAGGCTGGGGGTCCGGTCGTCGAGCCTGACGCCGAGGAAGAAGCCGAGGGAGAGGAGGAAGAGGCTGATGGAGAGGAGGGGGACGAGCAAGAAGGTGACGATGCTCCTGCCGACCCCGAGACCGTGGTGGTGGGGGGAGGCGTTGACCAGGTCGTGGCCGACCCCCGAGTCGGAGCAGCGGAGGACGAGGGGCCGTCTACCGAGGTGCCCGTTCCCGAGCTACCACTCAAGGTGGCCCCTTGATCTTCTAGCTCTTGTACACAATTTTTTTTTTCATGTACTGCCTTATAGCAGACTGGCCATCGCTTTTTTGGTATAAATGAAACTCATGTTTTTGGCAATTCTCGCTAAGTGTTGGAGTCTGTTTTGTCTTGAAATCTTTCTGAAATTTGACTAAGTGTTGAGCACTTCTTTTGACGATTTGCCAAGTGTTAGCGACTTTTGCTTTGAAGTTTAGCTGTGTTGCACGAGCTTAGTGTTGATATATTTTCATTTTTTAGGTAGTCGAGTCGAGTCCAGTAGCTGAAGCCTCTCGTCTTTGCGCTGAATTGAAAGCAACGAAGCTGGCCCTCTTCTGCAGTCGAAAGTGTTTTCTCAAAAGCAAGTTGGAGCTAGAGCATCTCAAGGCAACGCTGAGAGAGTATCTCTTCGAGTTGAAATAACTACGGAAACGAGCTCGAGAGGTTCGTCTTTAAGGCGAAGTAGAGTTGCTTCGGAAGACGCTATTCGACGTTACACAAGAGAAAAGCGAACTACTGGCGGAGGTTCACCACTTGAAGATAGCAGAAAAAGAACTTTTGGCGGAGGAAGATGAGTTAGCTTCGACGGTGGGTAAGTTGATGACCGAGCGTGATGAGTTGACGGTGAAGGTTGATGAGTTAAGGAGGGTTACGGTCGACAAAAGTATCGAAGTGACCCATCTTCGTCGAATTATAGCCGACAGCTCTGGCGCCGCAGGCTCCGCTCAACTTCCCCACTTTAAAATAGCTATGAAGGATGCCACTCTGAAGGAACGAATTGTCGAGCTCGAGGAGGAGGTTGCTTGACTCAAGCCTCAGCCAGAATAGATTAACGTCAGAAGTACATCCTGCACTCACGAAGAGGGTGAGAGAGGGATCTCATTTTACAAGCTTGCGACTCGCTCGCCTGCTGTTAGGCATAGCTCGGTTGATGCTCAAAGCGGTGTGGCTGCTTCGTCGAGCGGTGCATCGGTTAGGGCCACGGTCAGGGACAGTGCTGAGGAGGCATCTCAATTCATTGGTCTAGAGATGAGCTCCGAGGTTAGGCGCCGCCATCCCCGGGTGTCTCTGAACCGGAACGTTCCTGTCCCGAAGAAGCGTTGAAAGAGTTGTTTGTAATTATGCCTCTTTGAGTTTTTGTAATCCCTCGTAGTAGAGTAGCTGGGTCTTGTAACTTGAGTTTCCTTGTACTTTTTAAACTTTATGAATGTGAAGGCTTGTTTTACTCCGTTGCACTTGTGGGGTTGCATATTTTGGTAGTACTTGTTGTTTGTTTGGTACTACTTATTACTTGCTTAAGAACAAGGAGTAGAAGCAAAGCCCTGAGTAAGTTTCAACGGTTGCGGGAGCAGTTCCGAATGGCGAACCACTTCTAGCTCGCTTAAGAGCGAGTTTGCGAAGCAGAATCGAGCCAGGTTTTGGACTCCGAACACGTCGTTTGAGTAAGTTTCAATGGTTGTGGGAGCAATTCTGAATGGCGAACCACTTCTAGCTCGTTTAAGAGCGAGTTTGTGAAGCGGAATCGAGCTAAGTTTTGGACTCCGAATACGTCGTTTGAGTAAGTTTCAATAGAAATCTTAAACAGAGAGACAAAATAATCATAGGAGAATCATGAGGGGAAAGAAGTTCTTTATTGATAACTGCTAATTGGCTGCTTCTAAGTTGCAAGCCGTTATTACAATGAGAAAATAAAGAAGCAAATATAAAAAATATGACAGGGATGGCTCGACATTTGAAGATACTTAGAGAGGCGTTCAGGCGCTCTCTTGGTACTTCAGTAAATGGTCGGCATTCCAAGTTCTGGGTATCTCTCTGCCTTCAAGATCTTCAAGACGATATGCTCCGGGGCGGACTACCTTGGAAACTTTGTACGGTCCTTCCCAATTTGGAGCTAGCTTACTCTTTTGGCTGGGGAACGAGATAGCTAGCTTTCTGAGGACTAATTCCCCTTCCTTGAGGTCTGTGGGACAGACACTTTGGTTGTAGGCCAGCTCGATCCTTCTCTGATAATTTTGCTGGCGAATTGAAGCTCTTTCACGGAGCTCATCAATCAAGTCCAAATTCGCCCGAAGTTCTCTGACATTCTGCTCTTCATCATAAGCAATAAGGTGAGGAGATGGTAGACCGACCTCTAAGGGGATTACAGCTTCGGACCCGTAGGTGAGATTGAAGGGCGACTCTCCTGTGGGGGTCCGTTTCGTAGTGTGGTAGTTCCACAATACGTTGGGGAGCTATTTCGCCCATAAGCCTTTGGCCGACTTATCTAGCCATTTCTTGATGCCAGAGAGAATCTTCCTATTGGCATTCTCCACTTGATCATTGGACTGAGGATGGGAGACGGAGGAGAAACGTTGCTGGATGCCGAGGTCTTCACATAAAGATCGGAAAGCTGCCCCTGTAAACTATGTTCTGTTATCTGTTATTAGGACCGGAGGTACGCCGAACCTACAGATGAAATTTTTCCAGAAGAAATGCAGCACTTTGTTCTCAGTAATAGTAGCGAACGGTTCGACCTCAATCCACTTAGAAAAATAGTCGATGGCCATGACTAGGAACTTGAGTTGGCCTGGAGCTGGTGGGAAAGGACCCAGCAAGTCCATCCCCCACATTGCGAAGGGAATTGGACTTGAGAGGGATGTGAGTTGTTCTTGGGGGAGCCGGCAGATGTTGGAGAACTGCTGACAAGGGCTACATTGCCAGACATGTTGCTCGGCATCTCGAAGTATAGTAGGCTAAAAATAACCGTAGTTGAACACTTTCCTGGTGAGGGAACTTGACTCTGAATGGGCTCCGCCTATACCTTCGTGGAGTTCTTGCAAAGCATACGAGGCTTCTTCCAGGGAGAGGCACCTCAAGTAGGGTCTGCCATCTATTTAGGTATAGGAGCGTTTGTACAAGACTCCTTCAACAAGGGTGTACCGCTCCGCTCTCGTTCGGATTCGAAGGGCTTCTTTGGGATCTTCGGGAAGGACCCCGTCCCTGAGAAACCCTATCAAAGGCTTTATCCAGTTGTCCTGTAGTTGGACGGGTAGTGACTCCATCGAGTCAGGAGCTTCTTCTTCTATGCTCAGTCTCAGGAGTACTTTGATTAGGACGGTTTGCTTGAGACCCTGAAGGGAGGAGGAGACCAATTTGGAGAGAGCATCTGCTTGGGAGTTTTCTTCTCTAGGGATCCTCTGGATTTGTGCTTCTTCAAATGAATCCATGAGACTTTGGACCTTAGCTAAGTACTTAGCCATTCGGTCGTCTCGTGCCTCGTATTTTTCTAAGATCTGATTCACGACCAGCTGCGAATCACTGAATATTCGGATGCGTTGTGCTCCTGCCTTCCGAGCCATACCCAGGCCTACTATCAGGGCTTCATATTCAGCTTCGTTGTTGGAAGCTTTAAAGTTGATGCGGAGGGAGTATTGGAGGATGAAGTCATCTGGGCCTGCCAGAATGACTCCGGCTCTGCTCCCTTCGGTGCAAGAAGACCCGTCCACATATACTGTCTAGACGGGAGGTCCATTTGCTGCTTGACTCACCTCCGGGATGGTACTTTCCACTATAAATTCAGCTAAGGCTTGGGCCTTGATTACGGTCCGAGGCTGAAAAGATATGTCATGTTGACTCAGCTCGATCGACCACTTCATAAGACGCCCGGAGGTCTCGGACTTGTGCAGGACTTGCTTAAGAGGCTGATCGGTAAGAACGACCACTGAGTGTGATTGAAAATAAGGGCGGGGCTTCCTTGCTGCCATGACCAAGGCGTACGCTATCTTCTCTAATCTCGGATAGCGGAGCTCGGCATCTCTGAGAACCTTGCTCACATAATAGATAGGCTTCTGAGTCTTGTCTTCTTCCCTCACTAGGACAGCACTGAGGGTTTGCTCGGAGGCAGCTTGGTAAAGGTAGAGTGTTTCCCCGGGGATAGGCTTACTGAGGAGAGGGGGGTTGACCAGGTAGGCTTTCAGTTGATCGAACGATTCTTGCTATGGTTGGCCCCACTCGAAGCCCTTAGCCTCCCTGAGGGCTTTGAAGAAAGGAAGACACTTCTCTCCCGACTTAGACATGAAGTGCCCTATGGCCGCGAGGCGACCTGTGAGCTTCTGAACCTCTTTCACACTTGTAGGAGGAGCCATGTCCAGTATGACTTTGATTTTCTCGGGGTTGGCTTCAATCCCCCTTTGACTGACCATGAAGCGTAGGAACTTACCCGACGAGACTCCGAACGCACACTTGTTCGGGTTTAGCCTCATATCATGCTTCCTCAGTACATTGAATGCTTCTTATAGGTCGGCAACATGGTCGGCCCCATGGATGCATTTGACTAGCATATCATCAACATATACTTCCATGTTTCGGCTGATCTGATTCTGGAAGACCTTATTGACGAGGCGCTGGTAGGTTGCATTGGCATTCTTCAGCCCGAAGGGCATTACCCTATAGCAATAGAGTCCTTGATCGGTGACGAAGGAGGTCTTAGGGATATCTGGGGGGAACATTCTGATTTGGTTATATCCGGAGAAGGCATCCATGAAGCTCAGTAGCTCATGGCCCGAAGTGGCGTCAATCAAGGTGTCAATGCTGGGAAGAGGGAAAGGATCCTTAGGGCATGCTTTGTTCAGGTCTGTGAAGTCGATGCAAATTCTCCAACTTCCGTTGGCCTTCTTAACCATAACTACATTAGAGAGCCATTCGGGATAGTTGACTTCTTGGATGAACCGGGCTTTGATAAGCTTGTCCACTTCTTCCTTTATAGCTTGCTGAAGCTCAGGAGTGAATTTGCGCCTCTTCTGTTGGACAGGTTTGGACCCCGGAGCAACATTTAGGTGGTGGACAAGGAGGTCTTCAAAAATTCCTGGCATGTCGGCAGCTGACCAGGCAAAGAGGTCATGGTTCTTCCTGATGCATTGGACTATGTCGGAACAGAGGGCAGATGAGAGGGTCTTGCTGATGAAGAACTGCAGTTCTGATCTTGCTCGGAAAAGAACACTTCCTCCAGCTCGTCTACCGGTTTGGACATAGGCTGGATGTTCCCCTGGGGAATCTCAAGAGTCTCGAGGGAGAGGACTGGTCCCCCGGTGGAGGTCATGTAACACTTGCGGGCCATCTCTTGACTACCCCTTACTTCCCCTACACCTGACTTGGTGGGGAACTTCATTTTAAGATGATAAGCCGACGGGACGGCCTCTAAAGCAGCTAGGCCAGGTCGGCCTAGAATCACATTGTAAGCAGCGGTAATGTCGACTACCATGAAATCCATTGGCTCTGTCCGGGTAGTAGGAGTTTTGCCAGCGGTTACGTCAAGGGTGATCACCCCTTCGATATTCATTGGCACTCCCGTGAACCCATGAAGCATGTAGCCGGTGGGCTTGAGCCTATCCCACGACAACTTGAGTCATCAGAAGGCCGCTAGGAAGAGGATGTTGACAGAATTACCATTGTCCACCAGAATCCTTTCCACCTTATAATTAGCCATGTGGAGGTTGATTACTAGTGCATCACAGTGGGGGGTTCGGACACCCTCCAAATCTGCATCCGAGAAAGTAACCGGGACTCCGAGTCCTTTAGGAGGAGGTATGATGTGCACCGAGTTGACCTCCCTAATGAAATCCTTTCGAGAAGAGTTGGAGGTTCCTCCCATTGGGCCTCTATGAATGAGGTGCAAGATGCGCTCTTCTTTGAATTCGGGAGTCTCACTGCGCCTCTCGGGATGCTTATTAGCCCTCCTGGGGGGAGGAGGAAGATCGATTCGATCCTTTCTCACGAACTTAGACAGCTGCCCCGTCTGGATGAGGGTTTCAATTTTATTTTTCAGGGCCCGACAGTCATTGGTGTCGTGGCCGTGGTCTCGGTGATATCAGCACCACATCTCTTTGTCCCTCTTCTTGCCAGGGGTATTCATCTTCGGGGCAGGAGGCAGAACTCCTTCGTTCTCAACCTCCATGAGAATGGTGGAAATGTTGGCATTAAGAGGGGTAAACTTCTCGAATCTGGAAGGTGGGCGGCGCTGGCCCCCGTTGTCCTTCTGGAGCTTCTTAGCTCCCTCTTCTTCAGCTACCTTTCTCTTGGTCTCGGAGGAAGACCCCTCAAAAGTGGGGCGATGTTCAGCTTCCTCAGCTCGATATACTTCTCGCTCCTGAGAAGAAGGTCGGAGAATTTTTGCGGGGGCTTTTTGGCTAGGGAGGACCGAAGGCTTGAGTTGTGGACATTTGAATAGAAGGCTGCTGCAACGACCGATTGGTCGAGGGAGGCAATGGACCTAGCTTCCGCAGTAAACCGCTTCACATAATCTCTCAGCTTCTCACCCTTCTTCTGACTGAGGTAGAGTAGCGAAATACTAGTATTCTCGGTGCGGTGGCTACTCACGAAGTGGGTGACGAAGAGGGTCTCAAATTGTTCAAAGGAGAATATGAAGGATGGGGCAAGGCGAGAGTACCATTCTCGAGCCGGACCCTTGAGAGTAGCTGGGAAGGTCTTGCACAGCAGAGCATCGGAAGCTTGGTGGATCAACATGAGAGTTTTGAAACTCTCGATGTGGTCCACGGGGTATGACTCCCCGGTATAAGTTTCAAATTGCGGGGGTTTGAAGTTTGCTAGAACCGGAGCCTCCATGATTGTTCGGGAGAAGGGAGGTCGGCTTGGACGGAGGGTCCTTCCCCTCAGCTCCTCTTCCCTGTCTAGTTGGCGGAGGCGCCTCTCCATCTCGTGGAGACGACGGTAAACTGCATCATCCCTTCGATGGTACCCTGGTGAGCCTCTAGACTCATCTTCGTACGAAGGGGAGTGTGGAGTTCGGTAATGGTAGCTAGGGGAATGGCGAGAACTAGGGATGTGATGGCGGTTGCTCAGAGCTTGAGGAGGAGTTAGGGACCGATGGCGAGGACTTTGAACCGGAGGAGGAGTGGGGACCCTCTGAGCATTGTTGTTATTGTCTGGCCAGAGGTTGAGGGCTTGCAAGATTGTGGCTTGGAATTGTTGGAATTCGGCTCGGGTGATAGGCCCGTTATCGTCCCTCGGGGGCTGCCGACCAGCGGGAGAGTGATGCCTTCTTCGATGGTACTCCGGTGACTCTCTCCGCCTTCTGTGAGGAGGGGACCTCTTGTGGTCGTGGCGACGAGGAGTTCACTCATTTGGACGTTCTGAACGGGTGGCTCCCTCACGGGCCCGCCTTTCATCCAAACGGCGGCGAAGGTCCTCGTCCTTCTGCCGGTTGATAAGGATGCTGCAGAGGTCTTCAGAAGGCCGAGAATTGTGAGATGCCATTGAGTCGGTTGAAGGGTTATGCACGGAGACGTGGTCCCGATGACGAGGTTGCTTCTAAGGAGGAGGACGAGAGGCCCCTACACCGGCATTCTGGGGCCCGGTTTGACCCTGCGGGGGCTGAAGGTTCTGAAAAGGAGGTTGGTCCTGCTGCGGGGGCTGATCAGGCTGTGGTGGGAGTTGCCCCTGCGGCTGGACAGTTTGGAGGGGCACCTCCTGTTGCTGTTGAGGAGGAGTGGGCCCATGGTTGGATCCTCTAGATCTCAGTTTTCTGGGAGACATGGCTGGAGGTAATCTCAACCGATGGAAGAGGATGGATTGCTATTTGTTGTTACCACAGACGATGCCAATCTGTTGCCGTTGAAATTGGTGTGGGGGCAAACAAATAGATTTGTGGATTCTTTGGGATGTTGAATAGTCAAACTTGAAACCTTTCCGCCGGAGTTTGACCATGATCTCCCGCCGTTCTTCTGCAAAAAGTGCGAAACACCGGGGCTGATCCCGGCGACGCACCCTCCGACGCTCAAGTCAGCAATCAGAAAGATTATGAATGAGCTTTGATTGGTAAAAGATTGATTACTTGTTAATGGTGGGGGATGGGGGTATATATAGCCGCCTTAGGGACCAGTTTCGGGATAAGATCAAATCCTTACTTCCCAGTGAATGGATAGATTGAATCAGGACCGTTGATTGAGTATAATCATAAACCCTAATCCTATCCAGCCGGACCGGATTTCATGCGGGTTGAAATCCGCACCCAGTTGAGATGGATCCGTTCGTGGGTTATTGGGCCTTTGGAAAAAGGACCCAGTACCCATTTCGGACCCGTTTGTAGGTGAAATTACCATTTTGTCCCTGATCTTTAAGATTCGCGCCTGATTTGGACGGTTCCGATTTAATTCCATTTTAGCCATATCAGTAGGTAAACATATTCATATGTATTTTCCATGCCTATTCCGAGTGCATCCTTAACTTTATTAATGTAGTGTTTTTGGTGAAATATTGTAGGTATTGAGGGAATACACGAGGCTGTTAATGGCTAAAATTAAAGAATAAGAATATGCCCTTGTGCTTGTAAATCCAATAACAATTTACTGACCCAAGTTATTCACGAAGCTATTGTTGGTAATCTGATATATTATGAATAATAATTTTCTACCTGTTCATAGATCTGCCTAACTACTAAGACTGCATATTCCTCTTTCAAAATTGACATATGAAAATGATAGGAGATGGGATTATTACTACACTTCCAACTACCAAATAGGAAAGAGACTGGTTTGTAATATTATTTGGTTTCAACAATCATCATATATATGTGATTATAACTATTTGATGATGGAATTTATAATGGCAGAACCTGACTATTTATTCAAGCCATTTACTGTATTAGCCATTAGGTATCAATATAAAAAAATTCACGCTTATTGCCCGTGGCAAGAAAATTGAGTGATCCTAAGTCCTGAATAGCAAACAAGCAAGCAACTGAAGCCTAACAAAAGATTTTAGGTATCCAATATTGATCCATCTCACTCAATAAAATGTGTATGACATGTATTTGCTATCGATGCATCCTAGAATTGCTATCACTGCATGTTTTCGCCAAGGCCATCTTCTGAGTGCTTTTGAAGAGAGAAATATACTATTTTAAAGTTTCAGTAGGTTGCAGGCTAGAACAACAAGGTGTTTATATCTTTGAAGCATAGATAGGTCTACGTGGAAGTTGTATCAGTGGGTGTGTTAGATATATGTTCAATCCCAAGGCCCCTACCCACTCCCACTTAAGAGTGATGAACTGCCGAAGAGCGTCACATCAGCATTCGAAATTGAACCATTATAACTGTTATCTATGAAAATGAACCCAAGTATTTGGTAAGCGAAAGTAGCCCTGAACCAATGACTAGTCAAGGCAGATACAAGACAATCAAATTGCAAAAGCTTAACAAAGAATGAAATAATTTAATGAAGGCAAATACATGATAGTCAAATTGCAAAAGCTTAACAAAGGACAAAATAGTTTAATGAAAGGAGAGCTCAAACCTTAGAGCAGAGTAGCTAGTGAAAGCAACTAATATTTGTTTTAGGGATATTACTTATTTTACTACACTTTCCAAGTTTTTAAAAATGACAAGAACCGAGTGAGATTTAATTCTTATTGCGATATTCTATAGGTACTATGACAAAGGATGAAAATGACAAGAACCGAGTGAGGTTTCGGAAACAAAATTCAGGATCTCATAATAGGAGGGTCAAGCAACACAAAGATATAATTGCACAATCACTAGTGGGCTCAATTTCTAAATTATTTGACACAAAATCTCAAAAATCTCTACATTCGAGTCAAGTTGGAGAAACTATTGGCACTAGTGTTGAAGACATAGATGGATTTCTGGATGAACATCAAGATATTGATGTAGATGAAGAAGCTCAAGGAAAAACTAGTGATGAAGATCATGATGAGCCTATGAATGAAGGTATTCATGTAGTAAATGAAGAATCTGGGGAAGAGCATAATAAAACCATCCTGGACTTTACGAAAGATGCTGATGTGAATTACGACCCGGGATTGTGGGAAAGTATCAATGATTCCAAGAGAGTAATGTTGGTTCACCGAGGCCCTATTAATATTTTAATGGAGAATGATGAGTTTCCAAGAGACGAAAAGAGTGCTAGGTGTTTTTCATCCAAGCTTTACATACGTAATTTTCCAAATGGAGAGAAAAATGAAAGGAAGTGACTTGTCTATTCAAATGAGTTAAATAAGGTGTTCAGTTTTTGTTGCAAGTTGTTCAAGCATAAACCAATGTCAAGTAACTTGGCCAAAAATGGGATAGATGATTGGCATAACCTTCCTACAAAGCTTAGAGACCATGAAAGCAATAAAGTGCATTCGGAAAATATTGGGAAGTGGGTTGACTTACAAAGGAGACTAAACCTAAAGGAAACAATTGATAAAAAAATAGAAGCACAAATCAGTAAGGAGAAAATTCGTTGGAAGAATGTACTCGTTCGTATTATTGCGGTTGTGAAGACCCTTTCTCAAAATAATTTGCCATTTCGTGGAACAAATGAGAAGATTTATGAGAAGAACACTGGACTTTTTTTTTCAACTTATTGAGCTTCTTGCTGAATTTGATTCAGTTATGCAAGACCATCTTCGGCGTGTGGTAGATAAAGAAATGCAACATCACTATTTGAGTCATAAGATTCAAAATGAGTTGATAAGCTTATTAGATAATGAGATCAAAGAGAAAATTCTCAATTTTTTTAAAAAGCAAAGTACTTCTCGGTTATTCTTGATTGTACTCCGGATTTAAGTCATGAAGAACAATTGTCAATTATCATAAGGTGCGTGGATGTTGAGGATGCAAGTGGAGTTAAGGTGGAAGAGTTCTTTCTTGGCTTCTTAAAGGTTGATGATACATCAGGACTTGGTCTTTTCAAACAGCTTGAAGATACTTTGGTTGAACTTAAACTCGACATTGATGATATAAGAGGTCAAGGTTATGACAATGGGTCAAACATGAAAGGTAAACATCAAGGAGTACAAAAGAGACTTCTTGACATAAATCCTAGAGCTTTTTATGTACCATGTGGACGCCATAGCTTAAACCTTGCATTATGTGATATGGCGAAGTCTTGTGTGAAAGCTAGAAATTTTTTTGCATATGTGCAAAAGATTTGTACTTTATTTTCGGGGTCCACATATCGGTAGGATATTCTTAGAACATATGTGACGGATTTGAAACCAAAAGCATTATCCGTAACTCGTTGGGAAAGTCACATTGAAAGTATTAGAGCAATAAAAAATCAAGTATCGGAATTGAGAGATGCCTTAATTCAAATTACCAATAGTTCTAAAGAGGATGTTGTGATGGCGGACGCTAAAGGTTTGTGCAAAAATGCTTTAGAGGATTTTCAGTTCTTGATTAGTTTATGTGTTTGGTACAAAATCTTGGATAAAGTTAATCGTGTTAGCAAAATACTTCAACAAGAAGAGATGAATTTAGAGAATGCAATTACTATTCAAAAGGAACTCATTATTTTCTTTGAAAAGTTTAGAGAAAATTGTTTTGAAGACATGATGAAAGAAGCAAAGGAACTTGCTAATGATGTTGGCGTTGATCCGGTATTTCCAATGAAAAGAATTGTTCATAGAAAGAAGCACTTTGATGAGGATATGGAAGCGAATGCCGAAGAAAGCCAATTACCGGAGGATAATTTTAGAGTTACATACTTTATCTACATCATAGATCAAGCTCTTACATCTTTAAATGACCGGTTTAAACAATTTGAGCTCTATGAAGGAACCTTTGGATTTTTATTTAATGCGAAGTTCGTTAGTGTTAGTGAAGAGAAATTGAAGGAGTATTGCACTAAACTATAAAGCTTCTTGGAACATGATCAACAATATGATATTTATGGGAAAGAGTTATTTCAAGATCTTAGAGAGTTGAAAAAAATATTGCCAAAGGAGATAAGCAAATCAATTGACATCCTTAACTTTATAAGATCTTATTGGAAAGAAGGTGATTTCCAAAGTGTATGGTTTGCTTATCGAATTTTGTTGACTACACCGGTTACGGTTGCCTCGGCGGAGAGAAGTTTTTCTAAGTTAAAGTTGATAAAAACTTACCTTCGGACTACCATCTCACAAGAAAGATTGAGTGGATTGGCTATGATCTCAATCGAGAATGAATTTTTGGAGAACCTTAAGTATGATGACTTAATTGAAGAATTTGCTTCAAGAAATGCAAGGAGAAGCACATTTCTTTGAACCAAATTGTAATCCGAATGTAATTTTGATTTTGCAAATGTAATCATATTTTGTTTGACTTTATGGTGTAGTTCAAGATTAAAAAAAACAATGTAATCACGGCTTTTATCAAAGATGTATCCTTGCAACATAAAGATAGGTCCTTACAACTAACCTAACATATTTTAGATTGATTTGTATGTACACTTGTGTTGGCCTATATATAGGAGGACATCTTCACAGAAAAAGTGGGTATCTTTAATTAATATGCATTTATTTCCACAAATCTTGTGCTTCAACTTAAACTTAGTTCTCTCAGTTGTCATTTGTGAAGAGATCTGGGCCTCCACAAGTTGGTGTTCATGGATGACATTTTACATAAGGGAACCAAAGTAGGTATTATGTTCGAGGCCAAGTATTTATTAATCAATTACTGTTTTTATTGCTTAAGTTTACCATTATATACTTCTTCCTTTTCACTAACAAGTTCATTTTATTGACAGAAACTACTTGATGGGTATATAAAAGATTCTGGAATATACTGTCATTGCTGCAACAGTGTGGTAAGTAGATTTAGTTTTTGGGTTCTATGATTGCATCAAATTATGCTTTTAGATTTAGTTTTTGGGTTCTATAACTTTGTTGAAGCTTACAAAATTTTCAGTTTCTAGATTGATTTTTATTTTAAATCAGGAAATATTTTTACATAAACTGCTTTCCATGGCTTAGTGTTCATTTGGTGCTTTCCATGACTTTGCGTAAATTTATTTTATTTGCTTTTACTTTTACTTTTTTTTGTTAGTATTAAATTTTTTTTACTAAGGGGGCAATAAAACATGAGTTTGGTTAGGGCAACCCGGATCTCCGGGCCGGCCTGAATACTCTCACCAAAAACCTATCTATTTTTCAAGCCTCACTAGAAGATACTCTATTGTTTATAATTGAAAACTCTCAGATGAAGTATTATCTCTCATAGCGGCCAATACAATGATTTATAAAGATTAAGAAAATCCTACATTGTAGTCTTGATCCTTCACTATCTGACATATTCTAAAGAGAAAGCCACACGATAGGAGCCATACTATATTACTTGGTGCACAAACCTAGCCTCAAACAATCCCCAAGGATCTGACCCAATATTGCTGAGTCTGCCACATGTGGTCAACTGCTCAAAAGTGCAGTTGACTGTAATTGAAGTCGTGACTAAAAAGAGGAGAGCCTTTGATGGTTGTGGTTGACTGCTATATATTGCAATTGCACCCCCCGAACAGCCAAGAAACAACAGCCCATTTTGCCTCCAATCTTCATCGCTTCGTCATATTCTCTTCACATCGAATCTAGTATGCAAAATATAAATCCTAACACTAATTAAAACTAAACCTGAGTAACAAAGAGACAAACTTTGAGTCATTAAGGGTCATTAAAGATGAAAACATTTTGGGGGAAATGAAATATTTTTGAAGAAGTTGTTGTTAGTTAGAATATTTTTTTAGATTATACATTGAAAGGTATGTACTAGTTGTTGTACGAAAATGCCATCCTACTCCACCCATCGGTTAGCTATTTGGGTTGATATTTTTAATTTTGGAAATTTAAAGGATAACTTATTTTTAAAATTGAGAGGTTGTTCTACACCCATGATTGCAATTTGAGTTATCAAATATGTATAATACTATATTAATAGTAAATAATAGTGTAAATATACATAAATATATATATAATATACATACACACTATTCTATATGCATAAATATATTCAAATTTGGTGAAAAAAGAGGAAAAAATGTGATGATGAGACATTTGATAATGCCACTTGGTTCGCCAAATTTAAAAAATAACAATTCTTAAATTTGTCAACCAAAATGGCATGCGACGTAAAAGATTTTAATATTTGGGTTGTCAAATATAAAAATGATAATTCAAATAACATGCTGGTAGAGATGCTCTAACATGCTGAGCGTGTGATTAGAGGACAAAATTTTGTAGTGCAAGTAGTATGAAAATCCATTTAAAAGTTATTTACTTAATTCATTAATTTAATTTATCGATCAATGTCATCATCCAAGAAACAACAAATGTTAGGTGTCATAACAAGGAAATGGTAAAACTGAAAACAACTACCACAAACATTCAATTGTTTTCCGGGAAAAAAATACCATTGACATACTTAGTTGTTATGCGTGAATATTATGAAATTTTCTATTGTGCAAAAAATATTGAATGTGTTTGATGCTGCTATTTTCTGGTGTGGGAGCAACAGATGATGAGTTCTTTTGTTGGATGGAGAACACAGATCTCAACCGTAGGTTTGATCCTGATTAGAGGCTATTATGCGATTGGAGTATGTGGATGTGGTGGTTGTTGTCTACTGCTGATCACCGGCAAGAAACCTGAAAGACCAACAGTATTTCCGGCGACAGGCCCTCCGAAAATCAAGTCTGCAACTGAGGGTAAGAATAGGAATAGATGGCAAAAGATTGATTACATGGTAACCATGGAGGTCAACCTTTATTTATAGACCAGTGGGAAATCCGTTAGGAAAAGATTCCGTAGATGCCTAATCAAGTCCCCTGGATTAGGGATATGATGGAGTAACTAATCCCCCGATTATAGGGGATTTGGTTACCAACCATAAGTGGCTGGTCAACTCTTCCTTGGCAGACCGAGCCGGGATGGTGGGCCTCTAGATGGCCCATGAACTATTTTCGGGCTTGTAGCCCCCTATAAGGTTGTTATCTTGGCCTTAGGAACCCCAAGATCCGTACAAGGATCATGCGGTCCAGATTAGTTGCGATTTTCACCCTCATCATTATCCTCCCCACTATCAGATGTGCGTTTCTGATCGCTTTTGAGGAGTAGGTAAATTCTTGATTACGATGATGTTGAATTCCTTTCCCAAGGTTTTAGATGGTCGGCTGCCGAGGTCAAGGCTCGAGCATGCCTTAGTGAGACCAGAGGCACGAGATGATCCTTGCGAGGCTCGGGGTTGGTAGGCCATGCCGAGGGCATAGTGCGAGGAGGAACATTTGCTGTAGAGAAATCCGCGTGAAGTTCAGAGTCGGGATGCCATGTCGATGGCCAGGTGTGAGGAAGAGCATTTGTTGCGGAGAAATCCGTGCGAGACTCAGAGTTGGAGTGCCATGCCGAGAGGCGTAGCACGAGAAGGAGCACTTGTGGTGGAGAAATCCGTGCGAGGCTCGGAGTCAGGGTGCCATGCCGAGGGGCGTAGGTTGAGGAGGAGCGCTTGTGGCAGAGAAATCTGCTCGAGGCTCGGAGTCGGTGTGCCATGCCGAGGGGCATAACACGAGGAGCACTTGTTGCAGAAAAATCAGCTCAAGGCTCAGAGTCAGGGTGCTATGCCGAGGGGGGTAGCAGGAGGAGGAGCGCTTATGGCAGAGAAATCCATGTGAAGTTCGGAGCCGGTGTGCCATACCGAGGGGCGTAGCATGAGGAGCATTTGTGGCGAAGATATCCGCGTGAGGCTCGGAGTCGGGGTGTCATGCCGAGGGGCGTAGCACGAGGAAAAGCGCTTGTGGCAGAGAAATTCGTGGGTGGCTCGGAGTCGGTGTGCCATGCCGAGAAACAAAGGACATGGTGGAGCCTTGATGCGAAAAAAGGCACTCGATGGAGTTCGTTCGTGATCGAACGAGTGAGTGACATTCGATCTGGTGTTCACATGAGCTGGTGATCATTGAAGAGTCGCTATGGGATTTTCTAGGTATCGAGGAGGCATCACGTGACAAGTCATACGAGAATTCACGCTCTCAACTATAAGTCCCCATCTTTTCCTCATTATCTATGATTACTTTCTCTCTTCATCCAAAGCTTCTCTCTATAGAATGAGACGGGTAGTGTTTTTTTCCATGGCTAGCGATCGATCTGGTGGTTCTTCATTTTCTAGCAGAAACATATTATCTTCCGAGTCTTCATATAGATCGTCATTTCCGATGAGGGAGCCCATGGTTCCTTGGTCCGTTCGTGTTGCTTCTTCAGAGGAGGAAGTGGAGGTTGAGGTGTGCTCAACCACTGAAGGGGCGGAGCCCGTTCTGAGGAGGACTGAGGTCAGTGAAGAGGATAGGGGGAGTCCTGAAAGAGCGAAACGAGGACAATCCGGAGGACCTGAGAGTAACAGGGAAGCAATGGAGGGCAATGAAGAAGTGGAAGGTGGTCCCCTAGTTCGGGAAGCGGGGATCTCGTCCCTTGATAGCATCCTAGCCATCCATCCCCCTCATATTTGCCGGCCTGTTAATAAGAAGAAAGGGTTCTTTCCCCTGACCCTGAGTACGAACTGATAGAGTATGAACACGAGGGGAGCGTGTTCCGACTGTCTTATGGTCAAAAGCCTATCCAGATGTATACAGAAGATATAAAGTTTGTTCGTTTTGGTGTGCAACCCTCGTCGCCGAACAAGCCTAAGATAGAAGCGGACAACATGCATAACACTTTGGTGGGGAGTTACCTCGCCAATATTCGGGAGGCTTTCGACATTCCCCGGAAATTCGAGCTGCTCATTCCATGTGCTGAGATCTGACCGACCAACGTCCTCTTAGAGTGCTTTTGTATGCCTTCCCTGCCGGATGCATTTGTTTCACGTCTCTCTTTTCACCCGTTCATCAAGGAGGTCTTGAATTGGGCGGGAATGAGCCCTATGCAGTATAGGCCTAATTCGTAAAAGTAGTTGACTAGCTTTGTTATGCTATACACAATGAAGAACGTGCCCTTGAAGCTCATGTACTTCCGTGTGTGCTTGGGGCTAAGTGCCTCTCCGGGGTATCAGTATTGGTGGTACATCTCCCAACACCACAAGTATCGTGTGGTGCATAACCACCCATACTCCATAAAAGATTGGAAGGTAAAGTATTTCATTGTTTACAGTCCCGAGCCTTGCGGCATTCCTACCAAGTGATCGTACGAGTTCCCGAAGTGGAAGAGTCCAAGGCCTTCAGAATTCACTTCTGACGAGGCGAAGGAATTTAATAGGCTGTTCGATGGTGGCAACAACATATATTGGGCGAAGATGACGAAGGCGAAGCTGGCAGCATGTGGCCTGAGCCCTTACATTCCCCGTATGTTCTTAGCTTATTTTTGAACTCTTTGGTCATGTGACTAATGTGTTTGTTTTCTGGCATCTATGGTGGATGATGTCACTGTTGCTGTCCTGCAGGCTGAACGGGCGGAGGAAAGGGCAACAGAGGACCCCAAGGGGAAGAAAAGGAAATTGGCCTTGACCTCTGAGCTATCTCCGAAGTGGCGACCTAAACAGGTGAAGAGGTCAAAAGCTCTGGTCATCCATGACCAGGTGGAAGAGTCTCCGAGGATACCACCTAGCGAGAGGTCGATCAAAGCTACTGAACTGGCCGAGTCTCCTATTCCCTCGCTCAATCCAGTGTTGGAGGTCATCCTGAACAAGGTCGACGAGATTTTTAGGATGGATTGGGCCTTGAAGACCCTTAATTTTATAATGAAGTATCGCGTGGTTCTTAAGGTGGTGGATAATAAAGCCCCTCCGAGGGACAGGAGGGTTGTCAATTTGGAGACTATCGGCTCGTGCTATCTCAAGTTTGCCCAAGCTTTCTTCGTGGTAGGGGCTTAGTCTTGAAGATTTGTTTCTTCGTTTTTGCACTTGGTATTTTTCTAAGTGTTTTACCCCTTCCTGCAGGCCATGCTTCACGGGGCAGAGATGAAAAGACAGTACGAGCACGAGCTCAAGAGCACAGTTTGGAGATCACAACGGTTTGAAAAAAAATGGCAGGATGAGAAGCTCCGCACCGAGGCGCTTGAGAAGAGGTTGAAGGAGTTGGAGGATGACTTCGCGGATGGGGCCTTTGACTAAGAAATTCTGATGGTTGAGAAGGAGGCCTTGGAGGAAGAGTGGACGAAGCTAAAGCCAGAGTTTGAAGGCAAAATGGAGAGGATCATCTCAAGGCAGGATGGGGGCTATAATCAGGCCCTTGAACATGTCAGGGAGAGGTACCCTGGCCTTGATCTTAGTGACCTTTACTTCGAGATGGATCTTCCTCTAACTCCCGCAGAAATACCTTCAGGTGATGAGGCATTTGCGCGGAGTGTGAGGTGTTCCGGACCGAATTGCCTCACTCTTCTTCTCAGGAGGTGCACCATTCACCTTATTTAGTTTCAGAATTTCTTGTTTTTGTATCGATACTGACAGTGGACTTGCCACTACCCCCCTGTAAATTTTTTTTAATGAAAATTCATTCTATTTTGATCGTCTTTTGTGCGTCGCACATTTATTCAGATTTAAGATGGTTGTTTTGTTAGTTAGATCATAAGTTACGAGTCTCGAGAAAGTGGTCACCAAGAAGAGATCTGAACCCTCCTCGGCCAATTGCGTCAGGCCGAGGATACTATCGTTCGTCTTCGAAAGGAGGCAATTGACAAGGAAGGGGCTTTTGGTTATCACATTCGGTGGTTGCATGAGGTGGCAAGAGAGCTTTCTCATTTAAAGGCATCCACCCCCGATGTTAGCTCGGCTCTCATCCAAACCGGGGAGGATGTGGCCACTTGCTCGATCGGGGGCATTCCGATTTTTCTGAAGCGAGTGCTAGTGGAGAGGGACTTAGAAATATATAGACTAAGGATGAAGCTCTGCGAGGTGGATTCAACATCTAATTTTTGGAGTCCCTTCTTGAGGTGGGATCTTTATCCGGGGATCCGTTCCATAGTAGGAACGCCTAGGGACGCCCAAAGTGGAGTGACCGGGTCATCTAGTGTCGCTAGTGTTCTAGGTGGTCCCGACTCTCTTGGGCTAGGCACCCATTTCTCGGGGACTGACATAGTATGTGCGAGGGTGAGGTTTGCTGAAGTAGACCCCAGGGGTCGGGCTCTTAGTTCCTAGGATTTGTAATAAGCATTGGACTTGTAACTTCTTGAATGTACCCTCTTGTTTCTTGATAATAAAAATGCTAGTGCACGTCTTGGATTTTGGGTGATGTATGTTGATAAGTTAAGGTGGAATATCTGGGGCTCCGACTACTGTGTGAAGAAAAACTAGGAGCCGGGACACCATGCCGAGGGAGACAGATTGAGGAGGGAGCCTAGTTGCGGAGAAGTCCGCATGAGGCTCGGAGTCGGGGTGCCATGCCAAGGGGCGTAGCACGAGGGGGAGCACGTGTGGAGAAGTCCATGTGAGGCTTGAAATTGGTGTGCCATGCCGAGGGGAACAGATCGAGGAGGGGGTCTGGTTGTGGATACGTCTGCACGAGGCTCGGAGTTGGAATGCCATGCCGAGGGGTGTAGCACGAGGGGGAGAATTAGTTGTGGAGAAATCCGTGTGAGCCTTGGATTTAGGGTCCCATGCAGAGGGGCATTTCACGAGGAGAAGCACTTCGGAGAAGTCTGCGTGAGGCTCAGAGTCAGTGTGCCATGCCGAGGGGAACGACGTGAGGGGGAGTTGAGTCATTTTAGGTCTCAAACACATGCTCCACGTGATAGTTCACATGATACATGACATCACGTGCTTGGCACAGTGATTGATATCTCTTTTTCCTTATATATATTCTTTATAATGCCTTCATTTATGTTTACTTGCTTCACTTTTACCTCCTCTCCCTCTAAATTTCAGCTCTCTCATATCCCTTTTCGGTCAGCTATTGAAGGCAAGGAGCGCAAAGTTGAGAGTGCAAAAACAGGAGGAGGCACAGGCACAGGCACAGGTGCAGACTTTGTCTCTGGCGCAGAAGCGTCCCCCTCCTTCAAAGCTGCAGGGGTCCTCGAAGAAAAGGAGGTCCAGAGAGACCGAGCCTCCAAAAGCTAATGCTACTAAAGTAGTCGTGATGAAGGAGGCCTCTAAGCCTCATGTCCCCTTATCGAAGAGCGCCACAATTTCTCCAAAACCACTGCCGGTGGCGAAGGTTTGTGCACCTTCCTGATCCATGACAGAAGCAGACTTCTTGGAAGATTGCCCCAATGCTCAGCAGGTGATTGACCACTTTGCCACTCCCCATGTTCAGAAGGTTCTGAAGAGAGATTCGGAGGAGGAGGTTTATGGCCGTTGGACCCAAACTTCCATTCTAATTTTACTAAGTACATTGTTGTTTTCTTATAGGCGGCAATATCTGGCAGACTGTTAGGGAGTTGAAGAAGGACCTGGCAAAGGAGAAAGCCACTCAGGAAGAGCTTCTGAAGGAGAAGGAGCTGGTCGACGAAAGGCTGGCATGGAAGACAAGGGAGAAGGAGATGATGTAGGAGTATGTCGATGCCCTAGTTCGTAACATTCCTGGGTCAAGACAAAGGTTACGACCGTGCCCTTGAGGATACCATGGTTAAGTATCTTGATCTCGACTCGCAGGACTTTTTTCGAGGTGAGAGCAGATGAGCCAGCTCATCTTGCTAGGGAAGAGGGTTTGGCGAATCATAAGCCGGTTGACTCCGCTGCTCAGGTTCAAGATGTTAGCCCTGCTTCTGCCTTCGAAAGGGGTCTTCTTCCAAGCAGTAGATTTTAAGTTTTTATTTATGTTTTCGCCTTCTCGTAGACTGGCCACTGCTCTTGTAATGTGTTTTTTAGGAATGAATAGAACTTATCTGAGATGAACTCCTTTGCTTTCGCCTTCGTTGACTCGTGGAGGTACATCGTGCCTCAGACTGCCGAGCCATGGAGTGATTGATAGGGACTTCTCCCTCTGTGGTGGGGGTCACACATCCTTAGAATTTTCTTTTCCCTTCGAATGGCCACGTGAGATATCACGTGAGTTGGCTTAGGTCACACTTTGTTGAAATTGAGGCATCTTTCGTCTTGAAAGTTGAAATATTGACTCTAATAAATAAGGAAACTCATAGTGATCAGGAAGCATCTTACAAGATTGTCTATAAATTACCCCATTTCCGAGAATTTGGTTCATAAATCTTATTGTCTTGCTTTTTTGAATGACTGGGTTCCTGGATGGTCTTTCGCTGAGAGCCTTGAGTGATAATCCGAGGGGCGAAACAGACGAGGCTAGGTTCCATAGAGCTGAATTGGGGGGGTCCTCAACCCGTAGTCCGCGTGTTTGACCGAGAGGGGATCGACATCTTGGTGAGCAGCTCTGGAGATTCTTCCTGGGTTCCAAGATCTGAAGTTTACACCGAGTCTCGAGGGGTGTGGTCTAAGTGGACTATTTCTCTTGCACAGAACTCGGGGTATTTGGCTCGACTAGACTTCCCGTGCTTACGACGTTCTCCCAGAGGGATCCGAAGAGGAACGAGGCATCTGAGTTGAACTTCATCAAGTTCATCCCTGGTTCCAAGATCTGACATCCCTCTATGAGTTCCAAGAGTTGAGGTCGAATAGGCGTTCTTTGCAAAGATCGTTGGTCCACTTTGCAATGTTGGTGCTTCTCCTGCTTGTGAAGTTCTTCCAGCTTTCTTCTAGGATCAGCCGGCCTTCATTTCGTCACTGATGCTCACCTATGATGCCTCTTATGCATGTTGGTGGTCGGGAAGAATTGACGCTTCCTGATACGGGAGATTAATCTGTGGAGTGTTTAGGCGTTGCTTTATTGCTTGTTCATTTTCGTGTTTGATTTGCCAACTCCAGACTGGCCATCGCTCATTTTGTAATTATCTTTGCTTAATAAATGATTTTCACTTTACACTTGTCTGAATGAGCTTATCGCTTAAGTTGGTCGGTGCCCGAAGGATCTAGCCGAATTTTCCTATTGTAGTGACTTGTGAGCCGATCGAAATGTCCCTTTGAGGGACGAGGCACGGGCGATAGCTTCGCGTCGAAAGAATGATTATGGAAAAGTCTGCAAGTGGCTCGGGGTCGGGGTCGGAGTACCAAGCTGAGGGGCAAGGCACTAGGTGGGAGCCTTGTTGCGAAGAAATCTGCGAGTAGCTGGGAGTCAAGATGCCATGCCGAGGGGAATGGCACTAGGTGGGGGTCTTTTTGCAAAAATTTCAAGAGTGGCTCGGAGTCGGGATGCCATACCGAGGGGCATAACACCAAGTGGGAGCCTTGTTGCGAAGAAATATGTGAGTGTCGGAATTTGAGTGCTATGCCGAGGGTACACCAAGTGGGAGCCTTGTTGCGAAGAAATATGTGAGTGTCGGAATTTGAGTGCTATGCCGAGGGTAGGGCACGAGGACAATGAATGTCGCGGAGAAACTCGCGAGTGACATGATAACTTAGTCAGAGTATGCAAACTTGTTGAATTGAAATGAAATTTTTATTCACTAGCTGCCGATAGGCGAGCGTTTATTACATCCTCCGTCTTTTAGAGCCTTGTTACAAGAATAGATCGCTAGGGGCTACATGGAACTTCATCAAGTGTTCTGCATTCTAGGTTCTCTTAATCACCTTGCCCCCCGGGTCTTCACGTCAGTACGTCTCAGTGAGTACCACTTTGGAGACCCAGTACGGGCCTATCATGTTTGGGGCCAACTTGCCCCTCTTGCTTGGTTCAGAGATGTCTAGCCTTCTTACCACCAGGTCACCTTCTTTGATACTAGTTGGCCAAACCTTCTTGTTGTAGAGCCGCCTTATCCACTACTGGTAGACATTTCTCCTGATAGTCGTCCTTTCATGAACTTCTTCAAGGATATCAAGGTTTGCCCTGAGGCCGTCTGAGTTCAAGTCCTCATCGAAGCTCATGATCCGAGGTGAAGGCAGTCCGACCTCTAGAAGGATGACGAATTTGGTTTCGATCGTGAGGTTAAAGGGTGATTTTCCTATCATAATCCTCTTGATCATTTAGTATGACCACAGTACCTGGGTAGCGCATCGACCCATAACCCCTTGGGGGATTTGTCCAATCCCTTATTGAGGCTTTCCAGAATTTGGCGATTGGTGTTCTTGGCTTGCCCATTAGATTGGGGATGTGAAATAGAAGATAACCTTTGTTGAATTCCCAAATCATCGCAAAACTTGCGAAAACCTGTGGCATGCTTGACTGGGGAGAACCTTTGACATGGGCCACACTTTCGAACGAGATCTTGAGCATCCTGTAACAGAGTCGGCCAGTAGTACCCATGGTTAAAGACCTTTCTCGCGAGCAACCTGCTACCAAAGTGGCAACTCCCGACTCCCCCGTGCATTTCTTCGAGTACGTACTTTGATTCTTCGGGGGTCAGACAATGGAGATATGGTTGTCTTTCAAGCTTGTCTATGATCGTTTGAAGAGAACCCCTTCGACATGCACAAATCTCTCTGCTTTGAACTGATTTTTTTGGGCTTCAGATGGATCCTGTGGTAGTTCGCTATTTCTCAAGTAGTTTATGATCAGATCCATCCATTTTGCTGACTGCATTGGCGGTTCGGGGCAAAAGACTTCGAGATTCTCCTTGTCGATGCTAGGTCGGATGAGGAACTCTACCAACACTTTGCAATTGAGAACCTCAAAAGAAGAGGACACCAATTTGGATAACGCATCAGCCCGGCTATTCTGTTTGCACGGGATTTGGAAAACTGAAGTCTCTTCGAAGTCTGACAAAATAAGCCTAACGTGCGCCATGTACTGGACCATTCGAGTGTCCCGAGCCTTGTACTCTCCACACACTTGATTGACCAAAAGTTGGGAATCGCCATAGGCCTTGATCCGTTTGGCCCCGGCTTTACGGACCAGGAGGAGTTCGGCGATAAGTGCCTCGTAGTCGGCTTCATTGTTGGAGGCCCGGAAGTTGAGGCACAAGGAGTATTGGGGGACGAAGTTTTCCGGTCCGTTCAATATAATGCATGCCTCACTCCCTTGTTCGTAAGAGGAACCATCAACATAGAGTTCCCATACCGGCTCGGCCTCTTGGACTTCGGATGCTTCTGGGATAGTGCACTCGGTGATGAACACGGCGTGCGCCTACCCCTTTATAACGGTCCTTAGGTTATAATTAATTTCGTTCTGACTAAGCTCATTGGACCACTTGATCAATCGACCAGAATTCTCCGGCTTGTTGAGGACTTGCTTCAGGGGTTGGTCTGTGATAACTTGGATGGATGGGGCTTGGAAGTAAGGGAGAAGTTTTCGTGCAGCCATGATCAAGACTAAAGGCACCTTCTCCATCTTAGCATAGCAGAGCTCGGCATTACGGAGCACCTTGCTCACATAATAGATGAGTTTTTACACCCCACTATCTTCTCGGATCAGGATTGCACTGAGGGCGTGCTCAGATGCTGCCAGGTAGAGGTAGAGGACTTCTCATGGCTCAGGTTTGCTGAGGAGAGGGCGGTTGGCGAGGTATTTTTTCAACTGGTCAAAGGCCCGCTGTTGGGGTTCTCCCTATTCGAAGCTCTTTGCCCCCTAGAGGGCCTTGAAGAATGGAAGGGATTTCTCTCCAAACTTCGAAAGAAATCTCTCAATGGCTGCGAGCCAACCGGTGAGCCTCTGGACTTCCTTGAAATTCTTAGGAGGGGTCTTTGTCCACGATGGCCCGAATCTTTTCGAGGTTCATCTCTATCCCTCGCTAGCTAACCATAAAGTTGAGGAATTTTTCCGAAGTGACACCGGAGGCACATTTAGAAGGATTGAGCCTCATGTTGTGCTTCCTTAGGACACCGAAGGCTTCATCGAGGTCCTTCACATGGTCCTCTCATTTGAGACTTTTGACGAGCATGTCGTCAATGTATTCCTCCATATTTTGGCCAATCTGATCTTTAAAACCCATTTCACCAGCCTCGGATAGGTGGCTCCCACGTTCCTGAGGCCGAAAAGCATAACCCGGCAGCAATAAAGCCCTTGGTCTATTACGAAAGAAATCTTCGAAATATCCAGAGGGAGCATCCGAATTTGGTTGTACCCAGAGAATGCGTCCATGAAGCTAAGGAGCTCGTGCCCGGATGTCACATCAATCAGAGCGTCGATGCTTGCATGGGGAAATTGGCCTTTTGGACAATTCTTGTTGAGATTTGTAAAATTGATTTTGATCCTCCATTTCCCACTAGCTTTTTCACCATTATAATGTTGAACAACCACTCTGGGTAGCTAACCTCCTGGATAAATCGGGCGAAGAGGAGCTTATCGGCTTCTTCTTTCACTGCTTGTTACCTCTCGGGCGCAAATTTTTGGCACCTCTGTTGCATTGTCTTGGAGTCCTGGTTGACACTCAGCTTGTGCATGATCAGGTAGTCTGAGATACCTGGCATATTTGAGGGGGTCCAGGAAAACAGGTCCTGGTTCCGTCAGACACAACTGATGATGTCCTCCTTAAGGTCGGAAGGCAGGGACTTGCTCACGAGGAACGATTTGGTCTCATCTATCTCGGTGAAGGGGGTATCCTCCAATTCATTGACCGACTTGGACCCAATTGAATTCCTGTCACTTAGGAGTTCGACATCGTTGAGGGGAAGGACCGAGCCCCCCCACTGTTGTGGTATAGCAGGCCCTGGCGACCTCCTGATTACTTTTCACTACCCCAACCCCAGCTTTTTTAGGGAACTTCATTCTCATGTGACAGGATGAAGATACCGCTTGAAGAGATGCAAGACCGGGCTGCCCGAGGATGGCATTATAGGCCACCTTGACATTGACTACCATGAAATCCATGGGCTCGGTTCGAGTGGTCGAGCTCTTCCCCACGGCTAACATGCATAGTGATGATCCATTCAATCTGGATGGAGGTGCTTGAAAAGCCATGAAGGGTGTAGCCTGCAGGCTTTAACCTTTCTCGGGAGAGCTTCATTCCCTCGAAGGCTATGAGGAACAATATATTGACCAAGCTACCATTATCCATGAAGATGCGTCAGACCTCGTGGTTTGCCAGATCGAGGCTGATGACCAAAGCATCACAGTGAGGGATTCAGATGCCGTCAAGGTCTTCATTAAAAAATGAGACCGCCAGTTCATGGACCTGGGCAGGAGGGCAGTTATGGACTGATTTCACTTCCCTGAGAAATGCCTTGCGGGAAGAGTTGGAGTCCCCCTCATCATCCCTCAATGTATGGAGTGGAGGATGGCCATCCTCCTCAGAGTCCTGGCATTCGAACTATACTTGCAGACGCTTATTGGCACCTTGGGGAGGATAAGAGGTTCTTGGACCATCTCGAGTGAATTTGGACAAGTACCCTTTCCGGATAAGAGCCTCAATCTCATCTTTGAGCGCCCGATGGCTGTCAGTCTTGTGACCATGGTCGCGATGGAATCGGAAATAGGACCTTTTATCCCTCTTATGGTTCCCGTTGTTGGGTCGAGGGGGATGCCATATTAGGCCCTCTTCCTCCACCTCTATCCGAATGGCGGAGACTCTTGCGTTAAGCGGAGTAAACATCTCACATCGGGGCACTGGAGGAGGAAGCCTTTTCCCGGAGGTATCTTTCTGGGCCTTCTTCGGCGTTTCAGAGCTGTCTATCTTCCTTTTTCCCTTGGTGGGGGATTCCTTACGGCCTCCCGAATGTAGGGCCTCTTCAGCTCGGATGTATTTCACGCTCATGAGAAGGAGGTCGGTGAAATTCGAGGGTAGCTTCTTGGCCACGGGGGGTTCAGGAAGTCGTGTCGAACATGTAACACCCTAGATTGTTAAATAATTTTTTTGGAATTAATAAATGAATTAAAATGATTTTTGATGATTTAATAAATATTTTTCTGAAATTTATCTTTTTACACGTGGAAAATACGTGTAAATATTTTCTTGGGAAGTTTAAAATTAGAATTTATTTTAGAGAAACCTAATATTTATTAGTAGGTATTATTTATGAATTTTCTAGATTTTTCTGATATTTATTTGACCTATTTACAAAAATTACAAAAAGATGGGCTTTTGTGCAAAATTACCACTTGGAGTGAAAACTCCAGATTTTCGGATTTTTGGGCTGAGCATGATTTCTAGTCAACTCAGAGGTAAAGAGTTTACTTTTTATTTTAATAGATTTAGTTTATTTCGCAAATTTCTTAAAGAAGGGTCTTTTTGCAAAACTGCCACTTATAGGCAAAATTACAAAGTTAGTTTTTCTGAACTTGAAGTTGGTGCCGACCAAGTCTAAAGTAGTTATTTTGTTTTTAAATTTGGATTTAATTGGTTTATCTAATTTCCAAGTATAAAGATTTATATATGTAAAGATACATTCATAAGGGATATTTTGCAAAATCTATTTAAAAAACCTGTAACCCCCATTCCCGTAAATAAATATTTTTCTGAATTTTTTTTGTATGTTAATTATTTATAAAAAATTTTTAATTCGATTGGACCTTCTATTAAAATCTTTTCGAATAAAAACTTATATTTATTTCGAATGATGATGTATTTTAACTCTATTTTCTATTACAAATTATTTGACTATTTATACTTTAGCCAAATCAAATTTAATGTTACTATTTGAATTATTTTAATGAGTTTGTTAAAACCAAATCTTATTTTTGTATTTTATTAACTATTAATATTATTATTGTTATTTCTTGATGGTTTATTAAAAATTCACTTCTATTCATTAATCGTATTTGTTGTTATTTTCAAATAATTTTCATATTGTAATATAATCTTATTTTGTATATGAAATTGCTACTGTTACTATTATTCTCATTTTGTCATTATTATTACTATTGTTATTTTTATTGTTATTATTATTGTTATTTTTATTAGTGTTATTGTTATTACTACTATTATTAGTTTTGATTGATCATGATTTAATGTGTGTGTATATATATATATATATATATATATATATATATATATATATATATATATATATATATATATATGTTATACAAAGCCTATTCTATTTAGTTATCTCCTATTGGATTTTATAACCCAAAGCCCAATACCCATTCTCTTTTTGGATCCAGTCCTATTCAACCCATTAACCCGAAACCCTATACTATAAATACCATATTACTTTATCCCTAACCTAAAGCCTGCCCCATTTCACTGTGCAAACCCTAGCCGCCTAACCCCACCACCCCCCCTATTGTTCATCATCCCCACCCTGTATTCCATCTTTGATTCCCCTTCCCCGTCGCCTTGCCTTCGCCATCGAGCCAACATCATCTTCAAACCCATCCGCCATCCCTCTGTCATCTCTCTCTCTCTCTCGTCTGCATATCATCAAACCCATCACCTTCGCAACCTCCACCTCACCGAGAGCCTCGCCCACCGAAACCCAACCTCTCCTACTTCCATCATCCTCGTCCTCTCCGTCGACTGCGCCCAGCTCCACCCGAGCACCCCACCGCTGCTCGCCTTCCACTTCCGTCTGTTCGACCTCGCCCACTAGCGAACCCACCATCATCATCCAGAACACCGTCGTCCACCTTGAAGCCCCGCAGCGAGCTCCCTTTGCTACCTCCCGCCTGAGCCTCGTGCCACCCATCGCCCTTGACTATCCCCGAGCTCTGCCATTGCCAGCCACTCTCCTCCTCTGTTTTTTCCTTTCCAAAATAGAGCCTCATCTCCCTCCCAACACCGTCGCCGCCCTCCGTTGACTTCTCCCCAGTCGAGCTCCTCGACGCTGCCGCCGCCTCACCGCCGTAGCCACTGTCGAAGCTCTCCCATTGCCATCGCCACTGTATGATCGGGGGAGGACATTGAGTTTGAATCTCAACCGTTCGATCTCCTCGCGATTGTCGCCATCTTCAGATCTGATTTAGATCCGAGCCATCATCAAATCTTCATCATCAGCATCAGGATCGTGATCATCATCAAATCTGACTTGATCACCTTGATTTGGACCGTTCGTTTGATCTGATCTTGATCATCATCCCCATCATCCTCAGGATCTGATCGAATCTCAGCCGTCTGATTCTCTGATCATCTTGATTATCAGATCAGAGCGATCTCACCTGTCGATTTCCTTGATCTTGATCGTCATCAAGATCCACACCGATTCGATCCATCCGATCTCGATTATTGATCAACATCCTCATCCAATCAAGGCAAGTATCTTCTTGTTCAATTCGTTGTTCTAGTACATGCTTTATTTAAAAAATACCGCAAGTAGATTGTAGTTGTGACTTCCCTTTGGCTTATCATTTGATGATCTCATTTTACATGTTACCGTCCTTATCAATTCCATGATCATAAGAGTCATAATCTTTCGTTGATATATTCGTTTCTCAACTTATTAGATCTATTTATTATCTAATTATTTGAACACATGAAATTAAGAATTACCTTGACTTGTAGATGTATGTTTGCATGATGCATGTGTTGATTTTTCTCTTTTTTGAGTTGAGAATAGCCATGAGCACTGATTTGATGCTTGTGAACCCCTGATTTGTATCACACACTAATTTAGACTCATAATGCTTATTAATCATTCCACTTTTTATAAAAGAGAAATCACTTATGTTGCTGTTCCTGTTTTTAATTTCTGTTTCGACCCTGATAACATCAGAATCTGGACTTAAGTTCTAAACATGAAATTTAGCCTCAGATGTCTAGTTTACTATCCTTTTAACGGAATTGAATTCTGAATTATGGTTTGTGAATTATCACTGTTTTAGTGATGCTGTTTCTGAAATTTCAGAACCATGAATCTGCTGCGTCACTCTGTTTCCAAATTAAATTAACTATTCTACCTATAAGATAATGACTTGAAATTTTTCATGCTGATACTAGACACACTAGAGGACCTTCCCTAATTTTTCTGGAATTAATTAATAAAGTTTCAGAACTGTTTCGTATGTATAAACACAACTTTACAAATTCTTGCTGAACACGAATCCTGTGTAGTTTGCTGTTTTGACACCAGTTACTACAACTTTTATGTATCTTGTTTATATGTGCTGGATTTGGAAGAGAGTCTAGTTTCTATATTTTCTGACGGATCCAGATTTGCATTCCTGTAGTGGCGGGAATCTCAGTTTGGTGCAGCAACGTCATTCTTGATAATTTTAATTTGTTTTGACCATCGAATGTACTTTCTACCAAGCCTAAACTTGTTCCCTATTATTGATCATATTTACTTACCTTGTTTTGCACACTTTCATGTCTGTTTGATAATAATAATAAATAACAAGCCGGGGTTAAGGGAAAGACCATAGTAGTGGACAATATAGGTAAGTGTACTCGGAAGAGGATCCGTGTTTCTCATTATTTTAAGTTCATTGGAACTAAGTGCCACGTCAGGGGTTGACGGGGGGCCACCTCTAGTGCCTGCGGGGGTTACCTCTAGTGCCCATTATATGATTACATGATATGTCTTTGCAATCAGATGGAACTAAGTGCCACATTAGGGGTTGACGGGGGCCACCTCTAGTGCCTGCGGGGGTCACCTCTAGTGCCCATGGTTTGACCACATGCTCGTATTTCTTATAGGACCTGAGTACACGAACCTATAAAATCTACCACTAGGTCTAAACGTGACTTTTTTATAAGTAGCAACCATGTGGTAAATAAATGGGATGCATGAAGTACTACCTAGATAGAATTAAACAACAGAATTAAGCATAACATGTTTACTTGTACATTCTTGTTACCCGTTCCTATTACTTATTACATGTTACACGTTACTTGTTACTTGATACTTGTTACCTCATACTTGATACAAATTACATGCTCACTTGTTACATGTTCCTGCTACTTGTATTTGTTACCCGATCCTGTTACTTGATTTGTCTTACTTGCTAGCTAATCTCTTGAACTTCACTACTTGTTGCATCCCTGCCATACCATGTTGTATACCCTTGATTCCAAATCCTGTTTCATATTTTTCTTGCACTTGTTTTCATACCCCTTGCCTGTATTACTTGCGGCCCGTAACTTGCTAACGGTCTGTCTTTTGTTCTCTTTTTTTCTTCTACATGATAAATACAGGTTTTGGAGACAATTGCCTGCAGGAGTTGGTGAGCAAACATTCTAGGCTTCGCCTGAGAAAACTTGCTTTAGTTATTTTGTACTTAAGTTTATTTAATTCTTATTGCTACTTAAAACTTGTAACAGACTTGTAGTCCCGAAGATTTACTTTAATCCAGATTTTGATATTATTTGGAATATTTATATTTGTTTCAAATATTTTCTGTTGATTAATAAATTATTCATGCATGCGTGGTTTAGTATATTTTGCTATATTTCCTGTTATGATGATGAGTCGATCCTACAACTTATGAATGATGAAAATCATTCGCTGGGCTTTGTCATGTACTCGTATTCTGTATTCCTTTTGGGAAGCAGGGCGTGACAAAACCCTAAAACCTAATTTCCAGACTAATATAAAGAGACTGTAGTCGTTTCTTTGCGGTACTACACAATGGGTTTTCTTTATTATTGATTTCTTGGAGTTTCGAAGCGAGGATCTTGGTTTTCTTGCGAAAGGAAGGACTGTTCTTATTCTCTTTATTATTTCGGTTGATTCTTGAATAAGGTGAGTGACATATGTTTGGTTTCTTGCTGTTGTATGCATGTTGTATGCGATGATTTGTCTATTAGAAAGCATGTTAGGAGTTTTTATGATGATAAGATGAATTTTGATGGATGTATGAATAAAAATTGAATCTTTTCATGAAACTATGCTATAGATGATTAAAATTACATATAGATGACTTGAGATTGTTAAAGAACCTAATAGGAATCATGAACAGGTTGTTTTCTTTCGTATTCTTGCTGTTTTGATTGTTTATGTGAGTTGTATGAGGTACAGTGCATATAGATGAATAAATACCTAGCTTTTACTGTGTATACTTATGTATGACCTGTTGGAGTATTTTTGATGAAAAGAAATTGATTATATACATGTTATAATTGCATATATTCATGGGTAAACTATTGTAAGTAGTTGTATGTGTGGTTAATGAATTGCAAGAGGAGTTATTAGATCAAAAGATTAAATTTTGAAGTACTGAAAAGGGGTTAATTTTCGGGTCTGATGTATGCAGACCGAAAACTTGATTTTGGTGTTTTTGTGAAGCTTTTCAATTGGGTTTTAATTTTATATGATAATGAGATTGAATTAAAACATTTTTCTACTCAAATTGATGGATCTTGATGCTTTACTGATGCTTAACTTACCTACATACATATATATATACTCATGTACACTATTTTGATGATTTTGATAAAATTGGTTCTTTTATGATCTTGATGTGGTTTTGATTTGTTTTATAAACTCCAGTATGTTATACAAGTTGTATTTAATCATCTCAGGAAATTTATTTTGCAAATTTAATATTTTACAATGGTTTATAGATGTATCGGTAAAAAGATGCACAAAATTCAAAGTTGTCAATTTTCGTATATGACAGTCGACTGCTTCATATTTGTACCGAAGATGGCAGTCGACTGTCAATTCTTTATTTTTGGATTTTTCACTTGACAGTCGACCGTCACATTTTGAACGGGTTTTGATATTCGACTGTTAGTGTATTGGCTGATTGTTATTCTTGAGTTTTCTTCATGTTTCTTGAACGATTCTTTCTTCGATATTATAGATTATTGATCTACTATTTTAGAGAATGTTTTTGCTACAGATTACAGTATTTTACACTGAGTTATGTTTTGATTATAATAGAATTTAAATTGTATTTATATGAATTTATAAAGAGAAATATATATGGTTTTTGAAGAAATTAATGTTTTGTGACTTTCTATGACTTGAAAATATGATTCTCAGTTATTTAACGGACTTAATATTTTATTTCAATTCTGGAATTTATGAGTACATTAAATGAGTTTGGATTTTGCAGATTTAAGGAGTTTTCTTGACAGATACGTTTGATGATGAAATAAAGAGTTTTATAGGAAGTTTTTGTCACACCCCGCTTCCCAAAAAAGGAAATACGGAATACGGATACATGACTAAGCCTAGCGAATGATTTTCATCATCCATAAGCTGTTCAGAATCTTTACAACATCTCACGAAAATAATCAGAGTCGAAAGCAAAAGAATCAACCAAGTATGCATAATCGAATCAAATATACCAACAGAAATTTACTTGAAACCTAAATATAATATATTCTCAAATAAATCAGATCTGAATAAGTTAATATCTTAGGACACATTGTCCAAATACAGAATAAATCCAAGTATCAAATACAATTGTTCAAATAAGCTACAGAAATAATAATAAACACTCGAGCACTAATATCTCATATCACCAACTCCATCCGGCAACTGGTCGTCCTGATCTGAAATTAATAAATTGCAGGAGAAAGGAAAAGAGAAAACAAACTCCCGTCAATACAAGTTACGGGTCGCTTGTAGTGCAGGATACAAGTACATGGAATAAATAACAAATATAAAGCAACAGAAACAAACATAGCATAGTATAGGCATAACAACAGAATATAATATCTAACATGAATCAGAAAAACAAATCAGATAACTTGGTATACTAACAGATACAGATAACATGTGTCAAGTGTCAAGTGTCAGATGGCATGCATCTAGATATTCAGATGATAGTGTCAGATGATAGTCAGACAGATAACAAGTAATCAGATAACAGAAGTCAGATAAACAGATACAGATAACATATAATAGATGTCATGTTCTTATAAGTCTTGTGTGATTACTATCTAGATAGCACTTCATGTGCCTCCAACTTTTTATCACATGATTGCTACATTCAAACAGTTTCGTTTAGATTTCGTAGTGGAGTCCATAAGATAGTGTACTCAGGAATCAGATAGACAGATATTAGGTAATCAGATCAGACAGACAGATAGAACCTATGGGTTCTCTTCTGAGTACACTTTCCTATAGGAAAGTAATGTAGTCAGGGTTTAGATAAATAGAGTTGTGTATCATGTAGTCATGAACACATAACAGATAGGGAACACGGGCTCTCTTCTCAGTACAAATTTCTATATTTTCCACTACTAGATCTTTCCCTTAAACCCCAGCTTGGTTATTTTGTTATTATTATCAGAAAGACATGTATGTGCAAAAAACAGAGTGAGAATAGCATGGTATAGACAATTAACAGGTTCAGGGTGACAGATAAACATGTACAGACTAAAGATAACATATAAAAGAACAGAATAACTAAAATTCTAATTCAGGACAGCAAGACAGTACTGTACTAAAACAGGGATTCCCGTTGCTACGGAAATGCAAATCTGGATCCGTCAAAAAATATGGAAAATAAACCCTGCTGAATCTAGCAAACATATATAAGTCATATGGTATTTCATAAAATCAAGTCTCAAAACAGGTTTGAACCCAGAAAACACGTTCAGTCAGAAATCAGAAGTTTGCATTCAGAGTCAGGAAAACAACATGAAAGCTCAATAATTAAATCCACAAAATTCTCGGGTATTCCCCTATATGTGTAGCGTCAGAATACAAAGTATCATAATTTTTCAATATAAATAGTTTAGTCAACAAAAATCAGAAAACATCAAGATGCAGTAGTTTTGTAAATCTGGAATTGTAAACACTGCAGTACAAAAACAGCAATATCTCACAAACCATAAATCCAAATCCAAATCCACAAAAAAGGGTAATAAAATAGATACAGTAGGCTAACTTTCATATTCAGAAATATTTTACAACAGCAAGTAGAATTAGGGCAAAAATCAGGTTCTTCACTGAACAGTAGGAAAATTCTGCATATAAAATCTTTAGTTGTGAGCATGAAAAGGTTAGTAAAACACCTCAAATAAATCCACCAAAATTCTGGGTAAACCTCAATCAAGTCGAGAAATACTGAGCAAATTTTCAGATCAAAATAATAATTTTAACACCCGGGTAAAAATATATTACTCTCAAATTTTCATAGAAAACGCAGTCTGAAAATCTTTATACACCTCCGTAGTAAAATAGGCATAACTCACAACTTGTAAATCGAAATTGAGATCCGTTAGAAGGGTTGAAAAATAGAAAGAATTATCTACAAATTATGTTCACAAATAAAATTCATATACTGACCTTAATAGCGTCTAAAATACTGATCAACATCAGGGTAACAGAAATTTCAGAATTGTTCTTCATACACAAATCAACATAGATCACACGAAATTCATCCAAATCAACCCAAACATGAAATATAGTGCACTAGGTGTCCAAATAACATGATATGGGGTATTTTGCAAGTATTCAACAAGTATATCTCGAATAACATCTCAAGCACAGATATCACAAAATAGCGTGAACGTATCCATCAAAAGTTGTCAACCCTAGGTTAATACATGTCACATATGTCGTGAGGCAACTATGGTCGAATAAACACAATAGAGACAATATATGTAGCAGAGAATTCACACACAAATTGTATCTAGAACCCAACTACACTATAGGCGGTATTTAGTACTTGTATTACACAAATGAAAGAATACAAGTTACTTGCCTTAACCGACGACGAAAATCGACGACGAAAACTGAAAAAGCAAAAGCAAGAATAATGGGACCGGATTCCTAGCGAACGAGCACAATGAACAACGAACCACAATGAACACACGAACTCCAAACGAACACACAAAACAACTACGAGCCTGCGAACTCAAAATGAGCACTCGAACTCAACGAACCCAAACATGCACACCAAGAGAGAGCGAGGGAGACGGCGACGCTCTCGAGATGTTTCTGCGGCCGGCAGAGGAAGGGCAGCACACAGGTACCGATTGCGAGTAGGGGATGGATGGAAGTGGGTGTAGGAGATGGCAGGGTCAGGACTGGGGAGGTCTGGGAGGTTGGGAGTCAGCACGCATAGGGGTGCTATGGCTAGGGCTAACGGATGGCAGATAGAGCAAGCTGGAGGGGTGCTGGATCGGGAGCAGGTCGTGGCAGAGATTAGGGTTTTTGGGAGAGGAATGAGGGGTTGAAGACGGCTGAGTTGGGTAAGGATGAACAGAGATATGAACGGGTGTATATATATGTAAGTAGGATTAGGGTTTAGCTGCACATAGGTTTCAGGTATATATGGGGTATGGGTAGTTGTGTGGGCTACCGGGTATGGGTAGAAGGGGTAATATAGGGTTTGGTTTAAAATGATTGGGCATAGGGTTTAATAGTTAATGGGTTTTGGGTTTTAATGGATCCAAGTAGAATAATGGCTATAGGACTTAAATAAATAAATTTTTAAAATCCAATAAGGAGATGGGGAACAAAATGAGTCAAATAAAATAAGACATGAACAAATAAAAGAATGGAGATCAAAACAAAAGCTCGATCAAGCAGAGATGGTAGAATAGACAAACAAATGAATCAAAAGATCAAATAAAAGGACGAAAAATAAATCAATGAATGCATTGAGAATAACGATCTAATAAATGGTCCAAAAGAGATACAAGGAAAGAAATACACCAAAAACAAAAATACACTCAAAAATACACAAAATGGAAAACAGGGGTTACAGTTTTGGTGTTGAGATTCGTTTTGTGAGTCTCTAGGAGTTGAGTGGGATTCCTGTGAACCGGCAGATGAGATTTTGAGGATTATAACCAGGTTGATCTTGCGGTTGTTGTGGAATTAACTCAGGCAGGATACATTAACTCTAGAGAGGGAGATTTGTGTTTTAATAATAATCAACCTAAGGACAGGCACTAATGGAGATGTGATAGAACTTGGAAAATGTAAGTATATTCTCTAGGGATCTAGTCCAACGGATGCGTTCCAGGACTGTGTGTTGTTCTGTCTCGAGAGTACATTTGGTATGTTCGCGTGTCAAGGGTCTGCAGGCCTATTCACGAAGCATACAGGTGCATTCGCGTATCGAGGATCGGCAGGCCTATTCACGGGATGCACTTGTTTATCAGCATGTCAAGGGTCTCGCAAACCTATTCATAGGGTACACATCAGGGAGGTGATTTTTTCCTTGGGGTCAGAGCTATTCTTACATGATGCTTGCGTATCGAGGGTTGTGATGCCTATTCATGGAGTATTCTGGATCTTGTTTCTATCACCGTAGGAGCATTAGTTGCATAACAAGTGATTAAACCATATAATGTGGAGAATGATAAGGGCTTGCACCAGACCTATGTAGTATGGAATGCATAGAATCCGACAAGTATGCATTAGAGAGTCATCATTTTGCATTTGTATTTTCTTTACTTGGTTTAATGCTTGTATGTTTTCTGTTTTCTACACTTGACACTTAGTCTAGGCTCACATGATGTTTTCATGTTTTATTTATTGCTTTTCATCTTCCATTTTTTATTACTAATGGTATGTGTTAATTATGACCTTATTCTTTATGTTTTATTTATGTTGTATTTCTTTTGATGTGACTCACACCATTATGGCTGACCCCTGTAGTTTTGGGGTTTAGGGTTATCTCTAGCCTCATATTTTATAGGTAGGTACCTATAGCATGAGATTTGGATGCATGTGGTAGAATGATAATGTGGCTTATGTAAATTGTAAAAGGATGTGTTGTAAAAGAAAGAAATTTTAATTCAAGGTGTTTAATTTTCCGCTGTGCTTTGTAAAGAATTGGTGTAATAAAAGTTAACAAATTTATCTGTGTTTTGGCTATATTTACTATTACATTGAGACTGATGCTGAGAATTGTGCCATATATTTCTGAGATATTATATTGGAAATTCGGGGCGCTACAGAAGTTGGTATCAGAGCACGCTTCAATAGTAATGATAAACATAGTATATAAAAAATAATCCTAGGTGTGGACATTAGAGTGTGTGTACCTAGGTGTGGACATTAGAGTGTGATTATCACATAGAACTAAAACAAGATGATTTGGTTTGGGGTATGATTGAGATTTTGCCATGAGGTATTGATGTGAATGTGAATTGTACTGTGATGCACTAACTTTTCCCTAATTTTACAGTATTCAGTATAATGGCAGGACCCAGGTTCAGGAATGGTGGAAATGGTGATAGGGCTGAAGGTTCCCATGGGGCTGGACTTGATCTTGAGACCGAGATTGCCAGGGTGTATCAGACCTTGAACACATTCATGGCAGCTAACATGGCACAGAATCAGATTTAGAATCAATAAAAGGGCTGGACCAGTGTTTGTGAATGCTGATCCAATTAAGAAGGTTGTCTTTCAAGCAGATGAAGCCGCCTGTTTTTGTGGGGCTGTCTTCCAAATGAGGCTGATGATTGAATTAGACAGATGGTGATGGTCTTCGAAGTTTTGGAAACCTCAGTAGTCAATAAGGTAAAATTGGCTACAATGCAGTTAGAGAAGGACGCTGACATCTGGTGGCAGTCAGTGAAGAGGACTTTTGGGGATCAATAGATGACTTGGAAGGCTTTTCTGGAAGAATTTAGGGATCCTTTCTTTCCTCTGGATATTCAGGAGAAGAAGGCAACGAAATTCTTGAATCGGCAGCAAGGCAGCATGTTAGTGCGCGAATATGAAACTATGTTCGCCCAGCTATCAAGCTATGCACCGAAGTTAATTGTTGATGAGGCGAAGAAGGCCAAAAAATTTGAGCAGGAATTGAGGCCAAATTTGAGGTCGTGGATGATACCGTTGGGCATAAGGAGGTTTGATAAGCTGGTCAGGAGGCAGCTATGACAGAAGAAGATATGGATCAATTCTAGAAGAAACAGGAGACCTGGAATAGGAACAAGAGGTCATTAGTTGGTCAGAGTGGGAAAAAGTTCCTAGTGAAGCATGTCAGGTTCAATAGGCTAGAGAAGAAGGCACCAGCTATTCAAGGTGTGACTTGTTTCAATTGTTGAGATGCAGGCCACTATCAGTCGCATGCACCAAGCCACTTAAGGCACGGGTTTGTTATCAGTGTGGTCGTGAAGGGCATCTTAAACCAAACTGCCCGTAGTTAAAGAAGGATGGTGCAGGCGGAGGCAGATTTCAGAGGCAGGGGCGAGTGTTCACATTAACTGAGGAGGATGTGGGTAACTTAGAGGATGTGATCCAGGATATGCAATAATTTTAAATTTTATTTGATTTATTAAGTAAAACTTTGTTTGAGAATAAATTGGAGATTTGAGTATCATTCTTCATGTAACAGGATTTGTTTTGGTTAATGGAATAAAAGCAAAAGTTTTATTTGATACTGGTTCTTCGCATACATTTGTGTCGCCCAATTTTGCTAAAGCTTTAGGTGTGGAACCTAAGGTGTTTTCAGGAAGCATCTTGTCGGTGGCAATACCATCAGGGGAGGAATTGATTGCTAATTGATATTATGAGGGTTGTGATATCGAGATTGGTGGGAGATTATTTGGCATTGATCTCATTGAGATGCAAGTCTTGGTTGTGGATTTGATCGTGGGCATTGATTGGATGGCGATATACGATGCCACATTTGAATGCAAGAAGAAAGAGGTGTTAGCGAAAGCACCAGGAGGTCCCGCAGTGACTTTTCAGGGGAAGAAGAAGGACGAATGCAATGGTATCTCAGATGAAGTCAGAGGCATTCCAGCTGTCAGGGATTTTTCTACAGTATTCTTGGAAGATTTACAAGGATTGTCGCCGCAACAAGATGTTGAGTTCTGCATTAATGTTCAGCCGGGAAGTGCTCCGATTTCTAAGGCTCCATACAGAATGGCGCCTGTAGAGCAAGATGAAGTTAAGAAGCAGATTGAGGAATTGTTGAATAAAGGATTCATCAGGCCAAGTTCTTCACCGTGGGGAGCACCAGTATTGTTAGTCAAGAAGAATGATGGGTTAATGAGGATGTGCATTGACTATTGGGAGTTGAACAAGGTGACTATTCAGAACAAGTATCCGCTTCCATGGATTCATGATCTATTTGATAGGCTTCGGGGAGCAGTTGTGTTTTCGAAGATTGATCTGCGATCGGGGTATCATCAAGTTTGAGTCAAGGAGGAAGATGTGGGTAAAATAGCTTTCAAGACTCGTCATGGACTCTATGAGTTTTTAGTAATGCCATTCAGAGTGACGGATGCGCCAAAAGTGTTCATGGATATGATGAATCGAATTTTGTGGCCATTTATTGATTCCTTCGTGGTGGTTTTCATTAATGATATTTTGGTGTATTTGAATTCGGAGGAAGAGCACTCTAAGCACTTGGCAGAGGTACTGAAGAAGTTGCAGGAGCATGACTTGTATGCCAAGCTGTCGAAGTGTGAGTTTTGGAAGTTTGAGGTAGCTTTCCTTCGAAGGAGGGAGTGGCCACTGATCCTCAGAAGGTTGAAGCAGTGAAGCATTGGCCCAGGCCAACGACAGTGAAGGAAGTCAGAAGTTTCTTGGGTTTGGCTGGGTACTACAGAAGATTCATTCAGGGCTATGTACAGATCGTAGTTCCTTTAACAGGGTTAACTCGGAAGAATGTGGCATTCACTTGGACTGATAAGTGTGAGGTGAGTTTCCTTGAGCTAAAGGAGAGGTTGACAACTGCGCCTATCTTAGCTTTGCCCCAAGTTGGGAAGGACTATGATATCTTCAGTGATGAATCTCTCAGGAGGGTTGGGGTGTGTCTTGATGCAGGAAGGAAAGGTTATTACATATGGTTCGAGGCAGTTGCATCCTATCCGACACATGATCTGGAGTTGGCAGCTATTATCATTGCCTTGAAGCAGTGGAGGCATTATGTATATGGAGAGAAGGTTAACATGTATACCGACAACAAGTGCCTGAAGTACAATTATCAGCAGAAGGATCTAAATCTTTGGCAGAGAAGGTGGTTAGAAGTGTTGGAAGACATTCATCCTGAGATCAAGTATCATCCTTGCAAGGCGAATGTGTTGGCTGATGGTCTTAGTCGAAAGAGCAGTTTTTCGAGTTTTATCACTACTCAGAGAGAGTTGGCAGTCAAGTTTGACCAGGCAGGTATCGAGGTGGTACTGCAGGGTTTGGGAGCGTCTTTGGTTCAGTTGAGGCTGCAGCCTTCTTTGAGGGAGCAGATTGTGGAAGGTTAGAAATTAGATACAGAGATTCAGATTATGTTGCAGTAGGTTTTCGAAGGCAAGTTATCAAAGTTGCTCAACGGAAGCTACTTGGGAGCCGGAGGATCGCATGCAGAAGGATTTTCTTAAGCTTTTTGTATGATTGTATTTTGTATGATTGCATCCTTTTGATTAAGTTGTATTTTTTGGTTAAATTACATTCTCTTGTATAATTGTATTCCTTAAACTATATTCCCATTTATGTGATTGCATTTTCTCTTTGCTTATATTGCTTGGTCCCTATTATTAGTAGTTCTGAGGACAGAACTATTCTAAGGATGGAGTGATGTAACACCCAAGGTTTTTAAATAATGTTTTTGGAATTAATAAATGAATTAAAATGATTTTTTATGATTTAATAAATATTTTTATGTAATTTATCTTTTTACACATGCAAAACACGTGCAAATATTTTCTTATAAAGTTCAAAGTTAGAATTTATTTTGGGGAAACCTAATATTTATTAGTAGGTATTATTTATGATTTTTTTGGATTTTCTGATATCTATTTAACCTATTTGCAAATATTACAAAAAGATGGACTTTTATGCAAAATTACCACTTGGATTGAAAACACCAGATTTTTGGAATTTTTGGCTGAGTATGATTGCTAGTCAATTCAGAGGTAAAGAGTTTACTTTTATTTTTAATAGATTTGGTTTATTTCACAAATTTCTTAAAGAAAGGTCTTTTTACAAAATTACCACTTAGAGGCAAAATTACAAAGTTTGTTTTTCTGAACTTGAAGTTGGTGCCGGCCAGGTCTGGAGTAGTTATTTTGTTTTTAAATTTGGATTTAATTGTTTTATCTCATTTCAAAGTATAAGGATTTATATATGTAAAGATATATTCAAAAGGGATATTTTGCGAAATCTATTCAAAAACCCTAAAACCTAATTTCCGGCCTAATATAAAGAGAGTGCAGCTGTCTTTTTGCTGTACTGCACAAAGGTTTTTCTTTATTATTGGTTTCTTGGAGTTTCGAAGCGAGGATCATGGTTTTCTTGCAAAAGGAAGGACTTTTCTTGTTCTCTTTATTATTTCAGTTGATTCTTCAATAAGGTGAGTGACATATGTTTGGTTTCTTGCTGTTGTATGCATGTTGTATGTGATGATTTTTCTGTTAGAAAGCATGTTAGGAGTTTGTATGATGATATGATGAATTTTGATGTATGTATGAATAAAAAATTGAATCTTTTCATGAAACTATGCTATGGATGATTAAAATTACATTTAGATGACATGAGATTGTTAAAGAACCTAATAGGAATCATGAGTAGGTTGTTTTCTTTCGTATTCTTGATATTTTGATTGTTTATGATAAGGTGTATGAGGTATAGTGCATATAGATGAATAAAAACCTAGCCTTTACTGTGTATACTTATGTATGACCCGTTGGAGTATTTTGATGAAGAGAACTTGATTATATACATGTTATAAATGCATATATTCATGGGTAAACCATTGTAAGTAGTTGTATGTGTGGTTAATGAATTGCAAGAGCAGTTATTAGATCACAAGATTAAATTTTGAAGTTTTGAAAAGGGGTTAATTTTCGGGTCTGATGTATGTAGACCGAAAACATGATTTTGGTGTTTTTGTGAAGCCTTTCAATTGGGTTTTGATTTTACATGATACTGAGATTGAATTGAAATATTTTTCTGCTCAAATTGATGGATCTTGATGCTTTATTGATGCGTAACTTACCTACATACATATATATATACTCATGTACACTGTTTTGAAGATTTTGATAAAATTGGTTCTTTTATAATCTTGATGTAGTTTTGATTTGTTTTATAAACTCCAGTATGTTATACAAATTTTATTTAATCATCTCAGGAAATTTATTTTGTAAATTTAAGATTTTACAACGATTTATAGATGTATCAGTAAAAAGGTGCACGAAATTTAAAGCTGTCAATTTTTGTATATGACAGTCGACCGCTTCATATTTGTACTGAAGATGAGAGTCGACTGTCAATTCTCTATTTTTGGATTTTTCACTTGACAGTCGACCGTCGCGTTTTGAACAAGTTTTGATAGTCGACTGTCAGTGTATTGGCTGATTGTTTTTCTTGAGTTTTCTTCACGTTTCTTGAACGATTGTTTCTTCGATATTATGGATTATTGATCCACTGTTTTGGAGGATGTTTTTACTACAGATTACAGTATTTTACAGAGAGTTATGTTTTGATTATAATAGAATTTAATTTGTAAGTTATGACTCTATAAAGAAAATATATATATTGTTTTTGAAGAAATTAATGTTTTGTGACTTTCCATGACTTCAAATTATGATTCTCAGTTATTCAATGGACTTAATATTTTATTTGAATTCTGGAATTTATGAGTAAATTAAATGAGTTTGGATTGTGCAAATTTAAGGATTTTTCTTGACATAAACGTTTGATGATGAAATAAAGAGTTTTATTGAAAGTTTTGGTGTTGATATTCGTTTTGTGAGTCTCTAGGAGTTGAGTGGGATTCCTGTGAACCGGCAAACGAGATTTTGTGGATTATGACCAGTTGGGTCTTGGGGTTTTTGTTGTGGAATTAAGTCCGGCAGGATACACTAACTCTAGAGAGGGGGATTTGTGTTTTAATAATAATCAACCTAATGACAGACACTAATGCCGATGTGATAGAACTTGGGAAACGTAAGTATATGCTCTAGGGGTATAGTCCAACGGATGCGTTCCAGGATTGTGTGTTATTCTGTCTCGAGAGGACAATTGGTATGTTCGCGTGTGAGGGTCTGCAGGCCTATTCACGGAGCATACATGTGCATTTGCATGTCAAGGGTCGGAGGGCCTATTCACGGGATGTACTAGTGTATCATCATGTCGAGGGTCTTGCAAACCTATTCATGGGATACACATCAGGAAGGTGATTTCTTCCTGGGGTCAGAGATATTCTTACATGATGCTTGCACGTCGAGGGTTGTGATGCCTATTCGCGGAGTATTCTGGATCTTGTTTCTACCACAGTAGTAGGATTTGTTACATAACGAGGGATTAAACCCTATAAAGTGGAGAACGATAAGGGTTTGCACCGGACCTATGTAGTATGGAATACATAGAATCCGACAAGTATGCATTAGAGTCATCGTCTTGCATTTGTGTTTTCTTTACTTGGTTTTATGCATGTATGTTTTCTGTTTTCCACAGTTGACACTTAGTCCAGTTTCACTTGATGTTTTCATGTTTTACTTGTTGCTTTTCATCTTCCATTCGTTATTACTATTGGTATGTGTTAATTATGAATTTATTCATTATGTTTATTCATGTTGTATTTTTCTTTTGATGTCACTCACACCGTTATGGCTGACCCCTGTAGTTTTGGGGGTTAGGGTTATCTTTAGCTTCATGTTTTACAGGTACGTACCCATAGCATGTAATTTGGATACATGTGGTAGAATGATAATGTGGCTTCTGTAAATTGTAAAAGGATGTGTTGTAAAAGAAAGAAATTGTAATTCAAGGTGTTTTATTTTCCGCTGTGCTTTGTAAAGAATTGGTGTAATAAAAGTTGAAAATTTATCTATATTTTTGGCTATGTTTACTATCACATTGAGGTTGATGCTGGGAATTGTGCCACGTATTTCTGAGATATTATATTTGAAATTCGGGGCTCTACAGGACATTATGCCCAAAGGTAGCTACCGTGACAAAGGAATCAAGGGAGGAGATGGACCTGGCCTCCGCAATGAATCTCTGGACGAAATCCGGGAGGGAATCCCCATCTTTCTACTTCAAATCATGCAGGGAAGCGCTCTTCTTTTCAGCCTTCCGGTTGGTCACAAATTGGGCGAGGAAGCTCTCATCGAGTTGGTCGAACAAGAAGATGGAGTTCGGGACAAGTCGGGAGTACCATTCTCATGAGGAACCTCACAGCATGGAGGGGACACGTGGCAGAGGAGAGCGTTCGAAGTACTGTGAATCATCATGAGTTTTCAACCCGTTAATGTGATCAGTCGGATCTGACTCCCCATTGTAGGTCTTGAAGGTGGGAGGCTTGAAGCTCTCTGAGAGCTGGGCTTCAAGGATGTAGGTGGAGAAGGCAGGTCGGACTGGACGGTACCCTCGGTTTGACTACCTCTCCCATTTCGATATTTTTGCGAGGCGATCTTCCATTTCCTACGGTCGCTTAAGGAATGAGTCTTCTCAATCCTTAGATTGGGTCAACCCCGTAGGACTCTTCATGGTCGATTACTCCGATATGAGGGTTGTTTGTGTGATGATCGCTTCTAGCTCCACCTCATAGAGCTTGCAGGACCTCATTCCAAAATTTTTTTGAACTCGGCCCTTATCACCTGACCCTCCTCTCTATGTCCATTTGGGGGTCGGAGATCCCTTGGGACGGCTATGGCTCAAAAGCTGATCCATGGGTCCTTCGTTTCTAGAGCGGTTGAGGCAATGACAAAGGTCCTCTTCTTGCCGATTGTTAATAAGATTTCAGAGGTCTGAAACCACTGGACGTTCGGTTCTTCAAGAGACCGAACGGGAGCCGCTTGGAGACGGCCACTGTTGTCATTCATCGTGTTGCTGTTGTGACCCTAGAGTGGCTGCGTGGCTGCGAGACGGCCGTGGAGGAGGAGGGAGGGGGGATCGGCATGATGCCCCGTGGTAGTAGTCTTCTTAGCCTTGAGGGCCATAAGAGAAGGCAGCTATAAGGTGAGATCTTGATCGGAGGTTGGATCTGTTGAGTTCCCATAGATGATGCCAATTTGATGTTGCTATTTTCTTGTGTGGGAGCAACAGGTGATGAGTTCTTTTGTTAGATGGATTAAACAGATCTCAGCTATAGATCTCAACCTGATGAAGGGCTATTATGTGATTGGAGTATGTGGATATGGTGGTTGTTGTTGGCCGTCGAACACTTGCAAAAAGTCTGAAACACCGGGAGTATTCCCTGTGACAGGCCCTCCGATGATCAAGTCAGAAACCAAGGGTAAAATATGGATATGTGGTAAAAGATTGATTCCCTAGGAACCGTGGAGGTCAACATGTATTTATAGACCAGTTGGAAATATGTTAGGGAAAGATTCCCTAGCTGCCTAATCTAGTCCCCTGGATTAGGGATATGGTGGAGGTAATTAATCCCCTGATTATAGGGGATTTGGTTACGAGCCATAAGTGGCTGATCAACTCTTTCTTGGAGGATCGAGCCAGGATGGTGGTCCTCTGGATGGCCCTTGAACTGTTTTCAGGCCTGTAGCCCCCATAAGGTTGTTATCTTAGCCTAAGAAACCTCAATATCTGTACAAGAATCATGCGGTCTAGATTAGCCATGATTTTCACCCTCTTCAGTGTTGATAGTGACTTGCTAATTTTTGCTTTTGCAGGTTAATTCATTATGGTTTTAATATTACTTGGAAAGTTCAAAATAGTTTGTAATTATTTGACCTATCTTATACTTTTCTTTGTTTCTCTCATCTTGTATTTTTTTTTCCGTTCCTTTTATCATCTCCTTCATGCGAAGCTTGAGAAAGAAAGAAGATCAAAAAGAAGAATAAATATGAAGTTTAAGAGAAAGAAGAAGAGTATCAATAAAAGAAGAGAAAGAATAAGGATGCGCGAGAGAAGATATGAAGATTCTTAAATCTTAATAACACAAAAGAGGAATGGAGGCAAGTTGGGGTTTTAGGGATAGTTCGGTTGCTTGTACAACCTTTGAAAACTTGTAATCTTCATTTTTTTCTTCCATATACTTGTAAGTACCAATTTATGGAAATCAGCTTATTGTTTAGAAAGATACAAGTGCACTATGTGAAAAGGAAGAATAGTATTATTTTCCTTATTTTTTTTGGCTTCCATCACCACTTACAAATGTGATATATATTGATGCTGTTTGTTTCTGGTATGGGAGCAACATATGATGAGTTCTTATATGTAGTGCCCCGAATTTTCAATATAATATCTCACAAATACGTGGCACAATTCCCAACATCAACCTCAATGTAATAGTAAACATAGCCAAAACACAGATAAATTTTTTAACTTTTATTACAACATTTTTTTACAAAGCACAGCGGACAACTAAATACCTTGAATTAAAATTCTATCTTCTACAACACATTCTTTTACAATTTACATAAGCCACATTATCATTCTACCACATGCATCCAAATCCCAAGCTGTAGGTACCTACCAGTAAAACATGAGGATAGAGATAACCCTAACCCTCAAAACTACAGGGGTCATCCATAACGGTGTGAGTGACATCAAAAGAAATACAACATGAATAAAACATAAAGAATAAAGTCATAAACAACATATGTCAACAGTAATAACAAATGGAATAAGGAATACCAATAAATAAAACATAAAAAAACATCAAGTGAAACTAGACTAAGTGTCAAGTGTTGGAAAACAGAAAACAAACATGCATAAAACCAAGTCAAGAAAACACAAATGCAGGATGATGACTCTCTAATGCATACTTGTCGGATTTTATGCATTCCATACTACATAGGTCCGGTGTAAGCCCTTATCATTCTCTACTTTATAGCTTTAGATCCCTCGTTATGCAATTAATCCTACTACAATGAATATTACGAAATTTAGACATTTTGCATGTATCGGTTCTCGCTCTTGGAGTACTGGAGGCCAATCCCACTCACGTGGATCATTCTGTGGCCCATTTCATCCATCTTCCCGGAATACTGGGGATTGCCTCACTCTGCAGGTCATCCTGGAACTCTCATTGCACAAACATCCTATGAGCGTCGCTCCCATCCTTGGAATACTCGAGACCAATCCCACTCACGTTGGATCATTCTGTGGCCTATTTCAGCCATCGTCCCGGAATACTAGGGATTATCTCACTCCTCGGATCATTCTAGTCCATAACTCACGTTTGCCCTCATTTCATCATATCACTATTCTAGTGACTGTCCTTATATTTATTAAGTTAATTAATTAATTACGAATCTCCTAAAGTTGGTTTACCCTACCAGACTTAACTTAACTGATCAACATAAAAACCACAATTGGCCAAACCACAAAATTTCAACTGCCGGTGACTAGGGTCCCACACACCCTCTAGGGACTCTCAACTCAACCATCAACACAAAATCTTTCATTAAAACTCTCAATTCCATCATCAATACTCTCACATTAAGAAAACTTCTTAAAAATCAACAAATCCAAATTCCTTTAATATACTCACAAATTTCAGAATTGAAATAAAGTATTATATCTAGTAAATATCTGAAAATCATATTCTGAAGTCGTAGAATATCGCCAAACATCAATTTCTTCGAAAACCATATATCTTCCATTTAATGAAGTCATAAAACACAATTTAAAATCTATTATAATCAAAATGTAACTCTCTGTAAAATTCTGTAATCTGTGGTAAAAACTTCATCTAAAACAGTAGATTAATAATCCATAATATCAAAGAATTAATCGTTCAAGAAAACGAAGAAAACCATAAGCAAAACAGCTGATAGTCGACCGTCAAAATTAGTTCAAAAAGCGACGGTCGACCGAAATGCAAAAATCCCATAATCAATTAATTGACAGTCGACTGTCATTTTAGTTCAAAAAATTGACAGTCGACCAACGTGTTCAAAATTTGATAGCTTTAATATTCGTGTACCTTTTTACTGCTACTTCGTTAATCCTTTGTAAAATCGTAAATTTGAAAAATAAACTTCCTGAGATGATCGAATACAACTTGTCTAAAATACTGGAGTTTATAAAACAAATCAAAACAAGATCAAGATTATAAAAGAGCTATTTTTTGACAAATCTCTTCGAAACAGCAATATATATATATATATATATATATATATATATATATATATATATATATATATATATATATATATATATATATATATGTTCATATAAGAGTTTAAGCATCAGTTATAGCATCATGAAAACATCATATATAGGCAATATATTGTTCAAAACCATCTCAGTATCAAAACAACTCAGATCCAATTCGAAAACATCACAAAATTTCAAGAATCAAGTTTCGGCTAAAACCCTATCAGACCCGAAAACAACATACTCAACTCCAACTTCAAAACTTGGTTCTTTTGATCCAAAAATCCTTCCAAAACTTGATTAAACACAAACCCCGCTGGCTACATCAATTTACTCATGAATATAACAGATTATATATATACAAATACAATGAAGAACTCATCTTTAATCAATTTTGCACATTATACAACATAAATAGTCATTATATCCCATCAAATCTGTAAGCATATGAAAGAAAACAACCTACTCATGATTTCTATTAGCTTCTTAACAATCTCAAGTCATCTATATATAGTCACTACAAGGAATTTGACATATAGTGACAACAAAAATCCGTGGGTAAAAGACAGAAAACCATAGGTATAGCCCATAAAACCTATACCGACGGACATAATTTTCTGTAGTCAATAATTCGCTATACCCACGGCAGAATGCCGTCACTATAGCCTATAGCGACGGTTTTTTCATCCATTGGACAAAACCTCGGTGTTATACCCATGGTTTCGTATCCGTTGGTATAGGTTTTAACAACACCTCTTGCTTTCCTATACCCACAGTTGAAACTCCATTGCTATTGGTTTTAGTGATGGTTTTCGTATCCAAATATTTGAATATATATCCACTGTGTTTATTCCATTGGTATAGTTCTTTTTGTGTATTTTAGGCTGATTGAGATGTTCCAGCCTCATTATTGTGTTTGTTTAGTTCTTCATCATCAGATATAATCATTACAGGAGATCAACATCGATCATGTTAATCACAGATTCATAACCATTACAGTAATCAACTTAGAATTGGAATATTGGAATATTGTTTCATACAGGTAATCAAATTTACAGCTTATTACATTCTGATACTGATTGATCAACTAAAACTTCGACACAAACAAAGAATGCCAAATTTACAACTTATTACATCTTCTCATCCCTTCCTATCAAGATAGTAGTGTATTTAGCAGACAAAAAAATGAATCAATCAGACTCTAATCTCAAAGCAGAGTAGTGCATCCTTGATTATCACTGTTCATTGTCCTGCAAATTGAAGACATCACATTACTAATCAAGAAAACTTCGTTGGGATGTATTAACACATCATATTAGTAGCAAGAAATATTAGCCTTAATATCAACTCAAGAAAAATAACTGTGTAAAGTTTTAATGCTATAAAAATCAAACCTAAGTAAAAGCACGTACATTGTACGTGACGAAAAGATACAACTAGCACATCATATTATCAAGAAATTACAAGAATAGTAGCACGTAAGATGTTAATAATACTCCACACCAGTAAGAGGTTGTCTATATCAAAAGAAATATTCGTAATCTCCACAGGAGGCACATTGACTGATAAAATTTGTATCAAGAAACTGTAATCATACCTTTGTTTTCTGAAGGACCTGCATTAGCAGAAGTTTCAGGTGCAACACCTTGGTCAGGGGCTCCTCCACTTCACTTCCATCACCCTCATCTTGATCTTGGAAATCTTGGAAATCTGAGAGTTCAATTTTACTTGATTCAACACTGCACAAAGCAAAAAATCAGACATCAGTCGATTTGACCTGTTTCAGCACGAACAGAAGGATAGGCTGAAAAAGACATTCCAATGTTCTTGCCTGATAATAGATGTTTTAAGAAACCTTACTGCCATGCGAACATGAGTTGTAAGAACCTACGTGCAAACATATAAGACAACGAAAATCAAGAAAATAAGATAGAATAAGGAGAAAAACTGCACGGAGACTACTGAAAAGATAATTACAATCCCAGGACTGCAAATCAAGCTATACCCACCATTATCTCTAAATGACTTCGAGCAATGGCTTCTGACAGCCTTATCAGTGCTTCAAGCTGCCTAACCGTCATTCTATATGCAGCTCTGCTACCAGGAGTAGTATCACCTCTACGAAGAGTCACGTACGATTCGACCAAAACTTTTCTTGCTTCTGTGCTTAGCTGCATGAAAAATGCAATGTTCTGAATGGGTGATAAATCTATTACTTAAAGAATTGTTTCAGGAGAGAGTTGAATGAACCTGAGGCTTCAATGATTTCGCATATACAATATAACGTTTCAGCTCCGCAGTAGTGAATGCAGGTGCAAGTGCACCTTCGCGCTTCTGATGGACCCTCACAATGTGGTGTGCAATGTGATAATCAATGTTTTCATCAGGCTCATCGATCATAACATAGACAAGATCAAATCTCGAGAGGATAGCAGGAGGAAGTGCCACATTATACTGTGTACAAGGAGATACAATCATCATGTTTCTCGAATTCCAATCTAAGAAATCTTAACCAATTACAGTGATGTTGTCTCATTTATAAACACGGAGTAATAGGTATGTTGAATAAATAAAATTCGGTGTTGTAAGAGAATGTCCTAATAAAGATGCAAACCTTCAGTGGCTTTGACTTATCATAGCGTCCACCAGTAGGATTTGCTGCTGCCAAAATAGCGGTTCTAGCATTAAGTGTGGCTTGTATACCTGCTTTTGTGATACTAATAGTCTTGTTCCATAGCTTCGTGGATGGAAACCTTCAGACAGGATACATCATGTTTAGCACTCCAGATATGCTTACGCATACAATAAATTCACTAACAAGTTTTACATGGTCTCTAATGTCCATTTTCTCAAACTCATCGATGCAACATATTCTGTTATCAGCAAGCATCAGTGCACCGGCCTGGTAAACCAAAACAATCAATGCTAATGATTTTACAAGATGAATAATTTGATAGATAAATTTTCTAATAGATAATAATTGCATCATTCAAATCAACTAGTTTTGCAAACAACATGCCCAGATGCAGTACCTTCCAAGTTGAAGATAATACTGTTTGTCTCAAACATTTATTTCGTTGTGCAACTGGTATACTTCAGAACTTATAGTATTTTATTAGTGCACAAAAACATAGCATGGCTTAATAAGTTATCTCAAGAATGGACCTTTAAGTATCAAATAAGTGTTGCAATAAAAATCAGTTGTGGGCGATGGTTCATCATTGTGAGTTTAAAGAAACTATCAGGAAAAGGTGAATTATATACCCCTTTTAGCTCGTAATGTCAAATATAAACAGTGCCAGATGGTAGAGCAAGAGGTGAAAATTGCCTTCCAACTAGGAAGCTCGTCAGCTTATCTACCATTTTGAGCACTCAAACTACATTGTCACTTCTGAGAAACAGATGCGACTACCTTTCAGTAATTTAGTTTTCAATGTAAAGTTGAAATCAAATCTAAGTCTCGTAGAATTACCATTAACAATTGGCTCATCTATAAATTTTAAAACTTGTATTTCACTCTGCTCAAATAACATAATTTGGTGCGACTGTTCTCACTGGATGATCTTCTTGCTTCACCACCCTCCTCTGTGGAAGTAGCAGGAGCAGCTGAGCTCATCGTCTACAACAATCAGATGACCTTCTCTTCTTATCAACCTCTGCACAAAGAACCAATTATTTTTTCAGTTTCTATGACCGAATCATTGAATGCACGCTCAATGTCCATCCTTACAAATTGTAGGGACCAATATTATATGTACCTCTATTATGGCCCTAATGCATTTGACCTCTTCGTGCACTTCTTCAGTGGAACTGTATGCTCCTTGGGCATTCTGCTTCTCAATATACCAAACAAAATGATCCCCTTGTTTCATATCAGCCAAACCACCGCCTGCAAAATCAGGAAATTGTACATCCGTTCAAAACCAAAAAACTATGGTTGTAACATGAGTTTGAGTCCAGATCTAATTGCTTATGGCACACATAACGAACTACTTATAAATAGATATCTAAATTAACATATTTTGAAATATAAACTAGCATCTGGAATATGCAAGCATTTTAGCACATAGCTGATTTTGTAACTCTACTTGCGATAGTTATGATCAAATGGAATAAGGAATTCATATATGATACAGCATAAGCACAAATAGTGATATATCATGCACTTGTTTGTAAAGTTGGCACCATATTGAATTTATATAATTAACTTACTAGTCAAAGTTGAACATCTGTATTCCCACAGACTAGAAACTATTAAGCTCCATAATGAAGATAAATAACAAAACAACCCATTATATACTTCAAACCCATCACCACATTCAATTTCTTTTTCAAAACTCCAAATTCCCAAAAGCTAGTCAAGGGCATGCAATTCTAAAACCAGTGCTTAATTCATAAACTGCAAGAAACCCAAGTAACAATTCAAACCCACAACAGTCAATTTCTTTTGAAACTTCCAATTCCTAAAATTAATCAAGACCCAAACGTGACAATGCAACACTAAACCTAGCCCTAATTCCTACACTGCAAGAAACCCATGTTTTCTCAAATGACATCAATCATGAATTAGTTAATAAGAAACCCTAGAATGAAAGCCCTTGTACTAATTTCAGATTTGATAGAAATATAGAACGAAAATCCATCATTATCCTTGACTAAACGAAACCCTAGATGCATGTTTTGAAAAGGAAAAGGAAATTCAAAATTAATGGAACTCACCACCATAGGGGGAAGATGCATGTCTCTGTTTAGGGTTTTAGGGCGGCGACGAATGTTGAGAGTGCCAGGAGAGAGAGAGAGAGAGAGAGAGAGAGAGAGAGAGAGAGGAGGAGGAGGAGGAGGAGGAGGAAGAGGAGGAGGAGGAGGATGGGGAATTGGCGATCGGATTTGGTGAGAGAGGGAGAGAAAGCAGTTTAAGAGGCAAATGAAATAATTTGGGCGGGTGTAATTGGCGATCGGATAAATAACTTAAAATTTTTTAGTGGAACGGACTATACCCACAGTGTTTTACCCCGTCAGTAAAACTTATAGTTACAGATTAAAAGCTCTAAAGCTATAGGATACCTATACCCACAGTTTACCACATGTCTGTAGGTACATGATGCCTATACCCACGGTTTTAGTGACTCGTCACTAAAGGTGTCCATTGGTATGTGTCAAATTCCTTGTAGTGAGTTTTAATTATCAATAGCATAGTTTTCATGAAAAGATTCAATCTTTATTCATACATATTTTAATAAACTCATTATATCATCACACAATCCCCTAACATGCTTTCTAATAGACAAGTCATTACATAAACACATGCATACAACAGCAAGAAATCAAACATATGTCACTCACCTTATTAAAGAATCAACCGAAATAATAAAGAGAATAAGAAAAGTCCTTCCTTTCGCCAGAAAACCAAGATTCTCGCTTCGAAACTCCAAGAAATCAATAATAAAGAAAATTCTTTGTGTAGTGTAGCAAAGAGAAGGCTGCACTCTCTTTATATTAGGTTGGAAATCAGGCTATTAGGGTTTTGTGTAGATTTTGCAAAATATCCCTTTTGAATATATCGTTACGTATATAAATTTTTATACTTGGAACTTAGATAAACCAATTAGATTAAAATTTAAAAACAAAAATAACTGATCTAATCTCGTCCAGCACTACTTGTAAACCCAGAAAATGAAATTTGTAATTCTGCCTCTAAGTGGGAATTTTGCAAAAAGACCATTCTTTAAGGAATTTGCGAAATAACCCAAATCTATTAAAATAAAAGGTAAACTCTTTACCTCTGAGTTGACTAGCCATCATGCTCAACCTAAAAATCTAAAAAACTAGAGTTTTCACTCAAAGTGGTAATTTTTCGCAAAACCCCCTCTTTTTGTAATATTTGCAAATAGGTCAAATAAATATCAGAAAAATCCAGAAAATTCACAAATAATACCTACTAATAAATATTAGGTTTCCCCCAAAATAATATCTAACTTTGAACTTTCCAAGAAAATATTTGCACGTGTTTTGCACGTGTAAAAAGATAAATTTCAGAAAATGTTTATTAAATCACCCAAAATCATTTTAATTCATTTATAAATCTCAAAAACTTTATTTAAAAATCTAGGGTGTTACATCACTCCCTTCTTAGGATAGTTCTATCCTCAGAACTACTACTAATAGGGACCAAAAAATAAGCAAAAAAAATGCAATGTCATAAATGGAAATATAGTTTAATGAATATAGTCATACAAGAGAAATACAATTTAACCAAAAGAATACAATCATGCAAAAATACAATCATACAAAAGCTCAGGAAAATCCTTCTCCATGCGATCCTCCGGCTCCCAAGTAGCTTCCTCAAACCGCTGGTTCCTCCACAATACCTTGACCACAGGTATCACCCTATTCCCCAGCTCCTTCCTACAATCAACAATCTCTACAGGCTACTCCTTGTAACTTAAGTTCAGCTGTAGACCTTCAGGCACTTCCACCAACTGATGATTCTGATCCGGCACATACTTCCTCAACATTGACACATGGAACCCATCATGCAACTGTGCCAATTCCTTCGGTAGTTCCAACTTATATGCCGTTTTACCAATCTGCCCCAAAATCCTGTATGGCCCAATGTACTTTGGCTCCAACTTGCCTCCCTTCCCGAACCTGATAACTCCCTTAGTCGGAGACACCTTAAGAAAAACTGCATCCCCAACCTCAAACTCCAAGTCTCTTCGTCGAGTGTCTGCATAACTCTTCTGCCGCCCTGAGTCTCAACCTGTAGCACCCCGAATTTCTAATATGATATCTTAGAAAATACGTGGCACAATTTCCAGCATCAACTTCAATGTAACATTAAACACAACTTAACACCAATAAAATTTTTCCAACTTTCATTACAATAATCAATTACATAGCACAGCGGAATACAATACATCTCAAATCATAATTTTCTTTTCTTTACAACACTTTTCATTTTACAAATTACATAAGTCACTACATCAATTGAACATCAAGTATCCAAATCCGAGCCTTAAGAAATCACCTGTAAGATATGAGGCTAGAGATAACCCTAACCTCCAAAACTAAAGGGGTCAGCCATAAAGGTGTGAGTGACATAAAAACAAACAATATAGTTAAATCATTAAGCATAGAGTCATCCACAACATGTATTAACAACAATAATAAATGAATGAGAAATAACAAGTAAGTAAAGCATAAAAACATCATGGAATGAAACAACAAGTGAAGCTAGACTAAGTGTCAAGTGTAGGAAAAACAGGAAAACACAAGAATAAAACCAAGTCAAGAAAACACAATCTATATGCTGACACTCTAATGCGTACTTGTCGGATTCTATGCATTCCATAGTACATAGGTCCGGTGCAAGCCCTTAACGATCTCCACTTTATAGGGATAACCCCTCGTTATGCAACTAATCCTACTACGGTGATGGGAAACAAGATCCAGAATATTCCGTGAATAGGCACCACAGCCCACGACGCGCAAGCATCATGTAAGATAGCTGAAAAACAACAACCGGAGAATCATCTCCCAAACCCGTGTACCCCACGAATAGGCTTGCAAGGCCCTCGACGTGCAGATACACCAGATACATTTCGTGAATAGGCCTGCCGACCCTCAACATGTGAATGCACCCTGGATGCTCCGTGAATAGGCTTGTAGACCCTCGACACACGAACACACAAATGTCCTCTCGAGACAGAACAACAAACAGTCCTGGAACGCATCCGTTGAACTAAACAAACCATGAGCCTATACTTACGTTTCCCAAGTTCCATCACATCCCCACTAGTGCCTGTTCTTAAGTTGATTATTATTAAACCACAAAATCTCCATCTCTAGAGTTAGTGTATCCTGCCGGACTTAAATACTCAACAACAACTAAACCAAGACCCCTCAGGTCTAACTCAACAAATCTCAGCTGCCGGTTCACAGGACTCCCACTCAACTCCTAGAGATCTCAACAAGACCAAAACTCACTAATCCATCGTCAAAACGATCAAGGGGAGAAACCTCTCCAATCAACAAAACCCAAATCTTTATAAAATTCGATAATCCAAATTCAACAATGAAATATCTTAAAAACATATGTTCTGTAGAAACAATAATATTTAGAATAGTATGTTATAGATCAAAACATTTAGAGAATAAATCATTTGAAAGAACATTAAAAAATATAAAGATACATCAGTATCAGTTGACTACAAAAGCTATCGGTCGACTGTCCAGAGAGGAAATTCAATAATCTTTAAGAAATAATTCTAAGTATAGCAGTCAACTGAAAAGGGTATAGGTCGACTGTCCAGAGTGAAAAATACAATAACTTCGAGAAAATAATTCTAAGTGGTACCAATCGACTGTTAAGGTCCTCAGTCGACTGTCCAGACGAAATTTCAAGAAAAACTAAGGAACATAGCAGCCGGGTCGTGTCGGTCGACTGAGAAGTCTAACCAGTCGACTGTCGACCTACAGACTGTATACTTTTGGTTGTGCACATTTCAACCGATACGTAGTTTTACTTACGAAAACGATTTCTACAAAAGGCATATTTCTTATATGATCAAATACAACTTGTAGGGTTTATAATAACCCATAAAACTAATTCAAAACTACTTAAATTTATAAAAGTAGTGATTTGTAAATCTCTTTCAAATAAAACATAAATTGTGCATATAAATAAAATAGAGTTTCTAAAAATTAATTGTTGGTTGGAATAGCTTCATATTCAAATCCAAACCACATCAAAACAAAATCTCAAAAGAAAATCCCAATTTGGATATATTTCCTCAAATTCAACTAAATCTCAAATTTTAGTCATCATAACTCAAATCCTCAAAAACATGGTCCTCTAAACCATTATTCATTCTCAAAATTTCTCAAACTCAATCTCAACTACTCTCAATAGTTGATTCATAAAAAAAAACCAATTTATCATCAACGTGGCCAAATTGTTTTCATCCAACTCGCCAATAGTCCCAAAAATCTCATCTTTAATTAATTAATGCATAACATCCATCATACTCAATCAAATCAATAATCCAAAAGAAAAAGTCTACTCACAATTTATATTAGGTTCTCCAACAAATCTAAAATCATTCACATGCAAATATCTAGGGTTCTTCTCAAAGATCCAATTTTTCATCCATCCAACATACATATTCATACCAAACCCTAGCATGCTTTCTAATAGATGAAATTCAACATCCAAAATCAATCAAAACATTCATATCATTTTCATAAAACATACACAAATCAAAAGAAAAATGAACAAGTCACTCACATACATAAAACAAAACAACAAAACAATTATATCACTCACCTCAAATGAAGAAATCCAATCGAATAAGCAAAACCCTTCTTTGCGAAATCCAAGATATTCTCTTTCAATCTCCAAGAAAAATAAAAATAATAAACCTTGTGTTGTGCAGCGAATGACGGCTGCACTCCACCTTTCATATAGGCCGGAATTGAAGGATTAGGGTTTTGAACATGTTTGCAAAATAATCCTTTTAAAATATATCTTTACATAAATAGACCCCTATACTTGGAAACTTGATAAAACCAATTAAATTGAGATCTAAAACAAAAAATAACCATCCTAAGTCAGCTGGCACTGATTAGAAAGTCCAGGAAAATAATTTTGCACTTTCATCCCTCAAAATGACAATTTTGCAAGAAGACCATTCTTTTTGTAATATTTGCAAATAGGTCCAATAAATATCAGAAAAATCTAGAAAAATTACAATTAATCCCAAATAATAAATAATGATTTTTAACAAAATAATTTTGGCTTTTGAACTCTCCAAGAAAATATTGGCACGTGTTTTGCGCGTGCGAAAAGATAAATCTTTAGAAAAATATTTATCAATTCTCCAAAAAAATCATTTTAATTCATTTATAAATCTTTAAAATTATATTTAAAAAACACAGGGTACTACACAACCAACCTCTTACGAATCAGCACAATCTTCTTCGATGTCTGCTGCATAATTTCAGACCCAAACATCCGTCGCTCACCAACTTCATAGCAACAAACAAGTGTCCTGCACTTCCTCCCGTACAAAGCTTCATATGGAGCCATCCCGATACTTGCATGGTAACTGTTGTTATAAGAAAACTCAACTAATGCCAAGTACCTCTCCCAACTGCCACCAAAATTCATAACATAAGCCCTCAACATATCCTCCAACACCCGATTCACCCTTTCAGTTTGACCATCGGTCTGCAGATGAAAAGCGGTTTGAAATTGGTTCTGGTACCCAAGGCTTCTTGCAAACCCTTCCACTTCGAAGTGAACCTCGCATCCCTGTTGGAAACAATCGACACAGGAACTCCATGAAGTCTCACAATCTCATCAATTTACTGCTTTGCCATTTCTCCAAAGACCAAGGAAAGCTACCTCAAACTTCCAAAACTCACACTTCGACAGCTTGGCGTACAAGCTATGTTCCTGCAACTTCTTCAATACCTCTGCCAAGTGCTTAGAGTGCTCTTCTTCTAACTTTGAATATACCAGAATACCATCTGTAAAAACTACCACAAAGGAATCAATAAATGTCTGCAAAATCCGATTTATCATATCCATGAACACTGCTGGCGCATTCGTCACTCCGAATGGCATTACCAAAACTCATGGAGTCCATGACGAGTCCTGAAAGCTATTTTACCCACATCTTCCTCCTTAACTCGAACCTGATGATATCCTGAACGCCGATCAATCTTCGAAAATACAGCTGCTTCCCAAAGCCTATCAAACAGATCATCAATTTGTTGAAGCGAATACTTGTTCTAAATAGTCACCCTGTTCAATTCCTGATAGTCAATGCACATCCTCATTGACCCATCCTTCTTCTTCACTAACAACAATGGTGCTCCCCACGGAAAAGAACTCGGCCTGATGAAACCCTTACTCAGCAATTTCTCAATCTGCTTCTTAACCTCATCTAGCTCTATAGGTGCCATCCTGTATAGAGCCTTAGAAACTGGAGCATTCCTCGGCTGAACATTAATGCAGAACTCAATATCTCGCTGTGGCGGCAATCCCGGTAAATCTTCCAAGAATACGTAGGAAAATCCCTGACAACTGGAATGCCTCTGACTTCATCTGGGATCATCAACTTAGATACCATTGCAGTCATTTTCGGATCCTTCTTCTTCCTGTGAAAAGTCACTGCGGGACCTCCTGGTGCTTCACCAACACCTCTTTCTTCTTGCATTCAATTGTGGCATCATATATTGCCATCCAATCGATGCCCACGATCACATCCACACCCAAGACTTACAATTCAATGACATCAATGCCAAATAATCTCCCACCAATCTCGATATCCCAATCCTCATAATATCGATCAGCAATCAATTCTTCTCCTGATGGCGTTGCCACCGACAAGACTCTGCCTAGAAAGACCTTAGGTTCTATACCTAAATCTTTAGCAAAATTGGACGACACAAATGTATGCGAAGAACCAGTATTAAATGAAACTTTTACTTTTATTCTATTAACCAAAACAAATCCTGTTACATGAAGAACGATACTCAAATCTCTAATACATTCTTAAACAAAGTTTTACTTAATACATTCAATAAATGAATTAAAAATTCTTGCATACCCTGGATCACATCCTCTGAGTTACCCGCATCCTCCTCAGTTAATGCGAACACTTATCCCTGCCTCTGAAATTTGCCTCCACCTGCACTTTCCTTCTTGAGTTGTGGTCCGAAAAGCTTACTATGCCCCTCTCGTCCACACTGGAAACAAGTCTGGTTTGCCAGCTTAGGACATGCTGCCTTGAAGTGACCTGCCTTCTTACAGTAGTAACAAGTCACCCCTTGAGGTGTGGGTGCCTTCTGTTCTGGCTTACTGAACCTGTCCTGCTTCATTGGGAACTTCTTCCCACTCTGACCAACTACTGGCCTCTTATTCCTGTTCCAGGTCTCCTGCTTTTTCTGGAACTGGTCCATATATTCCTCTGTCATTTCTGCTCTCCTGGCCAGCTTATCAAACCTTCTAATACCCAACGTATCATCTGCGACCTCAAATTCAGCCTCAAGCCCTGCTCGAAGTTCTTGGCCTTCTTTGCTTTATCAACAATCATCTCCGGTGCATACCTTGATAGCTGGGCGAACTTAGTCTCATATTCGCGCACTACATGCTGCCTTGCTGCAGATTCAAAAATTCTGTTGCCTTCTTCTCCTGAATATCCAGAGGAAAGAAACGGTCCCTGGACTCATCCAGAAAATCCTCTCAAGTCACCTATTGATTCCTAAAAGTCATTTTCACTGACTGCCACCAGACGCCAGCGTCCTTCTCTAATTGCATTGCAGCCAATTTCACCTTATTGACCGATAGAGTTTCCAAGACTTCGAAGACCATCTCCATTTGTCTAATCCAATCATCAGCCTCATTTGGATCAGAGTGTCCCTAAAAAACAGGTGGTTTCATCCGCTAGAATGACTCAAACTGCATAATTGGATCAGCATTAAAGAGCACCGGTCCAGCCCTTTGATTTTGATTATGATTCTGTGCCATGTTGGCTGCCATGAATGCATTCAAGGTCTGATACACCCTGGCAACTTCAGTCTCAGATCAAGTCCAGCCCCACAGGAACTCTCAGCCCCATCACCATTTCTATAATTCCTGGTCCTGGGTCCTGCCATTATACTGAATACTGCAAAATAAGGGAAAAGTTAGAGCATCACAACACAATTCACATTCACATCAATACCCCAAGGAAAAACCTCAATCATACCCCAAACCATAACATCTTGTTTTAATTCTATGTGATACTCACACTTTAATGTCCATACCTAGGTGCTCACGCTCTAATGTCCATACCTAGGTTTATTTTTATACCATGTTTATCATTACTATTGAAGCATGCTCTGATACCAATCACTGTAGTGCCCCGAATTTTCAATATAATATCTCAAAAATACATGGCACAATTCCCAGCATCAACCTCAATGTAATAGTAAACATAGCCAAAACACAGTTAAATTTTTCAACTTTTATTAGAAGATTTCTTTACAAAGTATAGCGGAAAATTAAACACATTGAATTACAATTCTATCTTTTACAACATATTCTTTTACAATTTACATAAGCTACATTATCATTCTACCACATGCATCCAAATCCCAAGCTATAGGTACCTACCTGTAAAACATGAGGATAGAAATAATCCTAACCCCCAAAACTACAGGGGTCAGCCATAACAGTGTGACTGACATCAAAAGAAATACAACATGAATAAAACAAAAAGAATAAAGTCATAAACAACACATGTCAATAGTAATAACAAATGGAATAAGAAATACCAACAAATAAAACATGAAAACATCAAGTGAAACTAGACAAAGTGTCAAGTGTAGGAAAATAGAAAACAAATATGCATAAAACCAATCAAGAAAACACAAATGCTGGATGATGACTCTCTAATGCATACTTGTTGGATTCTATGCATTTCATACTACATAGGTCCGGAGCAAGCCCTTATCGTTCACCACTTTATAGGGTTAGATCCCTCATTATGCAATTAATCCTACTACGATGACTACTACGAGTTTTATACATTTTATAAGTACTGGTTCTCGCCCTTGGAATACTGGAGGCCAATACCACTCACATGGATCATTCTGTGGCCTATTTCATCCATCGTGTAACACTCCGTAATTTTCAAAGAGTATAATATATATATATATATGTGTGTGTGTGTGTGTGTGTGTGTGTGTGTGTGTGTGTGTGTGTGTGTGTGTGTGTTGCCTATAGGGATTCCTATAAGAGGAGTTATATGGAAATATTATTAGAGGGGGGTCCCACGTCTGCCTGAAACAGCAGAGTGTTGTTGCTGCATATGTCGCCAGCTGGCGGGGGGAGGGGGGGGGGGGGGCACACGCAGAGAAAGGATGAGGTGTTGTTTCTCTGGCGTGCTGATGACGTGGGTGATAGGGGCCCAGGTGAGAGAGCTCTCGGAGAGAGAGAACGGGAGAAGTTAGAAAAAAGTTTATCCCATATCGGGATTTGTACTGAAAATAATTAATAATAAATAACTTTGCCTATGATCAAGAGTCACCAAATAACCACCTTTTGAAAGGAAGCCTATGGTGGGTAGTTGCACTATACTATAAATAATTTGTCTTCTAAATTGTATAAATTGTCCGAGATTGGGGCAGGGGTGTTACAAATGATATCAGAGTTGACTTTCGACACCGAGTGTGGGTACATAGTGGTTGTTATGCCTGAGATGGAGCTTGCAGATGTACTAGTATGTATGTCTGAGAGGGAGCGAGGTTGGGACAGGTTGCCCAGGTAGGGGACTGTACAACTAGCAGAATCGGGGTACTGTATAGCTAGCAGAATCGGGGTACGCCATTCCACATCGGCTAGAAAGGAGATCGTGCACTAGATTGTGCATGCCCCGTGCTCAGCGAGGACGCAGATTTTTGAATGGGGGGTGTGTGTTACACCCCGTAATTTTCAAAGAGTATAATATATATATATATATATGTGTGTGTGTGTGTGTGTGTGTGTGTGTGTGTGTGTGTGGAAATGTGTTGCCTATAGGGATTCCTATAGGAGGATTTATATGGAAATATTATTGGAGGGAGTCCCACGTCTGCCTGAAACAGCAGAGTGCCATTGCTGCAGATGCCACCAGCTAGCGGGGGGGACCCACACACAGAGAAAGGATGAGGCGTTGCTTCTCTAGCGTGCTGATGACGTGGGCGATAGGGACCCACGTGAGAGAGCTCTTGAAGAGAGAGAATTGGAGAAGTAAAAAGTTTGTCCCGTATCGGGATTTGTACTAAAAATAATTAATAATAAATAACTTTGCCTATGATCAAGAGTCACCAATTCGGTTAAACACCTTTTGAGAGGCAGCCTGTGGTGGGCAGTTGTACTATACTATAAATAATTTGTCTTCTAAATTGTATAAATTGTCCGTGCTCGGGCAGGGGTGTTACACATCGTCCCGGAATACTGGGCATTTTCTCACTCCATAGGTCATTCTGGAACCCTCATTGTACAAACATCCCAAGAGGGTCGCTCTCGTCCTTGGAATACTAGCTGTCCCTGTCTTTATATTTATTAAGTTAATTAATTAATTACAAACCTCCTAGAGTTGGTGTACCCTACCGGACTTAACTCAACTGATCAACATCAAGACCACAACTGGCCAAACCAAAAAATCTCAAGTGTTGGTGACTAGGGTCCCACACACCCTCTAAAGACTCTCAACTCAACCATCAACACAAAATCTTTCATTAAAACTCTCAATTCCATTATCAACACTCTCACATTAAGAAAACTTCTTAAAAATCAACAAATCCAAATTCCTTTAATATACTCACAAATTCCAGACTTGAGATAAGGTATTAAATCTAGTAAATATCTGAAAATCATATTCTGAAGTCGGAGAATATCACCTAACATCAATTTCTTCGAAAACCATATATCTTCCATTTAATGAAGTCATAGAACACAATTTAAAATCTATTATAATCAAAATGTAACTCTCTGTAAAATTCTATAATCTGTAGTAAAAACATCATCTAAAACAGTAGATCACTAAAGCATAATATCGAAGAAATAATCGGAAAAAAACGAAGAAAACTAAAGAAAACCATCAGCAAAATAGATGACAGTCGACCGTCAAAATCAGTTCAAAAAGTGACAGTCGACCGACATGCAATAATGTCAAAATCAATTAATTGAAAGTCGACTGTCATTTTAGTTTAAAAAATTGACAGTCGAACGACGTGTTCAAAATTTAACAGCTTTAATATTCGTGCACCTTTTTACTGATACTTCGTTAATTCTTTGTAAAATCGTAAATTTGAAAAATAAACTTTTTGAGATTGTCAAATACAACTTGTCTAACATACTAGAGTTTACAAAACTAATCAAAACCACATCAACATCATAAAAGAGCAATTTTTCGACAAAACTCTTTGAAACAGCAATATATATATATATATATATATATATATATATATATATATATATAATGCTGTTAGAATTTTCAGCCATACAATTTTGGTGATGATGTAAATCATGGGCAAATGAACTTCAAATTACTTGATTTTTTATTGTTAGGCTATCTAAGGTATATAGAACAATATAAGCGGTTCGGATTTGTCATAGGTGTTCTATTTCGTGAGTGTTCACGGAGTGCTCACCAAAGTAGTGTGCAACCGAAGATTTCTCTCTCTCTCTCTCTCTCTCTCTCTCTCTCTTTCTCTCTCTCTCTCTCTCTCTCTATATATATATATATATATATATATATATATATATATATATATATATGTTCATATAAGAGTTTAAGCATCAGTTATAGCATCAAGAAAACAATGTATATAGGCAATATATTGTTCAAAACCAGCTCAGTATCAAAACAACTCAGATCCAATTCGAAAACATCACAAAACTTCAAGAATCAAGTTTCGGCTGAAACCCTATCAGACCCGAAAACAAACTTGCTTTCTAATAGGTTCGTAACAATCTCAAGTCATCTATATATAGTTTTAATTATCAATAACAAAGTTTTCATGAAAAGATTCAATCTTTATTCATACATCTTTTAATAAACTCATTATGTCATCACACAATCCCCTAACATGCTTTCTAATAGACAAGTCATCACATACAACATGCTTACAACAGCACGAAATCAAACATATGTCACTCACCTTATTGAAGAATTAACCGAAATAATAAAGAGAATAAGAAAAGTCCTTCCTTTCACAAGGAAACCAAGATCCTTGCTTCGAAACTCCAAGAAATTAATAATAAATAAAATCCTTTGTGTAGTGCAGCAAAGAGACGGCTGCAATCTCTTTATATTAGGCCAGAAATCAGGCTATTAGGGTTTTGAGTAGATTTTGCAAAATATCCCTTTTGAATATATCTTTACATATATAAATTCTTATACTTAGAAATGAGATAAACCAATTAAATTTAAATTAAAAAAAAATAACTGATCTAATGTTAGCCGGCACTGCTTGTAAACCCAGAAAATAAAATTTGTAATTTTGCCTCTAAGTGCCAATTTTGCAAAAAGACTCTTCTTTAAGGAATTTGCGAAATAACCCAAATCTAATCAAACAAAAGTAAAATCTTTATCTCTGAGTTGACTAACCATCATGCTCAGCCTAAAAATCTAAAATTCTTTTTGTAATATTTGCACAAAAATCACTCTTTTTGTAATATTTGCAAATAGATCAAATAAATATCAAAAAAATCCAGAAAATTCACAAATAATACCTACTAATAAATATTAGGTTTTTCCAAAAATAATTTCTAACTTTGAACTTTCCAAGAAAATATTTGCATGTGTAAAATGATAAATTTCAGAAAATATTTAATATATCACCCAAAATAGTTTTAATTCATTTATAATTCTCAAAAAAATTATTTAAAAATTTAGTGTGTTATATTATATTTATGTGCAAAGTGGAGATCACAACTGTTGATCCGATATAGATGAAAGGTTAGCATTTAAGTGAATTTGGTCGATCTGATGGGGGTTGTGCTGGTCGCTGGCCACCAAAAACGTGCAAAAAGTCTGAAGCACTAAGAGTTTTCCCAGTGACAGGCCCTCTGACAATCAAGTCAGTAACTAGAAAGTGTGAACTAGGGTTTAGTGGCAAAATCTTGATTACTTGGTAACTGAGGTGGGGGGTCTATATTTATAGGCGTGTGGAGAACTAGTTAGGGAAAGGTTTCCTAACTACCTAATAAAATACCTTGGATTAAGGATGTGATTGGGTAATTATCCCTCTGATTTTAGGGGATTATAAGTGGCTGGTCAACCTTCCCCTGGTGGACTGTCGTTTTTGGAAATGGGTCTGTGAATGACCCATGTTTGGGTTGCGGGCTTGTAGATGGTGTGATATTACTGTATCGCCCCTATGAATGTCGAGATTTGTGATGAGATCAAACAACTCAAACTGACTGAGTTTTTTACCCGTATCATAGGCCCCCCATTCCAGGAGGTTGGGAATGACAACATTCGAGGAGTAGTCTTCTCCTTTGTGGAAAATCTAAACGAGGGTGTGAGTATTGAAGAGATTCCATGCTCCGTGCCAAGTGTCGCTTGTGGTTGGCTCAATGTCCGTACCTAACGCCGAGGCGGCGATGTCGAGTCATTTTTGCGTATGGCTTGAAGTCCATGCTGAGCGCTGAGTCTATGTGCCTTAACGTGGCGAGGCCAAATGAAGTTAGAGATTTTGCGTGTGGCTCGAAGTCCATGCCAAGTGTCGAGCATATGTGCCTCGGTGAGGCGTGGTAATGAGGTGGTGAGGTGTGCTTTGGGGAAGTTTATGAAGTCATTTTGCGTGTGGCTCGAAGTCCATGCCTAGCAATGAGCCTATGTGCCTCGGCGAGGTGAGGCAACGAGGTGGCGAGGTGTGCTTCAGCGTGGCAAGGCAAGGCAAAGTTTGGAGTTTTCATTTGTGGCTCAAAGTCCATGCCAAGAACCAAGTCTATGTGCCTTGGCGAGGCGAGGTGTGCTGCGGTGAGGCGAGGCCATAAAAAGTTCATGAAATCTCTTACTTATGGCTCGAAGTCCATGCCGAGCACCGAGCATATGTGCTTCGACGAGGCGAGGGGCGAGGCAACGAAGATGGAGTTTTTTGCGTGTTGCTCAAAGTCCATGCCATGGGACGAGGCCAGGCAAAGTTTATGAAATCTCTCGCGTATGGCTAGAAGTCCACGCAGAGCGCCAAGCGTATGTGCTTTAGTGAAGCAAGGGGCAAGGCAGCAAAGATGGAGTTTTTTGCTTGTGGCTCCAAGTCCATGCCAGGGGACGAAGCCAAGCGAAGTTTATGATATCTCTCGCGTATGACTTGAAGTTCACATCGAGGGACAAGGCCAAGTGAAGCTAACGAAATCTCTCGAGTCGAGGGTGGGAAATCTCTCACGCTGAGGACGGGAAACTTAGGATGTCTCTTGGTAGCTGATTTTTGAGTGCATGTGCATGGAACGTGAGTTGGTTGATGTCACTACTGTTGGAGCACACCCACCGCATGTGAGTTGACATCACTGTTATGGAAATCACGGAGTTCTTTTCTTATCAGTCGTTGGATTAAATCATAGGGATGTGATCTTTTGTGAATATCGAGGACTTTTTCCCTAGGCTTATATATCCCCTGTCACCCCCTCATTTCATTTTTTACATTCTCTATCTTATTTGAGGAGATTCTCTCTCTAGAACCATTTCTGACCACCGGTGTACTTTCCGACAAAGCAACCAATTAAAGTATTTTTAAATTATGTCAAGGGTTCGGTATGGTGCCTTTGCCGCCACCTCCGGTCGGGCCAACTAGGATTCTTCATCCACTTCATCATCTACTTCTTGTTCTACAGATTCTGTACATAGCATTCCTTCTGAGTCTTCTTCCTCAGACGTGGAAGAGGTAGTGCTTTAGCCCCTAGATGAAGGGAGTGAAGGGGATGAGGAAGAACGAAAAGAGGAGGGAGATGATGAGGGTGGAGAAGAGGAAGAGGAAGAGGGAGGAGAGGAGGAGAGGAGGATGAGAAAGTGGGTGGTGAGGTGGGTCCTTCGGTCGAAGTGGATAGTCCAGGCTGTTTGGCTTCTCCTTCACCTCATCGACCCCCCCGTCCATTGAGGAGGAAGTTGAAGTTTATTTTTGCGAAGAACCTTGTAACACCCCGCAAAATTGAGTTACGACAATTTTGCTCCACATGCGTTACGCACATGTATTTCGTATTGTTACGAGTAATCGTCGTAGCGTATTTTCCTACGTATTTCTGTATTTCAACTATTTAAACATTTTTCGTATCCTAAAATTTCTTTTTTATCCTATTTGAGCCAACTCAAATATTAATTTTCAATCTCTATATTTTTACGTACATTGCACGTGCTTTCAGTACACGCGGCGATTATGTATATTTCCCGTTACGTGAAATATCCGTAACAAAATTAAATATACATGTTTTGTATTTTGACTGTTTTCTGTTGTCTTAAATAAATTTTTATATTTTTGCATGTGCATTTCATGTAAGAATTTTTATATACATGTTTCTAAAAAAATTAAGAAGTAATGCACATTTTTTCTTCACACTTTAATTATTGCACTAGGTATTAATTATTTTATGAAAAACCCATGGGCCTAAAATTATTTTAAAGCCCACAAAGAAATTCATTTAAAGAAGAGCCCCATTTATATTTCAAATAATAATAGTAATAATAATAATAATATGTGGTGTGCACAAAGCACGTGCACGTGCACACCAAGAGGAGTTAGCCGGCTGTATGCTGACTTGGAGAGAGTGGAAAACAGTAGTGGGTTAGTGGTTGGTATTGGTGGGAGTTAGTTAATATAACTACTTTATTTACTTTGTAATTACCCTACACATAGACTACTTCTAAACACAACAATTAAAACCAAAACCAAACAGAGAATAGGTTGGCTTTAGGGTTGCTTACTGTTGGATTTTTGGTGGTGGAGTTGGTTTGATTTTTGTGGATTTTGGAGTGTTTTTTTTGGGAGATTACTACTAGTATAATCTTCTAATAGTTAGGTGTCTCTACTTGCTTTCTAATTGTATTTTAAATGCATGTTTAGGGGATACATGTTAGAATTATAGATGTGATTAAATTGTTTAAATTCTAATATTCTGTGTAATGCATATTGAATGAATATCTAGAAATCTAGAAATTGATGGATGTGAAAAATGCATGTTAAATAGAGAATTATAATGCAAAATCAATGTGTAGTTAAATTTCTAGTTGTGTTAATTATTCTATGTAATGTCATCCAAATTTTAACATAGTATGAGTAAATTTGGTAGGCATATTTTAGATGAAATTGAGTTGGGTTTGATTTGAGTAGAATATAATTTTTGAAGAAATTTCCCCTTCATGTTAAATAAAATACATACATATGTGCATGTGGAGTAGTATTTATAATTTATAAAGGGCAAATTTTATACGAAAGTATTAAAAGAATTGATATTTACTTGGTTGTGTATAGAGTCACCTTTTAATCAATGAAATCAGTAAAAATTAGTTACTGGAATTTTGAGATGTGTTATAAAAAACAATAAATTTGATACAATTAATAGAAATCAATTTGAGTGTTTATTTTTTAAAATGGATGAATGAACCGAGAGTGGACTCTTAAAGATTTTAACTCCTACATGATCAGAATCGGAGTTTGGCTTTGTGGCTAGCGCGTGCACGCTTAGACCATGTGCTACCACGTGGCACGTGGGGGGGGGGGGGGGGGGTCTCTGAGGTTGTGGGATCGAGCTGGGGTAAGCTCTGTTTCTATTTCAATTTTTTTAAAAAAAGTGAAATGAAGGATGCTTGAGTATTTAAAAGCTCATAACACTATACGACTGAGCTCTGGAATGGCTCAGTGGATGGGCGCTTTCGTTTGCTGTCTACTGCCGCTGGTTCGAGCCAGGGTGGGGGCAGTTGAGTTTAAAAACCTTTTTTGGGGTATTTTGAGTATATTTTAATGGAAAAATTCATGAAAGAATCATAAAACATTATTAGAATAATTTAAAATTATTTTACACTATTCTAAAGATAATTTTTGAATTTAAAGAGCGGGTTTTATATGGTGGTTGAGTTGGAGTTTAATTTAAAACAAAGAAGATATATATAAGATTTAAAGTATTAAGAGTTGGTTTATAATGAAATTAAATCTAAAGTTCGAATTGGAAATAAAAAATTCTATGATGATTTTTAAGGAAGTTTGGTACTAAAAATAATGATTTAATTAAAGAAAAGAGTTTTGTTTGAAGCATAGATTAATATGAAAAAAACTATAAATGTTTGAAAGTGATTAATTTTGAAGAATAAGTTTCGAAAACGTTGGGAAGTGATTGGTTTTATTGGTTAACTAAAAAGTTGTTTATGAGAAATTCGATTTGAAAATTTGTTATGAATGAATTATAAAAGTTGAATACTTCATGGATGAAAGAATTGAACAAGATGTGAATAAATGAAATTGAAAACATGAATGATGAAGGTATGAGTACCCTATAGCGTTGGACATGAAAAGATGTTGATTTTAGAGGATTAATGAGACCCATGTACTGGCAAAGTGATGAAAATGATTAATTGATTTAAGAAATGGCTATACGGGCTATTGTTCTCGGTATTTTGTTTAAGTTCGGTAGGAGAGTAATCTAGCTCTAGGTGGTATTATTTTCATGATTCAAATTAAGGATAGGTACTAGGAGAAGATGTAATAAAGCTTGGGTAAACATAAGTGGGACGCGTCTATATAGTCTGACGGTAGATTCTTGGACTATAGACCCAGTCAGATGGTAGATTCCTGGACTGTGGTTTCTTTCAGGGTGAGATGATCCTCAATTAAATTCGGGACTATAATTGGTTTGACGGTGGATTCTAGGATCATGAATAGTCGGGCGGATGGGAGGTAGTTCACCATTATATATGTATATACCAGGGCTGGAGCGGCACTTGCGGGATGTTCACACGACGAGAATTTCCGTATGATGGTGGATTCCAGGGCTGGTGTTTGTACTCGTGGAATGTCTAAAACTTGTTTTTGTTACCGTAGTAGAGTATTTTATAGCGAGGGACTAAACCCTAAAGTGGAGTACGATAAGGGCTTGTCCTCGGACCTATGTAGAATGGGATGCATAGAATCCGAACAAGTATGCATTAGTGTCATCCTAGTATAAACATCCGTATTAGGCATCTAAGCCATATCATACACTGACATATTAGGATAGTCACTTTTATACTTGTAATGCATTCAAATGTGTGGATGTTAAAGTAAGTAAGTCGCTCTATTATGGCATAGTGAGGATCGCTGTTTATAGCATTGCGTCAGTTGTCTGTAACTGACGTGCCCACAATTTTCCAGTGCAGGACTTGGATTGGCAAAAAGACATAAAGATGAATTGGTGCTAAAGATTTGTTTCAGATTTAAGTTGTTGAAGTAAAAGTTGTATTTTTCATGTTGTATTTATTTAATTCCGGTGTGTTGATGTAAAAGAACAGTGTTGTATGAATAAAAAAAATTTAAATTCCTTGTAAAATTGTACGAATTTGAAGTAAAAGATCCTGTTGTGCTACGAATTATCGTGTTTTGGAATTCAGGGCGTTACAGAGTGGTATCAGAGCTTGGTTAGACAAGAAGGCACTGTCGGCAGCATGATCAAGGGTTCTCACAGTGTGATTGATGGGGAAGCATTGGATCTTACCCTGACATGCCCAGGTCGGCAACCACCGATGCGGTTGCAACAGTAGAGAGGCTGTTGGCATAACAAGTTCTGAGGTTACCTTTGTGGCCATTACCTTTATTACATATTATTTGCTAATTTGTTTTGTTATATTCACCTTTCACTATTTATTCCTACTTCATGATTTTATAGTTTTACACTTCTCTAATATGATACATACATTCACCATTTATATATATTTTTATTTTATTTCAATTTTTTATTATTTTTACATCCTTGGTGACTACATATATCATGTATTTCAACATAATTATTAGACATATCATTTTAAACTTATATAGTTATATATGTTTATTATACAAATTCACTAAACTACTTAATTATTATTCTCATTTGTATTTTCAGCCCATGCATATATTTTATACTATTTCATCTTAATGTTGTAAATCATTTTCATTACTACAAACTTTATATATTCAATATTTAAAATCTACACATTTATTTTAATATTTTGTCGTTGTAATTTCATTCACAACTTATACATCTATTTTTATATTCCAAATTTCAAAAAACGTAACATCATACTTTATTAAACATCCATTATCCAAGTACATATGGAAGATTACATCCTTCCATCTCCCGTTTTGGTGCAACCTGATGTCGAGAGGGCAAATCTGCAACTAGATGTCAATGGAGGCAAACTGCAACTGGACGTCGGGGTGGCAAAGTCTGCAACCAAAATTTCCAGAAGGCAAACTGCAATCGGATGTTGTAGAGACAATTCTGAAACTTGAAATCAAGGAGGCAAGCCTGCAGTTGGACACCAATGAGGCGAACCCACAACAGAAGAAGATTTTTTACCTTATAACCCTCACTGTCATTTCTACATATATTACTTACCACTGTGCTATTTTTGTACTAGTTTATACCATTTTATAATATTTTACGGCCTAACATTAAATTAATCACCTTATTATTCATACTGGTTTCTATATCAATCCTACTTGTGCATTTACTACTTAATATCAACTATCTTGCCATCTTCTTCTTATTATTTGAATCTTTCATAAGTTAGTATTTCATACCACTTCATCGTATTTTATTTTGCTGCTAACGTATCTTAGATTTGGTGGCTACTCACCTAACAAAAAAAAATCTTATTATTTATACTTTTGTTTACGATTCATAATTTGTTTCTATATAATTAGTTTTTGTATTGTTTCAATAATATGTTATTATTTTTCTACTATGATGTCTTGTTTTACTCCTATAAACCATTTATAATTTTCGTATCATAATATTGTTTATATCAACCTATAATTTTACGCCTATGTACGTATATAATTTTGTATTGGTTTTTCTTTCTCTACTTGACAATTTGAACGTATTTTGATATATGACAACTAGTATTCTATATCTTTAATTTTTAAATCGTATATATAATTATTGTATTCACTTTACAAATTATGTTATAATATTAACTTGTTATACATAATTATTTTTATCTTATATTGTTTATACTTTTAACTAAATATCATGCTCGTATATTTTTCAAACTTTTATCCAATAGTCTTCTCTTAAATTACTAATTCAATTTTATCTCGTAATATATAGTACTAGTTTAGTTTGCAATTTTAATCATTCTGTCGCTTATTACTTTGATAAAAAAAATTTGATTAGTAAGCCTAGTAATAATTTATTAAAGTATATATTGACTATGCTTCTCTTTATCCTTTCCAATTGCTTCGTTTTCCAACTAACGACTTAATTTATACTTTCCTTTTATCTCATACTTTACCTAATATTATTTTTTGTATGAAAATTTCTTTCGATCTATACTATCTTTTATGACCACGTTTCTTTTTTTATGCCATTTTTCTGGTTTTTCTTGTTCCGTTCTTATGAATTTTGATACTCATAGTTTTCTTATATAAGTTAACCTTACTTTTTTTCCGTTGCATATTTGTAACTACATTTATTTTCTTAACGTTTGCAGTTTTTCCATATACAATAATGATACTTTACCTTGGTGTGTACAAAATACAACATTTACCCTAGTGAGTTCTGAGGACAGAACTGTTCTTTGGGGGGGCGGGGGGGGGGGGGGGGGGGGGAGGGGTGTAACACCCTTAAAAATTGAGTTACGACAATTTTGCTCCACATGTGTTGCGCAAATGTATTTCGTACTGGTACGGGTAATAGTCGTAACGTGTTTTCCTACGTATTTATGTATTTCAACTATTTATACATATTTCCTCACCTCAAAATTCGTTTTTATCCTATTTGAGCCAACTCAAATATTAATTTTCAATTTTTTTGTTTTTACGTACATTGCACGTGCTTTCAATACAATGTCGATTACGTATATTTTCCGTTACGTGAAATATCCGTAACAATATTAAATATACATGTTTTGTATTTTGACTGTTTTCCCTTCTCTCAAAAAAACTTTTATATTTTTGAACGTGCATTCCACGTAAGAATTTTTATGTACATGTTTTAAAATTTTTTTAAAGATGTAATGCACATTTTTCCTTCGCACTTTAATTATTGCACTTTGTATTAATTATTTTATGAAAAACCCATGAGCCGAAAATTATTTTAAAGCCCATAAAACAAATTCATTTAATGAAGAGCCAATTTATATTTCAAATAATAATAATAATATGTGGTGTGCACAAAGCACGTGCACGTGCACACGTGCAATGTGCACACCAAGAGGAGTTAGCCGGCTGTATGCTGACTTGGAGAAAGTGGAAAAGAGTAATGGGTTAGTGGTTGGTATTAGTAGGAGTTAGTTAATATAACTAACTCTATAATTACCATGCACCTAGACTAGTTCCAAACACAAAAATTAAAACCAAAACCAAACAAAGAATATGCTAGCTTTCGGGTTGCTTACTGTTGGATTTTCGGTCGTGGAGTTGGTTTGATTTTTTGTGGATTTTGGAGTGCTTTTGAAAGGAGATTACTACAAGTATACTCTTCTAATAGGTGGGTGCCTCTACTTGCTTTCTAATTGTATTTTAAATGCATGTTTAGGGGATTCATGTTCGAATTGTAGATGTGATTAAATTGTTTAAATTCTAATATTTTGTGTAATGCATATTGAATGGATATCTAGAAATCTAGAAATTGATGGATGTGAAAAATGCATGTTAAATAGAGAATTACAATGTAGAGTCAATGTGTAGTTAAATTTCTAGTTGTGTTAATTATTCTATGTAATGCCATGCAAATTTTAAAATAGTATGAATAAATTTGGTTGACGGATTTTAGATAAAATTGAGTTGGGTTTGATTTGAGTAGAGTATATTTTTTGGAGAAATTTCCCCATCATGTTAAATAAAATACATACATATGTGCATGTGGAGTAGTATTGATAATTTATAAAAGGCAAATTTTATACGAAAGTTCTAAAAGAATTGTGATTTACTTGGTTGTGTATAGAGTCACCTTATTATCAATGAAATATGTAAAAATTAGTTACTAGAATTTTGAGATGTGTTATAAAAAACAATAAATTTGATACAATTGATAGAAATCAATTTGAGTGTTTATATTTTAAAATGGAGTAATGAACCGAGAGTGGACTCTTAAAGATTTTAACTCCAATATTATCAGAATCGGAGTTTGGCTTTGTGTCTAGCGTGCGTGCGCTGCGCCCATGTGGGGGTGGAGGGGGGGGGTCTCAGAGGTTGCGGGATCAAGCTAGGGTGGACTCTATTTTTATTTCAATTTTTTTTAAAAAGAAAAGTGAAATGAAGGATGCTTGAGTATTTGAAAGCTCAGAACACTATACGACTGAGCTCTAGAATGGCTCAGTGGATGGGCATTTTGGTTTGCTATCTGCTGGCTCTAGTTCGAGCCAGGGCGGGGGCAGTTGAGTTTAAAAACTTTTTTTTTGGGATTTTGAGTATATTTTAATCGAAAAATTCATGAAAAATTCATAAGACATTATTAGAATAATTTGGATATATTTTACACTATTCTAAAGATAATTTTTGAATTTAATGAGCAGGTTTTATATGGTGGTTGAGTTAGAGTTTAATTTAAAACAAATAAGATATATAAAAGATTCAAAGTATTAAGAGTTGGTTTATAATGAAATTAAAGCTAAAGTTCCAATTTGAAATAAAAAAATTCTATGATGATTTTTAAGGAAGTTTGGTACTAAAAATAATGATTTAATTAAAGAAACGAGTTTTGTTTGAAGTATAGATTAATATGAAAAGAGGTATAAATGTTTGAAAGTGATTAATATTGAAGAAATGAGTTTCGAGAATTTTTTGGGAAGTGATTGGTTTGATGGGTTAACTAAAAGTTGTTTATGAGAAATTCGATTTGAAAATTTGTTATGAATGAATTATAAAAGTTGAATACTTCATGGATAAAAGATTTGAAGAATATGTGAATAAATGAAATTGAAAACCTGAATGATGAGGGTATGAATACCCCAAAGCGTTAGACATGAAAAGATGTTGATTTTAGAGGCTTAGTGAGACCCAGGTACCAGCAAAGTGATGAAAATGATTAATTGATTTGAGAAATAGCTATATGGGCTATCGTTCTCGGTATTTTGTTTAAGTTCGGTAGGAGGGTAAGCTAGCTCTATGTGTTATTATTTTCATGATTCAAATTAAGGATAGGCACTAGGAGAAGATGTAATAAAGTTTGGGCAAACGTAAGTGGGACACGTCTATATAGTCTGACGGTGGATTCCTGGACTGTGGTTGCTTGCGGGATGAGATGGTCCTCAATTAAATCTGGGACTATAATTGGTTTGACGGTGGATTCCAGGATCATAAATAGTCAGGCGGATTGGAGGTAGTTCACCATTATATATGTATATATCAGGGCTGGAGCGGCACTTGCAGGATGTTCGCACAACGAGGTTTTCCGTATAGCCTGACGGTGGATTCTAGGGCTAGAGTCCGTGATCGTGGGATGTCTAAAACTTGTTTTTGTTACCGTAGTAGAGTATTTCAAAGCGAGGGACTAAACCCTATCAAGTGGAGTTCGATAAGGGCTTGCCTTTGGAACTGTGTAGAATGGGATGCATAGAATTCGAACAATTATGCATTAGTGTATCCTAGTATAAACATCTGCATTAGGCATCTAAGGCATATCATACACTGAGATATTTAGGATAGTCACTTTTATACTTGTAGTGCATTTAAGTGTGTGGATGTTAAAGTAAGTGAGTCGCTATATTATGGCATAGCGGAGATCGCTGTTTATACCATTGCGTCAGTTGTATGCAACTGACGTGCCCACAGTTTTCCAGTACAGGACTTGGATCGGTAGAAAGACATAAAGATGAATTGATGCTAAAGATTGCTTTCAGATTTAAGTTGTGGAGTAAAAGTTGTATTTGTCATGTTGTATTTATTTAATTCCACTCCATTGATGTAAAAGAACAGTGTTGTATGAAAAAGTTTTAAATTCCTTATAAAATTGTACGAATTTGAAGTAAAAGATTATGTTGTGCTACGAATTACCGTGTTTTGGAATTCGGGGCTTTACTATCTCAATGACTGAAGCCATCGAATACCTATCCGAAGGGGGCTTCGACGTCTTGTACTATCAGGATCATGGTCCCATAAGGATGAACCCAGATGACCTCTTGGACATGATTCAGTTCGGCATACAACCGTCCTCGCCCAGCGGACAGAAAATTTAGGCCGAAAAGATCGGGAACACGCTCTTGAAGTCTGACCTTCCTCAGATTTGGTTGTGCTACCACATTCCTCGGCAATTCGAGTCGATGATCCTGAATCCTAGCCTTAGGCCGATGGACAACCTGGCCCCTTGGTTATGCATGTTCCCCTTGGACTCCTCTATTTCAATGCTCAGACTACTTATGCACCCGTTCGTCAAGGAGGTGATGAACTGGGCCGGCCCGAGTCCGATGCAACGGGCCAAACTCGTGGAAGCAGCTCGTCAGTTTCATACTTCTCTGTGAGGAGAAGGGGGTGCCACTGATGTTGAACTACTTCAAAACTTTCTTGGGCCTTAGCAAAGCTAGGATTTTTTAGGGCATTGCTTCTTCATGCTTCAGCCCGGATGGCGCATCGTGCATAATCACCTGGATCCCATAAAGGATTGGAGGTCGAAGTACTTTGTCATCTGGAGTCCCGAACCTTAAGACATCCCCATGAAATGGATGTTTTGGATCCCTAAACATAAAGCCCCGAAGCCCAAAGACTTCACTATGCAAGAGAAGGATGAGCTAGAGAAGCCCTTCATCGGGGGGAGTGTGACTTGGCTGAAGGTGTCGGAAAGGCACCTCATTAGGATCGAACTGAGCCCTGCCAACCCTTATATGTTTTTTTTCCTTTTTGAATTCAACTATTTTCCTTCGTCCTCATAACTTATTCTTCCTATTGCAACGATGATCGATGACAAGGACATCAAAGAGAGGAGGGCTGCCTTGGTTACGAAGAAGGCTGCGGAGCTGCCGAAGGGGAAGAAGAGGGTCACAGCCTCTGCCTCTACCTTTGAAGGAAAATCCAAGAGGTCAAAGGCCCTGACGACCTCAGGGTGGCTGAGGTGGCAAGGTCCAGGCTATCTCCCTTTAACCCTGAGGCTAGGGAGGTCATTGGGGAAGTTGGCTTGGAGCCATGAAGGCCGGACTTGGCTGTGAAGATGGTGGACTCGATCCTGGAGAGTCTTGTTGCCATGGAGGTTGTGAAATGTCTCGCGGTTCCCCACAACAGAGAATGTCTCACGACTTAGACATTCGACTCGAGCTATTTGAAGTGGGCCCAGGCTAACATGGTGGTAAGTGTTCCTCTATGGGTGTGTTCATTTCTTTCAATCAATTGAAGTTTTTCTAAATATCTTGGCTTCGATTTGTAGGAAAACTCTGTAAGGGCAGAGATAAGGAGGCAGTATAATCACGAGCTAAAGCTCGCCAATCGAAGGGCGCAATGGGTCGAGAGGAAATGCAAGGACCTCAAGTTGAAGTTTGACGACCTGTAGAAGAGCGAGAAGGCTCTCAAGGCCGAGCTGACCTCCGAAACTGCCAAGCGGGTCAAGCTGGAGAAGGAGAATGCTCGCCTAGAGGATAAGGAGAAGTCGTTGAAGGTTGACATTGTGCAAGCCATCGATACGGCCATCCTCACCCTCGACGAGGGTACGAGCGGGCTCTCGAGCATGTTCATAGGAAGTACCCCGACCTTATCCTCAAGGGCTTCTCCTACTCCATAAAGTTTGACGAGGCTCCCCTAACTCCACAGAGATCCCCTTAGGTGGGGAGGGGGACACTAGGTCTCTTGCTGCCGCAGCTGACCCACTAGAGGCTCCTGCTGAGCTGGCCTCGACCATGGTTGCAAAGGTACCTCCCTCCCCAAGCAGTAGGTTGTTAGCTCTTCTTACTTGTCTCTTCGTTTCTTTTATTTTGTATTCGCCACTGGCCAGGCTTTTTGTATGAGACTTCTGAATGAATTTCAATGGAAGAAAATCACGAACACTATGAACACTTTGTTCACCTACCAACACATGGATCCTTAAACATAGGGATCTTTAACTATATGGTAGATTTATTATAAGATATAAAAACAGAGGTTAAAACCCTCAACACATGGTTTCCCAAACGAGGACAACCATTAAAATCAACCAACTCTTCTTTATCTTGTTTAACTAAACCAAGAATAAACATGGTAAAGTATTCCTCTCAAGAAAAAAACACAATACACATAGAAGAAATAGATAAAATATATTATGAAGCATTTCTCCATTTACAAGAAAAGGAATTACTAGGAGAAATAGATAGTATAGATGTATTTTCATATTACGAAAAACATGAATCTTCAATTAATTATTGGTTATACAAACATCCTGAACAACAAGCCTGGCCTAATTTGGAATGTTTTATTTTATTCTCAATCTGTTTATGAGCTTTCTCTTGTTCACAGTATTTTTCCATTGTATCCATACAGGCCTTTTTTAAGTTTCCTGTGGATTGAGCATTTCTGGGATTGAGTGCTGTGGCCGGCAACTAGTTTATCATAATTTTCTTTTATGAGGTTACTCCATGGATACGGGATTTTGGAAAAAAATCCTTTCATCCAAAACATTTTTTGGTCTGTGTCATTCAGATGAAATATTAATCCTATATATTTGGCCACAAATTCTTCTAACATACAAATATCACATAATTGCATCTTCATTAGTTTTTTCTCAGCTTCGTGTTCTGTGAGCAATACTTCACCAGTAAGATCAGCAGTTAATATATCTATGAGCTCTGTTAGAGTTGTCTTAGCATCAGTGGATGCATTTATGCCATCTATTATTACTTGGTTGGTATTTTCTAGGCTAGTTAACCAATGAAGGGCATCGCCTTCCCAGTAATTGGTTGCATAATGCAAAAAATTAGTTATACTCATGACTGGCAAAACATGTATCATTCCAGTCATTTTTTGTAACCAATTTTTTAAGTAAGGTTTTATCCTTCTATGAGGAATTCTATCTATATTTAGAATTAACCCTTGTGTATGGGCGGGCATTGAAGATTTATGTTGAAGCCATTCTTCTCGTGTAGCAAAATGGTCAATATTGGCTCTTTGCGTCATAACTTCATCCATACCGGACTCCTGTGATACAGGTTCTGGTATTGGTCCTCCAGTTAATAACGGAACAGTGGGCTGAGGGCTACCTGGTCCTGTTAACTAGGGAATTGCATTGGTACATATTGCGTATTGTTGCTTGTCCGATGTGTCGGACAGATTGTCCTCTAGTTGAGAGGTTGTTTCTGAATCAGATTCTGATTCAGGATGTTTGTATAACCAATAATTAATTGAAGCTTCATGTTTTTCGTAATATGAAAATACATCTATACTATCTGTTTCTTCTAGTAATTCCTTTTCTTGTAAATGGAGAAATGCTACATAATATATTTTATCTATTTCTTCTATGTGTATTGTGTTTTTTTCTTGAGAGGAATACTTTACCATGTTTATTCTTGGTTTAGTTAAACAAGATAAAGAAGAGTTGGTTGATTTTAATGGTTGTCCTCATTTGGGAAACCATGTGTTGAGGGTTTTAACCTCTGTTTTTATATCTTGTAATAAATCTACCATATAGTTAAAGATCCCTGTGTTTAAGGATCTGTGTGTTGGTAGGTGAACAAAGTGTTCATAGTGTTCGTGATTTAAATGATGAGAACACTGATGTGTATCATCTAGAATAATCGGATTTCTCTTGGATTCTTCCATGTGAGAAAGAACATATTCTATAGTTATTATCTTTCTAGATGATTAACAAGTAATTTTCTTAATCTTTTCCTCTCTGCGTCTTTTATTATATTCTTCTTTCTAATGATATTCCTAACCGTGGTTTTATAGTTAGGATTAAGCCGCGAATGAGCCTATAGCTCCTACAACCCAACACCCATGGTGTCTCTGGTCTTAATACCACAAGCTTCTATCATTCAAGAGAATATAATAACGAGAGCTAGAGAGAGAGAGAGAGCTAAAGAAGATTACATTTTAATCATAAGCAAAATAACAACTATAGGATATGCTCTTGAGAATTTATTCCATAATACACAAGATACTTACAAGCTTAGTCGGCGTGACCGCCTTCCAGCATACCTCAGCCCACTGTTCCGTTATTAACTGGAGGACCAAGCCATCAAATACCAGAACCTGTATCACAGGCGTCCGGTATGGATGAAGTTATGACGCAAAGAGCCAATATTGACCATTTTGCTACACGAGAAGAATGGCTTCAACATAAATCTTCAATGCCCGCCCATACACAAGGGTTAATTCTAAATATAGATAGAATTCCTCATAGAAGGATAAAACCTTACTTAAAAAATTGGTTACAAAAAATAACTGGAATGATACATGTTTTGCCAGTCATGAGTATAACTACTTTTTTGCATTATGCAACCAGTTACTGGGAAGGCGATGCCCTTCATTGGTTAACTAGCCTAGAAAATACCAACCAAGTAATAATAGATGGCATAAATGCATCCACTGATGCTAAAACAGCTCTAACAGAGCTCATAGATATATTAACTGCCGATCTTACTGGTGAAGTATTGCTCACAGAACACGAAGCTGAGCAAAAACTAATGAAGATGCAATTATGTGATATTTGTATGTTAGAAGAATTTGTGGCCAAATATATAGGATTAATATTTCATCTGAATGACACAGACCAAAAAATGTTTTGGATGAAAGGATTTTTTTCCAAAATCCCGTATCCATGGAGTAACCTCATAAAAGAAAATTATGATAAACTAGTTGCCACAGCACTTAATGCCAGAAATGCTCTATCCACAGGAAACTTAAAAAAGGCCTGTATGGATACATTGGAAAAATACTGTGAACAAGCAAAAGCTCATAAACAGATTGAGAATAAAATAAAACATTCCAAATTAGGCCGGGCTTGTTGTTCCAAATACAATGAAGATATAAATCTACAGTATGGATGTTGACCAGAGTATAAACAAAAGTCAAATAGATTTCGAAATAGAAAATCATTCTATCGGAAAAAACCAAAATTTAGAATCACGAGAAAACCGTGGAAACCAGAATTCAAACGAAAATTTCGAAGGGATAAAAAATTCCCAACAAGAAAATTTATCAAAAAACGAACCATCCAAAAAGGTTGTAAATGCTTTAAATGTAGCAAAGAAGGACATTTTGCTAACGAATGTCCAACTAATATTAAAACTCTCATTGTTGACAACTTAGAAGAATATGGAATTAATCTTGGAACATTTGAAGACATACCAAGCGATAACAATTCCTCTATATATGAAATCGAAAGCGTTTATTCTGATTCTACTAAAAACGAAGAAGAATTCAATGCTCAATTCGATTCTATCAACATCAATATGTTGACAATAAATAAAACGATAAATTCAATCAAACTTATTCCCTTAATAGACGATATTATGTTACCCTAGAAGGGGAAGGTATATGCCGTAAAGAGGCAAAGGATAGAGAGAATAAACAACCACGACTTCTAAAAATAGTATTTTTTCCCATAATCATCATTTTTCTACAGAGAATAAACATTTATTCCAATTTAGCGTGCTAGATTGAATCAAAATATAATAACATCAATCATATCAATCGATCAAGTTCACCCATTCATTTCATGCAATTTCAGTCGTGTTCCATTTTTACTTTAATCATGGTATTAACAAGGAACAAGGAGCAAAACCGATCAAGTTCACCCACCTTTTTGAAGAAACACGAATAGAAAGCTCCTAGAAAATCCCTTAGAATGCACGAATAGATCCTTCTCCTCCTAGGTGTAGCAAAACCGAGCCTCTCCTAGCAATTCCCGACCTTCTTTTGGATGAGCACTCACACAAGAATCTCCTCAATCTTTTTCTCTCCAAACTCTCAATCTTTTCTCACTCAAATCTTTTCTTTCTTTAATCCCTTTTCTAATGTGATCAACTAGGGGGTATTTATACATAACTTGAGTAAAAATAAAGGGCTAGGATTAAATCTAGTGACTTAGGATCAAAGGCTTAGATGAATTTGGGAGTTGTAGCAACTACGCATGATGAGATAACTACCTCCCCACTAACTCCATATCTCCATCACCCTTAGTCCAATCCGGTCTATTTGAAAAGGTGTGCAATGCACACCCTATTGCAAGCACGTGCTACCCTAGTGTCCCCACTCATAAGTTTGTTCATGCACTAATTTATTAATTGTCTATTATTTGAGTCTACACTACAAGTCACAATAATTTCAAGAGAATTAAACTAAATGGGTTTACTATTGGGCCAAAAGATCATGGGCTCAAGGAAAATACTTAAATTAATTATAATGGGCTAGAATTAGGTCTAGGATTTTATTTAGGTTTTAAAAAAACTCTTGTAGGAAACAAGGAGAAAAATTAATATATTAGGCTATGAAGAAAATATTTGGCTCTAGAAAACATATGAAATTATACGTGCAAAACATGTACAATCTCAAACTCTTTATAAAAATTTTCAGGATATTACAGAAAGAATCTAAAATATCTGTTCTTGTTCACAGGTTTGAAATGTTCCGCATGAAGGAGAATGAGGGTATTTCCGAGATGATTACTAGGTTCACAGACATTACAAACTCACCTGTGGCACTTGGAAAGATATACACTCAAGCAGAGATGGTGAAGAAGGTACTACGTGCACTAACCCCCGAATGGGAAAAGAAGACCACTGCCATAGAAGAGGCCAATGATTTATCACAACTTTCTCTTGAGAATCTTGTGGGAAATCTTATGGCTTATGAAGTACAAATTGAAGAACGTAAGAAGGATGCCGAACCACAACAATCAAAGAAGAAGACATTAGCATTCAAAGCCATTTCAGACTCCGAAGATGAAGAAGAAGATAAAGAAGAGATTGCCATGTTCACAAGGAGATTCAGAAAATTCCTAAGAAAAGGTAAGCTTAATTCAAAGTTTAAAGATTCTAATGATCCTCCAACTTGTTTCAGGTGTAACAAGGCAGGCCATATGAAGAAGGATTGTCCACTAGAGAACGCAAAATCTAAGGGAAAGACATCCAATTTCAAGAAGGATAAGTACACAAAGAACAAGTTCGTCAAAAATAAAAAGGCATACCAAGCAACTTGGGATGACAGCAATTCTTCAGAAGAAGAAGAAATTGATGAGACCAACGAGGTTGCAACGTGTGCTTCATGGCGTCACAGAATCAAGTAAGTAATGAGTATGATTCAAATGATTTACTTGATGCCATCAATGAAAATTTTCAAGAACTGAAAAAGGAAAAGATTAGAGTTAAGAACTTAGAGAAAGTTAATCAAACACTTTATCAATAAAATCTTAACCTTGATAAAGAAGTAAAATCTTTAAATTCTCGTATTTCAAGTTTAGATATGGATCTTGAATCTCTAAAGAAAAATTATGAAGAGATATTCAAGAAAGTATCTAAGTTTAATAAAGGAAAAGAGAATTTAAATGATGCTCTTCAAAATCAAGTAAAATCTAGTCAAAAGTTTGGACTTGGTTTTAAAAAATCACTTGAAAAAGATCATTCTACTAAGAACACTAATATAAATAAACCTATATCTATTTCTAATGTTAGACATAAACTTTATGAGTTCTTTGAAAAGCCTAAGTTTGTAAGTTCTACTGATAAAAGCAAATCTAAAATTCAGCCAAGTCGACTGCATCCATCCACCAGTCGCCTGTCCAGAGGTACTAAGTCTTATTCAACAAGACTAAAATCACATATAAGTCGACCTATATTACCTCCCAGTCGACTGACAGATAGTCGAAGTCGACTGAAAGGTGTTATAAAGTCAACTGGATAAAGCAAATATGTATGGGTTCCAGTCAACTTGAGTTCAAAAGATAGAATTGTTTATATAAATTCATATTTGCTGAATGTATGTAATTCTGCTAATTTCATTGCTGCTTATGGTGGAAAATCAAACTCATCATGGGTTTGGTTTCCAACAAACCAATATTTTTGGACCCAATAAAAAGGGTACCATATTCACATTGGATATTTTATAGGTACCAAAGAAAGATCGTTGGATACTTGACAGCAGATGTTCTAAGCATATGACTGGTCATGCCAACCTCCTATCTACCATACAAAACATTGATGGAGGAACAGTTACATTTGGTGACAACAATAAAGGAAAAGTCATAGAATTGGTATGGTCGGTAATGTAGAACCCCGTATTTTTAAATATTATTTTAAATATTTGAAAATGAATTAAAATGATTTTCTGGAAATTTAATAAATATTTTCTAAAGATTTATCTTTTACACGTGCGAAACACGTGCAAATATTTTTCTGGAAAGTAAAAGTCAAATATTTTTATTGAAAAATATAATATGTATTATTAGATATTATTTCTGATTTTTCTGGATTTTTATGAATATTTTATGATGTATTTGCAAATATTACAAAAGGGAGGGCTTTTGTGCAAAATCGCCACCCTGAGTTGTAAATCAGAAATTTTCTTATTTATTGGGCTGTGCTGGATTGCTGGACAACTCAGTGATAAGAATATTTGATTTGGTTTTGATTTAGTTAACTTATTTTAACTAAGAAAGGTTATATATGTAAAGTAATAAATTGAAAAAGGACTATTTTGCAAATGTATTTCTAAAACCCTAATTCCTTATTTCCGGCCTGTATAAAAGGGGGTGTGCAACCGTCATTTGCTGCACAACACAAGTTTTATATATTTTTATTTTCTTGGTGATTGAAGAGGAAGATTTTGGATCTCACAAAAGAGGGGCTTTCTTGTTGGATCTCTTCATTCCTAAGGTGAGTGACATTGTTTTGTTTTATTTTGTTATGTGTAGGTTGTAGGTGAATGATATAATTGTTTGGTTGTTTTGTTTGTTTCTCTTTGATTTGTGTGTGTCATATGAGAATGATATGAATGTTTAGATTGATTTGGATGTTGAATATGTTGGATGGATGAAAAATTGGATCTCCGAGAAGAACTCTAGATTTCTGCATATGAATGATGTTAAATCTGTTGAGAACCTATTATAAATTGTTAGTGGGCTAATAATATTAGATTTCCGTTGTGAACAGTCGACTGATGGCTCGAAGCAGTCAACTGCTACTGCTTAGATTACATTTTATTAAAATGTTGGATTATTATTGATTTGATTGAGTTCGATAGATGCCATACATAAATTAAATTAGAGATGAGATTTTGGACTATTGGTGAGTTGGATAAAAACAACTTGACCATGTTGAGGATAAATTGGTTTTGTTCATGGATCAACTATAGAGAATAGTTGAGATTTGGTTGAGGAATATTGTTAATGATTAATGGTCTAGAGGACCCGGTTTTGAGAATTTGAGTTATGAGGATTTAAATTGGGGATTTGTGATTTATGTGAAATATGTTGTTTGAAATTGGATTTCTCAAATACTAAGTTTAAATCTAATTATTTTGGTATTACTAAGATTTGGAAGATAATACAAAGTTATTTTGTTATATGATTGATTCATAAAAACCCTAGTTTTGACATATGCACGACCTAAATTCTTCAGACTGTAGGCTGACAGTCGACTGAAATGACCTTTCAGTCGACTGATACGACCCAGCTGCTATGATCTTTAGTTTTCTTAAAATTGGGTTCTGGACAGTCGACTGGTACCACCCAGATTACTTTTAAAGTTACGGTAGTTTTTCTCTCTGGTAAGTCGACCTATGACTTTTTAAGTCGACTTACAACACTTAGAATATTTTCTTAATGAAATGTTGGAATTTCCTCTGGACAGTCGACCTATACTATTAGCAGTCGACTTCTACTATACTTAGACTTATTTTCCGAAAATTACTAGATTTCTCTCTGGACAGCCAACTGGTGAGTTTTGCAGTCGACTGTAGATACTTAGATTTTATTTTCTTAAAGATGTTAGTTTCCTCTGGACAGTCGACTGGTGACCTTTTGCAGTCGACTGGTTCTGATACTTTTCCTAAGGTATTTTGATGTTCTTTAAACTACTAATTCTCTAAACGTTTTGGATCTATAACTAACTATTCTAAATATTATTCTTCTATAGAACATATGTCTTTAAGATACTTCATCGTTGGATTTGGATGTTAGAAATTTATAAGAGTTGGGTTGTTGAAAGGAGAGATTTCTCCTTGATCGTTTGACGATGGATTAGTGAGTTTGGTCCTGATTGAGGTCTCTAGGAGTTGAGTGGGAATCCTGTGAACCGGCAGTTGAGATTTATTGAGTTAGGCCTGAGGGGTTTTGGTTTAGTTGTTGTTGAAGTCTGGCAGGATACACTAACTCTAGAGATAGGGATTTTTGATATCTTAATAATAACCTACTTAAGGACAGGCAGGGTACATTTGTATGTACCGGGTGTATCTGCACGTTGGGGGTCATAAAGGCCTATTCGTGGGGTACACGGTAGGGAGATGATTCTCCGGATATGTTCACGTGTCGAGGGTCTACGGGCCTAATCACGGAGCAGGCAGGGTACATTTGTATGTACCAGGTGTATCTACATGTTGGGCATCATAAAGGCCTATTTGTGGGGTACACGGCAGGGAGATGATTCTCCGGATATGTTCACGTTTCGAGGGTCTACGGGCCTAATCACGGAGCAGGCAGGGTACATTTGTATGTACCAGGTGTATCTGCACGTTGGGGGTCATAAAGGCCTATTCGTGGGGTAGACGGCAGGGAGATGATTCTCCGGATATGTTCGCGTGTTGTGGGTCTACGGGCCTATTCACGGAGCAGGCAGGGTGCATTTGTATGTACCGGGTGTACACGGCAGGGAGATGATTCTCCGGATATGTTCGCGTGTTGTGGGTCTACGGGCCTATTCACGAAGCAGGCAGGGTGCATTTGTATGTACCAGGTATACATGGCAGGGAGATGATTCTCCGGATATGTTCGCGTGTTGTGGGTCTACGGGCCTATTCACGGAGCAGGCAGGGTGCATTTGTATGTACCGGGTGTACACGGTAGGGAGATGATTCTCTGGATATGTTCGCGTGTTGTGGGTCTACGTGCCTATTCACGGAGCATGCATGGTGCATTTGTATGTACCTGGTGTACACGGCAGGGAGATGATTCTCCGGATATGTTCGCGTGTTGTGGGTTTACGAGTCTATTCACGGAGCAGGCAGGGTTCATTTGTATGTACCGGGTGTACACGGCAGGGAGATGATTCTCCGGATATGTTCGCGTGTTGTAGGTCTACGGGCCTATTCATGGAGCAGGCAGGGTGCATTTGTATGTACCGGGTGTACATGGCTGGGAGATGATTCTCCGGATATGTTCGCGTGTCGAGGGTCTACGAGCCTATTCACGGAGCAGGCAGGGTGCATTTGTAGGTACCAGGTGTATCTGCACGTTAGGGGTCTTAAAGGCCTATTCGTGGGGAACACGGCAGGGAGATGATTCTCCGGTTGTTGTTTTGAGTTATCTTACATGATGCTTGCGCGTCGGGGGCGGTGACGCCTATTCTCGTAGTATTCTGAATCTTGTTTCCCATCACCGTAGTAAGATTATTTGCATAACGAGGGATTATCCCTAGGTCGTAGAGATCGTTAAGGGCTTGCACCGGACCTATGTACTATGGAATGCATAGACTCCGACAAGTATGCATTAGAGAGTCAGCATATAGAATTGTGTTTTCTTGACTTGGTTTTATGCTTGTGTTTCCAGTTTTTCTACACTCGACACTTAGTCTAGCTTCACTTGTTGTTTTCATTCCATGATGTTTTTATGCCTTACATTTTTGTTATTTCTCATTCATTTATCCTTGTTGTTAATACATGCTGTTGATGACTTCATGTTTTATGGTTCAATTATGTTGTATGTTTTTCTGTCACTCACACCATTTATGGCTGACCCCTTTAGTTTTGGGGGTTAGGGTTATCTCTAACCTCATATTTACAGATTGTTGCATAGAGTTTGGAGATTTGGATGCTTGAGATAGTTTTGGAGATAAACTGATGTAATAGAGCTTTGTGTAAAACTTTGTAAAAAGATGTGTTGTAAAAAGAATGTGGTAATTCAAGGTGTTTTGTATTCTGCTGTGTTTGTAAAGGTTGATATAATAAAAGTTTGGAATAAAATTATTTGTATTTTTGGGCTATGTGTACTATTATGTTGAAGTTGATGCTGGGATTGTGCCACGTATTTTCTAAGATATTATATTAGAAATTCGGGGCGCTATAGGTAAGGACACTAACCCTTCTATAGAGAATGTTTTATTAGTTAGTGGACTTAAGCATAATCTGTTAAGTATTAGTCAACTTTGTGATAAAGGTTATAAAATCATGTTTGAAAAAGATGCTTGTTTAATTTGTGATTCTACCATGCAAAACATAATTTTTCAAGGTTTTAGGAAAAACAACATTTATGAGTTATGTTTGAAAGCAAATGAGTTTTCAAATAATTTTTGTTTAGTAGCTTCTAACAATGATTCTTGGCTTTGGTATAGACGTTTTGGTCATGTGAATATGAAAAATCTTTCTAAATTGTCTAAGTACAACCTAGTTAAAGGGCTGCCAAGACTATCCTTTAAAAAGGACAAGTTATGTGATGCATGTCAACTAGGTAAACAAATTAAATCTACTTTTAAAATAAAAGAAGTAATTTCTACTAGTAGACCGCTCGAATTAATTCATATGGATTTATTTGGCCCTACTAGAGTTGCTTCTTTAAATAAAAGTAGATCTGTGTCTGTTTTAGTAGATGATTTTTCACAATTCACTTGGACTTTCTTTCTAAAACATAAAAATGATGCTTTTGAAAAATTTGCAAATTTTTGTAAACAAATTCAAAATCAAAAGTCTCTAACCATAGTCACTATTAGAAGTGATCATGGTGGAGAATTTGAAAATGAAACGTTTGCAGAATATTGCAACAAGAATGGTATAACTCATTCATTTGCATTTCCTAGAGCTTCACCACAAAATGGAGTGGTTGGAAGGAAGAATAGGACTTTGCAAGAATGTGCACGTACCATGCTTGTTGAAAGCAATTTACCTAAGTATTTTTGGGCTGAAGCTGTTGCTACAGCTTGTTATGTTTTTAAACAGAATCTTGATAAGGCCTAAGCTAAAGAAGAGTTGTTATGAGTTATTTTTTAACAAAATTCCTAAGGTTTCTTACTTCAAGACATTTGGTTGTAAGTGTTTTATTCTGAACACTAAAGATAATTTAGATAAATTTGATCCTAGATCTAATGAGGGTATCTTTGTAAGATACTCAAATAGGAGTAAAGCATATAGAATCTTCAACAAGTCAATAATGACTATTGAAGAATCCATGCATGTTACATTTGATGAATCTCTGTCTTCATCGAATTTAATTGAAAATGATGAAACTAATTCATCACCTTTGAATAAAGTAATTACATCTTTAGAACAAACTAGTCTTGCGGATAAGTCGACTGATAAGGAAGTCAAGTCGACTGATGTGAAATAGTCGACTGAGGAACTTGTCAAGTCGACTGATCCTGTTGTGATATCTTCAACTTTACCAAAATCTTTTGTTGAAGTTAGAGATCATTCTCATGACTTAATAATTGGTGACATCTCACATGCTATTCAGACAAGATCACATATTAACATGATATCTCACACAGCTTTCTTGTCGGATTTTGAACCGAAGAATATACAAGAAGCATGTTAGAATGAATTTTGGATAAATGCCATGCAAGATGAGTTAAACCAATTCATAAGAAATGATGTATGGGATTTAGTTCCATGACCTCCTGATCATACTATTATTGGTACTAAATGGGTATTCAAGAATAAGTTAGATGAATCAGGACAAGTTGTTAGGAACAAAGCTAGACTAGTTGCTCAAGGATATAATCAAGAAGAAGGCATAGATTTTGATGAAACATATGCTCCTGTTACTAGATTAGAATCAATTCGTATTTTATTATCTTTTGCTTGTTTTATGAATTTTATACTTTATCAAATGGATGTTAAAAGTGCATTCCTTAATGGTTTATAAAAGAGGATGTTTATGTTAAACAACCACCAGGTTTTGAACATGAACAATTTCCAAACCATGTTTTTAAATTGAAAAAGGTTTTATACGGTCTTAAACAAGCACCTCGTGTTTGGTATGATCGACTGAAGACTTTTCTTTTAGAAACAGGTTTTGAAATAGGTAAAGTAGATACTACTTTGTTTATTAGAAGAATTAAGAATGATATTTTAATCATACAAATATATATTGACGATATAATATTTGGCTCTACTAATAGCAATCTGTCAAGAGTTTGCTAACACCATGAAAAACGAGTTTGAGATGAGCCACATGGGTGAACTCAATTATTTCCTTGGACTACAAATTAAGCAGTCACAAAATGGCATATTCATTAATCAAGGAAAATATGCAAAGGAATTACTCAAACATTTTAACATGGATAGCACCAAGTAGTAAGGCCACACCTATGGCTACTACCACTACCCTTGAAAAAGATATATTAGGTAAGAGTGTCGATCAGAAACTCTATCGAGGTATGATTGGCTCACTCTTATATATAACTGCTAGTAGACCAGACATTATGTTTAGTGTATGTTTGTGTGCTAGATATCAGTCAAGTCCTAAAGAATCTCACTTGAAAGCTGTTAAGCGAATTTTAAAATATATTAAAGGCACATCTGATTATGGTTTATTTTATCCACGCACCGATAATTTTCAACTTTTGTTGTATAGTGATGCTGATTTTGCTGGCAGTAAAACTAACCGCAAGAGCACTAGTGGAACATGTCGCTTTTTGGGACATTCACTAGTCTCTTGGTGCAGTAAGAAGCAAAATTCGGTATCCCTATCTACTACAGAAACTGAATATATCGCTGCAAGTTTGGCTTGCGCTCAAATTTTGTGGATGAAACAAACCCTATTAGATTATGGTATTTCTTTTGAAAGACCTTTAATAATGTGTGATAATACCAGTGCCATCACTACAAGGAATTTGACATATAGTGACCGCAAAAATCCGTGGGTAAAAGGCGAAAAACCATAGGTATAGCCCGTAAAACCTATACCAACGGACATATTTTTCCGTCGTTTTTAATTTGCTATACCCACGGCAAAATGCCGTCACTATAGCCTATAGCGACGGTTTTTTTACCCGTTGGACAAAACCTCTGTGTTATACCCACGGTTTCGTATCCGTTGGTATAGGTTTTAAGGACACCACTTGCTTTCCTATACCCACGGTTGAAACTCCATTGCTATAGGTTTTAATGATGGTTTTCGCATCCAAATATTTAAATATATACCCATCGCTCTATACAAATTTTTTTCTTATTAATTACGCATATGATAATTTAATATTTTCTTTTATAATATTAATTCAATTATAAACTAAATACACAATAAAATAGATAAATGTATTTATGAAACAAAATTAGATAAAATTAAACTTCAATCATATTAAAAATTAATGAAGTATTACAAGCATGTCAAATTACAAAATAGTTAATAACCAGATACACAATTGAATTCATGTGTGAAGACATGAGAATAAATACCTTGAAGAGTTATAATCTGGCCTACTGTATGGACCACCCTGTTTATAAAAACTGTCTATACAGTAGGCCAGATTATAAACTTTCATAGGAATGTTGACTGATTTGACATATGAACTTTGTCCTCAAATTTTAACTGATTTGACTTGTCACCTTCACCCACAAATTTTGACTGACTTGACTTCTGAACTTTATGCACATACATGGACTGATTTGCCTTTTCAAAAGAAGAAGAAACAAAGTTTGTGTACGATACACTTGTTACTTCATCTGAAAGAACAATAACTTCCTGATCACTGAGTCTCTGCATTGGCTCTATACCCTCAGAGGGAATATTTTTGCCAGAATAGCCAGTATCTGAAATCAAATTTTTCTTTCCTAAGAAAACTTTAGAAACTGAACGGTTTGCCTTGAGAGTCATTGACGCTTAATCAGCTAATGAGTTTATAAGCTGAGATACTTCATACTTCAAATTTTCTAAAGAAACAATATCTGGAAAGGGAAAAATGGTTCAATATTAAAGAGCCAACCAAAATAATTTTGAGACAAAGAATTAAGGCAGATAATATAGGATACTGGAAAAACTGACCAGATGAGACAATTGCTTCAATGACGCTAATTGTGCATTGTGTTGAACCACTGCATAAACCTTTCAAAATGTTCATGAGAGCTAGTAGGCACTGCTTCCAGCGTCAAGTAATGATTGGAAATGATGAACTTTCCAAATTCAGCAAATAGGAAAACCATTTGAAGTCAAAAAGTCCAGACACCACAGGCACTGAACTCCCAGACAACTTGGATAAAGAGGGACTAATAAGCTTTTCAAAAATTATTGGAAGCGTATCCAGCAGTCGAACAAATGTCATCTGAAACAACAAGATGTGATAAGGAAATATTGATTAAAAAAATGTATATCTACAAGGAGGAAAAAAAAGAGCACAAAATATGTGATATAGCTCTCTCATCAATGGTAGAACCAGATCAGAAGGTGCATTAAATCGATTTAGCTATATATTTCCCTTCGACAAAAACAGGTAATTGATGAAAAATTCAAAGCCTAGCATAGAGTGGTACCTGGTGGGCTTTGCTTTCAACAAGTTCTCTCCCTTCAACTAAGCATTTTAATATAAACGGCCACATAATGGATGACACTAAGTAACTGAACTTCTCCCAAGATACCATGTCTACAACCGCTGAACATTCAGTAGTAGCTGGCAAGCTATCTATACAAGGTTGGCACAAAAATCCCCCATCAGAAGAGAACTGATTACATTTTGTCTCTTCTATAAGAATTACAGGTGGCAGAGAATTCACTACATCATTTACAAGTTTATTAACAATGAAAAATAAGTGCTGAAGACTATGAAAGTTAGCCACAATGGATTCAACTTGGACCTGAAATTTTCAGATATTCAAAATTTAGGCTATTAATCTCAATGAAGTGCAAAGGAAATGAAAATTAAATCTACATTAGACAAAACAATAAAAAGGAGCTTAAAATATAAGAAAATCATTAAAAGTAACCAAGACTTGTAAGTGAACATGCTCCAGTGAGTTATAAATTTATTGATATCAAAGAACAAATGCTTTGGATTGTAGTTAAAGTGAAATGAGTGCCTCACTCAACAAGTACAGTGGTAACTGACACAGCAACTCTTCAAGGTCCATACAGTAGGCCAGATTATAACTTTCATGTGTGAAGACCACCCTGTTGCTGGCTTTAGCAGGAAAACTAAGCTCAGATTTGAAGGTCAGTTTTGCCTTCTCTATAATATTGGAGAATTTAATGGAAACTAAGATCCTAGCATTGCATAACTTTTGCATTTTTGTGATAATCAGGTCTCTGGTAAAGTGACTTGCAAAAGGAATAAAGGATCAAAATTGGACTGAATAAAAAATAGATTTTAAAATGATAAATAAGATAAAATTCTATAAGAGGTTAGAGATCCGTTTTGAGTTATTGCGCCTTGGAAAAGACCCAGTTCCCGTTTACAGACCTGTTTATAGCAAAAATTACCGTACATAGTATTATACTTACAAAATATTATATGCATATGTATTTAAATTAGAAACTTTAAGGACACTACACACTACACAGTACATAGTATATAGATTATGTATATATATATATGTTAAAGACATGTTGACGAGGGACCAGCAGAAATAAACACACAATGTTCTAAACAGTAAGAAAACTAAGAGAAATCATTCAAAGAAAATGGACTCACAAACATAGTTAACTGAAGACACATGAATACTAATTAATTTCGAGACTAAATCTTCCCAAAGAACTACGGATGTTACGTCTATTAAGCACTAATAGAGAACACCGAAACAATAAGATTCAAACGTTGAACCTCCAAATCTACAGGATTTTATACACAGTGTCTTTAGTAAGAATAAATAGTAGTAACAGAGTATTTTAGAGAAAAACAACTTCCGTACCTTGGTTGGGCAGTTTGTCTCAGCCAACGTCTGTATAAGCTTAGCAGCATCTGAATTGGAAGTTACACCTAAGGAAAAACAACATTGTAAATGTTACACCAGTAAAAACATACCTAATTTGAAAGATTGATAAACAATTGTTACCTCCAACAATGACCAAACCATCCAACTTTTGAACTATGCAAGCAGATCGTCTAGCATTCACTTGTTCAATTGTTCTGATTTTACTAACCCTTCAGCCAAGCAAATCCTTCAAGATGGGTCCATTAGCATATTATGTTAGTAAATCATCATCAGATTAGTAAGATGGCAAAAAAAATGTACACCCAAGTCTAAATGAGAAAAATAATGTGAATTAGGTATGTTGCTTGCACATAGTTAGTGGACCTGAACCTTGTGTGTGTAGACCTGCCGTGGGTAAAACACTCAAAGTAAGAAGAAATAATGTGAACTGGGTACATGAAAATTTTCAAAGAAACTACTTACTGCTCAGAATAAATCCCTGGAGTAGGCTTTGAGCTCTTTCAGACTGCTCTGGGGTTCCAGAAATTCGTACAACTTTTTCCGTCTGATCAGGTTGATCCCCAATTAAGCTAACAGTTGCTCCAAACATCTGTTTCCAAAGGAAAGAACAATTTATGGATGAATTCTGTAGGACCCAGCTGACTACTTTTTTATAGTTCAGGATTCCACACCTCACTTATCTGAGCAAGTTTGATTCCTGATCTCATAAGCAAACTTGGAACCGCATAACTTGGTATAACAACTTCCAAAGTAACTATTTTCAGTTGACTTTTTCCCCCGATATCATCCCCAAATAACTATTTTTACATTGATATAATCCACAAACACTTGATATTACTATGTAGTCCACAATAAACAAGACAATAAACAAGACAAAAAAATGAAATCTATATAATTCAGAAGTATCAAGTTGCAAAGAATGTGATGGATTACCTGTGTGTAAATGAAGGGTTTATACCTTCAGTGAACCAACCGTAGCAGTTTCAGGGATCTCAACGAAGAGCTCAGGCACTTTGAAAGACTTGATACTGAGTTTTACTGCAAGGAAAATGATATAGATACTAAGACTAACAAATTGATTCAATTAAACAATCATTTTGATTAAAAGTTTTTTAAAAAAAAGGCTAAACTTACCATGGTAATCTCCTGATTCATAAGATGATTTTTGACATGATCTCGAGGATGATGCTCCATTTACTGCAAATGCAAGGATCAATATATGAAAAAACTAATCTTTGTTCAGAAGTTTGAAAGTGCAGTAAGCTTAAATGATAACCAACCTCCATTCGAACTTGCATGTGCACTACTTGCTTCCATTTTGATGCCACCTAACTTCAGTGAATTACAGAATAAAATTTAAAAACTTAGAATTTTTTTTGGCAAAATTGTTATCAACTAGCTTCCAAGGATACTAGTAAACTCTAAGCATCATAAAGAACTACAGAAGTGCATCAGAGCTTTGTCAGCACACCAAAATCAATGGTATTTTCTAAATGAGAAATACCCAAACTGAGTTAATAATTAAATAGGACAATAGGATGTCTACGCCAAAAAAGAGAAATTTAAAAATACATTTAAGCAGGAATTTACCACCAGGATAACACACTAGCAACTACCCTACTATAAATCACTGTCTCCTTCCATCTTCTTTCGTGCAGCTTTCTCTACCTCTTCCAAAACAAAAGATTTCAGCGACTCAACGGTTCGGGGTCCTATAAATAACCATAAGTTTGAAGCCATTAGAATTAGTTAAATAACTTAGCACACAAACCGACCAATGTAAGCAACCCATTCGGCAAATACTGGCATTTATTCCATTGTATAAAACTCAAAAAGAGTATAAATTGATCAAGTAATCTAAGCATGTATTACTGTCTTTCAAGGATAAATACATGTAACATGTAAATATAGTTCAATTAGGAACATTGATGGAGCAGATTAAGAAGAAAAAAAAGAAATAGCGATTCAATACTCTAGATTAATGATTTATTAATCAAAGTATCAGAGTTCAAGATACTCCACAAGAAAGTTAGAATATTACCTTTATACTTTGCAAATTCTTCACCATCATAGAAAACTTTAAAAGTAGGGTAAGAATGAATATCAACTTTGGTACATAACGATTTGCTTAAACTGCAATCAACTTGTCCAATCTCTATTTCATCTTCTCCTTCAACAGCCCTGTCAAAATCCTCCCAAAGTGTCCCCTAGTTCTTACTGCAGTAAAACAATGAACTACTAAAACCCAACAAGACTTCTATTTTGTTTATTTGTTTACTTGTAATGAGAATTAAATAGAGGAGATAAACAAAAATGAGATTTTAGACTTGTAGTCTTTAATGAAAATGAAAATGATGATAATTTACCAATGTATACACCATGGAACACAAAATTGCACAAACCATACAGTATCCTGCTCCTTTACCTACAAAAGGCAGAACCAAATCTAAGAATTAACAATTACTTAGAACTAACGGGCCAACAAGTCAATAACACAAAAACATGCCAAATAATATCAAGAGAAAGATTTCAAGTGGTTAGGGTTTCGTGGAAATTAATTTGGGAGAAGACCGAACAGGAGAAGGAAAAGATTTTAAAAAAAAACTGAATTACGTCCACTGAATTTGGGAGAAAACCGAACAGGAGAAGAACGAACCTTCGATCAGCTTCACCATCTGCAACGAGGGCTTCACATCTCCGGTCTGAAAACTCAGCGACAACGTCGACTCCTCGAATTCGCCCCCGATCTGAAAAGATCCGTTCGAAAACCCTAACCCTAACGCTCCCGATCCTAAAGCTTGGGGAGAGAGGGTTTGGGGGGAGGGATTCGGGACCTCGGGTGTGAGATATAGAGAGGAGAGAGAGAGAGATGGGTGTGAGCCTGAGAGATACTCTATAAATTGGGGGTATTTGGGATTTAGGGGGGAAAATGAAAAAGTTGGGGGGAAAATAAATTATAGAATATACCCACCTATACCCATAGTTTACTATACGTCTGTGGGTATACAATGTCTGTACCCACGGTTTTAGTGATCAGTCATTATCCGTGTCCGTTGGTATATGGCAAATTTCTTGTAGTGCATTAACTTATCTAAGAATCCGGTTCAACATTCACGTACGAAACATATTGATATTCGACATCATTTTCTACGTGATCATGTTTTAAAAGGAGACATTTCTTTAGACTTTATTTATACTGATAAACAAGTAGCTGATATTTTTACCAAACCCCTTAAAGAAGACACCTTTATAACTTTAAGAAGAGAACTAGGGATTTGTGATTTTCATGATATTTCTTGAATTTTCTTTTTGTAAGTCGACTTACACAAGTTATTCAGTCGACTTCCATGAATTGTTTTCTATATTTTTTTACTCTAGACAGTCAACTGCGATTCTAAACCAGTCAACCGACCATTTGTGTTAATAATATATTCAATTTTTTTTACTCTCGACTAAGTTGACTGCCTACAAATGCCAGTCGACTGTCGCGACTCATTTTTTTCCCGATTCAAATCGTCACACAGTTTTTGAGATGCCTATTCATCTTTGTACTTGCCTTTGACCATTCTCAGCCGTTGATTACTTTTTTCCCTTGATCACAGCCGTAGCTATCATAGTAAAAAACCCTAAAACTCAACCCCCTTCTTTTCACTTTTACCCCACATTTTACCCAGAACTGGAGAAGCAGAGAAGAGAAGAGAAGAGAAAAGAAGTCGACTGCCAGTGCTGCTGCCATCTTGAGAGGATCTTATCCAGTGCTTTCTAGTCTATTTCAAGTACTCTTGCTGTTGATTCTTTACATCTTCTTGCTGGTATATTTTCATCCATCTTTTTCTTTCATATTATGGCACCCAAGAGATCTAAAACCTCTCACGTAGATGAGGGTTCTTCTTCTAAAGACTATATTCAATATCTTAGAAGTCCAGATCTAGTATAAAAATGGTTTATCATTTGTTCTATGGTTATCTTTCCGGGCAGATTTGTTAACTTTTCGGATCTTTATAGATTTAACCTTGTGTCATTATTTCAACATTGCAGTCTTTTTGAATTCCTATCTCTAGAAAATCAACCCTATTACTACCCTCAACTTATTTACTTGTTTTATACAAATATGAGGGTTGTTCAATCGGATGATGGAGAAGTAATAATTTATTCTTCTGTAAAAAATAAGAAGATGAAACTCACATCCGAGAGAATTAATCTGATTATGGCTATAGATGATGAGGGACTTGATTTAGGAGAAATCATGATGGACGATGCTTCCATCTTATCTAAAACTTATTTGCCCAACATGAAAAATAAATCCATTACCCCTATTGCAAAACTTGTTGCACGGATACTATCATATAATATCATCCCTAAAACAGGGAGTTATGATCAGTATTCCATGGAATTACAATAAGCTGTCTATGCAATTTTTGGTAAAATCAATCTCAATTGGGGTCGTATTATTTTTCCTAGACTTCATAAGTCTCATTCCACTTTTCTTCCTTTTGGTGCCTTACTGACTCGTGTCTTTTGTGCTTACGATGTCGATCTCGACTCAGAGACAAATGTTGTCAGGCCCTATGAATGCTTTGATCGTGCAAGTTTAGCACGCATGAAGCTTCTTGCCTCTCCACCTAGGTATACCACTAGGACTTCCCCCCAAACCCAAGTTCCTTTAGCTACTTCAGCTCGACCATCTTCAGCTTCTAGTTCTTCTCTCCCCCGAGCAGATTTTGATGATCCATGCAGTATTTATAATGCTGTCAATTATCTCATGGATCGTCAAGATGCTTTTGAATCCCAAATTTCCCATCTTACTCATATGTTCACTGCACAATTTCCTCCTCCATCTCAAGATGACGAAGATGACGAAGACGAAGACTAATGAGTTTTTTTATTTTCTTATTTGCTATTTTTTTTTTACTTCTTGTTGCATTTTGGTATTTTGTACTAGTTTTTGAACTAAAGACTCAGTTGTTATGATTTAATTTCTTTGTGTTATTTTGTTTGTGTGAAATATTCTTTCTTCCCATTTTGTCTTTTTTGTTGATGGTAAAGGGGGAGACAACATCACAATCAGTCTCTATTAGTCTCTCTCCTCTCTTTGTTAATTTTTTGTGAGAATTTATGCATGCCTTAAGTTTTGTTTACATATATGCATGATGTATTTCTGATAGGGGGAGCATATGAACGCTTGTATTTTTTCTATTTTCTTTTATTATCAGCTATTGTGTTGTCATCATCAAAAAGGGGGAGAATGTTGATTCTTGATTTTGATGATTACAACACAATGCAAAATGTGTTTGTGCTATGCTTTATATAATTTCAGGTTGTATCAAAAGCTATCATATATGATACACGAAGGCCTCAAACAATATTCTAAAGATGAACAATGATCAAGCACAGCTCTAGATAAAGACAATGGCTAAAAGTTTCACTCAAGACTCAGGACTCAAGTCTCAAGTCAAGACCAACGCTTCAAAGTCTTATATTTGTGTGTCTTGTAAAAATGTAAATTTTTTTCTCTTTGTTGAGTCTTAGATTGATGTACAACCTTGTCACACACACACTCACATATAATTTTTTTTAACTGTGTGTTTTTTTGTGTTTTTTTTACAAAATCTAAAGGTCGAAACAGCTTGAACTAAATCAGCTGTTGAGTACCAGTCGACTGCCATTTATAACCAGTCGACTGAGTCTGTACAAAACTGCCTGATCTTATTCTAACTCTGACCAGTCGACTTATTGAGGCAACCCAGTCGACTGTTCAAGTGATTTCGACAGTTTACTGATTTCAAAAGCTGATTTTCGAATTCAAAACATTTATCTGTTATTTATCCTTTGATTAACAGTTATGAGAAACTGTTTTTACAACGTCCAGGGATTCTAGTCTATAAATATGGCCTTAGAATCACCTTTAAAAAGTCCCAAGCATTTTTGAGAAAAAATTGAAGTATTGTGCATTCAAGAGAGAAAAGCTTTCTAAACTCACTAAGTCTTGGTTCTCTGTTTTCAGTCCAGCATAACATTGATTTCGTTTTGGACTGAATTTAGAAGTCGACCAAATAGCCACGTACAAAATCACAATCACAACAAGGCTATAGGTTGATTGTAAACAATTTTATTGTTTTTCTTTTCCTCTCGGTTGGAGAGTAGGACTCTAGGGTGTAGAGTCAGGTTTGTCACTCTTGGTGGAAGAGTGGGTTGCTTTCTTTGGTTGAGAGAAAGGACTACGGGTTGGACAAGGTTGTTGTCTAAACGCCGTAGGGTATTCTTGTAATCTTTTTAAAGAATAGTGGAAAATCTCAAGTGGATTGCTTGGGGATTGGATGTAGGTCGGGAGAACCGAACCAGGATACACCGTGTGCATTCTGTGGTTGTATCACTCTGATCTTGTATTTCATTTTTTTTAGTTTATAATTTTTCTATGAAACTTGTCTGGACAGTTGACTGTGTACTCCTGTAAGTTGACTGGTCAGACTCGTACTACTCTGTGAAATTTATGTGATAATTCGAGTGTCTCATCTCTAAGTCGACTCCTCAGACTCACCTTAAAAATACTTTTCTGTTGTCGCTTCAGTCGACTGGTTTATCCTTTCAAGTCGACTGAGCAGAAGAAAATCTTAATTCCGCTTTTTAATTTTTTATAAAACAGTATTCACCCCCCCTCTAGTGTTTATTGCCTTGCCTACAGGATCCAACATATATCATTTACACTTACCTCTTTTTTCTCCTCTTCCGTAATGCACAGCAGGTGGGCCTCACGTGGCATTGCCACATCACCATGCATTAGACCAAGTCAAGGAGAGCCGAAGCAACATGCTGTTACAATCTCGTGTCCCCCCCCCCCCCCCTTCATACATTATTCCATATCCACTTTTGTTACAAACATGCCATTGCATATAATCCAACAGCCAACATTTTTACTTTCTACATATAAATTATATATATATTATATTTTTAACGCGGGGTGTTACAATAATCACATAAATAAGATCAACTACAATAATAAATGAGATAATCCAAATAATAATCCAACATCTGAGATAAAACAAACTTCGGGTAATAAAATCTCGGAATACAAAGTATGATTAAAACAATAAAATAAGAAAATAACAAGAGGTAAATATAGTAGTCTAATAGTCCAGCTCTGATCTTTAGAGAGTTTGCTCACCAATTTCTTCTGATAGTGTTCCTTCAGTACCTATAAACTCGTGATCTAAAAAGAGATAAAATAATGTCCTTAGAGCAAGTCATGGACAACAAGTAGAGAAAGCAGGGAATAATAGGAACAATGGTATATCAAAAGAAAAGGGATGGGATCAAAGTCAATAACAAAGTCAAAGATTGGCAATAACATCAAATGTGCATATTTAGTCATGCATGTAATGAATGATATCAATTTAAATTCTATCTTGATGAAGATATACAGGATCAAGCATGGAATATCAAATGTAGGTTATTAATTATTTTATTAATCTATCTAGTGCACGTACTACTGCATCCCACATGTTCCATACCACAGGTTCGGTGCAAGCACACAGTGAACGCTTTAGACTGATGGTGAATTCACGGATCGTGTACTCAACGTCGATAACAATAATTTACAAGCAATAATTTACAGTCAATCATTTACAATCAATACTCCTTCCTATCAATATTTCTCCTCCTTCCATGTCAAGTGTTCATGTGAGCAAGAAGGCCTTCACCGAGTACACTTTCCGATCGTTCACTACCAAGTCAACCCATAATACCCCGGCTGTTAATATTTTATTTCATCCGATGTGGGCATGCAAGAAGGTGTCAAGGTTGTATCATGCTAGGTGTGACTAATTCTACTCGTTACATACAAAGCAAGAAGCAAACATAAAAATTAAACACAAACCACACAATTTGGACAGCATGACGTTGCTATACAAAATCACAAATTACCACTACTACAGAAAAGCAAATCTAGATCCGTCAGAAATTCTAGAAAATAGACTCTCTGCCGGTTCCAGCGAATATATAAATGACATATCAAAGTTACATAAACTAGGGCGAAAATCTTATTCTTTTCAGGTTTTATGTTCAGACAGCAAGTTATGAATTATATAAATACATGTGAAATAGATCAGAAAACTCATCAATTAAATCTACAAAAATTCAGGGTGATTCCTACACATGTCTCGTCTCAGCCAAATTAATTTCATTTTTTTTTACTGATAACATGTTCTATTTAATTATGAAACATAAAGATAAGCATGAATCTGTGAACCTAAAAATAAGATATCTCACAGTTGTACTAAAAATAAGATATCTCACAGATTATAACTCGGAATTCATATCCGTTAAATTTTTTGGAAAATAGACTCATGGGGCTATAAATCATATTCATAAAGTTATTTCAAATTACAATAGTAACATGGTCGAAAATCTAATACAAAAAGGAACAAATAGCAGGCCAGAATTTAATATGATATCTATAGGTAACAACTTTATCATACAACCATATAGTTCATACTAATTAATAATCAAAGTGATGCTAGATGTTTAACATGTGTAATTACAATTTTAAGATGCAATTTCACAGGCAAGGTAATCAATTCATTAATTCAACTTCAATCTAACAGATTCAATTCATCAAACAATTCTATAGCATAGATCTAGTTATTTTTCATGTAAACATGCATATGCAATGTGCAAGAGGGACTAGGTTTTAGATCAAAGAAGAAGGGATGATGTTAAGCATATATTGGATTAGCCCGTGTAAACCCTCAATATACTTAACGGAATTCAAATAGCAGTACGATAAAAAGGATTTGGATCTACTTGTAGAGATCAAAGAATCTTGAACAGAACAATAAACTAATTCAAGAAGAGACTTACCTGTTAGATGATAATTTTGAATATTTAGAATAAAGGGATAAGAATCCCGGGCGACGAACCACGAACACGAAGCACGGGAACACGTGCAAACTACGTGCAAACACCCACACAGCAAAATATCAAAAGAAGTCCAACTCAAATCTGTCCCGGATCCTCCTCCACAAAATGCCAAACAGCAAACGAATCCAACAGCAACACAATTCTTTCCTCCTTCACAAACAACAAACATGGAATCCGTGAACCCATCTACTGTCAAACACCAAACACTCAAAAGCAGACCCTCTCTACTCAAACTAGTCGACGGAGAGAGAGAGCAGCTCGACGGCGGGGGAGCTAGCGACGACTGCAGTGATTCGAGGGGCATTCAGGGGTGCTGACGGCGAAGCGCTAGCGGTCGAGGAGCGACGACAACGATGCGAAAGGTGGAGCGATCCAGTGCTCTGTTTTGCACCGAAACAGAGGAGGATGGGAAGGCGGGGTTTTAGGATGTTGATGACGATGAGGGTTTCTCCGGTGGTCAGCAAAGAGGATTGAGGTGGGCTGCGATGGGTGAAGGTCGAGAGGTGACGGGATGGCAAAGGGTGGATGGGTTCAGTGGAGATGAGGATCGAGGTGAGGATGACGGCGACGGGAAAGTGGTGGCGAGGGCGGAGCAAGGACGAAGGCGGGATCGTGGATGGTGGAAGGGTGATGAGGAGGGTTGTCGAAGAACGGGAGGCGAACGGTCGATGGGTTAGGTTTGAAACGAAACAGGGAAGAGGTACGGGGATGAGGAGAGAGAAGACGGTGGAAGAGAGATGAGGGACTAAAATATTATGGTTAAATTAATATTTAGGGTTAATGGGGGGTATTTATAGGGTAATTAAGATATGGGATTTTGGGTTGCGAGTTAATGGGTTTAGGGTACGGGTTTAGGCTAAAAAAAGAAAGATAAATAGAAGACGATGAGATGAACCTGTAACGGATCAATTCAAACTCAACACAGAAAGCAAAATTTGCAATGAGCCAAAAATAGCAAAATTCAAGCCAAAATAATACGGAATGATCAAAAGAGAATAAATGAACCCAAGAAAAGCAATATTTTATTATATAAAAGAAATTTGAATACAATAATAAAGAAAAAAAAAATAGTAAAAATCCAAAACAGGAAAATAGGGGTTTTAGATCCAATAGGGAAAAAGAACAACCAAATAAAATATCATTTATAACAAAATATAATTTGTATTACATTACAGAAATTATTTGAAATAACTACAAATGCAATTACTAAATAGAAATGGATTCTTAAGAATCTATCAAGAGTAATAATAATAACAATAATAATATTAATAATAGTAATAACAATAACAAAAATAATAGTAACAAAAATAATAGTAACAAAAATAATCATAATAATAATAATAATAATAATAATAACGATAATAATAATAATAGCAAAATTATTAATAACAAGATTTATATAACAAATAGGAATTGGGGTTTAAAAATTCATTAAAATAATCTAAATAGTAATAACACATTTGATTCGGACTCAAATATAAACAATCGATCAATTAGGATTATAAACCAAAGTTAAAATACACCACTATTCGAAAATAAATATAATTGCCAATTGGAAAGTACTGTGATATTAATCCAAGCCGAATTTAACAAATACTGAGTTTATAAATATTGAAATACAAAAAATACTCAGGAAATACGTATTTGTGGGAATGAGGGTTACAATGACCCCCACTTTTAGTTTTATATATATTACTTACCACTATTCCATTCTTTTGTACTAATTTATACTATTTTATAATGTTTTAAAACTTAGCCTATACTACTTCAACTTTATTATTTGTAATACAAATATACTTATGTGCACCTTTAATTAATTACCTTATTACTTATACTTGTTTCTATATCTATCCTATATGCGTTATTTTATTTTTCATCATAAATTATTACTGCTTACTACAAACTGTTTTGCTATCTTTATATTATTATTTTGTATATATACTTTATCTTTACATGTGTTAGCATTCTAGAGTTTTTATACCACTTCGCCTTATTGTTAACTCATCTTATATTCAGTGGCTACTCATGTAATATGACTTTTATTATTTATACTTATATTTAGTATTTACATTTTATTTCTATGAAATTAATATTACATATTATTTCAATAATGTCTTGTTACTTTTACTTTTGTTTGTCCGATTGCTTATGATTTATACTATTATTGTTTCGTCATATAGTTTTTTTTCTTATTTACGTATAAAATATTATATATGGATTTCCTGTTACATTTTAAAATTTATAAATAATTTGATATATACTAATCATTATTTTATAAAATTATTATGTAACTTTTACAAATGAAAGTTTTACGATATACACAACATTATGATTTTTATACTTATATTATATTGTAACACTCATATATTTTCATATTTTTATCCAAAGGCATTCTCTTAAATTGCTAATTCAATTTTTATCTCATAATATATAGTACTAGTTTAGTTTGCGATTTTAATCATTCTACCGCTTATTACTTTAATAAATTGTCCTTACTAAGGCTATTAATATTTTATTAAAGCATTTATTTGACTATGCTTCTTTTTATTCTTTCCAATTTCTTTCATAACTGATAACTTAATTTGTATTTTCTTTATATAATATTACCTAATGTTACATCTAATATTATTTTGTATGAAAATTTCTTTCAATCTATATTACCTTTCATCGTCACGTTTCTTTTCTACTATTTTTCTAGTTTTTCTTGTTTTATTTTTATTAACTTTGATACTCATAGTTTTCTTATATAAGTTTACTTTGTTTTCCACATTACATATTAGATTTCTTTTCTTGGTATTAGCAGCTTTTCTATATACAATATGTAACACCCTAGAATTTTAAATAATGTTTTTGAGATTAATAAATTATATAAAATGATTTTTGGTGATTTAATAAATAATTTTCTGAAATTTATCTTTTTGCACGTGCAAAACACGTGCAAATATTTTCTTGAGAAATTCAAAGTCAGAAATTATTTTGGAGAAACCTAATATTTATTAGTTGGTATTATTTGTGAATTTTATGGATTTTTTTATAAATATATGGCATATTTGCAAATACTCAAAATTTGGAGGACTTTTGTGCAAAATTACCACGTGGAGTAAAAACTCCAGATTTTTTTGATTTCTGGGCTGAGCATGATGGCTGGCCAACTCAGAGGTAAAGAGTTTAAATTTTGTTCTAATAGATTTCGTTTATTTTGCTAATTTATTAAAGAATGGTCTTTTTGCAAAATTGCCACTTGGAGGCAAAAATTACAAAATTGATTTTTCTGGAGTTGAAACTGGTTCCGGCCAGATCTGGGGAGAATATTTTGATTTTAATCTCAACTAAATTGGTTAATCTAGTTACCTAGTATAAAGAATCTATATATGTGAAGATATATTCTAAAGGAATATTTTGCAAAATCTTCTCAAAACCCTAAAAAAAGGATTTCGGCCTATATAGGCAGCAGGAGAAGCCGTCTCTCTTTTGCACAAAAACAAAAGTATATTTTTTTTATTGATGTCTTGGAGTTTCGAAGCGAGGATCTTGGACTTTTGCGAAAACATGAGCTTTTCTTATTCTTTATTACTTTCATTGATTCTTCAATAAGGTGAGTGACATATGTTTGATTTCTTGTTGTTCTATGCATGTTATATATGATGATTTGTCTAGTAGAATGCATGTTGGATGATCGTATGATGATATAATGAATATATTGATGGATGGATAATTAAAAGTGGAACTTTTTATGAATAATATGGAATTGATGAATAAAATCTCTATATAGATGACTTGAGAATGCTAAGAACTTAATATGACTCTTGGATGTGCTTATTCTTGCTGATTTGAATGTGTATAATGAGATTATGTGATGTATGATGCATAAAGTTGAATAAAGAAGGATTCTTTACTGATTTGAATATATATGATCTGTTAGAGGGTTTTGACTTGACTAATACATGTTGTAGATGCATATAATCATGGAAAAATTGATTTAAATAGTTTTATATGTGTTTAACAAATTGCAAGAGAGGTTTTGAGATCAAAAGATCATGTTTTTGAAGAATTTGAATTCGGTATGGCTGCGGGTCTGATGGTATGCAGGCCGAAAGTGAAATTTTTGTGTTTTGCGAAATTTCCAAGTTGATCCTTGGTTTATATTGTTACTGAGATTGAATTGAAATTCATACTACTCTTATACACTGATTCTTCTTGGTTTTGTTGATGCATATGCTCATATATACACAAATATACATATACATATTCATAAGTTCCTGATTTAAAGAGTTTTGATGAAGATTGCTCTTCTGAGATTTTGTTGAGAGTTTGATTTAATTTATGAACTCTAGTATGTTAAGCAAGTTGTATTTGATCATCTCAGAATTTTAATTCCAAAATTTCATGCTTTTAACGGGTTTAAACTAAGTATCAGTTGAAAGGTGCACGAATATTAAAGCTGTTTTTCTCTGGCATAACGGTCGACCGCCCAGATTTTGTACATGAAATAAAGGTCGACTGTCAATTGTGGATTTTAAGAATTTTAGCATGTCAGTCGACTGCCACTTTTTGAACTGAGATGTCGGTCGACCGACAGCTGCTGTGTTGGCTGTTTTGTTGAGTTTTTGTTGTTTTTCTGGAACGATTAATTCTTCGAACTTATGGATTATTGATTTACTATTTTAGATGAAGTTTTTGCTACAGATTACTGTATTTTATAAAGAGTTATATTTGGATTATAATAGAGTTTAATTCATAATTTCTATGGCTTTAGAAAACGAATTATATATGGATTTTGAGAGGTTGATGTTTTGTGATTTTTATACGACTTCAAAATGTGAAACTCAGTTGTTTAAAAGATTTAATCTCAGATTTTATTTCAAGAAATTTTGTGAGTATTCTGATAAATTTGGATTTGTGCTATTTAAAGAAGTTTTCTTAATATAAACGATTTGGTGAAGGAATTAAGAAATTTTATTGTGAGATTTGTGTTGATATTTGAGTTGTGAGTCTCTAGAGGTTGAGTGGAATTCCTGTAAACCGGCAGATACGATTTTGTGGATCTTGGCCAGTTTGGGTCATGGGGTTGTTTTGGTGGAATTAGGTTCGGTAGGGTACACAAACTCTAGAGAGGGGGAAATTGTGTTTTAATTAATAATAATCAACCTAAGGACATGCACTAGTGATGATGTGATAGAACTTGGGAAACGTAAGTATGAGCTCTATTGTTAGTCCAACGGATGTATTTCAGAACTGTGTTTTGTTGTGTCCCCAGTTTATTCGCATGTCGAGGGTGTTAGATCCTGTAGGCGAGACAACAAACACTAGAGGGGGGGGGGGGGGTGAATAGTGTTTATAAAAATTAAATTGCGAAATAGAGATTTTTCTTCTGTACAGTCGACTTAAGGAATAAACCAGTCGACTGAATTAACAAAATGAAAAAGTAATTTAAACAAGTCTGTGCAGTCGACTTAGAGTTGGAACAGTCGACTTAACAACCAGAAAACTATCAGAGTATACGAGTCTGACCAGTCGACTTATCAAGTACCCAGTCGACAGTCCAGACAAGTTACACAGTAACAACAACAACAAACGCACTTGAACAGTCGACTGGGTTGCCATGATGAGTCGACTGGTCAGAGTTTGAATAAGATTAGGCAGTTTTGTACCAACTCAGTCGACTGGAGCAAGTAGCAGTCGACTGGTATGCAACAGCTGATCTAGTTCAAACTGTTTTGACTTTTGGTTTTGAAAAATCACACATTTAGAAGAGTTATATGTGAGTGTATGTGTGTGTGACAAGGCTGTACATCATTCTAAGACTCAAATAAAGCAAAATATTACATTTGTTTACAAGACATAAAAATATATGACACTTGAAGCATAGGTCTTGACTTGAGTCTTGAGTGAAGCCATTGTCTTTATCCAGAGCACGTGCTTGTTCATTTGTTCAGCTGTATAGTAAGAAGGCTTTTGTGTATTCAACCTGCAATTATATAGTATATCACAGATACATGTTGCAGTGTGTTGTAATCATCAAAATCAAGAATCAACATTCTCCCCCTTTTTGATGATGACAACACAATAGCTGATAATAACAAAAATAATACAAGCATACAATCATTGATATGCTCCCCCTATTAAAATCACATAATGCATATTATATCAGTCAACTTAAGAAAGAATCAGTCGACTTAACAGAACTTCTTGAAAAGAACAGAACTTGAAAAATATTACACAACATAACACAACAGGAGGTGTTCTCCCCCTTTGTCATCAACAAAAAGGACACAAGATAATGTCTTACAAAAATAAGGAAAGCTTACAAAAGGAACAACATAAAAAAATGCAAGAAAAGAAATACATAGTAAATGTCTAAAAATCAGCAATCTTCATCTTCGTCGTCGTCATCAACATCCTGAGACGGAGGTGGAAATTGAGTCGTAAACAGCTGAGTCAGATGTGAAACTTTGGAATCAAGGGAATCAATATGGGATGCAAGGGTATCTTGACATCCATGAGATAGTTAACAGCAAGATATAGACTACGTGGATCATCAAAATCAGCACGGGGACGAGAAGAGCTGGAGGCTGAAGATGGTCTAGCAGAAGTTGCTAAAGGAACTTGGGTGTGAGGAGTAGGTCTAGGGGAATGTCTAGGGGAAGGATCAAGAAGTTTCATACGTGCTAAACTGGCACGATCGAAGCACTCATAATGCTTAACCACATTGGTCTCGGGGTCGAGATCAATATCATAAGCAAGGAAGACTCTAGTAAGGAGACCACCAAAAGTCAAAAAGTGAGTATGAGACTTGTGGAGTCTAGAAAAGATGACACGACCCCAATTGATATTTATTCTACCAAAAATTGCATAAACAGCTTGTTGCAATTCCATAGAATACTGATCAAAGCTCCCTGTTTTGGGAAGAATATTATATGATAGTATTCTTGCAACTAGTTTTGCAATAGGTGTGGTAGATTTACTAGACATGGGGGGTCCATGATTTGGCAAAAAGATTTTGGACAGGATAGATGCATCATCTAAAATGATCTCACGTAAATCAAGTCCCTCATCATCAATACCCATAATAAGATTAATTCTCTCGGATGTGATTTTAATCTTCTTATGTTTGACCGAAGAATAAACAAAAATTTCTCCATCATCCGTTTGAACTACTCTCATATTGGTATAAAAAAGATAGATGAGTTGTGGATAGTAGTCGGGTTGATTTTTCAAGGATAAAAACTCATATAGACTACAATGTTGAAAAAGAGAAATAAGATTGAACCTATCTAAATCATTGAAGTTGACAAATCTACCCGGAAAAATTACAAAGTTACAAATAAGATACCATTTTTCTAAGAGATCAGGACTCCTAAGATACTGAGAATAGTCTTTTGATGAAGAACTATCATCAACATGGGATGTCTTAGATCGTTTGGGAGCCATTAAGAAATTTAAGGGATTCAAACAAAGAGAAGTGAGATTTAAAAGGATTATACCAACAAGGAGAATGGAATCAAACAGCAAAGGGAGCGGAAATCAGCAGCTCCAAACAGAAGATTCGGCAGTCGACTTCTGGATCTATCTCTTTTCTCCTTAGGGTTTTAGATCTGGAATTGGGGTAAAAGTGAAAGTGAAAATTTGAGGCAGTGAAGAGGGTTTTTGACTGAAGCCAATCGGCTGAGATTGAATAGAATCGAGATCAACAGCTCACAAAGAAGTCACGGGTGAGTCAAAGAATAAAAATTTGTCTCAAAAACTGTGTGACGATCCGAAGTTGAAGACATACTGATTCGCGACAGTCGACTGGTATTCAGAGATAGTCGACTTAGTCGTGAGAAAAATAAGCAATTATAACAACTGATCATTGACTTGGTGAAATGTCAGTCGACTGGTCAGAGAAAAAATAAGTATATATATAAAAAATACGGGACAGTCGACTTCGTGAAATCGCAGTGGACTTAACAGAAATATTTTCAACAAATATCAAGAAACTTACATATCCCTAGTTCTCTTCTTAAAAAAATAAAAGTATCTTCTTTAAGGGGTTTTGTAAAGATATCAGCTACTTGTTTATCAGTAGAGATAAAGTCTAAAGATATGTCTCCTTTTAAAACATGATCACGTAGAAAATGATGTCGAATATCAATATGTTTCGTACGTGAATGTTGAACCGGATTTTTAGATAAATTAATTGCACTGGTATTATCACACATTATTGATGGTTTTTCAAAAGAAATACCATAATCTAATAAGGTTTATTTCATCCACAAAATTTGTGCACATGCCAAACTTGCAGCGATATATTCAGCTTCTGTAGTAGATAGGAACACTGAATTTTGCTTTTTACTGCACCAAGAAACTAGTGAATGTCCCAAAAAGTGACATGTCCCACTAGTGCTCTTGCGATCAGTTTTACTACCAGCAAAATCAGCATCACTATACGACAAAAGTTGAAAATTATCAGTGCGTGGATAAAATAAACCATAATCAGATGTGCCTTTAATATATCTTAAAATTCGTTTGACAGCTTTTAAATGAGATTCTTTAGGACTAGACTGATATCTAGCACACAAACATACACTGAACATAATATCTGGTCTACTAGCAGTAATATATAAGAGTGAACCAATCATACCTCGATAGAGTTTCTGATCGACACTCTTACCTAATATATCTTTGTCAAGGGTAGTAGTAGTAGCCATAGGTGTGGATTTACTACTTGTACTATCCATGTTAAACCGTTTGAGTAATTCCTTTGCATATTTTTCTTGATTAATAAATATGCCATTTGAAGGCTGTTTAATTTGTAGTCCAAGGAAATAATTGAGTTCACCCATGTGACTCATCTCAAACTCGTTTTTCATGGTGTTAGCAAACTCTTGACATAGATTATTATTAGTAGAACCAAAAATTATATCATCAACATATATTTGTATGATTAAAATATCATTCTTAATTCTCTTGATAAACAAGGTAGTATCTACTTTACCTATCTCAAACCCTGTTTCTAAAAGAAAAGTTTTCAAGCGATCATACCAAGCACGTGGTGCTTGTTTAAGACCGTATAAAGCCTTTTTCAATTTAAAAACATGGTTTGGGAATTGTTCATGTTCAAAACCTGGTGGTTGTTTAACATAAACATTCTCTTTAATAAACCCGTTAAGAAAAACACTTTTAACATCCATTTGATAAAGTATAAAATTTATGAAGCAAGCAAAAGATAATAAAATACGAATTGATTCTAATCTAGCAACAGGAGCATATGTTTCATCAAAATCTATGTCTTCTTCTTGATTATATCCTTGAGCAACTAGTCTAGCTTTGTTCCTAACAACTTGACCTGATTCATCTAACTTATTTTTAAATACCCATTTGGTACCAATAATAGTATGATCAGGAGGTCGTGGAACTAAATCCCATACATCATTTCTTATGAATCGGTTTAACTCATCTTGCATGGCATTCATCCAAAATTCATTCTCACATGCTTCTTGTATATTTTTCGGCTCAAAATCCGACAAGAAGGCCGTATGAGATATCATATTAATATGTGATCGTGTCTGAATACCATGGGAGATGTCACCAATTATTAAGTCATGAGGATGATCTCAAACTTCAACAAAAGATTTTAGTAAAGTTGAAGATATCACAATAGGATTAGTCGACTTGACAAGTTCCTCAGTCGACTGGTTTACATCAGTCGACTTGATGTCCTTATCGGTCGACTTATCTGCGAGACTAGTTTGTTCTAAAGATGTAATTACTTTATTTAAAGGTGATGAATCAGTTTCATCATCTTTAATTAAATTTGATGAAGACAGAGATTCATCGAATGTAACATGCATTGATTCTTCAATAGTCATTGTTGACTTGTTGAAAATTCTATATGCTTTACTCCTATTTGAGTATCCTATAAAGATACCCTCATTAGATCTAGGATCAAATTTATCCAAATTATCTTTAGTGTTCAGAATAAAACACTTACAACCAAATGTCTTAAAATGAGAGACTTTGGGAATTTTGTTAAAAAATAACTCATAACAAGTCTTCTTTAGCTTAGGTCTTATTAGAATCCTGTTTAAAACATAACAAGCTGTAGCAACGGCTTCAGCCCAAAAATACTTAGGTAAATTGCTTTCAACAAGCATGGTATGTGCGCATTCTTGCAAAGTCCTATTTTTCCTTTCAACCACTCCATTTTGTGGTGAAGCTCTAGGAAATGTAAATGAATGTGTTATACCATTCTTGTTGCAATATTCTGTAAACGTTTCATTTTCAAATTCTCCACCATGATCACTTCTAATAATGACTATGGTTAGAGATCTTTGGTTTTGAATTCGTTTACAAAAATTTGCAAATTCATCAAAAATATCATTTTTATGTTTTAAAAAGAATGTCCAAGTGAATCGTGAAAAATCATCTACTAAAACAAATACATATCTACTTTTATTTAAAGAAGCAACTCTAGTGTGGCCAACTAAATCTATATGAATTAACTCAAGTGGCCTACTAGTAGAGATTACTTCTTTTGTTTTAAAAGTGGATTTGATTAGTTTTCCTAGTTGACATGCATCACATAACTTATCCTTTTTAAAGGATAGTTTTGGCAGTCCTTTAACTAGGTTATAGTTAAATATTTTAGAGAGATTTTTCATATTCACATGACCAAATCGTCTATGCCAAAGCCAAGAATCATTATTAGAAGCTATTAAACAAAAATCATTTGAAAACTCATTTGTATTCAAACATAATTCATAAATGTTGTTTGTGCGAAAACCTTGAAAAATAATGTTTTGCATAGTAGAATCATAAATTAAGCAAGCATCTTTCTCAAATACAATTTTATAACCTTTATCACATAGTTGACTAATACTTAACAAATTATGTTTTAGTCCACTAACTAACAAAACATTTTCTATAGTAGGATTAGTATTTTTACCAACCGTGCCGATTCCTATGACTTTTCCTTTGTTGTTATCACCAAAGGTAACTGTTCCTCCATTGATACTTTGTATGGTGGATAGGAGATTGGCATGACCAGTCATATGCTTTGAACACCCACTATCAAGTATCCAACGATCTTTCTTTGGTACCTATAAGATATTCAATGTGAATATGGTACCCTTTTCATTGGGTTCAAAAACATATTAGTTTGGGGAAAACCAAACCCATAAAGAGTTTGATCTTCCTCCATAAGTAGGAATAAAATTAACAGAATTACATACATTTAACATATATGAATTGATATACGCAGTTCTATCATTCAGTTTAAAGTTAACTGGAACCTATACAAATTTGTTCTGTCCAGTCGACTCCTTCAGTCGACTTCTACTGTAAGTAAGTCGACTGGATGGTAATATAGGTCAACTTATATGAGATTTTGGTCTTGTGAAATCAGACTCAGTTCCTCCGGACAGACGACTGTTGGTTGGACTCAGTCGACTTGACTGAACTTTAGACTTGCTTTTATCATTAAAATTTATAAGCTTAGGCTTTTCAAAGAATTCATACAGTTTATGTTTAACACTAGAAATAGATTCAGGTTTATTTCTACTAGTGTTTTTAGAGGAAAGATCTTTTACAAAGATTTTTTAAAACCAAGACCAAACTTTTGACTAGATTTCACTTGATTTTGAAGAACATCGTTTAAATTCTCTTTTCCTTTATTGAACTTAGATACGTTCTTAGATATCTCTTCATAATTTTTTTTTAGAGATTCAAGATCCATATCTAAACTTGAAATACGAGAATTTAAAGATTTTACTTCTTTATCAAGGTTAAGATTCTTTTGAGAAAGCGTTTGATTAACTTTCTCTAGATTCTTAACTCTAATCTTTTCTTTTTTCAATTCTTGAAAAATTTCATTGAAAGTATCAAGTAAATCTTCTGAATCATAATCATTACTTACTTGATTCTGTGAAGCCATAAAACACATGTTCGCAACCTCGTTGGTTTCATCAGTTACTTCTTCTGAGGAAGAATCGCTGTCATCCCAAGTTGCTTGATATGCCTTTTTGTTTTTGGCAAACTTGTTCTTTGTGTACTTATCCTTCTTGAAGTTGGATGTCTTTTCCTTGGATTTTGTATTTTCTAGCGGACAATCCTTCTTCATATGGTCTGTTTTATTACACCTGAAACAAGTTGGAGGATCATTAGAATCTCTAAATTTAGAATTGAGCTTACCTTTCTTTAGAAATTTTTTGAATCTCCTTGTGAACATGGCTATCTTCTCTTCATCTTCTTCTTCATCTTCTGAGTCTGTCATGGCTTTAAAGGCTAATGATTTCTTCTTTGACTGTTGTGGTTCTGCATCCTTCTTCCGTTCTTCAATTTGAACCTCATAAGCCATTAGATTTTCCATAAGATTCTCAAGAGAAAGTTGTGATAGATCATTGGCCTCTTCTATTGCAGTGGTCTTCTTTTCCCATTCAGGAGTAAGTGCACGAAGAACTTTTCTCACCATCTCTGCTTGAGTGTATATTTTCCCAAGTGCCACAAGTGAGTTTGTAATGTCAGTAAATCTGGTTATCATTTTGGACACACTTTCATTTTCCTTCATGCGAAACATTTCAAACCTGTGTAGAAGAATAGATATTTTTGATTCTTTCACTTTGTTTGTTCCTTCATGAGTTACCTCGAGTGTATGCCATATTTGATGTGCGGTTGTTGACTTTGACACACGGTTGAATTCTTATTTTGTAAGAGCACAGAATAATGCATTCATTGCTTTTGCATTATTCATTGTTTGGTTCTTCATGTCATCATTCCATTGTGCATATGGAATAGTAGGAGCAGTGTATTCTGTTTCAGTCATGTTCCATATTTCATAATTGATGGATTGGAGATAGATCTTCATTCTACACTTCCAATAATTGTAATTTGTTCCATCGAAGAGATGTGGCCTTTGTGTAGATTGGCCTTCATGGTACTGATTTGCATATGACGTAGTTGTCATAGCCTTTAACCTTGCTCAGATACCAAGTGTTGGATCCTGTAGGCGAGACAACAAATACTAGAGGGGGGGTGAATAGTGTTTATAAAAATTAAATTGCGGAATAGAGATTTTTCTTCTGTACAGTTGACTTAAGGAATAAACCAGTCGACTGAATTAACAAAATGAAAAAATAATTTAAACAAGTCTGTGCAGTCGACTTAGAGTTGGAACAGTCGACTTAACAACCAGAAAACTATCAGAGTATACGAGTCTAACCAGTCGACTTATCAAGTACCCAGTCGACTGTCCAGACAAGTTACACAGTAACAACAACACAAGCTGAGAAAATAAAAATACAAGTTAGAGAGATACAACCACAGAGTGCACATGATGTATCCTGGTTCAGTCCTCCCGACCTACATCCAGTCCTCAAGCAACCCACTTGAGATTTCCACTATTCTTGAAAAAGTTTACAAGAATACCCTACAGCGTTCAGACAACAACCTTGTCTAACCCGTAGTCCTTTCTCTCAACCAGAGAAAGCAACCCACTCTTCCACCAAGAGTGACAAACCTGACTCTACACCCTAGAGTCCTACTCTCTAACCGAGAGGAAAAGAAAACAACAAAAATTATTTACAATCAACCTATAGCCTTGTTTGTGATTGTGATATAGTACGTGGCTAAATGGTTGACTTCTATATTCAGTCCAAAACGAAATCAAATGTTATACTGGGCTGAAGACAGAGAACCAAGTCTTAGTGAGTTGAAAGCTTTTGTCTCTTGAAAAAAGTAAAAACTTAAGATCTCAAAGAAATGCTTGGAGTATTAGTGTCTTTAACAGTGGATTCTAACCTCTATTTATAGAGATAGATTCACTGGACGTTGGGAATCAGTTGTTCAACTATCAACCAACGGATCTAAAAAGGATTTGAATTTGAAAAACGATTTTAAAAATAGAAAACTGTCAAACGCACTTGAACAGTCGACTGGGTTGCCATGATGAGTCGACTGGTCAGAGTTTGAATAAGATTAGGCAGTTTTGTACCAACTCAGTCGACTGGAGCAAGTAGCAGTCGACTGGTACGCAACAGCTGATCTAGTTCAAACTGTTTTGACTTTTGGTTTTGAAAAATCACACATTTAAAAGAGTTATATGTGAGTGTATGTGTGTGTGACAAGACTGTACATCATTCTAAGACTCAAATAAAGCAAAATATTACATTTGTTTACAAGACATAAAAATATATGACACTTGAAGCATAGGTCTTGAATTGAGTCTTAAGTGAAGCCATTGGCTTTATCCAGAGCGTGTGCTTGTTCATTTGTTCAGCTGTATAGTAAGAAGACTTTTGTGTATTCAACCTGCAATTATATAGTATAGCACAGATACATGTTGTAGTGTGTTGTAATCATCAAAATCAATAATCAACAGAGGGTCGGCGGGCCTATTCACAGAATGTCTAGAGGACAGTTGGTATGTTTGCATGTCGAGGGTCAGCAGGCCTATTCACGGAACATAAGGTGCATTCGCATGTCGAGGGTCGGCAGGCCTATTCACAGAATGTACTGTGTATCTGCACATCAAGGGTCGGCAGGCCTATTTGTGGGGTACACGGTAAGGAGGTGATTCTCTAGAGTTAGAGCTATGCTTACATGATGCTTGTGCATCGAGGGTTGTTAGGCCTATTCATGGAGTATTCTAGATCTTATTTCTATCACCGTAGTAGGATTAGTTGCATAACGAGGGATTAAACCCTATAAAGTGGAGAACGATAAGGGCTTGCACCGAACCTATATAGTATGGAATGCATAGAATCTGACAATTATGCATTAGAGAGTCATCATACTGCATTTTTGTTTTCTTGACTTGTATTATGCATGATGTTTTTCTGTTTTTCTACACTTGACACTTAGCTTAGTTTCACTTTATTTTTTCATGCTTTATTTATCGTTATTTCATATTCCGTTTGTTACTACTGTGGGAATGTGTTAATTATGAATTTATTCTTTATGTTTCATTTAAATTGTATTTCATTTAACGTCACTCACACCGTTATGGCTGACCCCGTAGTTTTGGGGGTTAGGGTTATCTCTAGCCTCATATTTTATAGGTAGGTACCATTAGCTTCGGATTTGGATGCTTGTGGTAGAATGATAATATAGCTTGTGCAAATTGTAAAAGAATGGACTGTAAAAAAAAAATGTAATTCAAGGTGATAGTTTTCCGGCCTGCTATGTACAAAATTGACGTAATAAAAGTTGATAAATTTTCTATGTTTTGCTATGTTTACTATTACATTGAGGTAGAAGCTGGGAATTGTGCCACGTATTTTCATATTTATTTATTGAAAATTTAGGGCGCTACACAATAATATTTTTTTTTCTTTCGTGTGTACATGATACAACTTTTACCCTAGTAAGTTCTGAGGACAGAACTGCTCTAAGGGAGGAAGACTGTAACATCCCGCAAATTGAGTTACGAAAATTTTGCCCACGGGTGTTACGCCCATGTATTTTGTACTACTACGAGTAATATACATAACGTATCTATCTATCACGTGGCTCTCCTTCAATCCCCCCAAAATCAAAGGGGCCAGATCTAACCTCACAAAACACAATCCCACCCCCCCCCCCCCCCCCCCCCCCAAAAAAAAAGTTTCCCCCCAAAACTCAAATTCAAATTTTCTCCCCAAAACAACACCTTCATTTATTTAATTCTCTCTCTCTCTCTCTCTCTCTCTCTCTCTCTCTCTCTCTCTCTCTCTATATATATATATATATATATATATATATATATATATATGGAAATATGGAATTTTATTTACAACTAATTATTGGCATACCATTCAAACTGGAGTACATAATTGTTGATTTACTATTTACAAGGCTTTTCATATACTGTATCGTTCTGAAGATGTGTCGTAGGTACGTACCCACGGGAAAATCTAGTTTTAATATAAATGTCCAGCGTATTTCTGCATTTCAATTATTTATACATTTTCTGTCTTCTCAAAATTCATTTTCATCCTATTCTGAGCCAACTTAAATATTTATTTTAATCTTTGTGTTTGTACGTGTATTGCATGTGTTTTCAATGCACGTGTCGATTGCGTATATTTTACCTTTATGTGTAATATCTGCAACATTAGCTATATAAATGTTCTGCGTATTTGGTATTTTGACTATTTACGAATGTTTTTTTGTTCTCTTGAACCAAGTTGGGTTTGAACTGAGATTAGGGTTATGTTGTGGACCCTAGGAAGTTAGTTGGGGATTTTTGTGTTATGAGCACTAGAGGTTGAGCAGGACCCATAATTACCGGCAGTGAATTAATTGACTGTGGGAATTAGCCAAGGGCTAGTGTTCCTAGTTTTGTGGGTTTTAGTCCGGTAGGCTAGATCTAACTCTAAGTGGCTCAAGTTACTTATATGTATGCATAAGGATAGACACTAGATGGTGATATGATGAAAAAAGAGAAAATGTATGTTATGGACTCCAGGATGATCCGCAGAGTGAGATAATCCACAGTATTTCGGGACGATAGATAAAATAGGCCACAGAATGATCCACGGAGTGGGATTGATCTCTAGTATTCCGGGACAAGAGCGATGCTCATGGGATATTTGTGCAATGAGGGCTCTAGAATGTTGTACGGAGTGAGACAGTCCTCAGTATTCCGGGACGATGGATGAAATAGACCACAGAATGATCCACGGAGTGGGATTGGTCTCCAGTATTCCAAGGGCGAGAGCCAATACTTGAAAAATATCTAAATCTCGTAGTAGTCATGATAGTAGGATGCATAACGAGGGATTGAACCCTATAAAGTGGAGAAACAATAAGGGCTTGCACAAGACCTATGTAAAATGGGATGCATAGAATCCGACAAGTATGCATTAGAAATCATCGTGTGCATTGTGTTATCTTGAAAATTGTTTTAATGCATTTCTCTGTTGTTTTTTTTACACACACTTACTTAGTATAGTTTCACTTGTTGTTTATTGAATCTTTCATTGTTATTTCATATCATGTTATGTGGCAAGTTTGTGATTGTGATACTTTGGAAGGTTGCTGTTACTATAGTATTGTGTCAGTTGTCTTCAACTGATGTCCCCACTCTTCAGTTAATTTGCAGAATTTGCAAGTGAGTTTCCCAAGTAAAGTGGAAGCTTGGATTTGAGAAGATTAAAGTTTAAGTGTTGGGTTGTGTTGTAATAAATGTATTTAATTTTTCTGCTTTGCAAATGTAAGAAAGAACTAATGTAATAAAAAGTTTTAATTTTTCCTTGTATTTGATACTGTATTTGGATTACATTGAAGTTGATTCTAGAAATTGTGACACTCATTTCTAATTTTATTTATTAGAAATTCGGGGCGCTACAGTCTTAATAACTACAATTTAAACTTAAGGACATACACTAGTTGTAGATATGATGAAACAAGAGCAAACGTGAGTATGAGGGCTCCAGGATGATCCGCAGAGCGAGAAAATCCCCAGTATTCCGGGACGAGAGATGAAATAGACCCAGAATGATCTGCATAGTGGGATTGATCTCCAGTATTCTGGGATGAGAGCGCCGCTCATGGGACATTTATGCAATAAGAGTTCTAGGATGACACGCGAAGTGAGACAATCCATAGTATTCCGGGACGAGGGATAAAATAGGCCCCAGGATGATTCGCATAGTGGGATTGATCTCTAGTATCCGGGGCTAGAACCAATACTTGTAGAGTGTCTTAATCTCGTAGTAGTCATGGTAGTAGGTTGCATAGCGAAGGATTAAACCCTATATTGTGGAGTATGTTAAGGGCTTGCCCTCGGACCTATGTAGTATGGGATGCACAGAATTCGAACAAGTGTGCATTAGTGTCAACGTAGTGTAAATGTCTGCATTAGGCATTAGGTCATATCATACACTGACATAATTAGGATAGTCACTTCTATGTTTTCTGCATTCAAGTTTGTGATTGTTAAGATTGTGAGATCGCTGTATTATAGCATTGGGTCAATTGTATGCAACTGACGTGCCCATAGTTTTCTAGTTACAGAATTGCATTTGGCATGGACGTGATGTCACTGTGATGGGTTGACATAAGGTTGAAGAGCTTTCATTATCATATATGTACTATACTTATTTGTTTCCGCTGTGCTAATATAAAGAACAATGTTGTAAAAGAAAAAGTTTTAAATTCTGTGTAAATTTGTATGAAGTTGAAGTAAAAGATCCTGTTTGTACTACGAATTACATATGTTTGAAATTCGAGGCGTTACACAGGAAGTGGCGAGGCCTACAGACTGTTAAGACGCTCCGCTAGCAAGTCTGCCTCGGTGACGGACCATGAAGGCACCCACGCCTTCACCACCGAGGGTGACTTCGCGTGAACGACAGTAGTCTTTAGCAACGAGGTAGGAAGCTTCAACACTCCCATTTCTCTGTTGGCTCTGACGTCTTGACAACGCCAGATAATTTCTTCCTTTTTCAAGGAAGGCCCTTCTTGCTCCGAAGGAGGGGGACTCTTTTGCACCTTCAACGCCGCCCATCACTCCTTTAGCATCTCGTCAGTCACCATTCTTCGGGATGAAAAGATGGCAAAGTGGGGAGAATGAAAATAAGGTTTGATATATATATATATATATATATAATAAAACACAAAGAAAGCTATCAAGTGGCTCACATTCAATCCCCCTAAAATCAAAGGCCTACATCTAACCTCACAAAACACATTTTCCCTCCAAAATTTCAAGCTCAAAACCAATTTTTTCCCCCCAAAACTAAAAAATCCATTACTTTATTACTATCTCTTTTTACTTTTTCATATTTCTCTCTTTCTCTCTCTATCTCTCTCTCATTCTTTCTTTATTAATTAGAAATTTAGATTTTAAGAGATCAGGTTTGTAAATTTTCAGAATTTTTATGTTTTTTTTTGCACATGTTATATAGAAAATATCAAATATCTCTTCAACAGTTAAATTTCATCATTTTCCACTTACACCCCCATTTATAATTATTTTTCAACATTTACTAATGGAAACATGGACTTTTATTTACAACTAATTATTGTCATACTATTCAAACTTGAACTACATAATTGTTGTTTTATTGTTTACCGGGCTTTTCGTGTTTTGTATCGTTCCGAAGACGTGCCGTAGGCACGTGCCCACGGGCAAATCTAATATATATATATATATATATATATATATATATATATATATATATATATATATATATATATATATATATATGTATGTATGTATGTATAAAATAGGCTTAGGTTAGTAACTTGGAATATAGGAACATTGACAGACAAATGCATAGAACTAGTAGATACCATGATTAGAAGGAATATTAATATAGCTTGTTTACAAGAAACAAAGTGGGTAGGGGAGAAAGCAAAAGAGATAGGTGGTTTTAAATTATATTATACCGGTAAAATTAGAAATCGAAATGGGGTAGGAAAATTAGTAGATAAGAAATTCAAAAGAGATGTAGTAGGTGTTAATAGGAAAGGGGATATAATAATACAAATTAAGCTTGTATTAGACGAAAACATAATTAATATCATTAGTGCTTATGCACCCCAAGTAGGATTAGATGCACATGCTAAAAATGAATTTTGGGAAGATATGGATGAGATAATTCAAGGAGTATCCTTAGGTGAGAAACCATTTATAGGAGGAGATTTCAATGGACATGTAGGAGAAGATAATATGAGATATGAGAGGGTGCATGGAAGACATGGATTTGGAAATAAGAACGATAGTGGAGAGACTCTATTAGATTTTGCGGCTTCGTATGATCTTAAACTAGCAAATACTTATTTTAGGAAGAGGGAAGAACATTTGATAACCTTTAAAAGTGGGCTAAATAAGAGCTAGATTGATTTTTTCATCACTAGAAAGGTGGATCGCTTGACATGTAAAGATTGTAAAGTTATATCGGGAGAGTGGCTAACCTCACAACATATATTATTAGTATTGGATGTTAAGATTGGGAAACATATATGCAAAAAAGGAGACTAGGAAAAAAGAATTAAATGGTGGAACTTGAAGGGAGACAAACTGAACGTTTTTAGAGATAAAGTCCTGAAAGGTGCATCATGAAATTGGGAAGGGGAGATAAATATGATGTGGACTAAAATGGCTACGTACATAAGAGAAATTTCAAATGAGGTACTTGGAAAATATAAGGGTAGAGGGTTGCTAAATAAAGAAACATGGTGGTGGCAAGAAAAAATCTAAAATATTGTGAGAGAGAAAAGAACAGCCATCAAAATATGGCAAAAGAGTAGAAATGAAGAGGATTTGGAGAGATATAAGACCGTTAGAAAAGAAGCTAAGACAGCGGTAAAAGATGCAAAAGAAAAAACTTATGATGATATATACACAAAATTAGGAACAAAAGAATGAGAAAATAACATGTATAAACTTTCTAAACAAAGCGGTCTGTGGTCTTCTCTGTTCTTCGATTTCGCTTCTTCTTCTCTTTGCCCTGTGACTGTTGTGGGCCTGGGCCTCTATGGGCTCCTCTTGGGTGGATATTGTTATAAAAAAAAGAACATCAATTATAATGGCTCTTCTGAGGCCGCTGGTGTTGGGCCCCCGCGGAGTTATCCAGCAGCGCTGTACGCTGGTTATGCCCGGCCCAATCACCAGAAGCTTCCTAGACGTTTCCCTGCATCCTTTTACCGCCCTTTCAACTCCACCATCACTTCTCAATCTAAGTGTCCTGTGTCTCCCTCCTCCCCCCAATCTCTGATTTGTTTTCGTTGCCTCCAAGCGGGGCATATTAGGGCATTTTGCACTGACAACATGAAGTGTCTGTTCTGTTTTAAATCGGGTCATGCTCGTAACCGCTATTTCTCTTTACTACAAATTTTGGGGTTGGCTAGGGAAGTTACCATCTCCGATCAAGTTATCGCAGTGCTTGATTTTCCCTCTCTGCAATCTAAGCTAGCAGATTTGCTAGCTCCCAAGTCTAAGAGGGCTAAGGTTTCTTCTTCTTCTCCTCTCCTCCCTACGCCTCCCGTATCGCAGTGATTAACTGCGACAGTGCAACCCACATCCCAAGGGATTGCTTCTGCCTCTTCACAACTATCCAAGGCTCTAGCGACTATTATGTTCATCCCTGCTATCAAACTTTCCGATAAGATGAGCAGATTTGTGCACTACGGTGATGTATCTTTCAGTGGTGGGTCGGTTTCCAACTCTACTTTTGACGCTTTCCTTAGCAATTTTCGTAAAGTGCAAGACTGAGTGTGGGCTATCAACATTTGTTCCAATGGGAAAGTGGTCATTAATTGCCCTTCTATTAAAAATATGGAGGACCTTATGTCCATCAACTCCCTCTTGATCAGAGCAATCAAACTATCGATTCGCAAATGGAGGTACCACTGTCCTTCCCCCCTCCCTTGATTCTCACTGATGTTAAAGTTACTTTACTGGGCCTCCCGCCATTCTGTGATTCTCATCGTGTTGTTGCGGATTTGGCTAAATGTGTGAGTGATTTGAAACACATTCTTCCTCGGCTATGATAGCCTTAGGGTGCCTTCAGATTGATGTTGTTTTCCATTGTCCTGCGGTGAATGATAGAATTAAGGCCTAATTAATTAGAGATCACAAATCTTTATTTGCGGTATCGGTCATTTATCAAGATTTCTCAGTTAGTGTGATGTCTACAGCTCCCCTGTCTTTGGGTGTTTCCAAAACCCCTGCGCAACCCCACTCATTCCCTAGCACCTTCGCCGTGGGCACTTCGTCTCAGTTGACTACCCCTTCTTCTAAATGGAGGTTGTCTCACAAAGTGACCCCTAGAAAAAACCCACTAATTCAGCTCAAAGGGTTTATTACTCCTACCAAGTCCTTAAGCTCTTCTTCTAAGGCTCACAATTTGGTCTGGATTAATCCAGACATTGCTTCGGTTAAAACCCGCCCCCCGACTCAACCTGATACTATTGATCGTCTACCCAAGCTGCCTCCTCATCCTCCTTCTAAGGCTCCGCTGGCTACTTGTGATCCTGCGACTAAAGTCGATGCCCCAGATCAGCAGAACCTGGTTGATAAGAATGAGAAGTGGCCTATGTGGGAGGTGAATCCTTATTACTCTTCTGATTGGGATAAATTCATCTCGGCGGCTCACGACACTTCATCATCAGGCCCCCCTCTTTCTTCTAAGTCAGGCAAAGCTTTATCTTTCCCTTCCCAGAAAACTGATGCATGGATTGATAAAGATAACCTTCTGGAAGAAGAATTATCCGATCTGGATCAATCTCTCATGCAAAAGTAGGTATGCTTTAGTTCTAAATCATTAGTTTTTAAGCTCCTTTGCTCTAATTATCGGGTATCCTTTAGACTGCGCTTGTCAAATTTGAGCTGTTATTCTCCATATTTGGCTAGATTCAATCTCGATTTCTGTCTATCCTCTTACGTTCATCTTAACTCGCCTATTGGGGCTCCTACTCCGTCTCTGGTGGGTATTAACCTACCCAGTCTCGGTAAAGAGACTACTCCTAATTATCCTCTATCAATGCTCACATCTATTGGTCCCTCTTCCCGGATTACTACTTACTCGATTGAGTCTGGCTGCCCTTCCACAGTGCCTTTCAGATTAGCTGAGTCTACCCTTACTGGGAGCCAGCAGTCTCATAATCCCCCCTCCAACAAGAAATTAAAAAAAGAGTCATTCTCTGTCATTCGCTCTAGTGCTCGTCTCCGGACCAATAGAGTGTCCCTTGCGGCTCAAGTCCGGAAGATGGATATATCTCCGCCTTCCATCTCTTCATCTGGGAAAGCACAACTTGGATCCTTATACCAAGTGCATTTGACTCCTTCTCTAATCTAGACATGCTTTCCCTTACTAGGAAAATGGGGTTCCTAGTTGATCAGGATAACTTTGTAGACTTTGCTTCGATTCGCTGCCGCGAGATGTCTCGAGCTTTTGAGACTAATTTTTTTAATGATTAGCATCTCTTGGAATATTCGGGGGTTGGGGAGTGTGTCGAAGCAACAAACATTGTTTCATCTGATTTCCTCCCCTTATTGTGATATGATCTCAATTCATGAATCGAAACTGCAGTCCCCTTCCTCTGCCCTCCTTCGATCGATTGTTGGATCGTTAATCACAAATTGGATCTCTCTTGATGCCGTAGGTTCAAAGGAGGTATCCACTTTGGGTTTAAAGAGTCCAAGTTCTCCCTCATTTCGATAAGATGCTTAACTTTCTTCCTTGTGGTTCTTCTTCTCTGGGGTGAATTCAATTGTGATCTCACTGTCGTGCCCGTTTATGGTCCGTCTACAGCGGATCGTCACGATGCATTTTGGAACGAAAATAATTCCTTCCAAAACAACATTTAGGGATTTTGGCTTTTTTGTGGTGACTTAAATGTCACCAGATTCTCCTTTGAAAGATCGGGTACTTTGACCTATTCGTTGGATTCCTTCCACTTTAATGACTGCATTCGTTCTCTCCATTTGACTGATCTTCCTCTTAATGGCAGATCATTCACTTGGTCTAATATGCGGTTGTCGCCATCAATGGCTAAACTCGATCGCTTTCTGGTTTCCTTTGACTGGATTAACTTCTTCCACAACTCGTTCGCATTGGCTTTGCCTAATCCGTCTTCCGATCACGTTCCTATCGCGTTGTCCTCCAACTATAATTTTTCCAAATCTTCCAAATTTTGTTTTAAGAAATTTTGGTTGCGAGACCAAACTTTCGTCAATCTCATTACTGAATGCCTTTCCTCTATTACAGGATCCTCCGGGCTAGGGCGTATCCTGATTAAGCTTCATGCTATAAAATTCGATAGTAAAATCTGGCATAAAGAGAGAGTGGCCAATGATAGTTTTCTTAAAAATGTCTTCATGTCTACCATCGAATCCATTGATCTGATGGAGGAGCTTGGCCCGATCTCTGAATCCCTTCGATCTGAACGTGCCTCTTGTAAAAAAGGCTACGTGGATTTTCTCCATAACGATCACATTAAATGGGCTCAGAGGGCTAAGCTCTGGCGGCTAAAGGAGGGTGACGGCTACACCTCTTTCTTTCATAATTTCGCTTCGTATCGCCACCGTTGCAATCGTATTTCTTCTATCCTTGACAATGGCATCGAATTAACTTCAGACTCGGATATCCATACTTCTCTTCGGTTCTTTAAAGAGCTTCTGGGATCTCATAAGTACCACTCATTTCATCTTGACTGGTCTCTTTTATACGGTCAGCACACACAAGATCTGTCTAGCTTGGAAGATCCTTTCACTTTAGAAGAGATCAAGTCTGCGGTGTTCTCTTTCAAAAGTAATTCTGCCCCTGGCCCTGATGGGTTCCCAGCCTTCTTTTTCCAACGTTTTTGGGATTGTCTCAAAGTCGATCTTTTCCAAATGTTCTCTGATCTCCACCAAGGGAACTTCTCCTTCGATAGGATCAATTATGCGCATATCGTCCTCATCCCCAAATTCTTGGGTGCCAACTCAGTTTCAAACTTCAGGCCTATTAGCCTCCTGAACACGACCTTCAAGATAATCATGAAAGTTCTCTCTACCCGCCTTAGTGCATTGATTTCTCCCTTGATTGACTCCAGACAATCAGGTTTCATTAAGGATCGCTATATCCTTGATAGCGTGGCGTCGGCCCAAGAAATCATTTCCAAATGCCATAGATCTAATTTGGAAGGGATCCTGTTCAAATTAGATTTTCAAAAAGCTTATGATAATGTTAGCTGGGACTTCCTTTTTGAAACCCTTTTACATCGTGGTTTCAGTCCCAAATGGATCGCATGGATTAAATCCAGTCTCTTCGCTGGCACCTCGTCCATTATGATCAATGGTACGGAAGGCCACAAATTCAAGTGTAAGTGTGGTCTTCGTCAAGGTGATCCTATCTCCTCCCTCTTATTCTCTCTTGTTGCTGATGTCTTCAGTAAGCTGCTATGCAACGTGTGGGAGGCTGATGTTATCGAAGGTCTTGGGGGTTCTAATAGTTTCCGCTGAGTGTTGAACCTTCAATACGCGGATGATACTATCATCTTTGCGAAACCCAATGGAGGGACCTTACATAACCTGAAGTTACTTCTTTATGTGTTTGAAAGTACCTCGGGCTTAGCCATTAACTTTCAAAAGTCTTCTGTTCTTTGGCTTGGTGGATCTCAAAACCATCAAGCAAAAATTGTGCAGTTCTTCAACTGTAGTCCGACCTCTTTTCCCATCCATTATCTTGGTATCCCCTTAAGATGGGGGAAGATTCATAGATCGGATCGGATGTTGGTGATTGAAAAAGTTGATTTTAGACTCAACCGTTGGTCTAGTAAGCACTTGTCGCGCAGAGGTAGATTTATCCTCGTTAATTCCGTTCTCTCCTCTATCCCTTTATACATAATGTCCTTCTTTTATCTGCCTTCGTGGGTTATTAAGAGGGTTGACCGGATCAGAAGAAACTTCTTCTGGTCAAGTGCGAATTTGTTTAAACTTGGCTCTCATCTCTGCAACTGGAAGCTCATCTGCACTTCTAAGGTAGCTGGAGGGTTAAGAGTTCTTAATCTCAAGCACCAAAACTTAGCCTTATTGGGCAAATGGTTATGGAGATTTCTTAAAAATGACCACCTGCCTTGGGTTCGAATTATATCCATTAATTGTTTTTCCCGTCACAAGATGTGGGATTTTTCGACATCCCTTTCCCGTAAAGCCTTTTCATTTTGGAAAGGGGTGTGGAAAGTAGCCAGCCCGTTCCGTTGTGGTTTAGTCCACGTGTGCGCAGATGGATCCAAGACCAAATTCTGGGATGATTTATGGTTTGGTAATATCAAGCTCGCTTCAGCTTTTCCTTCCCTCTATCAGTTAGCGTCCAACCCCTTGGCCATGGTTGAGGATTATGTTGTTATTATCAATAACTAAAAGTTCTGGTCAATCCCTTTCGCATACGTGCTCTCTCCGCCGCTCTTGCTTCAGCTCCAAGAGCTCTTTGACGGTATTAACCATTACTTCTGGCTTCCATGAAAAGTCTTCAAATGGAGGTGGATCAACTCGGGTAATTACTCAGTTAAATCCTTCTACAATTTCCTCAACATCGGAGGGATTACCTCCCCGGTTGCACAGCCATTATGGAGCAGTTGTGCTCCTTTCAAATCCAAAATTTTAACCTGGCTAGTGCTGAACAACAAGCTTCTTATTGTTGATGTTCTCAACAAGATGAACCTAGCCTTAGGCCAATTATGTGCATTATGTTCCTTACATCATGAGGATGCTGATCATCTGTTCCTTAAGTGTCCATTTATCCAACCGTTATGGAGGATCGCTGTCATCGCTTGGCAAGCGCCGGCTATTCCAAGCGATTTCTTGTCCTGTTGGATGGCTCAATCCCTCAGGATTTCGTATATCTTGGATTCTTTTGATTATTGTGATCATTTTGGGTTATTTGGTCGGCACGGAACAAACGTATTTTTTCTCATTCCGCCTTGTCGATTAATAATATTATCGATGATTTTCTTTTCTTTTCTAAATTTTGGCCGTCCACTTTATCTTCTGATAAAGTGGAAGCGTTACATTTAAATCGTCTGGATGAGGCGATTAGTATTTTACATTCTACTAGCACTTAATCATTTTTACTCGGCGCCATTGCTGACTTACTTCTCTTTTGCCTTCCTTTGCATATCTAATGTGCGACCTTATTATCTTAGCCTTCTTCTCTGAAGGATCTTTTGTTTTGCGTTCTTTTTGATGTTGTTAGGTTTAGGTTCCTCTCCTACTTCTACACTAGCCTGCACTTTTCGGTTATCGTTTGATGTCGGTTACTGCTGTATGTTGGTATCCTTTTTTGTGCATTGTTGTTGGGCAGGTTTGTTTTTCTTGGTGGTTGGTATTTCCCTTTAGTTGGGAGGACTTTTGTTGGCTGTTTGTGCCCGAGCATGGTCGCCTGGGGTTGATGTATTTATTGTTTATTAATGGTGATGTTATCTTTTCTTGTGTTTGATTATGGTGGGAGTCTCCTTCTTGAGACTATGCGGTCCTTGGATGTGTACTGTTTTTTTATTTACGTGGCTTTCGCTATAGTAGCGTTGAGCTTTCCTTTGGCCCACGCTATCACCGGAGTGCTTTGGGTTTGTTTCGTGACCGACTATCCTGTCTAGGTCTGTGTAAGTTTTTTGCTCTTTGGCTGTGGGTGCCATAGCACCGGTACCAGTTCTGGGTTACTAGTGGGTCTTTATCTTATTTGAGGCTGAGGTTTCTTTTATCAATGTCGGGCCTGTATTGTAGCATTCTCATATTTTGTAGCGTTTTTGTTTCTTTCTCTCTGGGTTGGACTATGCCCTTTACGGTGGATGTTGAGCTGGTGACCTCCCTTCTTTGTTGGGGTCATAGCTGTGGTTTGTTGAGGTTCCATTTTGGTGGTCTTTCGTGGTGGTATTACTGTTGGTTTCTATCTCTGCCTCCTTAACTCTGTGTTTGGGCAGTCTCTCCTGCATGCCTCATGGCTGTGCTCTGTTTTTTCCTACCTGTGATGCTTTGGATCAGGTGGAGGGTGGCGGCAGGTCCGGCCTCTTCGATGTTTGGGTTGCTGCCCCGCTGCTCTTCGGCGCTGTAGTCCCGGAGGGGTAGTTTCTGTCTGTTTACCCGTTTTCCTAGAGGTGGTCGGTTTCAGTCCTCTGTCATTGGTGGCGAGGGTGTGCTTGGATCCTGCCTCTGCGGTGGCTGATCGCGTTCCTTGGCTTAAAGTTTTTCGCTGTTTCCACTAGGCAATTTTCTCAATTGCTTTTGTATCTCATTGTTTTGTAGATTGTTGTGAATTTTAGTTGTACTCTCAGTAAAATTGTCTCTATTTGTACTGCTTTGGTTTATAATATATTTCGAACTGGAATCGGTAGATTTTATCCTTCACTTCAAAAAAAAAAAACTTTCTAAACAAAGGGTTAGAAAAATAAAAGATCTGGATACAATTAGATGTATTAAGAGCGATGATTCAAGAGTCTTATTAAAAGATGAGGAAATTAAGGAAAGATGACGAAATTACTTTGAGAAGTTATTAAATGAAAAAAATGTTGAATATAGAGGACTCGAGGGAGTGTCGAGAGCATATATTTGTCCGTAGAATTAGGATCCCGGAGGTTCGAAATGCTCTAGGAAGGATGAAAATAGGAAAAAATTTAGGACCAGATGATATACCCATTGAAGTTTGGAAGTGTCTTGAGGATGTAGGAGTTGGTTGGCTAACAAAATTATTTAATGGAATTTTGAGGACTAAGAAGATGCCCGATGAATGGAGAAAGAGTATTTTAGTACCTATATATAAAAATAAAGGATACATACAAAGTTTCTCCAACTACCGAGGGATTAAATTAACGAGTCATACGATGAAAATTTGGGAAAGAGTGATCGAACATAGACTGAGACTAGAAACTACAATGTTCGAGAATAAATTTAGATTTTTGCCTGGGTGGTCAACAATGGAAGAAATTTATGTACTGAGGAGACTTATAAAAATATAGAGAGAATAAGAAAGATCTACATATGTTTTTTATAGATCTAGAAAAAGCATATGATAAAATCTCTAGAGACATAGTATGTATGAAGGATATGTATGAAGGGGCAACGACCATAATTCGAACAAGCACAGGAGAGACTAGTGATTTTCCTGTTACAATAGGTATACACCAAGGTTTGGCTTTAAGCCTCTACCTCTTTACTTTGGTTATGAATGAAATGACATGCGGAATACAAGATGAGGTTCCTTGGTGTATGCTTTTTGCCGATGACGTCGTCTTAGTGGACGAGACTAGTGCAAGATTAAATGTTAAATTAGAATTGTGGAGAGAAACTTTGGAAGCTAGAGGCTTTATGATAAGCAGAACTAAAACAGAGTATATGGAGTATAGATTTAGTGATATTCGGAACACAACTGAGGAAGTAGTGAAGCTTGATGGTTAAGAGATACCTAAGAGAGATCGTTTCTGATATTTAGGTTCAATTATACAAAGAGATCGGGAATTTGTAAAGATGTTATACATAGGATCCAAGCAGGGTGGTTTAAGTGGAGAAATGCCAGTGGTGTTTCGTATGACAACCGCATACCTTTGATGTTGAAGAAAATATTTTATAGGACGGCTATTAGACCAACAATGATGTATGGAGCAGAGTATTGGGCAACAAAGAAAAAACATGTTCAAAAAATGAGTGTCGCGGATGTAACACCCCGCAAAATTGAGTTATGACAATTTTGTCCACGGGTGTTACGCACTTATATTTTGTACTATTACGAGTAATATCCGTAACGTATCTTAATATAAATTTCCTACATAATTCTATATTCCAATTATTTACACATTTTTCTTCTTCTCAAAACTCATTTTATCATATTTTGAGCCAACTCAAACATTTATTTTAATCATTGTGTTTTTACGTACATTGCACGTGCTTTCAATACACGTGTCGATTACGTATGTTTTACCATTACGTGAAAATCCGTAACATTATTAGTATACATATTCTACTTATTTTATATTTTGTATTATACATGCAACGCACGTGTTTGCAATGCACATGTTGGTTCCTAAAATTTTCTTGAGTCATGAATATTTTTCTTCTCATTTTTCCAGTCACAATAGTGTGATTTATTTTTAATTAAATCCAGTAGGCCTAAATCCATTTTGTATCCCACTAAAATTAATTTACGTCCATGATTGATTTTGTGTGGACTAAAATGTACATTTAAAATATAGTTAGTTTTGTACACTTGCCATGTGTAACACACATCTAACCGAATAAAAATTAATAATAAAATTTGTATGAAAGATTGTGCACACACACTGAATACACGTGCACGTGTTTCTTACCATGGTTGAGAATGAGGGAGAGTGGTGTGAGTTAGTGGGAAGTGGAGAGTTATTTTGACCACACAATTTTCCTATAAATAGTCCCTACTTTTGTCATGAACAACAAAACTCAAAACAAAAAAAACAAAAAAAAAAGGAGGGAGAAGAGCTTGCTAGCTGTATTAGGAAGAGGTCAGCCATTTTGTGGGAGCTTGGAGCTTTGGAGCATTACTTTCTAGAAGTTCTACTACTAGGAATTCTACAATTGAAGTGGGTGTTTCTTCAACTTTCAAATATAGTTTTATTAGTAAAATGCTTGACATGTGTGAATTGTTAGATGCATGATAACTTATATAGATTGAGTGTTTATGTTTAGATTATTTGTTGTTAATTGAATGTGTGAAATTATGATATATTTGATTTGGGGGCATTTTCATAAGGTTCTGTTTTGAGTTCTAGTTGCACTTAATCGTAACTATTAAACTAGATGGAATCTAGAGCTAAAATTTTTATAGGAGCGTCTCGTATATGTCAGGAACATTTTCTTAAAATTTCATAATATTTTGGTATCATTTATTATTTTAATAAAATCCAAACTTAGGACTGGTTGGTTGTAACCCCCATTCCCGTCAATAAGTATTTTCCGTGTATTTTCTATAATTTTATTTTTGTAAATTTATTTTTGTGCTAAGTTTGTTTCAGATCTTTTATTAAAGTATTTTCTAATCGAAAATTTTATTCATTTCGAATAATGTGTATTTTAATCTTACTTTCAATTTCTTATTGATCGGATATTTATATTTGAGCCTAAATCAAATATATTATTATTATTATTAGATAAAATTGTCAAACCCGAATACTATTTTGTTATATGATTCTATTTTATCATGATTATAATTATTAATTGTTATTTCTTGATTATCTATTAAAAATCCATCTATCAAATTATTTTATTATTGTACTTTATCTAAATTTCGTGGTGAACTCCAATTATTTTTCAAACCCAATTGATATTCTTTTTATTTGTATTATTTATCTATCTATTTGGATTTAAATTTTCGTTCATGAACTACTCTCATTCTTCTTGTTGGGCTATTTTCTTGTCGATCCTATTCTGTTTATTTATTATGAGTATTTTATGTGAACCCTACTGTCTTCAAACTCATCTCTTGTTGAACCCAAAACCCAATTGCAATTATTTCTAAACCCAAACCCACTATTATTTGACCCCCAACCCTTTAACCCAATAATCTACTTGTATTCTATAAATACAATCCGAATACAAACCCTAAAAATCCAAAATACAATTTTGATAGTCGTCATCGTCTCTCCTCTGTCTGCTTTCACTCTCCACCCTCTTTTCTCTCTCCCTGATCTGCAAACCCCGACCTCCTCTCTCCGGTGAGCACCCCCCCCCCCATCGACCACCATCTCTTCCCCTTCGAGCACCACCCAGATCGAACCCCCTTGTCCTCCTCCCTCCCGCTCGATCCCGACACCCTTCTCAGCCGCACCAGATCCTGTCAACCCCCGTCTCCTCCGCCCTCACCTTCGACCTCCCGTCGACGCGCAGCCACCGCTCATCCTCTCCCGAGCGCCGCCCATCGATGCTCTGACCCCGACGCCTCATTATTGCTCCTCTGTTCCTCTCGTCGACAACAGCCAACGATGTCGTCGTCGAAGTCCAAGGCCGAGGTCACCGTTACTGTTGTTGTTGTTGTCCTTCCTCAGTCACGCCGCCGACGTCAGCCAGCCCTACCACCGACCGTGCTGTTCCTCCTCTCTCTTGCTGTTGTGGGATTTACTGTGATTGCTGTGTTCTCTTTGAAGCACGTGATTGCACGTATATTCTTCGTGTTAGTTCGTGGGTTTGTTGCTCCGGGATTCTCATCCCGTTATTCTTGTTATTCAATTTCATCGTACAAAAGGCAAGTCACTTTCCTCTTGAATTGTACATCGTATCAAATTCAAGTTTTATTGAAATTCTTGCAAGTAGATCATGTTCGTTATCATAGCGTTGTATTGATTACCTTTCGTTGGGTCTATTGAGGGTTTACACGAGCTAACCCCTATATTCTTGACATCATGCCACTTTTGACTCTAACGATCGAATCTTTCATGCATCCATATAGTATTCATGATAGGGTTACACATATAATCATAACACAATTAATTATTGTAGGGATAATTACTAGCTTGTGTGTTTGATTGATCGATTGATATTGGATGTTGATAAATTAATGTATGTATGTGTTCTTAATTTTATTGATCAAGTTTTTATACCATCATGCTGATTATGAAGTTGTCGACTAATAGAATTGATACCCATCATGTCGAATTAATTTTCTTCATGAAAATTACCCAAAACCCTGTTTGTTGCTTGCTGGCTGTATGTTTTCTGCTATTTTCGACTCAGTAAATGATCTCAAAATAAATTACTTTCTGAATAAGAGTTGTAGCCTTATCTTTCTAGTTTCCATAACATCTTGAATTTCTGAATACCGAGTTGTATAGCTAAAGTTATGCTCATTTTACTACAGCTGTATTTTTATTTCCAGATTTTCAGATTCTTGTATGTTTTATGTTTAAACAGTAAAAAGGCTGATCAAATGACAAAATATTGCTCTGAAAATTTCCATATTTTTACTTAACATGTTTAGGAGTCTAATAAATATTTTTAATGAATTTTATTTTGATTTTTCGCTGATTCTAAAATTATAACAACACAATGTCGAATTTCTGCCTGAACATAAAATCTGTAAAGAATGATGTGTTTGACTTAGCTACTATTTTCGTATTTTGAACTTTAAATATGTGTTGGAACCGTGTGAAAGTCTAGTTTCTAGAATTTCTGACGGATTCAGTTTTCAAGTTCTGAAACAGCAGGAAATTACATATTAGTACAGACTACTCTTACTGTACATAATTTCATTTTTCAGTTTTCATCAATTAATTGTTCCTATATTGTCGCCTTGCATGTTTTAGAGTGTGTATATTACATTGCATGATCCTAGTATCCTATTGTCATTATTTTCATTTTCCTATTCAAGTTATCATCTCATTGTTTCTCTATTGTTACAATCGTTCATCGAAATGTCCCTTAATTGCATATTATATTATTGCATCGATAAAATAATTAACAAGCCGGGGTTTAAAGGGTGATTTAAGTAGTGAAAAAAGTAGAGACTGTACTTGGAGGAGGGGCCCATGTTTCCCTAAATAATGTTCTGGCTAGTGTTTTATCGTGTGATTGTAGATTAGAGCCGTAACTTAATCTATCGTGTACCGTATCGTTGCCAAAGACCATATCGTGTATTGAAAGGTGAATAGTGTTTACCGTTGCCAAGTACATGATCTATAGAATTCACCACTTAAGTCTAAATGAAATTGTATGTATGGATCGAACCTGCAGTATGGAACATATGGGACACAGTAGTACGTGCATTAGTTAGGATTAAAATGATTAATAGACATAAGGATTGACACATCATCGACATTTCATATTATACATCATTGTTCCTATTGATATCGAATATTATTTAAGTGTTATTGATACCATTGAATGTTGTTATTGAATATTGAATCATTGTTTATACCAATTGCATCGATTACTGTGATATTGATTATTGATTATTGTCCCATGTTATTGATTCCTATTGATCCATTGAATTCATTGTTATACCGTTATTCCATTATTTTTTGTTTTCTCTACTTACTGTCCACGACTTGATCTAAGAAAAAAATTTCTCCACTTTTTAGATAAATTGTTCATAGGTAATGAAGGAGAATTCCCTGTTGGGATTGGAGAACAAAGACTCTGAAGTTTTAATACTTTTAATTGCTTATTGTTTTATCAAACTTAATGTATTGAGACTTATTATTTATTTGTGATTGGATTATTATGGTATTGGGCTTATGAACCGGATTCTGTTATTGTTTCTAGACGTTGGTTTATTATATTTGGATATTTCATGTTGCTTAATTCTAAGTATTATTGTTTATGAGATTATTATTATTGCATGCGCAATTGTTCTGTATTGATTATATTGTTGAGTTGATCGGATAAGCAGCTTATGAGTGATGTTAGTGATTCGCTGGGCCAATGTCATGTACTCATATTCAGTATTTTTGGGCAGCAGTGCATGACACTGGCAGTTGAATAGTTGTTGGAAATTTGTACACATTTCGGATTTTGATCATTTCAACATTCTAGATGAAGTATTTTGAGAAAAGTCAAAAATAAGAACTTGAAGTAGACTCGTTAACCTTTCTGTAAAGTATAAGAAATCAATTTTTCATAAATAAATGAATTTATAATGAATTTTAGAAGTTTGAATAGTGGCAGTCTGTATAACTGTAACCCCTGTTTTTGCTAGTACGTATTTTCTATGTATTATCTGAGTTTGGGTTCTTATTAAAATTTGTTGTTTTCTTAAATTCATTTTATTTCAAATTTATTTTGTACCTCCTGTTAAAATCCATTCCTTTTCATTAATTGTATACATTGTTATTTTCAAACGATTTTTATATTGCAATACAAACTTTATTAATGTTGTTATTATTATTATTGTTATCAGTATTATTATTATTACTGTTATTTTTTTTTATAATTATTATTATGATTATTGGTATTATTTCTATTATTGTGTTTATTATTATTAATGTTATTACCCTACATATTTTATTTTCATTTAAAAAATTTATTTCTATTGTTAATTATATTTGTGGTTATTTCAAATAATTTCCATATTGTTGTACAAATACATTTTGTTATCTAATCCTACTTTTTATTGATTATTTTATCTCCCTTTTGAATTTTAAACGCTATGGCTTTCTTATTGGATCATCTAACCGCAACCCAATAACACATTAACCATCCTAACACCCTAATATATAACCCTAGGTAACCCTACCCTAAGCTACTGCATAGCCCTATAGCTGCCAACCCCCCCCCCCCCCCAATCTTCTGTGCATCTTGAACCTCCCACCTGCGTCCTCTCTCCCGATCATCCCATTCCCCAACCGCTCGACAACTGCAGCCCTCCTCCCTCCACCGTCTCCATGTCGTCTCCACCTTGCAGCCCCCATAGTCGCCGCTCCACCTTCCCTCAACCTCATCGTCCCCATCGCACCGCCGGCAGTCCCCGAGCACCCTCATCGCAAACCCATCAGTATCCCGTCCTCATCCTGTGCTTCGTCCTTCTCCGATCACCCCCCTGGCCTCCCGCAATTACTGTCGAAGCTCGTCGCCAGCCCACCGCCACCCATCTCTTTCTCCCTGCCATCGAGCTACACACGACAGCACCTCCCCACCAGCTCGCCACCCAGCCCTCGTCGACCACCCCGTTGGCTGCGCCCTCCCGCTCAAGCCACCCTACTCCACCGCACCTCCTCTGTTTCCTCACCAAAATAGAGCATCGACCATCGCCTTTGCCTTCATCCTGTTAACCAGCAGCCCCCGTGCCCGTTCCTCTGCCCTACTGCCGTCGTCGAGCACCACCGTGCCGCCGCAGTCGCCCACAGTCATCACCGCCAGTCGCTAGTCGAAGCTCCCGCCCGATGCTGTTGTTGATCAAGGAGAGGGAAGAAGATTGGTGTTTGAATCTCTGCCCTCCGATCTGATCAAGATCGACGCCATCATCAGATCTGATCTGATCTCCATCATCTTGACCATATCAGAGGGATCTCGGCTGTCTGATTGTCTTGATCTTGATGGCCATCAAGATCTGCACCGTTCCAATCCATCCGATCTCGATCGTCGATCAATGTCCTCATCCAATCAAGGCAAGTATCTTCTTGTATAATTTATTGTTGTAGCACAAGCTTTTATTTAAAAATACTGCAAGTAGACTGTAGTTGTGACTCCCCTTTGGCATATCGTTTAACGATCTTATTTTATTCCTTATCAACTCCATGATCATAAGAGTCACATTCTTTCATTGATATATTCATTTCACAAATCTTTGGATCCATTTTATCTCCTAATTATCTGAACACATGAAACTAAGAACCACCTTGACTTGTAGATGTACGTTATATGATGTATGTGTTGGTTCTAGTTTCTTTTGAGCTGAGAAACAAATTTGTCTTACTGGTTTGATACCTATTACATCATGATTTGGATCACACACTAATTTAGACTCATAACTGTTATTTATCATGCCACTTTTATATACAAGATACCATCTATGTTGATGTTCTTGTCTTTGCTTGTTGTTTCTACTCTGATAACATCAAAATCTGGACTTGATTCTAAACATGAAATTTATCCCTAGATGTCTAGTTTACTAACCTTTTGACGGAATTGAATTCGGAGTTATAGTTTGTGATTTATCGCATTTTTACTGCTGTTGTGTCGTAGGATTTCAGATTCATGAAATTGCTGCATCACTTTGTTTCACAATTAAATTAATCATGCTACCTATAAGATAATGACTTGAAATTTTGCACGCTGATACTAGAAACACTATAGGAAATTTTCTAATTTTCCTAGAATTAATTAATGAAGTTCAGACCTGTTTCATATGTATAAACACAATTTTATAAATTCTGGCCGAACACGAATTCTGTGTAGGTTACTGTCTTGACACCTGATGCTACAAATTTTATGTATCTTTTTTATATGCGATGGATTCGGAAAAGATTCCAGTTTCTATATTTTCTGACGGATCCAGATTTGCATTCCTATGGTGGCTGGAATCTCAGTTTTGGTGCAACAACGTCATGCTGTCCAGAATTGGAATTCTCATCGTTCTTGATATTTTAATTTGTTTTGACCCTTGAATATGTGTCCTACCTAGACTAAACTTGTTCCCTTTTCTTGATCATGTATACTCGCCCTATTTCGCACACTTTCATGCTTGTCTTGATAATAATGATAAATAACAAGCCGGGGTTTAAGGGAAAAACCATAGTAGTGGACAATATAGGTAAGTGTACTCGGAAGGGGGCCGTGTTTCCCATTACTTAGTTCATGAACTTTTTGTCTCATGAGCGTATTCATAAACCCATTACTTGGTTCATGAACTTGTTGTATCTTTAGTGCTTTGATGAACCCACAGTTTGGTTCTTGAACTTGTTAGTGCATTCACGAATTGGTACTTGGTTCGTGAACTTGTTACATTATTTTTGTATTCATGAACCTTGATTGCTTGATACTTGATGCCTGATTACACCGCCCTATAAAACCCACCACTAGGCTTAAACGTAACTTGTTTGAAAGTAGCAACCATGTGGTAAATAGTTGGGACGCATGAAGTGCTACCTAGATAGAATTAAACATAGACTTAAGAATAACTTGTTACTTGTTCACACTTAACACCTGCCTTGCTTGATACTTGTTACGTGATACTTGTTACTTGATACTTGATACAACTACATGCTTACTTGTTACTTGTTTCTGCTATGTGAATTTATCACCTATCCCTATTACTTGATTTGTCTTACTTGCTAGCTAGTCTCTTGAACTTCACTACTTGTTGCATCCCTATCATATCATGTTGTATATTCTTGATTCCAAATCTTGTTTCATATTTTCTTACACTTATTTTCATATCCTTACTTGTACTACTTGTGGCCCTAACTTGCACTAAGGGCTTTTGTCTTAGTTTCTCTATTTTCCTTTTATATGTATATATACAGGCTTTGGAGAAGAGTTGCCTGCTGGAGTTGGTGAGCAAACCTTCTAGGCTTCGCTAGGGATAGCTTGCTTCAGTTATTTGTATTTGAGTTATTTAATTCTTGTTGCTATTTAAAACTTGTAACGGGCTTATAGTCCCGAAGTTTTTACTTTTGATCCAGATCTTGAATTTATTTGGGATATTTATATTTGTTTCAAATATTTTTTGTTGATTAATAAATTATTCATGCATGCGTGGTTGAGTATATTTTGCTATATTTCTTGTTATGATGCTGAGTCGATCCTACAGCTTATGAATGATGAAAATTATTCGCTGGGCTTTATCACGTACTCGTATTCCGAGTTCCTTTTGAGAAGCGGGGCGTGACAATAACATTTCGACCCTACTGTAGATTTCGAAGAATTCAGGGTTATAGTAGACTTGTATACCTTTAATTTGATTTAAAGAAAACAAAGTTTCATGTAGTATAGAATTTTCTATGATTTTTACATGTAGCATGAGCTGCAGTTTTCGGATTTTGATCCTACTGTTTTGTAAATGAATTTAGATGAAATAATTGAGGATGATTTTGGGTGATCTTAACTACAAAGTTGTAGTAGACTCATTTATGATTTCTATAAAACTAATAAATCTATTTTTGGAGTAGGATTGGAATTTATATGATTTTTACCATACCATTGGGTTGAGGTCTTTTTTCTAGTTGTACTAAAATTTTTATAACGTATAAAATTGGATTTAGAAATTGGAATGTTAGTAAGATGTACCTTATGAGGAATTAAGAGGTAATGAAAGGATGAATTTGGAATATTAATCATGTGATGTTCATAAGGGTTTTAACTCATCAAGTATTATTGAATGTTGCTATAAAAAGTTGGTTACTTCATGATTGATAAATAAGAGAATGGATAAAAGAAGTTAAAGATGTTTAATGAATGAAAATTTTTATAAGAGGCTAGATGTAACCTATGTGATCTTTTTTGAGATGGTTGTTTGTTCTAGAGTGAGCGGGACCCAGAATACCGATAGTTGTGAGAAATGGAATTTGAGAAGTAACCAGTGTGGGTTAACTTTCTCCTTGAGAAGTAGCCGGTGTGGACAAGTATTCTTAGTGTTTTGGTTTAAGTTCGTTGGTCAAAGCTAAACTCTATGTCATAATAACTATAACTTAAACTTAAGGTCAGGCACTAGTTGGAGACATGATGAAACAACAGCAAACGTGAGTTATGGACTCCAGGATGACTTGCGGAGTCAGACAATCCCCAGTATTCCGGAACGAGGGATGAAATAGATTTCAGGATGATCCGCAGAGTGGCAATGATCTCCAGTATTCCGGGGTGAAAGTGACGCTCACGGGGTATTTGTGCAATGAGGGTATCAGGATGACTCGCGGAGTAAGACAATCCCTAGTATTCTGGGACGATGGATGAAATAGGCCACAGAAGGATCCGCGGAGTGTGATTGATCTCAAGTATTCCGGGGCGAGAACCAATACTTGCAAAGTTTTTAAATCTTGTAGTAGTCATATTAGTAGGTTGCATGGCAAGGGACTGAACCCTATAATGAGGAGTACGATAAGGGCTTGCCCTCGAACCTATGTAGTATGAGATGCATAGAATCCAAACAAGTATGCATTAGTGTCATCGTAGTGTAAATGTCTGCATTAGGCATTAGTTTATATCATACACCGACAGGTTTAGGACAGTCACTTTTCACATTTTGTTTCTGCATTCAAGTTTGTGTTTGCTAAAGTAGAAGAATTTCTATATTATAGCATTGCGTCAGCTGTATGCAACTGACATGCCCACAGTTTCCCAGATGCAGATTTAGACTTGGCATGGGCTTGAAGTCACTATGATGAGTTGATTATAAGATTGAAGGATTTTCATATTTGTAGATTGTATTGTATTCATTAAATTCTGCTGTGCTATTGTAAAGAAAATATTGTAAATTAAAGTTTAAATTCCTTGTAAATTTGTACGAAACTGAAGTAAAAGATCCTGTATTTGCTACGAATTACCTGTGTTTGGAATTCAGGGCATTAAAGAGTGGTATCAGAGCCGACTTCAATGAGTAGTACAAAATTATATGGAAGAAACATTATGGTGGACATTAGAGTGTGAGTGTCAGTTTGGTGTCATGAATGACGAATTTATTGAACTAGCATTCATGATATTCCCCTCGTATACATTGATGTAATATTGTATGCGAGCATGTTTTCTCTTGTATCACGAGTGCTATGGCTGGTTGAACCTACATTCATGATACCTTATACGTAGACTAAGCTTTTTCATGGATTTTCCTCATGTTACTTTTTATCTTTAACATTTAATATTTTTTAAAATATATATATTTTCTTATACTATTAATTCACTTTGATATTTACAACCCTTAGTCTTAATCTTTTGAGTTTGACTTACTCATTTTCTTTCTTGATATTTTATCATCCTTACTTTTATGCGCTTTTACGTTACTTTTATTTTTGCTATTACTTGTACGTACTCTATTAAGTTTTGAATCACTACTTATTAAATTATTATTAAGACTATCATTTTCCTTTTTTATTATTTATATTAGATTTTGAATTTTGGTTTTTGTATGTTTACATTCACTTTGCAAATACCTTGATTTCAGGATACTATATTTTTCCATTATTTTATCTTTTCATATTTATTTCAGTATATTTTAAAATGATTGTAATATTTTTACTTATATAAATGCAATATACCTCTACACAATAAGATTCCCTTTTATTATTATTTTGTTATGCTTATTATTTTCTACCTTTTGTTATATTTACTTTTCACTATTAATAGCTACTTATTAATTTTGTAGCTTTACATTTATCTAATATAATACATACACTCACTATTTATATTTATTTCAATTTTTATTATTTTTACATTCTTGGTTACTACATATACTTTCCACTGATTTCCATATATATCATATATTTCAATATGCTTACTATACATATCATTTTGCACTTACTATACATATCATTTTGCACTAACCCAATTACTACATTACTATGTATGTATGTATATATATATATATATATATATATATATATATATATATATATATATATATATATATATATATATATATTATTTATTTATTTATTTATGTTTATTATCCTAATTTACTACATTACATAATTATTGTTCTCATTTGTATTTAAGCTCATGCATATACTTTATACTATTCTTGTCGTAATGTTATAAATCATTTTCATTACTACTAATTTTATATATTCGATATTTAAAATCTATACTTCTATTTTAATATTTCATCGTTGTAATTTTCTACTTCAACTTTTAGATCTATTTCAAAAACTTAGCATCATACTTCAATAAACATCCAATATCCAAGTACATATAGAAGATTACATCATTCCATTCACCATTTTGGTGCAACCTGATGTTGAAAGGGCAAATCTGCAACTAGACATCAATGGAGGCAAACTAAAACTAGATGTCGAGGAGGCAAAGTCTGCAACCGAATGTCCAGAAGGCAAATTTCAACCGGATGTTATGGAAGCGAATCTGCAACTTGATGTCAAGGAGGCATACTTGCAGTTGGACACCAACGAGGCGAACCCACAACAAAAGAGATTTTTCTACTTTAATAACCCCCATTTTTATTTTTATATATATTACTTACCACTATTCCATTTTTGTACTAGCTATACCATTTTATAATGTTTTACAACTTAGCTTATACTACTTCAACTTTATTATTTATAATAAAGATATATTTATATACGCATTGAATTAATTACCATACTATTTATATTTGCTTCTACATCTATCACATATGTGTTATTATTATTTTATTACTGGTTACTATTAATTAGTTTATTACTTTGTATTTTTATACAATTCTATTTTTTTATTTCATTGCTAAACTATCTTTGATATGTTTGCCACTCATATAATATGATTTTTTTATACCATCGTTTACTATCTACATTTTATTTCTATCCCAATTAAAATTATGTTTCAATTATATATTGCTACTTTTACTATTATTTTATTTTGTTTCTCCAATTGTCTATAACATTCGTATTATAGTATTGTATTTTCATCATATATTTTACGCCTATGTACGTGTATAATTTTGTATGTTGACTTTCTTAGTATATTTGACAACTTATAGATATCTTAATAAATACTAATCACTATTTGATGTATTTAATTTTGAATTGTATATATAGTTATTATATTTACCTTACGAATTATTTTATTTTCGTGATATTAATTTGATATGCATAATTATATTTATCTAATATTTTTTGTACATTTAGCTAACACTCATATATTTTCAGACTTTTGATAGGACAGTATTCTTTTAAATTGCTACTTTCTTTTGTCTATTAACATATATTCTTAGTTTACAGTTTTAATCATTCATTTTTTCCATTTCCTTTTAGTTAATTTCTCTTTCCTTAAAATTTTCAAAATTTTATTAGCTAGTGCTAACTATTTTTCAATTATTATGCTTTTCCAATTATTTATCGGTTTGCTTGGTATTTTTATACTTTCCCTTATTCCATTTTTACTATTTATTTCTTTATCAAACAAAAAATATCTCTTTTTTCACAGTAAATTTTTGAGCTACTTAACAATTATTTACGTTCTTAGTCTATTAAAAAAATTCTTCTGCATTGTAATTTGTCTATACTATTTCAACGCTTTTATTCTGTACACTTGCATTTCTCTTCCCTCTTACTTATTTCTATACTTCTATTTTGTTTTCGTACTACTTCCTACTACTTTCATTTGTTTACTATACCTGTTTGTAAAGCATATTTTTCTATTATTTTCTTACTTCTTGCGAATTATTTTGTTTTCCCTTTTTTTTCACAATTGATGACAATTTACATTTTCTTTTACTATAATATCTAATACTTTATCAAATATTATTTTTGTATGAGAATTTCTTTCAATCTATACTATCTTTTATGGTCATGTTTCTTTTTCTGCTGTTTTTCTAGTTTTTCTTGTTTCGTTCTTATTAACTCTGATACTCAGTTTTCTTATATATGTTTACTTTGTTTTTCACATTACATACTACAATTATTTCCTTAGTATTGGCGGCTTTTCTATATACAATAATGATTTTTCGTGGTGTGTATAAAATACAACTTGTACCCTAGTAAGTTCTGAGGACAAAACTGTTCTAAGAGGGGAAGACTGTAACACCCTGCAAAATTGAGTTATGACAATTTTTCCCACGAGTGTTACGCATTATATTTTGTACTGTTACGAATAATAACCGTAATGTATTTTAATATAAATATCCTACGTACTTCTGCATTTCAATTATTTATACATTATTTGTCTACTCAAAACTCATTTTATCCTATTTTGAGCCAACTCAAACATCTATTTTAATCTCTGTGTTTTTACGTACATTGCACGTGCTTTCAATACACGTGTCGATTACGTATGTTTTACTGTTACGTGAAATATCCATAACATTATTAATATACATGTTCTACGTAATTTATATTTTGACAGTTTTTCGTTCTCTCAAATTTATTGTGTATTGATATGTGCAACGCACGTGTTTGCAGTGCACATATTGGCTCCTAAAATTTTCTCAAGTCATGAATATATTTCTTCTCATTTTTCTATTTGCAATTATGTGATTTATTTTAATTAAATCCATTAGGCCTAAATCTATTTTGTAGCCCAGTAAAATTAATTTAAAGCCCATGATTGATTTTGTGTGCACTAAAGTGTACATTTAAAATATAGTTAGTTTGGTACATTTTCCATGTGTAACACACACATCTAACCTAATATAAATTATTAATAAAATTTTTATGAAACATTGTGCACACACATTGACTACACGTGCACGTGTTTCTTACCATGGCTGAGAATGAGGGAGGGTGGTGTGAGTTAGTGGGAAGTGGGGAGTTATTTTGGGAAGTGGGAAACTATTTTGAAGACAAAATTTTCCTATTAATAGTCCCTACTTTTGTCATGAACAATACAAGTCAAAACAAAAATAAAAGAGGGAAAGAGGGAGAAGAGCTTACGGGTTGTGCAAGGAAGAGGCCGGCCATTTTGAGGGAGCTTGGAGCTTTGGAGCATTACTTTCTAAGAGTTCTACTACTAGGAATTCTATAATTGAGGTAGGTGTATCTTCAACTTTCTAATATAGTTTTATTAGTAGAATGCTTGACATGTGTGAACTGTTAGAAGCATGATAACTTATATAGATTGAGTGTTTATGTTTAGATATTTATTGTTAATTGAATGTGTGATATTATGATATGTTTGATTTGGCAGCATTTTCATAAGGTTCTCTTTTGAGTTCTAGTTGCACTTCAAAAAATCATAACTATTAAACTAAATGGAAAGTAGAGCTAAAATGTTTATAGGAGCATCTCGTATATGTCAGAAACATCCCCTTAAAATTTTATAATATTTGGATGTCGTTTACTATTTTAAAATCTAAACTTAGGACTGGTTGGCAGTTGGCTAGTTGCTGGACACATTTTGGGTTTTGATCATTTCAACATTCTAGATGAAGTATTTTGAGAAAAGTCAAAACTAAGAACTTGAAGTAGACTCTTTAACATTTCTGTAAAGTCTAAGAAATCAATTTTCATAAATAATTGAATTTATAATGAATATTACAAGTTTGAACAGTGGCAATTTGTATAACATTTCAACCCTACTGTAAAATTCGAAGAATTCAGGGTTATAGACACAATATTTTGGAGAAACTTATAACTGCAAAGTTATAGTAGACTTTTATACCTTTGATTTGATTTAAAGAAAACAAAGTTTCATGTAGTATAGAATTTTTCATGATTTTTACAAGTAGCATGAGCTGCAATTTTCGAATTTTGATCCTACTATTTTGCAAATGAATTTAGATGAAATAATTGAGAATGATTTTAGATGATCATAACTACAAAGTTGTAGTAGACTCATTTATGATTTCTATAAAACTAATAAATCTATTTTTGGAGTAGTATTGAAATTTATATGATTTTTACCATACCATTTGGTTGATGTCTTTTGTCTAGTTGTACTAAAAATTTTATAACGTATAAAATTGGATTTAAAAATTGAAATGTTAGTAAGATGTACCTTATGAGGAATTAAGAGGTAATGAAAGGATGAATTTGGAATATTAATCATGTGATGTTTATAAGGGTTTAACTCATCAAGTATTATTGAATGTTGCTATAAAAAGTTGGTTACTTCATGATTGATAAATAAGAGAATGGATAAAAGAAGTTAAAAGATATTTAATGAATTGGAATTTTTATAAGAGGCTTGATGTAACCTATGTGATCTCTTTTTGATATGGTTTTTTGTTCTAGAGTGAGCAGGACCCAGAATACCGACAGTTGTAATTAATGGAATTTGAGAAGTAACCAATGTGGGTTAACTTTCTCGTTGAGAAGTAGCCAGTGTTGGCTAGTCTTCTCAGTTTTGGTTTAAGTACGGTGGGAAAAGCTAAACTCTAGGTCTTAATAACTGTAACTTAAACTTAAGGTCATGCACTAGTTGGAGATATGATGAAACAAGAGCAAACATGAGTTATGGACTCTAGGATGACTCGCGGAGTGAGAAAATCTCCAGTATTCTGGGACGAGAGATGAAATAGGCCCCGGGATGATCCGCGAACTGGGATTGATATCCAGTATTCGGGGCGAGAGCGACACTCACGGGGTATTTGTGCAATGAGGATTCTAGGATGACTCGCAGAGTAAGACAATTCCCAGTATTCCGGTACGATGGATGAAATATGACACAGAATGATCTGCGGAGTGGGATTGATCTCCAGTATTTCGGGGCGAGAACCAATACTAGCAAAGTATCTAAATCTTTTAGTAGTCATAGTAGTAGGTTGCATGGCGAGAGACTGAACCCTATAATGAGGAGTACGATAAGAGTTTGCCCTCGGACCAATGTAGTATGGGATGCATAGAATCAGAACAAGTATGCATTACTATCATCGTAGCATAAATGTCTGCATTAGGCATTAGATCATATCATACACTAACATGTTTAGGACAGTCACTTTTCACATTTTATTTCTGCATTCAAGTTTGTGTTTGCTAAAGTAGAAGAATTGCTATATTATAGCATTACGTCAGTTGTATGCAATTGACATGCCAATAGTTTCCCAGATATCGGTTTGGACTTGGCATGGGCTTGAAATCACTATGATGAGTTGATTACAAGATTGAAGGATTTTTCATATTTGTAGATTGTAATGTATTCGTTAAATTCCGTTATGCTGTTGTAAAGAACATATTGTAAATAAAAGTTTTAAATTCCTTGAAAATTTGTGCGAAGTTGAAGTAAAAGATCTTGTATTTGCTACGAATTACCTGTGTTTGGAATTCGGGGTGTTACAGCGGAGATGAGGATGCTCAGATGGATGTGTGGTAAAACAATGAAGGGTAGAATTAGAAACGCGCATATACAAGACATGCTAAAGGTAGCTCCAATCCAAGATAAGTTAAGAGTAAATCACCTCAGGTTGTTTGGACATGTCACACGTAGACCTAGTAGTGCCCCCGATAGAAAGAGTAGTTTGATAAGTATTGAGGGTAGAGTAAGGGTAGAGGAAGACCTAAACAAACTTGGGTTGAAACAGTGAGAAAAGATATGATAGCTTGTGACCTTACAAAAGATATTGCGCTGAACCGAGCAAAATGTAAAATCAGGATTCATGTAACCGAGCCCAACTAGTTGGGAAAAAGGCTTTGTTGTTGTTGTTGTTGTTTTAGTTTGAGTGTGTGTGTGTGTGTGCGTGTGTGTGCGTATATATATATATATATATATATATATATATATATATACGCACACACATGCACACACACACACACACTCAAACTAAAACAACAACAACAACAACAACAACAAAGATATATATATATATATATATATATATATATATATATATATGAGGAATATGACACATCGATTATTGCAACAATCACCACGTGAGGTAGCACGTGAAGTCACGTGAGATGCAGGCGAGGCCCGCACGCACATGATAAGTTCCTTCCAAGAATTTTCCTAGTCGCATGCTAGAACCCTCCACAAATTTGCTGGGCTCCTTCCTCGTCCCTCGGAGTGGTAATTCAGGTCGCTCGTAAATTTTCCCAACAAATTCTCTTGGTTTGTCTCTTGACCCTTGGCATGGTAATTAGAATCACTCACGAACTTCTCCACCATATTTGTCCTCAAAGTCTCAGCATCCAGACCCTCCAGTACCCCTACTCTCGGATGACCATCCAAGACGTTCACTAGGGGGATAAAACTACCCTGACAACAGTCTTTAGCGAAGTGACCAAACTGACGAAATTACTTTTCTTAACAAAGCACGGAAATTACATCCCAAATTTACATTTCCAGAAGTACATAAGAGATTACAGATCCCAAGAACAAGGGTCCGACCTTAGGAAGCTCCCTCGTCAGCTCCCAAATTCAGGTTCGTGACATCAGCACCCACAGAACGAGTGCCTACCCCTAACAGTTCAAAGGCCTCTCGAACACTAGCCATGGTAGATGATCTAGCCACTCTGCTCTGAGCGTCATCGGGGGGCCATCAATCGGTAGTGAGTCCTCAGTATGGATCTCACCTCGAGAACAGGGTCTAAAAGTGGGTCGACAAATCCGATACCCCGAACTTAGTCCTTAAGCAATATATTTCTAAGTCTATATCCACAAGCATCCTCTTAAGAACGGCTTCCGAAGATCGCTCTCCTGCCAAACCGGACAGGGTGTCCACCTCGGTTTTGGTTAAGGCTAGGCGGACATCGGGTATCGCTTCCTTCAATCACGAGAGTTTGTGCATGACGCTTTGCAATCTCTGAACGTGATAACTGAATGCTCCCTCCCGATCTCTAGCATCTCCCCGAAACTGAGTGATGATACTTTCTTCCAGTTGAAATATTCAAGTCTACCACCTGAGGCTCGTACCTCACAATCTGGGTTAGTAGAAATATTCAAGTCTTAAGGGATGGACAGAGATGCAAAAATACAAACAAACCACAAATCTTAACCACAAAAACATTATCATTCAAAAATAAAAATGGTACAGGGGGACGGTGGCTAGTTTGCATTCGGCATCAATACATAATAAGGAATGAATGCAATGGCATATGACTTAGGAGAGGGAAGCACCTCTTTAGAAGAGACTTGGAGAGCCTCGTTGCCGACCGTTCACTGTCCAGTGGGTGATATAGGGACCTCCTCGTCCCCTGACAGCTCTTCCCCTGTAGCACCCAGAATTTCCAATATAATATCTCAGAAATATGTTGCACCATTCCCAGCATCAACTTCAATTGCAATAGTAAACATAGACAAAAACACAGATAATTTTTATTTCAACTTTTAATACAACACTTGTTTACAAAACACAGCGGAATACAAAACACATTGAATTACAAACTTTTTACAACATATCTTTTACAATTTTACAAAAGCCATAACATCATTCTATCTCAAGCATCCAAATCCAAAGCTATAAGCGACTACATGTAAAACATGAGGCTAGAGATAACCCTAACCCCCAAAACTACAGGGGTCAGCCATAACGGTGTGAGTGACATAAAAAGAAAACAACATAAATAAAATATAAGGCATAGAGTCATCAACAACATGTATTAACAGCAAGAATAACTGAAATGAGAAATAACAATAAGTAAAGCATGAAAACATCAAGGAATATAAGATAGTAAATAGTAGAGCATGAAAACAACAAGTGAAACTAGACTAAGTGTTAAGTGTAAAAAAATAGAAAACAACATGCATAAAACCAAGTCAAGAAAACATCAATGATATATGCCGACTCTCTAATGCATACTTGTCAGATTCTATGTATCCCACAATACATAGGTCCGATGCAAGCCCTTAACGATCTCCACTTTATAGGGTTAAATCTTTCGTTATGCAACTAATCCTACTACGGTGATGGAAATAAGATCCAGAATACTCCGCGAATACTCGACGCACAAGTATCATGTAAGAATAGCTCTAAAACTGGAGAATCACCTCCCAACCGTGTACCCCAAAAATAGGCTTGCGAGGCCCTCGACATGCAGATACATCGAGTACATTCCGTGAATAGGCCCGCCAAACCTCGACAAGCGAATGTGTTGGATCCTGTAGGCAAGGCAAGAAACACTAAGGGGGGGTGAATAGTGTTATATAAAAATTAAAGATGAAATTGAACTTTTCTTCTGTTCAGTCGACTTAAAAGAGAAACAAGTCGACTGAGGCGTTAGAACAGAAGTGTATTTTAGACAAGTCTGATCAGTCGACTTATAGCAGAAACCATTCGACTTACCAGACAAGTTATATGAAAAGTATATTACACAAATCTTGAACAGTCGACTTAAGTAAGATAGGAAGTCGACTGTCCAGACAAGTTTCACAAAGTAATTAAAAACCAAATAAAGAAAATGCAAGTTCAGAGAAATACAACCACAGAGTACACACGATGTATCCTGGTTCGGTCCTTCCGACCTACATCCAGTCCCTAAGCAACCCACTTGAGATTTTCCACTATTCTTGAAAAATTACAAGAATACTCTACGGCGTTTAGACAACAACCTTGTCCAACCCGTAGACTTCTCTTATCACTAGAGAGAACAAACCCACTCTTCCACCAAGAGTGAAAACCTGACTCTACAACCTAGAGCCCTACTCTCCAACCGAAAGGACCACTCTCACAACCCGAGAGTGAAGAACAACAACAAAATAGTTACAACAACCTATAGCCTTGTTTATGATTTGTGATCTTTGTATGGTGGCTAATAGGTCAACTTCTGAAATCAGTCCAAAATGAAATCACTGTTATACTAGACTGATTTCAGAGAACTAAGACTTATAGAAATATTAATGCGTTTAGAATGCTTTTTCTTGTCAAAACCCAAAGCTTGAGAACTTAAGAAACAAAATGCTTGGAAAAAGTTGTTAACCTTTGCCAAATGACCTCCGTACTCTTTTTATAGAGTTAGAGACGTTTGAACGTTGAAAGGTTGAATCCCAACTGCCATACAACGGCAGTAAAAAGATTTGATTTTGAAAAACAAGTTTAAAAATAGAAAACTGTCGAAAAGGCTTGAATAGTCGACTGGGTTGCCATAATGAGTCGACTGGTCAGAGTTTGAATGAGTTCAGACAGTTTCGTACTAGGACAGTCGGCTGGTGCCAAATAGCGGTCGATTGGTACTTAACAGCTGAACTTATTCAAGCTTGTTTCGATTTTTTTAAGTTTGTAAAACACTCAATTATTTAAAGATATCTGTGAGTGTGTGTGACAAAGCTATTACAGCATTCTAAGACTCAAAGAATAAAAAGTTACAATTGTTACAAGACACTTAATACAACACACTGAAGCATAGGTCTTGTCTTGAGTTTTGAGTCTTGAGATGGAGCTTTAGCCTTTGTCTTTATCTTTGAAGCTGGAGACCTTGTAGCTTTCTTGATCAATTAGCTTTGAGAGCATTATTTGTAGATTTGCTTGATCAACTTGCTTTGAGAGCTTTGTTTGTACATTTTGTTTGTCTTTGTGTAATACAACCTGCAATATATAAGATGTAGCACAAAAACTTTGCATTGTGTTGGAATCATTAAAACCAAGAATCAACATTCTTCCCCTTTTTGATGATGACAACACAATAGTTTAAAAAATAATAGGAATATTACACATGCTCAATGCTCCCCCTAACTAATGTACAATATGCATATATTGAAAAACATGCACCAAATGAAAGACATGCATCAAATACACAAACATGCACAAACATGCACAAACATGCACATGCACAGACATGCACAAAATAGCTATTTTTCTTCCCCTTTGTCATCAACAAAAATAGGAGAGAAAAGAAATTGTAAACATAAAGGAGCATTTGCAAAATAGTAACCACATAGTAAAAGCAAATGTATACATAGAAAGATGAAGTACATTGTTCAAATGACTACATAGAAAAATAGAAAATACAAAAATAAGTAGAAAAAGACGTAAAGAAGTAAAATGCAGTGAATCAGTCTTCTTTATCTTCATCTTGGGCACCTTGAGAGGGAGGAGGAAACTGAGAGGTGAACAAGTGAGTGAGATGGGAAATACTGGCTTCAAGAGCGTCTTGACGATCCATTATATAATTGGCAAAAGTGTAAAGACTCGTAGGATCATCAAAATCAGTACGAGGACAAGATGAACTAGAAGCAGAAGACCGACGAGCTGAAGTGGCTAAAGGGATAGGAGGTGCATTCCTATGAGGTGACCTAGGTGGAGAATTAAGCAACTTCATACGTGCTAAACTAGCACGATCAAACGAATCAAAGTGTTTTACAACATTCGTCTCAAAATTGAGATCAACATCATGAGCATAGAAGATGTGAGTGAGTAAAGCACCAAAAGGAAGAAAAGAGGTATGAGCCTTATGAAGACGATTAAAGATGCCTAGACCCCAATTTAGTTTTATGTTTCTAAAAATTGCATAAACAGCTTGTTGCAACTCAAGAGAATACTGGTCATAACTTCCTGTTTTGGGAATAATGTTATATGACAGTATGCGTGCAACTAGCTTAGCAATATGAGTAATAGATCGATTGGTCATAGGAGGACCATGATTTGGCAAATAAATTCTAGAAAAAATGGAGTCATCATCCATATCAACATCTCCTAAATCACACCCTTCATCAGACAGACCCAAAATAACTTAGTCTAGCAGGGGTGATTTTCATACATTTATTTTTGACAAAAGAGAGAATAAAAATCTCATTACCAACCTCTGATGTAACAACCTTCATATTTGAATAAAACAAATATATAAGGTGAGGGTAGTAAGAGGGTTGGTTTGCCAAAGACAATAAATCAAATAACCCACATTGTTCAAACAATGGGGCTAGAGGAAACCTATCAAGATCCGGAAAATTGACAAATCTACCCGGAAAAATGATAATGGAACAAATAATGTACCATTTATCAATGAGACTAGGGCTTCTTAAGTATTGAAGATAGTTTCTAGAAGATTGTCCCTCTTCTACATTAGAGTGACGAGATCTTTTAGGGGCCATAACTCAAAAACTCTAAAAATCAAGAGAGGAAAAGAGTCTAAGAAGATATACCAACAAGGAGAGGAAAAATAAAAGCACTGATCTTAGGAAAGAGGACTTCAAAATGGGGAAATCCATTGAGTTAGAGCTCCAATTTGGGTTGAAGATCTGAAATCGCCAAGCACTAGCAGCACAGCCGACTTATGGACTTCGGATTAAAGAGAGACAGTGAATTAGAAAAAGTGAAAAAGAGATGTAGAAGTTAGGGTTTTACACTCAGGTGAAGGGTTAGGATCAAATCTGGTGAAAAAGCAAGGGACGAGATTGGTCAAGGTGAAATGACAAGGTAAAGAGTCGCCTGAAAAGAAGTGCCAAATTTGAATCTGAAAGAAGAGTTGATTCACGATAGTCAACTGGAGAGTAGGATTAGTCGACTTAGTCGAGAGCAAAATAGATAAAAGAAGATAGCAGTAATACAACTGGCAGTCGACTGGATTACAGTTCACAGTCGACTTTCCAGAGTATAAAAACTCAGGAAAATAAGTACAACGAAAATTGCTTGATCAGTCGACTGAAATAAAATTTTAAGTCGACTTACCAAGGTTAAAATTTCAAGAAACATCATGAAAACTACAAATTCCAAGTTCTCTTCTTAAAGTGATAAAAGTATCTTCCTTAAGTGGTTTAGTAAAGATATCTGCTACTTGTTTATCAGTAGAAATAAAGTCTAAAGAAATATCTCCCTTTAAAACATGATCACGTAGAAAATGATGTCTAATATCAATGTGTTTCGTACGTGAATGTTAAACCGGATTTTTAGATAAGTTAATGGCACTGGTATTGTCACACATTATAACAGGTTTTGAAAATGAAATACCATAGTCAAATAGGGTTTGTTTCATCCACAAAATTTGGGCATAAGCCAAACTTGCAGCGATATATTCAGCTTCTGTAGTAGATAGGGATACCGAATTTTGCTTCTTACTGCACCAAGATACTAGGAAATGTCCCAAAAGTGACACGTTCCACTAGTACTTTTTTGGTCAGTTTTACTATCGGCAAAATCCGCATTGCTATATGTCCAAAGTTGAAAATTATCGGTGCGTGGATAAAATAAACCATACTCAGACGTGCCTTTGATGTATCTTAAAATACGTTTCACAGCTTTTAAGTAGGGGTGGGCATCGGTCGGTATCTGACCTAATATAGACCATCCACCACCGATCCAAAGAAGATCGGTTTTTTAATTTTCTCATCCGCAACCAATCCGAACCTTAATTGGATCAGTTTCCATCCAAGCCGATTAAGCTCGGTTTGGATTGGATTGGATGGTCGGTTTGGCGTGCTAGTTTTCACCTTCAACATCATTCATAATTTTGTTGAAATTTAAAAGATCAACTTCAATCAAACTTAAGAAACAACCTGCTATTTGTTATTCAGAAATGAATTTAAAATGAAGATTCATAAAGCCACAAGTTGTTAACACTAATTGTTTGAGATGATGACGTTTAAATGAGTGAGATAAACTGCTTTTTCACTTGCATACTTCTATAATCTTAGTTTATTATCATAAAAGAAACATCAATAACCATAGCTAATTGAATTTCAGGTGCAATAAAAAAAGATTTAGAAAATAATTTCTGCTTGACTTAATTAAAGTAACTACTAAATGTTACATCAACTTTATGATTCTATTAAGTTCGGTCACACTGTAAATCAAGCATTTCTCAACAAAATAACACATAGGATTATGGAGAACCAAAATATAGGTAGAACAACTGCTCGGTTTGTATTAAAGAAATTAAAAAAGACTGTTTGTATCTCAAGGAAAATGAGAAATGACTATTTGTATATTCAAGAAATTAAAGGAGAACTATATTTTTTATGGACTTATGCATAGAGCTGTGGTCGATTCGGTTTCGTCGGTTATTTGAAAGCCTCATCCAACAACCGAACCGGTCCAACTGGTTATTGAAGATCAAGAATCGATCCAATCCAAACCCCCAATTGGTTTAGTTAAAAACCGGTCGGTTCGGGTTGGATTGGTTCGGATTGGTCGATTCGGATAATAGTTGTCCACCCCTACTTTTAAGTGAGATTCTTTAGGACTTGACTGATATCTAGCACACAAACATACACTAAACATAATGTCTGGTCTACTAGCAGTTATACATAAAAGTGAGCCAATCATACCTCGATAGAGGTTTTGATCGACACTCTTACCTAATTCATCTTCGTCAAGGGTAGTGGTAGTAGCCATAGGTGTGGTTTTACTACTTGTGCTATCCATGCCAAATCGTATGAGTAATTCCTTAGCATATTTTTCTTGATTAATAAATATGCTATTTGGTGACTGTTTAATTTGCAGTCCAAGGAAATAATTGAGTTCACCCATGTGACTCATCTCAAACTCATTTGTCATGGTATTAGCAAACTCTTGACATAGATTTTCTTGGTCAAAAATTATGTCATCTACATATATTTGTATGATCAAAATATCGGTCTCAATTCTCCTAATAAACAGAGTAGTATCTACTTTACCTATTTTAAAACCCATTTCTAAAAGAAAAGTCTTCAATCGATCATACCAAGCATGAGGTGCTTGTTTAAGACCATATAAAGTCTTTTTCAATTTAAAAATATGGTTTGGGAATTGTTCATGTTCGAAAATAGGTGGTTGCTTAACATAAACATCTTCCTTTATAAACTCATTAAGAAAAGCACTTTTCACGTCCATTTGGAAAAGTGTAAAGTTCATAAAACAAGCAAAAGATAATAAAATACGAATTGATTCTAGTCTAGCAACAGGAGCATATGTTTCATCAAAATCTATGTCTTCTTCTTTATTATACCCTTGAGCAACTAGTCTAGCTTTGTTCCTAACGACTTGTCCTGATTCATCTAACTTATTCTTGAATACCCATTTGGTACCAATTATAGTATGGTCAGGAGGTCGTGGAACTAAATCCCATACATCATTCCTTATAAATTGGTTTAACTCATCTTGCATGGCATTCATCCAAAACTCATTCTCACAAGCTTCTTGTATATTCTTCGGTTCAAAATCCGACAAGAAAGCCGTGTGAGAAATCATGTTAACATGAGATCTCATCTGAATACCATGTGAAATGTCACCAATTATTAAGTCATGAGGATGATCTCTAACTTCAACAAAAGATTTTGGTAAAGTTGGAGACATCACAATAGGATCAGTCGACCTGACTAGTCCATCAGTCGACTGATTCACATCAGTCGACTTGACTTCCTTATCAGTCGACCTATCCGCAAGAGTAGTTTGCTCTAAAGATATAATAACCTTATTTAAAGGTGATGAATCAGTTTCATCATTTTCAATTAAAGTTGATGAAGGCAGAATTCATCAAATGCAACATGCATGGATTCTTCAATAGTCAATGTTGACTTGTTGAAGATCCTATATGCCTTAATCCTATTTGAGTATCCTATAAAGATACCCTCATTAGATCTAGGATCAAACTTATCTAGATTATCTTTAGTGTTCAGAATAAAACACTTACATCCAAATATTTTGAAGTAAGTTACTTTAGGAATTCTATCAAAAAATAGCTCATAACATGTTTTCTTAAGCTTAGGCCTAATCAATATTCTACTTAAAACATAACAAGCTGTAGCAACGACTTCAGACCAAAAAATACTTAGGTAAATTGCTTTCAACAAGCATGGTACGTGCACATTCTTGCACAGTCCTATTCTTTCTTTCGACCACTCCATTTTGTGGTGAAGCTTTAGGAAATGCAAATGAATAAGTTATACCGTTCTTGTTGCAATATTCTGCAAACGTTTCATTATGAAATTCTCCACCATGATCACTTCTAATAATGACTATGATTAAAGATTTTTGATTTTAAATTTGTTTATAAAAATTAGCAAATTCAACAAAAGCATCATTATTATGTTTTAAAAAGAAAGTCCAAGTGAACCGTGAAAAACCATCTACTAAAACAAATACATACCTACTTTTATTTAAAGAAACAACTCTGGTAGGGCCAAATAAATCCATGTGGATTAAATCGAGAGGTCTACTAGTAGAAATTACTTCTTTTGTTTTAAATGTAGATTTAATTTGTTTACCTAGTTGACATGCATCACATAACTTATCCTTTTTATAGGATAGTCTTGGCAGCGCTTTAACTAGGTTGTACTTAGACAATTTAGCAAGAATTTTCATATTCACATGGCCAAATCGCTTATGCCATAGCCAAGAATCATTATTAGAAGCTACTAAGCAAAAACCATTCGAAAACTCATATGATTTTAAACATAATTCATAAATGTTATTCTTCCTACAACCTTGAAAAATTATATTTTGCATGGTAGAGTCATATATTAAACATGTATCTTTTTCAAACACAATTGTATAATCCTTATCACAAAGTTGGCTAATACTTAACAAGTTATGCTTAAATCCACTAACTAGAAAAACATCTTCTATTGAAGGGTTAGTGTGCTTTCCAACCATGCCTATTCCAATCACCTTTCCTTTGTTGTTGTCACGGAATGTGACTGTTCCTCCATCAATTTCTTGTATGGAAGATAGAAGGTTGGCATGACCAGTCATGTGCTTTGAGCATCCACTGTCAAGTATCCACTGATCTCTTTTAGGTACCTATAAAATTTTCAATGTGAATATGGTACCCTTTTTATTGGGTCCAAATGGGATTAGTTTATGGAAAACCAAACCCAAAGAGAGTTTGATTTTCCACCATAAGCAGAAATATAATTAACAGAATTACATACAAAAAGAAAGTATGAATGTAAGTATTTCTATCTTTCGGACTCAGATTAACTAGAACCCATATATTTTTGCACTGTCCAGTCGACTTTATCGAACCTTTCAGTCGGCTGGGAGGTAGAATAGGTCGACTTATTTGAGGTTTTCGTTTCTTTGAATGAAACTCAGAACCTCTGGACAGGCGACTGATACTTGGTTTCAGTCGACTGGTCTGAACTATAGATTTCCTTTTATCATTGAAACTTACAGTCTTAAGCTTTTCAAAAAACTCATACAGTTTATTCTTAACACTAAAAATAGGTACGGATTTATTTACACTGGTGTTCTTAGAGACATGAGGTTTTTCATGAAACTTTTGAAAACCAAGTCCAAACCTTTTATTGGATTGCACTTGATTTTGGAGAACATCTTTTAAATTCTCCTTTCCTATATTAAATTTAGATACATTCTTGGATATCTCTTCATAATTTTTTTTAGAGACACAAGATCTATATCTAAACTAGAAAGACGAGAATTTAAATATTTCACTTCTTTATCATGGTCAAGATTCTCTTGGGAAAGTATTTGATTTACTTTCTCCAAATTCTTAACTCTATTTTTCTCTTTCTTAAGCTCTAGAAAAATCTCGTTGAAAGCATCAAGTAAATCATTAGAATCATAATCATCACTTACTTGATTTTGAGACGCCATGAAGCAAACATTAGCAACCTCGTTTGTCTCTTCATTTTCTTCTTCCGATGAAGAGTCGCTAACATCCCAAGTTGCTTGGTATGCCTTCATGAACTTGTTCTTTGTGTACTTGTCCTTCTTGAAGTTGGAAGTCTTTCCTTTAGATTTAGCGTTCTTAAGTAGGAAATCCTTCTTCATATGACCAGTTTTGTTACACCTGAAACAAGTTGGTAATTCATTAGTATCCTTAGATTTTGAATTAAACTTACCTTAAGAACTTTTTGAACTTTCTCGTGAACATGGCTATCTATTCCTCATCTTCTTCTTCATCCTCGGAGTCCGACATGGCTTTGAATGCTAGTGTCCTCTTCTTTGATTGTTGAGGTTCTAGATCCTTCTTGCGTTCTTCAAGTTGTACCTCATACGCCATAAGATTTCCCACAAGACTTTCAAGAGAAAGTTGTGTTAAATCATTGGCCTCTTCTATGGCGGTGGTCTTCTTCTCCCATTCAGGGGTTAGTGCACGAAGAACCTTCCTCACCATTTCGGTTTGAGTGTACGTCTTTCCAAGCACTACAAGTGAATTTCTAATCTCCGTGAACCTTGTAATCATCTCAGACACATTCTCATTCTCCTTCATGCGGAACATCTCAAACCTGAGGACAAGAACATATTTTTTAGATTCTTTTACTTTATTTGTTTCTTCACGAGTTACCTCGAGTGTGTGCCAAATTTGATGTGTGGTTGTTACATTGGACACACGGTTGAACTCCTCCTTTGTAAGAACACAAAAGAACGCGTTCATTGCCTTTGCATTGTTCATTGTTTGGCTCTTCATGTCATCGTTCCATTGTTATGGAATGGTAGGAGCGGTGTACTCAGTCTCCGTCATGTTCCATATCTCATAGTTGATGGACTGAAGGTAGATCTTCATTCTACACTTCCAATAGTTGTAATTGGTTTCATCGAAGAGGGGAGGCCTTTGTGTGGATTGGCCTTCATGGTATTGGTTTGCATTAGAAGTAGTTGCCATTACGCTCAACCAGGCTCTGATACCATGTGTTGGATCCTGTAGGCAAGGCAAGAAACACTAGAGGGGGTGTGAATAGTGTTATATAAAAACTAAAGACGAAATTGAACTTTTCTTCTGTTCAGTCGACTTAAAAGAGAAATAAGTCGACTGAGGCATCAGAACAGAAGTGTATTTTAAACAAGTCTTATCAGTCGACTTATAGCGGAAACCAGTCAACTTGCCAGACAAGTTATATAAAAAGTATATTATACGAATCTTGACCAGTCGACTTAAGTAAGAGAGGAAGTCGACTGTCTAGACAAGTTTCACAGAGTAATTAAAAACCAAATAATGAAAATGCAAGTTCAGAAAAATACAACCACAGAGTACACACGATGTATCCTGGTTTGGTCCTCCCGACCTACTTCCAATCCCCAAGCAACCCACTTGAGATTTTCCACTATTCTTGAAAAATTACAAGAATACTCTACGGCATTTAAATAACAACTTTTTCCAACCCGTAGACTTTCTCATCACTAGGGAGAACAAACCCACTCTTCCACCAAGAGTGAAAACCTGACTCTACAACCTAGAGCCCTACTCTCCAACCGAGAGGACCACTCTCACAACCCGAGAGTGAAGAATAACAACAAAATAGTTACAACAACCTATAGCCTTGTTTGTGATTTGTGATCTTTGTATGGTGGCTAATAGGTTAACTTCCGAAATCAGTCTAAAACGAAATCACTGTTATACTAGACTGATTTCAGAGAACCAAGACTTATAGAAAATGAATGCTTTTAGAATGCTTTTTCTTGTCAAAACCAAAAGCTTGAGAACTTAAGAAACAAAATGCTTGGAAAAAGTTGTTAACCTTTGCCAAATGACCTCCGTACTCTTTTTATAGAGTTAGAGACGTTTGAACGTTGAAAGGTTGAATCCCAACTGCCATAGAACGGCAGTACAAAGATTTGATTTTGAAAAACAAGTTTAAAAACAGAAACCTGTCGAAGCGGCTTGAACAGTCGACTGGGTTGCCATAATGAGTCGACTGGTCAGAGTTTGAATGAGTTCAGACAGTTTTTTACTAGGACAATCAACTGGTGCCAAATAGCGGTCGACTGGTACTTAACAGCTGAACTTATTCAAGCTTGTTTCGATCTTTTTAAGTTTGTAAAACACTCTATTATTTAAAGATATGTGTGAGTGTGAGTGACAAGGCTATTACATCATTCTAAGACTCAAAGAATAAAAAGTTACAATTGGTACAATTCACTTAATACAACACATTGAAGCATAGGTCTTGTCTTGAGTCTTGAGTCTTGAGATGGAGCTTTAGCCTTTGTCTTTAACTTTGAAGCTTGCAACCTTGTAGCTTTCTTGATCAATTAGCTTTGAGAGCTTTGTTTATAGCTTTGCTTGATCAACTTGCTTTGAGAGCTTTGTTTGTACATTTTATTTGTCTTTGTGTAATACAACCTGCAATATATAAGATGTAGCACAACAACTTTGCATTGTGTTGGAATCATCAAAACCAAGAATCAACAGAATGCACCCTTCATGCTTCGTGAATAGGCCTGCAGACCCTCGACACGCGAACATACAAATGTCCTCTCGAGACAGGACAACAAATAGTCCTGGAACGCATCCGTTGGACTAACAGACCAAGGGCATATACTTACGTTTCCCAAGTTCCATCACATCTCCAGTAGTGCCTGTCCTTAAGTTGATTATTATTAAAACACAAAAATCCTCATCTCTAGAGTTAGTGTATCCTGCCGGACTTAATTTCACAAAACAAACCCAAGACCCCACAGGTCTAAATCTACAAATCTCATCTGTCGGTTCACAGGACTCCCACTCAACTCCTAAAGAAATCACAACTTATCCATTAAGACCAAAACATTCAATAAAACTCACAAATCCATCGTTAAAACGATTATATGAAAAAACATCTTAAATCAACAAAATCCAAATATTATATAAAATTCCAGAATCCAAATAAATATTAAATCTATTAAATAACTGGAAATCATATTTTTAGGTGGTAGAATATCACAAAACATCAATTCCTTTGAAAACACGTGTAACTCAAATAAGGTCCAAAAGAATACATTTAAAGCTCCAATATAAATCTCTGTAAAACATTTTTAATCTGTAGCAAAACATCTTTTAAAACAATATCATATCGACGAAACAATTTTGAAAAGAAGCATAAGAAAACTCAAGAAAACATCAGTTAGAGCAATAGCAGTCGACTTCATAGGGTGGTTCGCATGAAATCCAAACTCAAGAAATCCATCAATCAGAGCAGTGACAGTCGACTGGATAGTCGACTGCATATGTAGCCAGTCGACTGTCCCGCGTAAAATCCAAAACTTTAAGAAAACATAAATCAGAGTAGTGGCAGTCGACTGTGAAAAGGGGTCAGTCGGCTGTCCTGCACGAAAATCCAAAACTCCAAGAAAATACTGCAGCTAGGTTCGCTATGGTCGACTGTCGAAACTTACCATTCGACTGTTACATCTACAAACTGCAATTTTGGATTTGTGCATGATTTACTAATACATCGATTAAAACTTTATAAAATCAAAATCTAGTTTCCTGAGATACTTGAACATATCATATAGTATATATAGGAGTTATTAAAACAATCAAAAACACATCAACATCTCAAAATGGGGATTTTCACAAAAACTTTCAGATCAGTCAACATATATATGTATATATTCAAAATAGGGATTCGAGCCCCAGTTTCAGTATCGAAATTCACCAAATCAAAGTAGTGTATAGTTCAAAACTTCTCATTACCAAAACGATTAAAGATCCATTGACAACTTCATAAAAATATCACAAAAACCAAATTTTCGGCCACTTCATCAAAACAAAGATATATAGCTTGTGTGCATGGATGTGTGTATGTTGGTATATATATATCTAGGCATTAAGTAAGGTCAGTGTAATAACAACTCTAAATCTATCAAAAACACCACAAAATCACCACAATCCACTTTTGGTCCAAAACCATCAGACCCAAAATCTGTTACTCAATCTCAACTTCAAAATTGATCTTTTTAATTCAATAACCCCTCTTATGATCCATTTGATCCATATACAATTACTCACAATAGTTTACTCATGAACATATGCAATCATAACAGCCATTCAACAAGATTCTACTCATTAAAATCATCCAAACATAGTGTAAATATGGATGCAACAGTAAGTATAAAAAGGAAAACAACCTACTCACGATTTCTATTAGGTTCTTCAGCAATCACAATTAATCAAATTAGGGTTTCGGTAATCAATAGTATAGTTTCAAGTAAAGATTCAATTTTTAACTCATCTACTCATAAAATCTATTAGATCTTCATACAAACTCCTAACATGCTTTCTAATAGTTAAATCATCACATAAAACATACATGGAACAATATAAAACAAACATGTCACTCACCTTTATGAAAAATCAACCGAAAAGAAATAAAGAATAAGAGAAATCCTCCTTCGCAAGAAAACCAACAATCCTCGCTTGAAAACTCCAAGAAAATAGCAATAATAAAAACCCTTTGTGTAGCACAGAAAGAGACGGCTGCACCCACTCTTTTATAGGCCGGAATATTAGGTTTAGGATTTTGTAAATAGATTTAATTTGCAAAATACATCTTTTAAATATATCCTTCTATATATAAATCTTTATACTTGGAAACCAAATAAAACCAACTTAATTGATTTTTAAAAACAAAACAAACACTTTATAACCAGCCAGCACTATTTGAAAAACCCAAAAAAATGAATTTTGTACTTTACCCCTCTAAATGGCAAATTTGCGAAAAGATCCTTTTTTTATCAAAACTTGCAAAATAAACCAAAATCATTAAAACAAAACGTAAAATATTTACCTCTAAGTTGACTAGGCATAATACCCAGCCCAAAAATCCAAAAATCTAGAGTTTTTACTCCAAGTGGTAATTTTGCACAAAAAGTCCATCTTTTTATAATATTTGCAAATAGGTCCAATAATTATCAGAAAAATCTAAAAAATTCACAAATAATATCTAATAATAAATAATGAGTTTTACCAAAATAATTTTTAATTTTGCACTTCCCAAGAAAATATTTGCACGTGTTTTGTACGTGTAAAAAGATAAATCTTCAGAAAAATATTTATTAAATCTCCAAAAATCATTTTAATTCATTTATACATCTTAAAAACATTATTTAAAAATCTGGGGTATTACATTCCCAGCCGTCGGAGGAGTGTTGTTGACCTCCATGTCAAGGGAGAGGCCCTTGAGTCAAGCTCGGGATACCTCAACCATAACATGACAAAGGGCTCGATCATACCCTCGGTCTGGTGCCCCAATCACCAGGTCCAGGGCCTTCTATCGATCCCCAATAGCTCCCTCTTTCGTGTCCAATGTCGTCTTCTCTGCCTGCAGGCCATCACTGTAAGACCTCTGGATTTGAAAGATATATATAAATTGACTTGATATTAGTGGGCCTGAGCTAATTTAAGAGAATATATATATATATATATATTATATATATATATATATATATATATATATATATATATATATATATATATATATATAGTAATGCTACACCCACTACTAATTTCACTATATTTCCCTTCACTACCTGGCACACTTCAATTGGAGAGTTCTCCCACATACTCTCTCTTTTCCCACCTATTGGAGTGTGCCACCTAAGGTAGTGAAGGGAAATATAGTGAAATTAGTAGTGGGTGTAGCATTACTATATATATATATATATAATGAATAGTAGATGACCAGGATTGCATATTGAAGTGCATGCATGAATGCATGCAGGTGGTACATGTGAGGTGGAGAGAGGTAGGTGTGCATGTGCTGTGAGAGTGGGCAGCACGTGAGTAGATGAGAGAAGAGAGTGAATGAGTTGTAGATTGTCCCATATCAGAAAAATGAGTGTGTAAGGAGTTTAAATATATTTTCCCATGATCCAAATAATGCCTACTAAGCTAGCCCTGTTAGTGAGGTTGTGCCCTATGGTGCGGCCGTGGTTAGATTTTGTTTTTAAGCTGGTAGTACATGTACGCGCGCGTAGGCGCATACGGAGATGGGCAGCGCTCAGGGCGTCGCAGTCCCAGTCTGAGGCCATGGACAATAGATCCACCTCCGAAGCCTTCCACCTCTTCTCCAAGTCTTCAGCCCGGAGCTTGACCTCTTTGTACTCCTTCTCCACCCAGGCCACCCTTCAATTGGCGCACTTGAGCTCATGTTCATACTATCGTTTCATTTTCGCCCCCTGAAGAACCATCTGCAAAAGGATGGTACAACACTTGAGAAGTTCAAACCTAAAGATAAAGGAACACGACTCTCTAAGGTCAAGTCCATACCAAGACGGAGGTTTGGGCAAACTTGAGATTGCTAGAATCAAAGGTCTCGTGGGCGGGACCCTTCCTGTCCCTCGGTGGAGAGAGGTGGTTAACAACCTCAAGAGCCACTGAGCCTTCCATTATGGAGTTGTCCACTTTCATAGCCCAGTTCGGCCTAAAAGTTTCCTCGGTTATCTCTCTGAGGACACTCCTCGCCAACAAGTTGATAGGAGGAAACGGGGACCTGGCAAACTCGATGACCCTGAGTGCTTTCATGCTCGGCGTAATCCTTAGGGACTCAGGTGAGTCGGTGAAGGTGGGGGCGTTTGACCTCTTCACTCTGTCGGATCGGCCCTTCGATGACTTATCGAAGATCAAGGTAGAGGGCCTTTTCTTCCCCTTCAAGGCCTCAGCATCCTTTTTCTTTGCTAATTCGGCTCGGCAATCTACTATGGCAGCGTCGTCAACCATGGCTGCAAAGGAAAACATAATAATGTTAAAACAAGGTAAAATAGTTGGGTACAAAATGGAAACTTTGAACATACAAGGCGCGGTCAGACTTAAGCTACTATCTGCTAGGCTCATCTCGGTCCCCCTCGCCCCGTCAATGTTCCCACCCACCCACCCACCCCTCCCTCGATTATCTTCTTGAACTCCTCTTCCTCCAATGAAAAGTCTTTGGGACTCGGGGCCTTGATCTTTGTAATGTCGTATACCCACCTGGTGGGAATGTCCCAGGGCTTGGGGCTATAGACAATGAAGGACTTCGTCTTCCACCCATTCATTGAGTCAGGGTGGCTGTGGACCACGTGGTTCTTGTGACGAGGGGTGAAAAAGCATTACACCTCAAATTCCCGGGCTGTTGTTAGGACCAGACACATGCAGAAATACTTGAGCTTCAAATGTACCCCTTTTTCTGGCATAACATAATGAAGCTAATGAGGTGCTACCAAGATTTGGGAATGTGCTGCATAGGGCTTATCTGGGCCCAATTTAGAACCTCATTGATGTACGTGTGCATGGGGAGGCAAAGATCCAAGACGAACACATCCAGAGGGAACATGCCGAACCACTCGAAGATATTGTCAATCAGACAGATCCACCACTTTGACCTCCGATCTCCATGACCTCTCAAATTTCGTCGATGCAGAAGACGATTGAGACATAGACTGCGAGGGTGAATCACTACTACCTGAGGTTGAGGCTGAGTCTCCAGACCATTCCCTAGACATGGGAGGACTAATACTTTACCTGGTTATGGAAATCACATAAAACAACCAGAAAGACTGCTGGAGGAATTGGTGAAAATTCTAGAGAGAGAAGCTCTGCTTGTAGAAATAGAAAGTGTTATGAAAAATGAGAAGGGGAGGATAATTTTTAGAGTGGAAGGAGACTTCTGGATTACTGCAAAGTCACGTGACAACTCCTTGATATCCACAAAAGTCCGGTGATGACCCCTCAATAATGAAGAAACCACGTGAGGTCAAAGTCTGACGCCCTCGTCCCTCGGTATTGTCATCCGGATCGCTCTCGAATCTCTCTTGCAAATCCGCCTGGTTTGCCCCTCGCCCCTCGGCTCGGTTATCTAGGTTGCTCACAAATTACTCCCACAAATTTCCTTGACTTGTCCCTCGCCTCTGGGCGTGGTCATCCGGGTCACTCGCGAATTACTCCGACAAATTCTCCTGACTTTTCCTTCACTATTCGGCATAGTAATCCAGGTCACCGGAGAATTTCTCAAACAAATTCGCTTGGATCTTTCCTCGGTCCTCAACAGGATAATCCTGGTCATTCACGAATGTCTCATACAAATTCACTTGTATCGTCCCTCGCCTCTCGGCATGGTATTCCGGGTCACTCGCGAATTTCTCAAACAAAATTTTCTGTGTCATCCCTTGCCCCTCGGTGTGGTAATACAGGTAACTCGCAAACTTCTACCCCCAGATTTGCATGGCTTGTTCCTCACCCTTATCCCTTGTCAGTCAAACCCCTACATCGTCAGCCACCGATTTTTCCCGACGAGGCATCTACTCCATGAAGGCTACTAAAACTAACCTCAAGGAGTGAAAGGCTTACAATGGGGGTAAAAATTACGACTAATCAAGACCATATGATCTCCGCATGAATTTTGAAGCCCCCAAAAGGGCAAACAATTCTCTTATAGCAACAGCAGGCCAACAACAAGAACATGGGCTGACCTCAAGCCCAAAACTAGAAATTGCGACCCAATTATGAGGAATTAGCCAGACATTTACGGTTGGCAATTAGATCCCCCGAAATCAGGGAGGTAATTAATGATTCAGTTCATTGATCATAGGGATCACCTCAAATCAGTTAAGAGATTTCCCCCAAACTACTCCTAATATCAGCCTACAAATACAGATCTCCCCCTCAGTTACCAGGTAATCACAATTTCAGTAATTAAAACCCAACTTAATTTAGCTTCTGTTTATTGAATTGATCGTCGGAGGGTCTGTCATCGACATCACCCCCGGCGGTTCAGGCTATCCTTGCGGTTTCCAGTGCGATGTTTGTTAGTGCAACCACCATAACCTCCACCAAAATCCACAAATACTAGCCTCACATCGGGATCTGATATATGGTTGAGATCTACACTTTCCACAAAATACAAGAAATTATTTTTTGCTCCTACACTGAAAAAAAGTAGCATCAACCATCATATAGTATAAAGATATTTTGGTCATTCATATATCAAAAAATTATTGTATAGGGGTGAAGATTTTATTTTAATTTTTTTTTTAAGAACATCTGTAGTCGTTGAGACCCAAATTTTGGGTAATTGGCATATAGGAAATGGAAATTTGAGTTTGCACTGTAGTCGTTGTAGGCTTTTTTTTAATTAAAAATGAAGGGACCGGAAATGATTTTGTAACACCCCGCAAAATTGAGTTATGACAATTTTTTCCACGGGTATTACGCACATATATTTTGTACTGTTACGAGTAATATTCGTAACGTATTTTATATAAATGTCATATGTATTTTCTATTCCGATTATTTATATGTTTTTAGTTTTCTCAAAACTCATTTTTATCATATTTTGAGCCAACTCAAATATTAATTTTTATCTTTGTGTTTTTACGTGTATTGCACGCGTTTTCAATACACGTGTCGATTACATAAATTTTACCGTTACGCAAAATATCCGTAACATTATCAAAATAAATATTTTTTGTATGTTATATTTCGATTATTTTCCCCGTTAATCAAATCTATTTCGTACAAGAATATTTTTTTAATGTGCATTGCACGTAAAATTTTATATGCATTTTATTTCTAAAATTTTCTAAGAAGTAATGCACATTTTTTTCTTCTCATTTTATTTATTACACTTTGTATTATTTATTTTATAAAAACTCATGGGCCGAAAATTGCTTTTAAAGCCCACAAAAATTATTTAAATGAAAACCTACACACAACTTGTCATGTAGAATACCCACTTTTATTCAAAAAAATAAATTAAATTATAAATTGTGTGAGTGTACGCAAAGCACATGCACGTGCACACGTGCAATGTGCATACTCCATGGGCTTGACCGGCTGTGCATGAGAAGTGGGGAGAGAGAGTGAGGTAGTGGGATATTAAATGGGTGATTAGTTATTCTAACGACTTAATTACCCTATAATTACCCCCCACGTAAACCATTCAATACACAAAGTTAATCAATAAATAAAAAATCAAAAAAAACCAAGTTTAGGCGGTTGGCTTTCAGGATTGAGTTGCGGGCGATTTTTGGGCTTGGCTTTTGGGATTTTTGGAGCTTTTGTGAGGGGTTATTGCTATTAGTACTCTTCTGTTAGGTGGCTGATCTATATACTTTCTAATTTTTAGTTTAATTGTATGTTTAAGAGTTTTATATTAAAATTGTAGATGTAATTTCATAGTTTATCCTTTAAATTTTGATGTGATGCATGTTATAGGAAAATTTAAAATTTTATTGAATGTTGAATGAAATGCATGATTAATGGAGAATATATGATGTAGATTTTATGAGAAATTAAAATTTAAGTTATGCAATTGATTATATGTGATTCCATGCAAATTTTAATTTAGTGTGAGTAGATTTTGTAGACAAATTGTGAAGAAAATTGAATTGTGCAAGAACTGAATTGATTATAAAAATTTTAAGGGAAAATTTCCCACCATGTTAACTGGCATTGAAAAGAGAAAAAGAGTATGAATGTGTTGTAGAGTAATATTTTATAATTTAGTAAGGGCATATGGTGTTTGTATTGACTCAAATTGCTACCTAATTTTAAATTGTGTAGATTCACCTTCTTACATGAAAACTCAGTATGGTTTTGTTACTTGACATTTTAAATTGTGTGGTGTGAGCCAATAAAATTGATGTGTTGAATCGAAGTCGTTTTGAATGTTGATGTTCTAAATGAGTGGATTAAACGGAGAGTTGATACTTAAATAATTTAACCCCCATATAGTCAGTTAAGTCGTTGGGCTTTGTGGCTAGCGCACGCGCCTGTGCGCTTGGCACTGCCACGTGGTGGCCCGAGGTCTGTGTGGTTGCGGTTTCAAGTGGCTTTGTGAGAACTGTTATGTTTTCGATTTTTTTTTTAAGTCAGTGAAGAAGAAAGTTTGGGTATTTAAATAAATCAAAGCTATATATGGTTGAGATATGAGCTTGGATCAGTGGGTAGGTGCTTTGTTGCCTTGCTGTTTGTGCTGGTTCGAGCCAGGGGGTTTGCTAAAAAGAGTGAAAACTTCATAAAATTCAAAAAATGTTACTGGAGTAATTTTGGAGTTATTTTTCACTGTTCTAAAGATATTTTGATGAATTAAGAGGCATGATTTATTCATTGCAAGTTGGAGTTCAAATTCAAAATAAATATGGTTGAAAATATTAAAATTATTCTTTTCGAAATTTAAAGGCAAAGTTTGAATTGGAAAATCAAGAAATTTATGTGATGATTTTAAAGGAGTTTTGATGCTAAAATAAACGATGTTAATTGAAAAAATGTGTTGATTTGAGATATAGGTTATTAGTTTGGAAATGGTTAATTTTGAAGAAATGATTTTCGAGATAATTTTGGAAGTGATTAATTTGTTTGTTAATTAAAAAGTTGTTTATGAGAAATTTGATTTGGAAATTATGATTGAATAAATTACAAAAGTTGAACACTTCATGGACGAAGAAAATTTGTTGGTTAAAAATTGAAATATTGTTGTTGAGGTTGGATATCACCTATTTGATCTCTAGAATGAGATAGTTGTTGGAATCTAGCGACTAGGCAAGACCCTAGTGACCAGCAATTGTTATTAATGAGATTTTTAAGGAGTAACCAGTGTGGGTTGACTCTCTGTTTGAGAAGTAGCCATTGTGGACTGATTTTCTCTTGTATTGGTTTAAGTTCGGTAGGGTACGCTAGATCTAGGTTATGATGATTTTAACTAAACTTAAGGACAGACACTAGTGGGAGACATGATGAAACAAGGGCAAACGTGAGTTATGGACTCCATAATGATACTTGGAGAGAGACAGTCCCCATTATTTCGGAACGATAAACGTAAGGGCCATAGAATGATCCACGGAGCGGGAATGATCTCCAGTATTCCAGGATGAGAGCGACGCCCATGGGATATTTATGCAACGAGGGCTCCAGAATGACCAGCGGAGTGAGACAATCTCCAGTATTCCGGGACGATGGACGTAAGGGCCACAGAATAATCCATGGTGTGGGATTGGTCTCCGGTATTCCAAGGGCGAGAGCCAATACTTGCAAAGTGTCTAAATCTTGTAGTAGTCATAGTAGTAGGTTGCTTGGCGACGGACTTAACCCTATAATGTGGAGTACGTAGGTGCTTGCCCTTAGACCTATATGGAATGGGATGCATAGAACCCGAACAAGTATTCATTAGTGCCATCATAGCATAAACACCAGCATTACGCATTAAGTCATTGCATATACTGAAATATTTAGGATAGTCACTTTTCACACTTTGTTTTACATTCAAGTTTGTGTTTGCTAAAATAAGAGAATTTTTATATTACGGCATAGTGAGCATCGCTATTTTATAATATTGCGTCGTCAGTTGTATGCAATTGACGTGCCCACAGTTTTCAGTGCAGGGCTTGGATTGTCAAAAGAACACAAGGATGAATTGATTCTAAAGATTGCTTTCAGATTTAATTTTTTTATGTTAAAGTGTATTTATCATGTTTTATTTATTTAATTCCACTGCGTTGATGTAAAAGAACAATGTTGTGTGAAAAAAAATTTAATTTCCTTGTAAAATTGTACGAATTTGAAGTAAGAGATCCGATTTTTAGAATTCGGGGCGTTACAGAGTGGTATCAGAGCCAACTTCAATAAGTAGTACAAAATTACAAGAATGACCCATTATGTGGACATTAGAAGTTTGAGTTCAATTTATAGAGTTTTAAATGTAAGTAATTTACATTTGTGTTGCTATACACTGATGTCTTCTCCTCCCTTTCCCTATATGATGACTAATAATCCAGACCTAGTGAATGTTATAGTTATTGAACTTGCATTCATGATACTCTCCTCGTATACATTGATGTGAGATTGTATGCGAGCATGTTTTCCCTTGGTATCAGAGTAGTGCAGTGGAAGCGTGGTTGGTTTGAACCTACATCCATGATACCTTACACGTAGACACACTTTCCTTTTTAATTTTTCTTCGTGGATTTTTCTCATAGATTTTTTCATTTTTAGCATTTACTATTTTTCAAATAAATATTTTCTTATACTATTAATTCACTTTGATATTTATTATTTGATTTACAACTCTTAATCTTAATCTTTTAAGCTTGACTTACTCGTTTTCTTTCTTGATGTTTCTTTTAAGCGCTTTTACGTTACCTATTTTTGTCGTTACTCTCACATATTCTATTAAGCTTTGAACTACTACTTATTAAATTATTATTAAGACTATCATTTTCCTCGGTTATTATTTCTACTGGATTTTGAAAATTCTAATTTTGTATGTTTACATTCACTTTACAAATACTTGATTTTTACGATGCTATAATTTTCCAAGATTGAAATATTCTACTCATATAAATATGACATGCCATTTTGTTTTATAACCACTACAAAAGAAAGTAGCTTTTCCGGCGCTTTTTGACGTCTTTACCGGCGTTTTTTTACGTCGGTGAAACTTTCACCGGCGTTTATAATAGCGCCTGTCCAAATGCCGCCGAAGTGGGCATCGCTGAAACGAAGGGGTCTACGCCGGCGGTTTTGGTGGACGCCGGTAAATGTTAGAACTACACCGGCGGTCATAAAACGCCGATGTATGTCGGTCTCTGAGTGCCGTTCTTGTGCACCTATATACATTCACCGGCGGTCGTAAACTGGCGGTATTTATTCATTCACCGGCGTGTATGAAAACGCCGGTGTAGAACCAAAGTATACCGGCGATCAAGGAGCGCTGGTGTATGTGCGTTTATGAGTGCCTGGTTTTCCCTATTTACGAACACCGGCGCGACCAAAAAATGCCGATGTAGTTATATACGTCGGTGTTTATAAAACGCCGGTGTACGTCTGTGCCGTTACAGCTGACAACATTCACCGGCGTGTGTTGGAACGCCGGTGTATCACACACTCCAACAATTAGATTAGATAGACCGGCATTTTTTAAAACGCCGTTCTGGCTATGCCCGTTTATTTTCGATACTCCGCTTTTCCGTTCGATTTCAATTCACAGTTTCATTTACAAAACCTGTAAACTAATTCTCACAACTGATTCAATCAATTTCGTTGCATATTACTGCGCAAACCACAACCAAACACAAGAATAATTAAAGATAATCAAGTTTCACACGTGTCATATCAACGTCCAAATTCATTGATTAATTAACAGTGTCATAATTAACAAATTAATATAGAGACTAACATCCCAAATATCCAAACAAACCAGTCTGACAAATATCCAAAATATCCCAAATTAAAAGTCTGACATAACTCTCATAAAAAAAACCAGTCTGATATAACAACAGCAAGGAGGAGGACATAAGAACAACAACCATACAGCAAGGACGACATAAGAACAGCAAGGAGGACCGCAGATTCATACCCCTCGAGTAGCTTCAGCTCTGATCATCAGAATTTCCTTCATCTGGACGACCGCTCTGTGAAAAAAAAAACAATAGTTTAATTGAACAGTAGACCACAATACAGAACCTACATATTTTTTGAACTTCCAAAAAGAACTACCTGTATCTTAAATTATAAGATCAAAGTGCCAGCTGCAAATAGAATTGTTAATGATATATACAGAGGTAAAATAATTACATTGCAATGCTAAAAATCTAGTACTTAATTTTGTTTTTAAATATATCTAAAATAACAAAACAAATGAAAATTCAGTATCTAACTTGAAACCTTTATATTCTCCTCTGATTGGGAATATCCACTATCTAAAACAGTAAAACAAATGAAAATTCAGTATCTAAGCATGTCCTTCATGGATTGTTCAGACAATCCATGAAACTGTCATCGTGGACGGAAACCAAATATAAGAAAAATAAGAAAAATAAGATAGGGCTCATATCAAGTGTATTTTTAGGGAACTGTCATCGTGGAAGGAAACCAAATATATATAGAAGCCAGAAATGGAAACAGAAAGAAGAAAGGTAGAGACTTTGGATACACCAGGCTAACATAGCGGCATTTTCCTCATCTCTCTCTCATCCTTTGTTTCCCTTCAGCACACGAACACAAAGAGACATCAGCAACAACAGCAAGAGCGACAAGAACAACAATAATAATAAATTATTATGAACAAGATGTCTCTATATGGGTTTCCAGATCTCCACTCGAGCCCACTATTTCTAATCACAGCCCAATTAAGAACATAGACAACATCCACTAAACAATCCAATCATAGCCCAGTCAAAATTTGCCATCCTGGATCTTAATGAAATAAGCTTCATTAACAGTGAAAGAAAATGAGGATGCTAGCAGCATACTTAGTTTGGAAGTGAACCCATTTTTTGTTAAAAAATCATGCCAAAGATGGCAATCAGCTTCATTAACAGTATCTGAAAATGAAAATTTTCATTATCTGAGCTTATATGTTGCTCTACTAATTCACTGTGCCCAACTAAATCTAAAACCCAATTGTTGTGCGTATCCGGAGGATTTTGGCATACGTACCTATAGCATCCTCAGTTCACAGTGAACCCGTTTTGGTCAAAAAAACATGCCAAGATCACAATCAGATGCATGAAAATAAGCTTCACTAACAACAAAAGAAGAAACTGGGGATGCTATGCAGCATACTTAGTTTGGAAGTGAACCCATTTTGTGTTAAAAAAACCTTGCCAAAGATTGCAATCAGGTTACATTAACAGTATCTGAAAATGAAAAATTTTCCATTATCTGAGCTTATATGTTGCTCTACTACTTTTTAAGCCCAACTATATCGCAAAACCCAATTGTTGTGCATATCCGGCCGGAGGATTTTGGCATACGTACCTATATACCATCCTCAGCTCACAGTGAACCCATTTTTGGTATAAAAACAAACATGCCAAGAAGACAATCAGGTGCATGAAATCAGCTTCACTAACAGTTAAGTGAAAATGGGACCAAAAAATAGCTTAAGAAGACCATCAGGTTTGTGAAATAAGCTTCACTAACAGTGAAAGAAACTGGGGATTCTATGCAGCATACTTAGTTTGGAAGTGAACCCATTTTGTGTTAAAAAAACCATGCCAAAGATTGCAATCAGGTTACATTAACAGTATCTAAAAATGAAAAATTTTCCATTATCTGAGCTTATATGTTGCTCTACTACTTTTTTAGCCCAACTATATCGCAAAACCCAATTGTCGTGCATATCCGGCCGGAGGATTTTGGCATACGTACCTATATACCATCCTCAGTTCACAGTGAACCCATTTTTGGTATAAAAACAAACATGCCAAGATGACAATCAGATGAATGAAATCAGCTTCACTAACAGTTAAGTGAAAATGGGACCAAAAAATAGCTTAAGAAGACCATCAGGTTTGTGAAATAAGCTTCACTAACAGTGAAAGAAACTGGGGATGCTATGCAGCATACTTAGTTTGGAAGTGAACCCATTTTGTGTTAAAAAAACCATGCCAAAGATTGCAATCAGGTTACATTAACAGTATCTGAAAATGAAAATTTTTCCATTATCTGAGCTTATATGTTGCTCTACTACTTTTTTAGCCCAACTATATCGCAAAACCCAATTGTTGTGCATATCCGGCCGGAGGATTTTGGCATACGTACCTATATACCATCCTCAGTTCACAGTGAACCCATTTTTTGTAAAAAAACAAACATGCCAAGAAGACAATCAGGTGCATGAAATCAGCTTCACTAACAGTTAAGTGAAAATGGGACCAAAAAATAGCTTAAGAAGACCATCAGGTTTGTGAACTAAGCTTCACTAATAGTGAAAGAAACTGGGGATGCTATGCAGCATACTTAGTTTGGAAGTGAACCCATTTTGTGTTAAAAAAACCATGCCAAAGATTGCAATCAGGTTACATTAACAGTATCTGAAAATGAACAATTTTCCATTATCTGAGCTTATATGTTGCTCTACTACTTCTTTAGCCCAACTATATCGCAAAACCCAATTGTTGTGCATATCCGGCCGGAGGATTTTGGCATACGTACCTATATACCATCCTCAGTTCACTGTGAACCCATTTTTGGTAAAAAAACAAACATGCCAAGAAGACAATCAGGTGCATGAAATCAACTTCACTAACAGTTAAGTGAAAATGGGACCATAAAATAGCTTAAGAAGACCATCAGGTTTGTGAAATAAGCTTCACTAACAGTTGATGAAACTGGGGATGCTATGCAGCATACTTAGTTTGGAAGTGAACCCATTTTGTGTTAAAAAAACCATGCCAAAGATTGCAATCAGGTTACTTTAACAGTATCTGAAAATAAAAAAAATTCCATTATCTAAGCTTATATGTTGCTATACTACTTCTTTAGCCCAACTATATCGCAAAATCCAATTGTTGTGCATATTCGGCCGGAGGATTTTGGCATACGTACCTATATACCATCCTCAGTTCACAGTGAACCCATTTTTGGTCAAAAAAACATGCCAAGATGACAATCAGATGCATGAAAATAAGCTTCACTAACAATAAAACAAAATGGGTTCACTTCAACAACAGCAACAACAGCAAGAGGGAACCAAATATAGAACAATTGGGTTTTGAATGGAGATTGTAGTCATAGATCAATTCTTCATGGAAGAAAAATACGAATAGGGCTCATAGCAAATGTAGTTTTAACTGAAATTGTCATTGTGGAAGGAAACCAAATATAGAAGCCAGAAAGAGGAATGGTAGAGAATGAGGATACACCAGGCTAACATAGCGGCATTTTCCTCATCTCTCTCTCATCCCTTCTTTCCCTTCAGCACACGAACACATAGAGACATCAGCAACAACAGCAAGAGCGACAAGAACAACAATAATAATAAATTATTATGAACAAGATGTCTCTATATGGGTTTCCAGATCTCCACTCCAACTCGTCTCTTTCTAATCACAGCCCAATTAAGAACAATTGTTCACAGTCACTGTTAAAGAAACATATATGCTCAGATTATGGAAATTTTCATTTTCAGATACTGTTAAAGAAGCTGATTTCATGCATCTGATTGCTATCTTTGGCATGATTTTTTAGCCAAAATGGGTTCACTTCCAAACTACGTATGCTGCTAGCATACCAAAATCCTCCAAATCAGTACAACAACACGGCTGAACAATCCTTGTTTGCAGGTCATACAATGTCATCTATACCATGTTATGTGCCAAAGTGGGGTTGGGCATACGATGCAAGGCCGACAAGTATTAGTTGTTTGTGAGTATGCAATAGGGTGCAGCTATGAACAAGGGCTCATATCAAGTGTAGTATTATGGAATGTCAACGTGGAAGGAAACCAATTTAATATAGAAGCCATATATGGAGCCAGAAAGAGGGATGGTAGAGAATGAGGATACACCAAGCTAACATAGCGGCATTTTCCTCAACTCTCTCTCATCCCTTCATTCTCTTCAACACACGCACACAAAGAGACATCAGCAACAACAGCAAGAGGGGGTTGGTCCAACAATAAGTGTAGATTATAATAAACGAGATGTCTCTATTTGGGTTTCCAGATCTCCACTCCAGCCCTTTCTTTCTAATCACAGCCCACTTAAGAAACATAGACGAAATGCTAATAGACGACAGCCACAATGCAGACTCACAAACACTAGTACGTGTCTTTCATGCATTCAAGACCATAATCTCTTTAAAAATACCAATTTTAATACTTACCGATGTTTTTTGACAGTGGGCGGCGTGCTACCCTCACTCTCATATGTTTGACTGCCACTATTATTTAGTGGCTGCTCATCCCCATGGCTTTCGTTGCCATCATTTATATTTACCCTCTTTCCATGCCTCGGCATGTTGTACCTGTCAAGGATTCGATAACTTCCTTAGATATGCAAATTTAATTAATAACATGTTTATAATAACTATCATAAAATTTGTACTTTAGTAGGATTAACAAAAAAACATAATTGTAAAAAAATTAAAAAAATGAGATTTGTAACAGATTAAATTACAACGATAGTTTGGTTCAAATGACACTAAGCATAGTTTAATGTAAATAATACCAAGCAGTAGAAAATAGAAAGATAATTAAACCAGTGTATTAAATTCACAATGAACATATTCGAAATTACAGACATAATATTACAACAAGATTTAAGACATAAAATTACAGACATATAATAAACCCAATTGAAAATCATGTAAACTACAATACGACATCTTCCAGTACATCGCCCTCTTCTCCATCCTTGCGGAGCCAAGTCCTGCAAATTCCAACATCGGTTGTGTTTACATCAAACACAGGAAACTCAGAAGCAATGTAACTGTTCATGTCTTCACCGTCTTCATCGTCTGAAGTATCGCCCAGTTGGAATACATCTCTTGGTTGCATAGGGATAGCCACATACGATTTTGGCAGGGTTGGATCTTCAATGTAGAACACTTGTTGCACTTGGGATGGAAACACAAATGGCTCATGGCTAATGTGTGTACCGATGTGAATCAATTTTGAGAAGTTTACAACTGTGAAGCCAAGCTTGTCCTTGTTGTTAGCAAAATTCCTATCAAACTCAGCCCAATCCCCACGAAATAAGACAACACGGAAATGGCCAAAATAATTCAACTCAATAATATCCGTGAGCACTCCATAGTAGTCGAGATCTCCATCTACAGGCCTCGTGTCCGATTTGGAAGCATAACTTCTAGTCTTAGACGTCACTACCATTCCACTATTTTGAGACTTCAAATTACATTCACGATCCTTAGTACGAAATCTAAAACCATTGAATATGTATGCTCCGTATCTTTTGACCATCTGATAGGGACTTTTGGCAAGTACTTGTATTTCAGATGACGCACCTTCAGGACCCAAAGAATGTACCTATTAATTTTGCGCAAATCGTATCAGCACCATAGAAAATGTAGATATAATAAAGATTAACTTGCATAACTGTAATTCACCTACATGAGATTCAAGCCACTTATGAAATTTTTCATTCATCAGCTTGTTTTGTTCACGTGGTGGTAGTCTTCTTGGTCTAGCCCTTCGTTTGATGTCCCTGACAAATTCGCTAAAAAACAAGCAATTGAAATTAGGAGTAACAAAAGTATCAAAAATATCGAACTCCGCGGTTTTCACTGTATTCGATTTAAATTCAAAAGCAACTTACTTTCGAAATGGTTCCACTGATGCATGATGGTCTAGCACATATCGATGTGCCTGTTCCCACGCTAAGCTATCGAGCTCAAATGCATCAACTTTACCAACAGTAGTGCCAGCGGTATCAAAAAGATATTGAGCACCATCAAGGTTGGAAATGTCTGGATTTCTACGTGGTCTACTGGAAGATGTCTCCACACCAGGCAAATACCTGGAAAAAAAATGTGAGCACTCCTCTGATAGATATTCCTGGGCTATTGACCCTTCAGGATATGCTCTATTTTTCACATAACCCTTTAGCCGGTATAGGTACCTGAACATGTACAATTAATAAACTAAAGCGGATTAGGGGATTAAAAGAAATGAGCTTTTGAAAATTCAATTTCGTAAGATGAATGAATTATTTTACCTCTCAATGGGGTACATCCACCGATAGTGAACAGGACCACCGATTCTGGCTTCACCAGCAAGGTGGATTATCAAGTGAATCATAATAGTGAAGAACGATGGAGGAAATATCATCTCCATTTTACTAAGTGTCAATGCCGCCTGCTGCTCCAATTGGTCCAGATCTTCAACACGAAGCATTCTTGAGCAAATACCTTTATATATGCTACAAAGATCTTTCAGGACAGTAGTGACTTGCTCACACATTGAAGACCTTAGGGCCACAGGAAGGAGATCCTGCATTAGGATGTGGTAGTCGTGTGACTTTAGACCCTGAAGCCTCTTCTCTTTAAAGTTGACACATCTTGCCATGTTAGAAGAATAGCCATCGAGGACTTTAAGTTCAAGTAGTACTTTGCAAAACAACTCCAACTCCGATTTTGATATTGAATAGATTGCAGGAGGTAGGAGTACTTTCCCGTTCGGCAATTCTTCTGGGTGCAACTCATGTCGGATGCCCATTGACTTCAAATCAAGTCGGCTCTTGAGATTGTCCTTTGTCTTCCGATCATCTCCCATAACTGTTCCTATACAATTCTCACCAATATTTTTTCCGATATGCATCACATCTAAATTATGTCACAGTAAGTTGAATTCCCAATACGGCAACTTGAAGAAAATACTCTTCTTCTTCCATGCACCTAAACTCGTCAAGTTTTGATCCTCATCTTCGCCATATAGATCGGTCTCCTCACCTTGCTCCGGCCTTGCCCTTTTCTTGCCCTTTGTCCTGACTTCTGGTTCTTTTCCATATTTGAATTGATGACCATCTACCCGCCTCAAAATATCTGAACCAGAAGAAGACCCAGGAGCATGTTCCCACTCGTCGGTGCCATCAAATGTCGCTGCCTCTGCCCGAAATATATGTGTGTCAGGCAACCATCTCCTATGACCCATATAGCAAAACTTTCTGCCATTGTACAACCACCTTGAACTAGTTTGGTCAGCACAACATGGACATGCATAACGTCCTTTAGTACTATATCCAGATAAATTTGCATATGCTAGAAAATCATTGATTGTCCAAGACAACACGGCACGAAGAGAAAATGTTTCTTTAGCCACAGCATCATAGGTTGGAACACCCACCCACAACTTCTGAAGTTCATCTATTAACGGTTGTAGGTACACATCTATATCATTTCCAGGACCTTTCGGTCCAGGAACTATCATGGACAAAATAAATGAGGACTGCTTCATGCATTTCCAAGGCGGCAAATTGTATGGTATCAACACAACCGGCCATATGCTGTATGTACTACTCATTTGCCTGAAAGAGTTGAAACCATCACTAGCTAGTCCAAGTCTCACATTTCGAGGATCTTCCGCAAAATCAGGATATCTTTCATCAAATTTTTTCCAAGATTGAGAATCAGCAGGATGTCTAAGAATCCCATCATTAGTGCGACCTTCAGCATGCCATTTCATATCAGAAGAAGTTTTCGTAGACATAAACAACCTTTGTAGCCTAGGAATCAGAGGAAAGTAACGCAATATTTTGGCAGGCTTCTTTTTCCTACTTCGCTTAGTAGATCCACTGGCTCCCTCGTCTTGATTTGGTCTTTCTTTCCATTTCGAAGAACCACACACTTCGCAATTCTCCAGACTTTCCTTACCACTCGTGAAAAGCATACAGTCATTTGGACATGCTGCTATCTTCTCATATCCTAGATCGAGAGAACTTAGGAATTTTTTGATTTTATAGGCTGAGTTTGGAATACAGATTTCAGGAAATGCTTCATTCAACAATTCAAGTAGCATAGTGAAGGACTTAGCAGACCACCCGTTTAAACATTTAATCTGAAATAGTCTGACAATGAATGAGAACTTAGAAAATTTGGTGCAGTCGCGGTACAACGGAGTACTAGCATCTTCAAGTAACTTAGCGAAGGATTCTTGCTGCTTATTATTTTCAGGGGTGGGGCCAGACATTTCCTCGTCCACCCCACCACCAATCTGGTTTGTTTCTGTTGACTCATTGTGAACTTCGGTTGTTGGGTTATTGGTGTGAAAAGGAACATTATGAATCCCCATGGCATCTTGTAACAAAGCATGCATCTCATCGGGAACGCTTAAGTCTTCGTTCACTAAGGGCTCAGCTTCATTTTCTAATACAACCGGACGAACAGGAGCTGCCGTATGATCCTCTCCATGACAAAACCACCTTGTGTACCCTTGAAGAAAACCGTTGACAGCCAAGTGTGTATGTACTACGTCACATGTCCTCAGCATACAATTTGTACAGCGGAGGCATGGACAAAGGATTAGGTTGGGATCACGGGAATGTCGTTTGGCAAAGATAATAAAATCTTTAATACCATCACGGTACTCCTTGGATAATCGTGGTTTACTAATCCAACTTCTATCCATTATATCAATAGCACACAGTCTGAAATTAAAATTTGATATATTAAATAGTAATAACAGTAAAATGCATTTTGTATATTAAATTTCACCTATTTGAAAACCATCCCTAGCTACAAATAAATAAACGATATAATCTTTAACTGTAAAATAAAGAAATTGTGGCTCCAAAAAATGTACAAAAAAAAACTACATCTTAACACAATCTACTCTATTCACCAAACCCTAAACGACCTTTTGTGGAAATGATCACAACCACCTTAGTGGTATTTTATCGCACACCCTGTGTTCGAGCATAAAAAAAAATCGACTATAGTCTCCCCTGTATTTGGCTTTCTGTTCAAGGAGATGATGATGGTAAAGGGTATTTTGCTGATGAAGAGGAATCGGCCGAATAATGAGCGCGTCGTGCTGTAACTACGGTAACAAGAAGATCTGATGACTCATGAACTATTCTGTTCATGACTACTAATAATCACTTATCTCATAATAATAATAATAATAATAATAATAATAATAATAATAATAATACTAAACAAAAGAAACAGTAAAAGAAAAATGAAAATGTCCAGTATGTAAGCATATATTTTTCAGAGTGAAACAATTGTTGTACATAGCCGGAGGATTTTGGCATACAGCTATAGCATCCTCAGTTCACAGTGAACCCATTTTGGTCAAAAAAACATGCCAAAATGACAATCAGATGCATGGGATAAGCTTCAATTCATTAACAGTGAAAGAAACTGGGGATGCTATGCAGCATACTTAGTATGGAAGTGAACCCATTTTGTTAAAAAACCATGCCAAGGATTGCAATCAGGTTACTTTAACAGTATCTGAAAATGAAAAATTTCCCATTATCTGAGCTTATATGTTGCTCTACTACTTCTTCAGCCCAACTAAATCTAAAACCCAATTATTGTGCATATCCGGCCGGAGGATTTTGGCATACGTACCTATACCATCCTCAGTTCACAGTGAACCCATTTTGGTAAAAAAAACATGCCAAGATGACAATCAGATGCATGAAAATAAGCTTCACTAACAACAAAAAAAGAAAATGGGGATGCTAGCAGCATACTTAGATTGGAAGTTAACCCATTTTGGTATAAAAAACCATGCCGAAGATTGCAATTAGGTTACTTTAACAGTATTTGAAAATGAAAAATTTTCCATTATCTGAGCTTATATGTTGCTCTACTACTTCTTCAGCCCAACTAAATCTAAAACCCAATTGTTGTGCGTATCCGGAGGATTTTGGCATACGTACCTATAGCATCCTCAGTTCACAGCGAACCCATTTTGGTCAAAAAAAACAAGCCAAGATGACAATCAGATGCATGAAAATAAGCTTCACTAACAGTAAAAGAAAATGAGGATGCTAGCAGCATACTTAGTTTGGAAGTAAACCCATTTTGTTAAAAAATCATGCCTAAGATGGCAATCAGCTTCTCTAACAGTTTCTGAGAATGAAAATTTCCATTATCTGAGCTTATATGTTGCTCTACTACTTCTTTAGCCCAACTAAATCTAAAATCCAATTGTTGTGCATATCCGGCCGGAGGATTTTGGCATACGTACCTATAGCATACTCAGTTCACAGTGAACCCATTTTGGGTAAAAAAACATGCATGCCAAGAAGACAATCAGATGCATGAAATCAGCTTCATTAACAGTGAAAGAAAATGGGGATGCTATGCAGCATACTTAGTTTGGAAGTGAACACATTTTGTGTTAAAAAACCATGCCAAAGATTGCAATCAGGTTACTTTAACAGTATCTGAAAATGAAAATTTCCCATTATCTGAGCTTATATGTTGCTCTACTACTTCTTTAGCCCAACTAAATCTAAAATCCAATTGTTGTGCATATCCGGCCGGAGGATTTTGGCATACGTACCTATAGCATCCTCAGTTCACAGTGAACCCATTTTGGGTAAAAAAAAATGCATGCTAAGAAGACAATCAGATGCATGAAATCAGCTTCATTAACAGTGAAAGAAAATGGGTATGCTAGCAGCATACTTAGTTTGGAAGTGAACCCATTTTGTGTTAAAAAACCATGCCAAAGATTGCAATCAGGTTACTTTAACAGTATCTGAAAATGAAAATTTCCCATTATGTGAGCTTATATGTTGCTCTACTAATTCACTGTGCCCAACTAAATCTAAAATCCAATTGTTGTGCATATCCGGCCGGAGGATATTGGCATACGTACCTAGAGCATCCTCAGTTCACAGTGAACCCATTTTGGGTAAAAAAACAAACATGCCATGAAGACAATCAGATGCATGAAATCAGCTTCATTAACAGTAAAAGAAGATGAAAATTTCCATTATCTAAGCATATATTTTTCTATTAATTCTTCATCTCAACTAAACCATTCATGTTAAGGAAATCAAGATGAATAAACTGAAAAAAGCTGCTTTTTTTGAAAAATAAGGGAAATCAAGAGATCATACCGAAGAAAGAGAGAGGGAGCGGGGCGACGAGGGCGGGGGCATAGGAGAGAGAGAGAGAGCGGGGCGACCGCCGATTCACCTCCAAATAGAGAGAGGGAAGAGGGAAATCGAAAAGGACGAAGGGAAGAAGGAACGATTTTGAAAGGTCGAAGGCCGTCGAAGAGGACGAAGCGGCGGAGGCAAAGGGAAGTAGAGCGAGGAAGGAGGGAAACGAAGCGCCCCTTCCTTTTTTTTTTTTTGGGTTTTGGGAAAATGGCGAGCGAAAGATTAGGGTTCGCGGGTTTTGTCGCAGTTATTCACCGGCATTTTAATTAGACACGCCGGTGAATGTGTCCGTATATTCGCCGGCGTTTATAATAAAAACGCCGGTGAATAATAAACTTCACCGGCGTTTTTAAGTAAAACGCCGGTGAATACTAACATACGCCGGCGTTTTAAATCGACCGCCGGTTATGACCATCCCATCTGGCGCCCAATTCCTACTCGCTCCCTACCCCGGCGCTACTAGTAAAATGCTGGGGAATAATCGCCGGTAAAACCAGTATCTTTTGTAGTGAACCTATATTCGATACTATTGTTATTACATATTATTTGCTAATTTGTTTTGTTATATTCACTTTTCACTATTTATTGCTACTTATTAATTTTAATGCTTTACACTTCTCTAATATGATACATAAACTGACCATTTACATTTTTATTTTATTTCAATTTTTCTTTTTATTATTTTTACATCCTTGGTTACTACATATATCATGTATTTCAACATACTTACTACACATATCATTTTACACTTATATAACTATTTATGTTTATTATCCTAATTTACTAAACTACATAATTATTGTTCTCATTTGTATTTTCAGCCCATGCATATACTTTATACTATTTTTGACTTAATGTTGTAAATCCTTTTCATTACTACTAATTTTATATATTCTATATTTAAAATCTATATATTTATTTTAATATTTTTACATTATAATTTCATTCATAGCTTTTACATCTTATTTTATATCCCGGATTTTAAAACGTAACACCATACTTTATTAAACATCCAACATCCAAGTACATATGGAAGATTACATCTTTCCATCTCCCATTTTTGTGCAACCTGATGTCAAGAGTGCAAATCTGCAGCTAGACATCAATGGAGGCAAACTGCAACTGGATGTCGAGGAGGCAAAGTTTGCAACCAAAAGTTCAGAAGGCAAACTGTAATCGGATGTCGTAGAGGCAATTTTGCAACTTGATATCAAGGAGTGTAACGCCCCGAATACCAAAATACAATAATTCGTAGCTCGACAGGATCTACATTTCACTTCGTACAATTTTACAAGGAATTTAAAACTTTTTATCACAACATTGTTCTTTTACAACAATAACGCAGCGGAAAATAAATAAAGTACAACAAGACAATTTTAACAATTTTGGCATGTAAGTAAACATCAGCATCAAATTCATCTTTACATCTTCCTGTAAGTTCCAAGACCTACATATGAAATGGTGGACACGTCAGTTGCTTACACCGACGCAATATAATAAACAGCGATCCTCTCTATGATGTATTATTACGAAATCTCTTACTTTAACAATCACAAACTTGAATACATATAAAAGTGTAAAGAGTGACTATCATAATCATGTCAGTGTATGATATGACTTAATGCCTAATGCAGATGTTATACTACAATGACACTAATGCACACTTGTTCGGATTCTACGCATCCCAACTACATAGGTCCGAGGACAAGCACATACGTACTCCACATTAAAGGGTTTAATCCTTCGCCATGATAACTATCCAGTAATAAAACAAAGTTTAGACATTCCACGAGTACGGATTCCAGTCCCGAAGATCCACCGCCCGACTATACAGAATTCTCGTCGTGCGAACATCCCACAAGTGTCTCTCTAGCCCCGGTATACACATATACACTGGAGTACGGCCTACTAACCACCCGACTAATTATGATCCCGGAATCCACCGCCCGAACAATCATAATCCAGGATTTAATTAAGGCCCACCTCCATCGCAAGCAACCACAGCCCCAGAATCCACCGCCCGACTGCATCTATAGTCCCGGAATCCATCGCCCGACTATATAGAGGCCCTCCATTTACGTTTGCCAAAGTTTACTACATCTTCACTTAGTACCTATTTCTTAAATTTAAACATGAATAAATAATACCACCTAGAGCTAGTTTACCCTCCACCGGTCTTACACAAAAATACCGAGAATGACAGCCCATATTGGCCACTTCTCAAAAAATCAATTATTCATTTCCATTACTTTTGCCGGTACCTAGGTATCACTAGGCCTCTAGAATCAACATCTTTCCATGTTCAACAACTTGGGGTACTCGAACCCTTATAACTCGTGTTCATGTATTCATAATTCATTCAAATTCTTTCATTCATTCTTATTTATTCATCAATAAGTACAATCTCAACCTATTCATTTTCACAATACACTTTTCATATTCATCAAAACCTTCTCAATACAAGTTAATTTATATTAAAACATAATCTCTTAAAATTCATCATTGAAAACTCATATCATCATTTTCCTTTAATTTATTTTAAACCAATTCCTAACATCATTAACCATATATATATTTTTCTTAAGTTCACATCTCATCTAAGTATGAATATGATCTTTATTTTCCCAAAATATAACTTAAAACAGCGAGAATATATTTTCAATCACCTCGTTTAAGTATCATTTGCAAAACAGTAAATTCAAAGTCAGAAACTGCATTGCATGCTATTTGTAAAAATCATAGAAAATCATATACTCCACAAAACATTACGTTATTTATATCAAAATAAAGGTGTACAAGTCTACTACAATTTCTTAGTTATAAGTTTCCTCAAAATACTGTATCTATAACCCTGAATTCTTCGGAATATACAGTAGGGTCGAAATACTAAAATACTTCCACTGTACAGTCTTGTAAAATTCATATAAAATTCAATTATTTGTGTAAATTTGATTTTTGGGACTTTTCAGAAAGTTTAACGAGTCTACTACAAGTTCTTAGTTCTGACTTTTCTCAAATTATTTTATTTACAATGCTGTATTGATCAAAAACCGAAATGTGTACAGATTTACAGCAACAAGCCAACTACTGACCAGTTTTGAGTTTAGATTTTATTAAAATAGCAAACGACCTCCAAATCTTATGAAATTTTAAAGGGACTTTTCTGACACATACAAGATGCTCCCCAAAAAATTTTATTTCTAGATTCCAACTATTTTATTAGATACGATTTTCTGATGTGCAAACAAAATTCAAAACAGTAACTTTTCTTGGCATGAATTAATAACTTCGTGTACAAATCTATATTCATATGATTTAATCTAATCATGATGTATTACCATGCAATCAAACAACATCAATCAACTTACTTTCATGACAATCTTTCAATTAGCATTCATTTTCATTCTAAATATCATCATTACAATTTAATCACTACTCATATGCATATCAATTTTATACATCAATTTATCTACACATGCATGATACTATAATTTAGAAAGTTCAAGAAGACACCCACCTCAATAAAGATTCTAATGTAGAAGAAAAGTCCTAGAAGTTGCTCCTAGCTCCAAGAATGGGACTCTCTTCTTCTCCTAGCAAGCCTTCCTTCCTCCAAGCAAGTACTCAAATAACTCTCCTGTTCTTTTCCTCTCTTTCTTTTCTTATCTTTCTTATCTTTTCTTTTCTTTTGACTTTTGGTGCAAGATTTCATGAAGAAATGGGATGGTATTTATAGGGTTTGAGAAGACTCTTCTACTACCCAAATTAAGTGTTTAAATTCATAACCTCCATAATCCCCTTCACTAATTGCTCACTCACCATTACTACCACAAACTCCCAACTCTTCTTCTTCCTTTATGAATTGGTCAAACCTTGGATTTTCCACATGTGCACACTTCTCATTTATTTAGTTGTTATTTATTTGATTGTACATGTTACATGACAAGTGTAGGATAAAAAATGTTTATTAAAAATGTAAATTAACTAATTGACGTTTAAATTTTCTAATGGGCTTTATATGATATTTAGGCCTTTGGGTTTTATTAAAAATAAATAAACAAAATTAGAAGAAAAAGTATGCATGACATCTTAGAAAATTTAAGAAATAAAATGCACATAAAATTTTACGTGCAAAGCACATGCCAAAGATTAAAAATTAATTTGAGAGAACGAAAAGCTGTCAAAAATACAAAACATTTATATTTAATAATGTTACAGATATTTCACGTAACGGAATATTTACGTAATCGACACGTGTATTGAAAGTATGTGCAATGTACGTAAAACACAAAGATTAAAATAAATGTTTGAGTTGGCTAAAAATAGGATTGAAATGAGTTTTCAGAAAACGGAAAAGAAATAAATAATCTATATAATAAAACACAAAGAAAGCTAAAAAGTGGCTCTCCTTCAATCCCCCCCAAAATTAAAGGCCCCAGATCTAACCTCACAAAACACATTTTTCCCTCCAAAAGTTTTCCCCCCCAAACTCAAATTCAAATCCCCCCACCCAAAACAACTCCTTTATTTATTTAATTATTTCTCTCTCTCTCTCTCTCTCTCTCTCTCTCTCTCTCTCTCCTATTCAAAAAATTAAGAAAATAAAATTTTAATTTTTTTTAAAAATATTAAAAATTAAAAAACTTAAAAACTTAAAAACTAAAAAAATTAAAAATTTTTAAAATAATTCAAAAAATCAAAAAAACAATCAAAAACTTAAAAAAAATTATAAAAAATTTTAAAAATTTTTTAAAATTTTAAAAAATTAAAAGAATTTCAAAAAAATTTTAAAAATTTTTTAAAAAATTATAAAATTTATAAAATTTATAAAATTTTAAATTTTGAAATTTTGAAATTTTAAAATTTTGAAAATCTCTAAGTAAATCCAAATCCAAATCCAATGTCCAACCCCAATCAAGAGGTCGTCGCCGATATCTGATCCGCTACTGATCCCGTATCGGTGACTCCTCTCCACCAAATCGAGCGCAAATATCAAGCGACTCCGTATCGGCGACTCCCCTCCGCCGAATCAAAAGCCTCTATATGCGATGCGACGACTCTAATTTCATCTCATTAACCGAATTCTCATCCTAATTTTTAATTTTGTGTGTGCAGGGGATTACTTAGTTTTTTGCTGACTCGAATTTTGTGTGTGCATGGGATCTAAGTTCAGAGAGATAAGATTGTTTTATTTTTGGGTTTAAAATTTTTTAATTTGGTAATTTATTTGATGACTTTTTTTTTGGTTTTGATTTAAGGTATACGCAAGTGAGAGATGGATTATTTGGTGACCTCAATTTGGGCTTCCAAACCATAACAGGACAGGTAAGCTGACCAGCAACCTAAAATAACTTGGCAATTATGCAACATTAATTTTTTTACTACAAGAGAAAATACTATCTTGAATTGTTTCCTTCACTGGTTATTAGAAACCATGGATAACATAACATATAAGAACTTTTAGTGTATGTTTGGATATATAGGATTGGGATGACTGGAGTTTACCAGCGAAGGGTGCAAACTCTCCACTCAAGAAAGACAACTAAAGTAAATTTGTTATTTATCCATTTTGAATTTTTTTTATAAAGGTGCAATGGGGAGACAAAGTAGAGATAAAAGAAATGATTAGCTTGGATTAGAGTTTTGAGAACTTCATATATTTCATTTTGGTTGAAATAATAACAAGAGGTATTTCAATTGCAAACTGAGTTTCAGACAAACAAATATTTAGATTATTGGTATTGTAGATACCTTCACACCTGCACTCGCGTTACCATTGTATTTAGACATGCTCATAGTGGTTATGGCATTAGAGTAAGCTTTATAAAACCTATATGATAATGTCCTTGCATAACTATTACAAGCATCTAAAAGTGATGCTGAAGTTAAAAAAAACTCTATGCAGTGTTTCTAACAACATATATGCATTCCAGGTAAGTTCAAGCTAATGATCAAGAAGGCGATGTTTGAGCTTAAATGTAGATATACTACTTCCTCATATAATATGTTTGCTACTTCAATTAATTTTCTAGAGCACCAAAACTATTTTATATAATCAAACTAGGTGCATCATTCCGAAGACGTGCCGTAGGCACGTGTCAACGGGCAAACCTAGTCATAATATAAGATACGTATGACATTTATATAAAAATATGCTGCGAATATTACTCGTAACGCGTACAAAATACATGTGCGTAACACACGACGGTAAAATTGTTATTACTCAATTTTGCGGGGTTTTATAAGGAGGCAAGTCTGCAGTTGGACACTAACGAGGTGGACCCACAACAGAAAAAGATTTTCTACCTTAATAACCCTTACTGTTATTTCTACATATATTACTTACCAATATTTTATTTTTGTACTAGTTTATACCATTTTATAATGTTCTACAACCTAGCATTAAATTAATTACTTTATTGTTTACTCGGGTTTCTATATATATCCTACTTGCGTATTTACTATTTGAATCGTTACATGAGTTAGCATTTCATACCACTTCATCGTATTTTATTTTGCTACTAACTTATCTTAGATTTGGTGACTGCTCATCTAACAAAAAAAAAATCTTATTATTTATACTTTTATTTACGATCCATAATTTATTTCTATATAATTATTTTTTGTATTGTTACAATAACATGTTATTAGTTTTTCTACTATAATGTCTTGTTTTACTCCTACAAACCACTTATAATTTTCATATCATAATATTGTTTGTTTCACCATATACTTTTATGTCTATGTACGTATATAAATATTGTATGTTGGTTTTTTTGCTCTACTTGACAATTTGAAAGTATTTTTGATATATGCCAACCAATATTCTATATCTTTAATTTTATAATTATTGTAATTACCTTACAAATTATTTTATGATATTAACTTGTTATACAGAATTATTTTAAATTGTCTATACTTTTAACTAAATTTCATGCTATTATATTTTTCAAACTTTTATCGAATAGTCTTCTCTTTAATTACTAATTTAATTTTATCTCGTAACATATAGTACTAGTTCAATTTGCGATTTTTAATTATTCTACTGCTTTTTTTTTTTTGATAAACTTTGATTACCAAGCCCGTTATAAAAAAAAAACTTTGATTACCAAGCCTACTAATAATTTATCTATCGACTATTCTTATCTTTATTCTTTCCAATTGCTTTGTGTTTTCAAGCCCTTTCACAATTAATGACTTAATTTATATTTTCCTTTTACCTAATACTTTACATATATATTATTTTTGTATGAAAAATTATCTCGATCTATCCTATCTTTTATGATCACATTTCTTTTCTTATGTTATTTTACTGGTTTTCTTGTTCCGTTCTTATAAATTTTGATGCTCATAATTTTCTTATATAAGTTTGCTTTTTTTTCCACATTGCATATTTTTAAACTACATTTATTTTCTTAATGTTTGTAGTTTTCTGTACAATAATGATATTTTTCTTTGGTGTGTACGAAATAAAACTTTTACCCTACTAAGTTCTGAGGACAGAACTGTTCTAAGGGGAACTGTTCTAAGGGGGGAGTGTAACACCCCGAAAAATTGAGTTATGACAATTTTACCCACGGGTGTTACGCACATGTATTTTGTACTGTTACGAGTAATATTCGCAACGTATTTTACATAAATGTCATACGTATTTTATATTCCGATTATTTATATATTTTCAGTTCTCTCAAAACTCATTTTTATCCTATTTTGAGCCAACTAAAATATTAATTTTTATCTTTTTATTTTTACGTGTATTGCACGTGTTTTCAATATACGTGTCGATTACGTAAATTTTACTGTTATACGAAATATCCGTAACATTATCAAAATAAATATTTTTCGTATGTTATATTTTAATTATTTTTCCTGTTAATCAAATCTATTTTGTACTTATTTATGTCCATCGCACATAAAATTTTATGTGCATTTTATTTCTAAAATTTTCTAAGAAGTAAATCACATTCTTTTCTTCTCACTTTATTTATTATAGTTTGTATTATTTATTTTATAAAACATCATGGGCCCAAAATTGCTTTTAAAGCCCACAAAAATTATTTAAATGAAAACCTACACATAACTTGTCATGTAGAATACCCACTTTATTCAAAAAATATATATATAAATTGTGTGTGTACACAAATCACGTGCATGTGCACAGGTGCAATGTAACACCCCAAATTTATTATTTTTTTTTTTTTTGAAAACTAAGTCTCCAAATTCAATTCCTTCAATTTCTATATCACTTTAATCATAAACTAAGAAAGTTATATTTCAGGGAAAATTTTGACAGAGTCTCCCCTGTAAATTTTGCTCCGAAACACAAAAAGCTTACGGAATTCTGCTCAAAATTCCGTAGCTCACAATCCACATAATATTTTCATGGGCTTCCCAGGCCAAAATGAGCAGATACACACAGGCAATATAATATAATGCTCTGGGGGCCAAACGGATTATCAAATATCAATTAAAAACTATAAATTTCCTTGAAAAACGAGGTAAAATTTTAGAAAAATCCTTGTAAAACCTACCACAGAGCCCGGTACTCCACAACGAGATGGATACGGGTTACAAACATACCACTCCACCTCACACCATACTCATCATCGTCATATACATGCTTATACACCCATAATACAATTTAGATCATAAATTTTACTATTCCGATAACTAAATAGTACAAAGTTTTAAAATAAAAATTTATCCTACCAATCCACGCCTCACCTCTGCACTGATGAGAACCTGCAACAGTGGGGGACCTAGGGTAGTCCTCAGACTCCCCTAACCCTCCAAATACTAAGGGGTCAGCCATTTCTGGTGTGAGTATAGTTATTAATCTAATAACAAATTAAAATAGTATAAAGAAAATAATTTAAACTTACAAATACAAAGTTAAGATAATGCAACCTGAATCCTGAACACAACAACATCATCAATACGACGATATATCAATACTTTCCAACCTACATTCAACTATATAATTATCCATAACTTCACACATTTCACTATATGCTTCACGTCAACCACATATATATATCCTTATCTTACATTCGCATAATATGAATATTCATCTTTCCACACTTATCGTCATATCTGCATTTCACTATTTATATTAATATAACTACATGATGTTATTACATCATTTCTCCAACTCTATTTAGCCATGCGCTTTATTTACTTATATTATGTCATCAACACACACATTCATCCTGGAAGTTGTGCCAAGGCAGGTAGTTCCCACCATTTCCACGGAAATAGCGGGCGAGTAGTTCCCCGACACACTTCCAAGGTACACAAACTCATATCACAACATACTTTCTTTAATAACCATTTTCATACCCAATCTCATAATACAGGTATTTATTTTATTGTGTTATAATAAGTATCACATCATAAACATATGCATCTATTCTCTTAATACCACCTTCCTTCATGCCTTATGACATAAATACCACATCTCATTGCCCATGCGATTTACTCACATTTCATCACATCATTAACACATCATTAATTAGAATACTTATACTCATTGCATTAAAACCATGTTTTATAGCTCATTCACATCTCAATATATCACTTTAGTAATTTCTCATTCTTATAAACAATAAATCTTATTATCATTTTCACTTAATCCCCAAACACAATCTGGGGCCACAACATATCACACCCCATAGCCGATAGCTTGGGTAATAATCACCGCATCCCAAACACACAGTTTGGGTAATATCACATCACATCTCAAGCCGATAGCTTGGTTATTAATCACTTCAATCACTTATCATCTTCACTTTACTTTATTTCTCATTTCCATCAATCATTACCACTATTATAACAACTCACCCCGCGAATTATGCCAAGGCAGGTAGTTCCCACCATTTCCACAGAAATAGCGGGCAGGTAGTTCCTTGACACAATTCCAAGGTACAACTCACATCAACTGTATTTTACTTTAATGATCACACACATAATACCATTACTTCGTATTATTCATAAGAACACATGTCTCTTCTATTATTATCATTTTAAATTAACCACGCACTGCATTTATCACTTCTTTTCATACACTAACTCATAACTCATTTTCTTTCACATTTACTTCATTCACAACCACTTTCTTTCTCATCCACAATTCACATTCTACTATCCACTTTCTTTACTATCACATTTATTATTAACACTTAGTTATTTTATTAGTTTGTCGACCAGTGAGCCACAGTATCCCAACATACTGAAAACCGACAGCCCAGTAAACACGCGGTCCGATGCTCACACAGAGTCTTACTCGTCCGAGGCTACGTCTTCCTCCTAGCCGAACTAGCGAGGGAAAAACCACGCCCCAAGTAAACTGGGTACTTCCTCGCGACGTCTGTCATCAAGGGAAAAACCATGCCCCAGGTAAACTGGGTACTTCCTCCCAGCCGATAGCCAGGAGGGAAAAACCACGCCCCAGGTAAATTGGGTACTTCCTCGCGACGGCTGTCATCGAGGGAAAAACCACGCCCCAGGTAAACTGGGTACTTCCTCCTAGCCGATAGTCAGGAGGGAAAAACCATGCCCCAGGTAAACTGGGTACTTCCTCGCGACGGCTGTCATCGAGGGAAACCGGGCCTCAAGCCGATAGCTTGGGCGATAAAATCCACGCACCCCAAACATAGTTTGGGTCCACTATTTCCAAGTCGATCCTTGGGCGTTAGGAGGTCTAGCCCAAACCCCCAGGATTGTTGTAGGTACTGGTCAACAAAACCATTTGTTATTAGCATTAATCATTTCATCTTTTCAGCTTACTTTATCAACACACACATTTCACTTATGAATTTAATAATTGCCACACCTTGACTTTAATCACAAGAATTAATAACATATTTTATTAACACGTACCATCTTATCTTTTATCTTACCCTTTTAATGCATATCCAGTGTCCACAATATTAATCATCACATCATTATACCACATTATGCATACATTCTGTCATTCAACATATAAAACCATCATATCATATCAATGCATATTATTAATGCGCCAAGATTATAATAGTAATAAAAGAACTACATTATGTTATTCCATATCGTAAAAGTATCAAAATGTATACTTCATCACATTATAATATCCATTATTACCCATTAATTCACTTCGAACATAATTATAATGTAACCATATACCCACTTACTAATTTCATCAATTATCACATCCCGAGTCAATATCATGATATATATATATATACACAATATACACCACCCATACGGGTTTCCAAAAAAAGGGGCCAAAATCATTTATTTCCTCTAATTAAATCTCATAATATCCAATTGTAGTATACTAGCTCATACATCATGTTTTATATAAGTAAAATCACCTATAAGGGCTTATATGCCCCAAAACATGCACAAAACGGGCACTATAATTACACGGATTTTCGAAACATGATCACAATCACCAATTTCATCTAATTACATCTTATAACATCCATCGATAGCATGCTAGCCCATACACCAGGCTCCGCATATACCCAATTGCCTATATCGGCCTATATACCCCAAAAACATGCACAAAACATGCACGGGATAAATATATGCATAAACGATTTAATATATTTAATTTTTATACTTCAACATGTCACATTAACCCATAATATAGGTTTTGTATACTTAAAATAGTCAATTTCCTCAAATATCACAAAAACTCAGTTTTGGACCCTTAAAAATCCGTATTTTTATTCAAAATCAGTTTTTAATATAACTTCTACGAAATACATCACAAAGCCACGAAATTCAGCCACAATATAAGATATTTACAAATACAACATACTCACCTGACGGATCGAGCAAACGATGTCCCACGTCCGTCCTGTAGCCAGTCGAAATTCGACTTTTTCCTCCTAATTGAAAAATTATAGAACCGATTAGTTTAAAGCTCAAAACTCAACCTTCGGACCTCCAAATTTCAATCCGTCTTCACCCACGCCTCACAAATGACATATGTAGGTGAGCTACATTGATAGATTTCGAATTCGGGTTCTAATACAAATACTCCCTTATTGATCGGAGGCTTTCTAATAAGAAAAATTCATATTTTCTAAATTCCTTAATCTCCTTTGTCCTAATCTCACATATTAGGGTTAATAATAATAATAAGACTCAACTACACCTCCGAACCCATCAAATTCTCACATAAATCTCGCTCGGGCATTTCATCGAACACCCGACGTGCACTTTTCACCTATAGTCTATTTCACTCAATTTAATTGAGCTTAAGCCTATAAAAATCATCCTAAATTTATATTAATCCTTACATAATACTCTACACCCTCATATGCATTTTCTACAATTATTTGGATCGAGTTTTCTACCCGATTTCATAAACTCCATAATTCGAGTTTATGCCAAAATCACCACTCCCCATTTTATTCTAATGGCTCACTACAATTTTTTTTTTACTACCATACAAGGGATAATTCTCATGTATATAACTCTATTTTACAAACCCAAAATCCTAATTTATCAACAACTTACAATTTTTCTAACCATCTACCAATTCCTCCAATCTACCACTTCCAACCTCTCTAAATTTATCTATTATAATATTTCTACTCAATAAAACTAACCACACTTAATTTTATACAATAAAATAAAAAGGGATATACCTTCCCAAAATCCTTTCCAAAAACTGACGCTACCACATTGTAGAGAACTGCCCAATTAGTCATCCCCTTGATTTAATTCGAAAACGGCGGAGAAATGGGTTGGATTTGGGCGGGAGAGAGAGGGGGCCGAATGTGGGGTTCTTTTGGATCGGAAGAAGGAAACGGGAAGGAAAGGAAAAAGGAAGGAAAGAAATAATTGGGGAAGGGTTATTTTGGTAATAAATTTAATAATAATAATAATAATATGGTATATTCACATATGAGCCCTCCAAAACCAATATATTACAAATAAACCCTAATTTTTTTCTATCTTAATACAAACAATACTAAATACATTAAAATTAGCTGATAATAATCCCCCAAAATTATAAAATAAAATGAACAATATTTATTCACATAAAATCTCAACTCATGGCCCAAATATATCAATAATACCAATCTGTCACAATTATTTATACCAATACCAATATTGAAAATAAATAAAATGAGATATCACTTAAAATAATTCTCACCCTTACCAAATATATATAAAAACGAATATTTTCGGTATTTTAAAATCTGAGGTTTTACATGCAATGTGCATACTCCATGGGTTTGGCCGGCTGTGCATGAGAAGTGGGGAGAGAGAGTGGCGTAGTGGGTTATTAAATGGGTGATTAGTTATTCTAGCCACTTAATTACCCTATAATTACCCCCCATCTAAACCATTCAATACACAAAGTTAATCAAAAAAAAAAGTCAGAAGAAACCAAGTTTAGGTTGTTGGCTTTCGGGATTAAGTTGCTGGCAATTTTTGGGCTTGGCTTTTGGGATTTTTGGAGCTTTTTTGAGGGGTTATTGCTACTAGAACTCTTCTATTAGGTGGGTGTTTCTATATACTTTCTAATTTATAGTTTAATTATATGTTTAGGAGTTTTATATTAAAATTGTAGATGTAATTGCATAGTTTATCATTTAGATTTTGATGTGATGCATGTTGTAGGAAAATTTAAAATTCTATTGAATGATGAATGAAATGCATGATTAATGGAGAATTTATGATGTAGATTTTATGATAAATAAAAATTTAAGTTATGCAAATGATTATATGCGATGTCATGCAAATTTTAATTTAGTGTGAGTAGATTTTGTAGACAAATTGTGAAGGAAATTGAATTGTGCATGAATTGAATTGATTATAAAAATTTTGGGGGAAAATTTCCCATCATGTTAACTGGCATTGAAAAGAGAAAAAGAGTATGAATGTGTTGTAGAGTAATATTTTATAATTTAGTAAAGGCATATGGTGTTTGTAATGTCTCAAATTACTACCAACTTTTAAATTGTGTAGATTCACCATCTTACATGAACACTCAGAATGATTTTGTTACTGGATATTTTAAATTGTGTGGTATGAGGCAATAAAATTTATGTGATGAATCGAAGTCGTTTTGAATGTTGGAATAAACCAAGATTTGATACTTAAATAATTTAACCCCCATATAGTCAGTTTAGTCGTTGTGCTTAGTGGCTAGCGCACGCGCCTGTGCGCTAGGCACTACCACAGGGTGGCCTAAGGTCTATGTGGTTCCGGGTTCGAGTGGCTTTGTGGGCTCTGTTGTGTTTTTGAACTTTTTTTAAGGTTAGTGAAGAGGAAAGTTTGGGTATTTAAATAAATCAAAGCTATATATGGTTGAGATCTGAGCTTCGCTCAGTGGGTAGGTGCTTTGTTGCCATGCTGTTGGCGCTGGTTCGAGCCAGGGGGTTTTGCTGTTTGGGGAAAAAATATTTTTTGGGGAATTTTGAGTTTTTAAAAGGAGTGAAAACTTCATAAAATTCATAAAATGTTAACAGAGTAATTTGGGAGTTATTTTCCACTATTCTAAAGATATTTTGATGAATTAAGAGGCATGATATGTTCATTGCAAGTTGGAGTTCAAATTCAAAATAAATATGGTTGAAAATATTAAAATTATTCTTTTCGAAATTTAAAGGCAAAGTTTGAATTGGAAAATCAAGAAATTTACGTGATGATTTTAAAGGAGCTTTGATGCTAAAATTAAACGATGTTAGTTGAAGAAAAGTGTTGCTTTGAGATATAGATTATTCGTTTGGAAATGGTTAATTTTGAAGAAATGAGTTTCGAGATAATTTTGGAAGTGATTAGTTTGTTTGTTAATTAAAAAGTTGTTTATGAGAAATTTAATTTGGAAATTATGGTTGAATAAATTACAAAAGTTGAACACTTCATGGACCAAGAAAATTTGTTGGTTAAAAATTGAAATATTGTTGTTGAGTTTGGATATTACCTATTTGATCTCTAGAATGAGATAGTTGTTGAAATCTAGAGGCTGGGCGAGACCCTAGTGACCGGCAATTGTTATTAATGAGATTTTGAGTAGTAACCAGTGTGGGTTGACTCTCTCTTTGAGAAGTAGCCAGCGTGGGCTGACTTTCTCTTGTGTTGGTTTAAGTCTGGTAGGATATGCTAGCTCTAGCTTGTGATGATTTTAACTAAACTTAAGGACAGACACTTGTGGGAGACATGATGAAATAAGGGCAAACGTGAGTTATAGACTCCAGAATGATCCTTGGAGAGAGACAGTCCCCAGTATTCCTGGACGATGGATGTAAGGGCCACAGAACGATCCACGGAGCAGAAATGATCTCCAGTATTCTGGGATGAGAGCGACGCTCATGAAATATTTGTGCAATGAGGGCTCCAGAATTATCTGTGGAGTGAGACAATCTCCAGTATTCCGGGACTATGGACGTAAGGGCCACAAAATGATCCACATAGCGGGATTGGTCTCCAGTATTTCCAGGCCGAGAGCCAATACTTGCAAAATGTCTACATCTTATAGTAGTCATAGTAGTAGGTTGCATGGCGAGGAATTTAACCCTATAATGTAGAGTACGTAGGTGATTGCCCTTAGACCTACGTAGAATGGGATGTATAGAACCTGAACAAGTATGCATTAGTGTCATCAAAGCGTAAACACCTGCATTAGGCATTAAGTCATTGCATACACTGACATGTTTAGGATAGTCACTTTTCACATTTTGTTTTACATTCAAGTTTGTGTTTGCTAAAGGAAGAGAATCGTTATATTACGGCATAGTGAGGATCGCTGTTTTATAATATTACGTCAGTTATATGCAACTGATGTGCCCACAATTTTTCAGTGCAGGGTTTGGATTGGCAAAAAAACACAAGGATAAATTGATGCTAAAGATTGCTTTCATATTTAAGTTGTTGATTTTTAAGTGTATTTATCATGTTGTATTTATTTAATTCCGCTGCGTTGATGTAAAAGAACAATGTTGTATGCAAAACTTTTAAATTCCTTGTTAAATTGTACAAATTTGAAGTAAAAGATCCTGTTGTGCTACGAATTACCGTGTTTTGGAATTCGGGCGTTACAGATTTCTCGTCCAACGATTTTTTTTTTAAAAATAATTGTGGGACGGGAAATCATTTCCTGTCCCATAGACTTTTTTCTTAATAAAACCAATCTGACGGGAAATGATTTTCCGTTCGACGATTTATTTTTAAAAAAATTGGGACAGGGAATCATCCCCCGTCCGACGATTTTTAAAAAAAAATTATTGGGACGGGAAATCATTTTCCGTCCAATGGGTTTTAAAAAAAAAAACAAGCGACGAAGAATAATCTTTCGTCGGCTATTTTTTTCAAATTTCTATTTCGTCTGTCAAATTTAACGGACGACTGTTCATCTAAAACCCATTTTTTAGATTTATAGCCAACAACTACAGATTCTCTAATATAGTTTAGGTGTATTGATCATTTTCTATATCAGGAAATTTTAAAAAGAGAAGATGACGATCATGTGGGGGGTCATTTGATTGATTAAGGAGTTCCTTTAAACAAAAAAAAATTATAAAAAAAAATTTTTTGGGAAGGGGGAGGGCGAGGGGGGGGGGGGGTTTCATGTCTTTTACTTTAAGAAAAATTTCATCAAGATGGAGAGGAAATTAGGACGGAGAATTTTTTGTGAAAAATCTATCAAAAAGTTTGCAAGTGATGACAGAAGCTTCCAAATTGGTAAAGAAGACATCAAGTTGACTGACTTGCATATACTCCCTCCGTGCCAAACAATAAGACACTGTTTGGTTGGAGGGGAATGGAGGGAAGGATTTTATTAATACTTGTTTGGTTCAATTTTTAGGAGGGGAGGGGAGGGAAATGGGGGGGTGCAACACCCCCCTTGAGCCAATTTTGGCTCCCCTCCAAAAGTGGGGGAATTTGGAGAGAAGAGAAAATAGGGCTAATTTTTTAAAGTGGCTGGACTAAATTGCCCTTTAGAATCATATTAGGTTATTGCTTCTTTCGGGTGTGAAAATGATTCGTAGTGAGGATTTTGCTTAAATTGCAAGGCATGGAAATATGCAATGAGTTGTACATTTCCTTGGTTCTAATGACATTGAGCTATATTTTTGGTTTAGTGCACTAGAGTTGAAGCTGAAATTGCCATCAGATTTCTCATTGTTTTTTCCATCCATATTATTTTGTGTCACTATTTTAGCGATTTTTCTTTACAGTTTTCCTTTTGTCGCTTACTGTTCAAATTTCCTTCATTATCTTTCCTCATCACAATTCATAATGGGAACCTAGTAGACATTTTAATGATGTTCGTGTTTTCATAATTTGTAATCGCTGTGAATACTGTTGGTTTTATTCTGCTTGACTATCATAATCTTAAAAGTTTTTTTTGTCAAAAATTTTTGCGAATGATCATTTTGTGTTGTTCATTATGCGAAATGTGTACTTCATGAAAGGAAATGGAATAAAAAAGGAGAAATTATGAGCAATTCTTGCTTCTTGCTTTATGTACTGAAATGATACCCTCCTAAAGATTGAATGATGAACTAGAAAAAGAAGAAAAAAAATTCTCTAATTCGTTGTTGTTTCAATTCTTATTGTATGAAGTGGTTGTATGAATTTCTTATTATATGCAAAAGGGTATAAAAGTAATTTTATTATAAAATCTATTTCCTCCCCTTGTGAACCAAACAAGAAAATTATTATTTTTCCTCTCCTCCCCTCCTTTGAACCAAACAGAGTTTTCATTAAATCCCTCCCTTCCCTTTCCCTCCCCTTCCCTCCCCTCCATTAAAATCCCTCCCCTCCCCTCCCCTCCCCTCTTTTGAACCAAACAGACCCTAAGTCGTAAGTTTTTTTTTTTTTTCCAAAATGTAAGTTGTTTAAAATTTTCAACACAATATCTATACACTCCTAATCATTCACTAATTAACTACTTTAACCAAACTATTAATTCTACCTTTGAGAGCTTAAATTTGGAAAATAAAAATGATAATCTAATTAGAGGGCATTTTTTAAGTACGCTAATGATAAAGCTAATTAATAGGTTTAATTAATAGGTTTAATTAAGAGGGTTACTTATTTTCTAATGCACTAATTTATGTGTTTCTTAAAAAATGTGAAAACTTTAAACAGTTTACATTTTGGAATAGAGGAAGTGTTAACCATCATGCCATGCCTGGACCCACATTTTTGCAGGCTTAAGAACAATATAAATAAAAGATGCATAGGACATTGCCATCGTTTATCACGATTTAGATACTTTTGCTAGACATGAATAACATTTATTCTAGTGAAACTTGTATTAATATCTTTCCTAACTAGCAAGGTAACTAAAAGCATGTATTTCATCTCGTTTTGAGCTGAGTCAACATTTTAGGAGCACATGATCTCACCGCGGATACATCCATATCTCTAATCTCTAATATTATAATGGAAGAAAGTTTTAGTGTCATTTGTCATTTTGTCATTCTACCAATATGTATAATGCACGTACATAACTAATATAAAAAGGGTTTTCACTTCAGATTCTCTCTACGACAGAGATTTTATTTTATTTTTGAAATTATTAAAACTTGCATCGAACTGATAAATTACTAGTATGACATTAAGATAATGAGGAGATGGTGATTGGCCCCCATATTAACAAAACCTCCCTCCTCCCTCCAAGCGTTGTTAGAGGGTGCTATTATTGCTGCCTTTCTGTATTTATTCCTCTCTTGCCGAGATGCATGATGTTGCTTTTATTCCTGCATTTGTTACATTCATGTACTTATTATTATTGTTTTGTTCTTTCGCATATTGCATGGGCTTCTTTCAATATATTGTCAGCAGAGGTTTTGCGATTTTTTTTCCAAATTGTCCCACTTTTTGAAAGTTTTTTTTCCAAACTGTCCTATTTTTTAAAAAAATTTCCAAACTGGCTTACTCGCTTTCTGAAAAAGCGAGTGTGGTTAAAACCTCATTGCTTTTGCAGAAAGCGAGTGTGAGGCTTTTGATTTTCGAAAGCCTACACTCGCTTTATGAAAAACCGATTGGGTTTTAACCACACTCGTTTTTTCAGAAAGCAAGTGTCATTCAGGCCTTAGTGGTCAGTGGGTGCGCTTTAGTCATGTTACTATTCATGGGCGGAGAAGTTGGTCTTGGGTTCGAGTCTTGGTAGGCTCTAAGTTTTATAATTTTTGATTGTTTCCTAATAACCGAGAGCAAGAACTTAAGAATTTAAGCCTCAATTCATATTGGTTAGTCATTCAGGCCTTACTGATCAGTGGGTGCATTTTAGGGTTGTTACTGTTCATTAGCGGGGTTGTTGGGTCTAGGTTCGAATCCGGCCTTTCCCACTTTTTTTTATTTCGTTTTTTTGAGTTTTTCGTGAAATAAAAGTTGGAAAAAAAAATTATAATTCCTTATAAATTAATTAGATTTTATAAGATCTGTTTCTACAATTCAACTTAATTTGGAGAATTGAATGTGATCTTTATATCAAAATATGAAATTGAAGAGCTTGATAATTATTATAAGAATGAAAACGTGAATTTCTTTGGCTTAATAAATAATTTCCTTTGGCTTAACTATAAGCGAGCTTGATAATTATCAGGTTTTTCATCCCAATACGTATCATAATATATGTGTCCAGGGTCATGAAATTCCATGCGTTCAGCACAAAGTCCGTGCATATATCTTCACGTGATTCTGAAACTTGGCATTTCTTTCCTAACCATGATTAAATAGATCACATCTTAAAAGTGCAACAAAGAAAGTTATTCACTTCCTCCGTCCCAAAATGTATATCGTTCTTGGTTTCTACAGTTATTAACAAACTCTAAGAACCTGTTAATCACAGCTATTGAATGAGGTACTTATAGAAAGTTTCACGAATGCCCTTTTTTACAATTTGTTTGATGAAAAACGAGTTGTCACTCAAGGGCGAAACTGGTAGCTAGTAAAAAATGATGGATGAATTTCTCTTTTATGGCTCCGATACCATAAAAGGAATTAGAGATTGTAATTTTCAACCTGTAGCTTTCTATTTCTATTGACCTTCTTACCCAATATATATTATTACATGATTTAGTTGTTACTGTATCATTAGTATCATTAGTTGTTACTGTATCATTACAGTTTTTGCATGGTAAGAGAGAACTATTTTCACATTTTTTCATTCTTATTTATATATATCTTAAGCTAATAAGCATATCCCATCTCTCCTTTCTCCATTTTGAAATAAAGAAAGGAGAGCAAAAGTGATAATTAACATGTGCAGCCCACATCAAATATCAAAACAGAATTAATTTAAAAAACCCAAATAAAAAACTTTCTTCCACCACGTCTCCCCAAACCCACAAACCCTAATTCTCCCTACCCCAGAACCCACCCAAATCTCCTCATCCGCCCATCCCTACCCGCCACCCATCGTTGCCTCCGCCCTTTCCTACCTGCTGCCCATTGCTGCCTCCCCCCCTCCCCGCGTCCGTAGCTACCCTCCATCGGCAACCATCACTTCGCCGTCGCCGCCTCTCGCTGCCCCCCCCCCCCTCGCCCGTCACTACCCTCCATTGACACTCATCACTTCGCCGTCACCGCCCCTCGCTACCCCCCACCGGTCGCTACCCTCCATCACTTCGCCTTCGCAACCCTTCACCGTCCCTGCCCGTCTCTACACTCCAGAGTTGCCGCACGCCCATTACAACTCTTCAGTCTGTGTAAGCTTCATTAAATTTTAATTTAGATAACTTCATTATACAGACTGTTTAGAGGGTAAAATTTAGATAAGCTTCATTAAATTAATCTATAGTATGTGTAATTATCTCTTCTATTAGTAGTTTGTGTAAGCTTCATTAAATTTTAATTTAGATAACTTCAATTATATAGACTGTTTATAGGGTAGTCTTCCAATTTAGATCCATTCACATATACTAGTTTTTCGATCCAGTTTTGTTAACTTGAAATGTGAAAACTACTAATGATGCCCATTATTTGTTTGTGCTAATGTCTGACCATCTGAAACTTCAAATTCTGTTGGTTCTTGATGATTTATTAAGTTGTGGATCGTTGATTCTGTAGTATAATATTGTAAGCATTTGTGGGTTTTTGAGTAATACCCATTAACTTAAATTAGGTATGTATATTATCTTCTCCTTTACTTCTGCTGTAACCTAAGACCCAGAGAAAGCAGATGCTTTTTTATGATTCTCTATTGTCGATGAAGCACCATGTGAAGAAGAAGCTGGTAGTATGTTTCGGTCTGAAAGGAAGGAATGCAGACATCAATGATTTGAAGTCCCTCGACACTGTCAGGAATATCCCCATTCAAGTATATAGTCAGGTAAAATACACTCACTTAGAACCCCATTCTTTCGATCCAGTTTATCTAAACTTGAAATGTAAGATATCTAATGCTAATTATGTGTTTGTCAGTGCGGCCTCTATATGACGAAAGAAGCAGGATACATATTTAGTGTTGAACAAAAGGAATGGATGAATGGGCATTCTCGAAAAGGTCTATTTAGGTATTGTCAGGTAAAATATACTCCCTCAAAACCACATAGTTTATTCAACTTAAAATGTAAAAAAGACTATGATGCCCATTAGGTGTTTCTGTTAATGTCTGACCTTTTGAAACTTCAAATTTTGTTACCTCTCAGTGATTCATTCAGTGGGTGATCTTGGTTTCAATTCTTTATGTTGTAAGTGTTTGTGGGTTTCTAGGTATAAGGCTGCCCCATTGACTTGAATTAGGTATATTTTCATCTCCTTTTCTTCTGCTATGACCTAGGTTAGGAGAAAGATGATGCACTTCGATGATTCTCTGTTGTCAATGAAGCACCATGTGAAGAAGAGGCTGGATATATGTTTCGGTCTGAAAGGAAGGAATGAAGACATCAGCAATCTAAAGTCCCTCGGAACTGTAGGAAGATCCATTCAGATATATAGTCAGGTAAAACACTCACTCGAAACCCTTAGTTTTTTGGTTCAATTTATCTAAACTTGAAGTTATGTTATGATGCTAATTATGTGTTTGTCTATGCAGCCCTATATGAAGAAGAAGCTCAATAAATATTTCGTCTTGAATGGAGGAATGCAGTCATCGACAATCGGAAGTCCCACGGCATTGTGAAAGAAGATCCATTCACGTACACTAAGATAAATACACTCACTCAAGTCCCTACTTTCTCAATCCTGTTTATTTAAACTTGAAATGTGAAAACTACTAACGATGCCCATTATGTGTTTGTGTTAATGTCTGACCTTTTGAAACTTTAATTTTTGTAGGATGTTAATGATTTATTAAATCGTAGATTTGTTTCTATAGTTTATAATGTAAGTGTTTGTGTGTTTTAAATAAGACTGACAATTAACTTGAATTAGGTATCATATCATCTCCTTTACTTCTGTTGTGACCTAGATTCAGAGAAAGAGGATGCTCTTCGATGATTCTCTGTTGTCAACGAAGCATTATGTGAGAAGAAGCTTGGATATATGTTTCGGACTGAAAGGGAGGAAGGGAGACATCAACTATTTGAAGTCCCTTGGCATTGTCCAGAAGATCTATTGAAGATAGAAAATTAAAATACACTCACTCGAAACCATCAGTCTTCTGTTCCAGTTTATCTAAACCTGGAATTAATGTTATGACGCTAATTATGTGTTTGTTAATGCATCCCTATATGAAGAAGAAGCTAGATACATATTTTGTCCTGAATGAGAGTAATGGAGTCATCAATAATCTGAAGTCCGTCGACATTGTCGAGAAGACCCATTCATGTATACTAGGTAAATATACTGACTCGATACCCTAATTTTTTGATCCACTTTATTTTATTAAACTTGAAATGTAAAAACTGCTAACGATGTCGACATGGCCACGCTCTTCAAAGTAAATTTATTGATTTGTCACGATAATTATAAGAAGGTTCACTTCTATAAACACTCCAACATTTAAAGGAAAAAGGCAATGATGGATATAATGGTAGCTTCTTTGAACCCACTTCAACATAATTCTTTAGGAGGTTTGGTGCTTGATGTCGATGACTCTTACTGTTATCCACTAGGTCTAGGTTCACACCTCGAGTAAAAATACCCAAGTGCACAGCCGAAGTTTCTTTTCTAGTTGTAACTCATTTATTATGTGTATGCTATATCTATTGATTAAAGTAAAAGATAAGAGGGAGAATATCTAGGATTAAGAAGAAAAACTGAATAGTGAATGCTTCCTAAGTTATTCTAGCTGTACTAGTAAGAAAAAAAGGTCTCCTGGAGTTAAATGCTTATAGGAAGGACTATTGTCTACTTCAAAAATTTTGGAATTAGATTTTGTAGATGGTTTACTTTTAATCCCTCTTCTCCCATTCTACAATTATTCATATCTATGAATTTGGATATGAATAATTGTATAGTTTCATTGTTACTATTATTAAGTTATAAGATTTAACAAAATGTTCTTACATTCAGATTTTTTAGGTTGCAAGTTTGAGCAGTGAATTTCCTTCGGTTGCCCGATTTATTTATTCCTTATAGTTGTAAATTCTCTTGCTATCTTCTTCATGATCATTGTCACGTTTGTGTTGTAACTATTATGATTTAAGTCATCAAATTATTCTCTTTTTAAACTGCTATTCTATAATTTGAAAACTTTGTTTTTTAGGTGTTAAGAAATATACTTTAATGGTTTGTGGCTGATTGAGATGATGCACCAAGTCCAAATTCGATGATTACTTTAAATTTTAAGTTTTAACATGCTGGAAGCAGGTTTCTTATGCAGTGTTTTTGTAGTCTATCATGTTTGTTAGGTTTACCGTACAGTAAACCTAACATTCTTTTCTTGAGAGATCGCTCTGATAACTTCACAATAACGTACTTCAAATTTCTCTATTTGATGAGGCAGAGGCTATAAATTTTAGGGTTGTGTTTCATTGCAAGTAGAGTTGCGCTTTCACTCTGGTTGCAGCTTATACATAGTTGGAAAAATTGTAAGTTGGGAGTTTCTTCCCTTGAATTGCAATTAAAGAGTAAAGGGATGCTTGCTATAAACAATAGTTGGTTAGAAAATTAATTTTGCATTTTAACTGTTTGGATTTGACCCTTTTATCATCATGGACAATTTATTTAAGTCATTTGTTGGATATATAATTGAGATTTAAGTATTTTGTCATTTTGAAGATTATTGTGATTGAGTTCGGAGATGCCTTATTGTCATCAAATGCTTCAATTTGAAGGTTGTATTTTCTGCAAGATCTTTACTATATAATTGTTGAATGTTGATATACTGGATTATAATTATACAGGAAAAAAGTTGTATGTATGAGTAGGTTCTGCCGAATTTTTTATTGAATGTTATTGATGTTTTAATATATTTTTAATAATGTCGGTGCAATTTGCACAGGGTAAGACCAGTAATTTATTAAGCCAAAGGAAATCACATTTTCATTCTTATAATAATTATCAAGCTCTTCAATTTCATATTTGGATATAAAGATCACATTCAATTCTCCAAATTAAGTTGAAATAATGTAGAAACAGATCTTATAAGATCTAATTAATTTATTAGGAATTATAATATTTTTTTTCAACTTTTAATTCACGAAAAACTAAAAAAAACGAATTAAAAAAAATGGAAATGTCGAATTCGAACTCAGACCCAACAGCCCCCGCCAATGAACAGTATCAGCCCTAAAACGCACCCACTAACCACTAAGGCCTGAGTGACTAACGATATGAACTGAGGCTTAAATTCTTAAGTTCTTGCTCTCTGTTATTATGAAACAATCAAAAATTATAAAACTCAAAGCCTACCAAGACTCGAACCCAAGACCAACTTCTCCGTCCTTGAACAGTAAGATGACTAAAGCACACCCACTGACCACTAAGGCCTGAGTGACACTCGCTTTCTGAAAAAGCGAGTGTGGTTAAAAACCCAATCGGGTTTTCAGAAAGCGAGTGTAGGCTTTCGAAAATCACAAGCCTCACACTCGCTTTCTGAAAAACGATGAGGTTTTAACCACACTCGCTTTTTCAGAAAGCGGGTGAGGTAGTTTGGAAATTTTAAAAAAAAAGTAGGTCAGTCTGGAAAAAACTTTCAAAAAGTGGGACAGTTTGGGAAAAAAATCAGATTTTACATGGGCTTCTTTCAATATATTCTCAGTAGAGGTTGTTTAGTTACAAATAAAATTAGAAAATGTAGGCAAATTTAGGCAAAATTGAGATTATTTTTTAAAAAAATTGTGGATTCCATAAACATATATATTAATAGTCTGAGATGGATCATCACATATTCTGCTTGTAATCAAATATATAAAACTGAGATTTATAAATCATGAAATCCTCAAATTTCGTAATTATATAAATTGATTACTTTCAACCAAATAGCATTAATGAAACAGATGACTATACTCTATATTTTTTTAAAAATTTTAATTAAAATTAATTAAACTTTACTTGAAATGCTTTTTCCCATAAATTTCTATATATTCAAAATTTTTCTTCTGTTGCACAAGTATTTTTTGATCTAGGAAGGTTCCTCATACAGCTTCAATAACCCAAGTTGTCATAAACAAAAAAATTATATCCCCAATTGGATTATCTACTTTCATTAGTTATACTTTCATTAGTTATTAATGGAACTTAATGGTCCGTATCATAATCCTCCTACTCATTTATTGGTTTCTTCGGTAATGCTACACCTACTATCAAATCTATTACTTTTTTTCTTTACTATCTTAGCTGGCACACTATTAGTAGAGGTTATTATAGAGTAGGTGGAACAAACATCAAATAATAGTGTGTCATCTAAGATAGTAAAGAGAAAAGTAGTAGATTTGGTAGTAGGCGTAGCATTACCTCCCCGTTTATAGGTTATTTTATATATCACCCCCTAAAAGTCTTCCTTATTTGATAAGAAGACAGAATCTTCTTTACACCTTCCAAAAATTAACTTAATGTTTTGATATGAACCTCTGAAAACTTCATATTACCAATGTTTCCCAACAATTTAATTCATGTGATTTCAATTTTCAAACATACCCCCAAAACCCCAAGTTGATTAAAAACAAGAGAGAAAGGGGTTAAGTGATAAATTAAAAAGGGTAATGCTACACCTACTACCAAATCTACTACCTTTTTCTTTACTAGCTTAGGTGGCACACTATTAGCGGAGGTTATTGTAGAGTAGGTGATACAAACATCTAATAATAGTGTGCCACCTAAGGTAGTAAACGGAAAGATAGTAGATTTGATAGTAAGTGTAGCATTACCCATTTCAAAAATAGTACAACAAGGCAAACAACATCGGCGCACAAAGCCAATAAAATGAAAGTTGAAACACAATTACTAAATTAACTAACTAATCCATTAAAGCCTAATAACTAATCATTTACACATGTAACACAAGTTTTAATAAATATATTTTTTAAAGGTAAAAACTCAGATGTAACTTGTCGTACCTGAAACCTTCTTCATATTAGTTATATATTAATCATGTTCGCATGATATACGTAAGTTGATATGTTTACAAACTCCAACTTCAATTCTTTTATTATAATATTAGGGATTACAGATAATTGATTATAGTTGACTTAGCTAATGAGGTCTGGGAAGATAACCTTGCATGTAATCGAAGATTTTGCCGCACTGCCCCACTTTTTGAAAATATTTAGCGATATGCCTCACTTTCCAAAACAATTAGCGATATGCCCTTGTTTAGGACACGTCAGCAAGAAACGTTATTGGGAAAAACGGCATAGGTTATTTCCATGCCGTTCTTCCCAATAACGGCATCTGTTTGGAAAAAAAATTGCATGCCGTTATTTGGAATAACGGCATAGGTTGTTTTGTTTTTCGAGAACTTGTAGTCTACACTTAGAGAAAATATTGCAAGTATGAAAAATCTTATAACAGATGCCGTTATTTCAAATAACGGCATTCTCAATACTGATGTCGTTATTTGGAATAACGGCATCAGTTATAAATTTTTTTAATGAAAAAGTAACTTATTATTCATCCTCTCTGATGAATAAGTAAAAAAAAAAAATATATATAACTGATGTCGTTATTCCGAATAACGGCATCAGTTATAAATTTTTTTTTTTTTTTTTTTTTATACTTTTTATCAATTCTTTCTGTTTCCAAACAACGGCAAGAGTGCATATTGATATATAACTGATGCCGTTATCTCCAATAACGGCATCAGGCATTCGAATGCCGTTATTCAGGATAACGGCATTGTTTATAAGTTTTTTTCACACTTAGAACTTTTTAAACTTAGAAGATTCACACTTGTAAGACAAATATACTGATGCCGTTATTCCAAAAAACGGCATGCAATTTTTTTTTTCAAACAGATACCGTTATTGGGAAGAATGGCATGGAAATAACCTATGTCGTTTTTCCCAATAACGTTTCTTGCTGACGTGTCCTAAACAAGGGCATATCGCTAATTGTTTTGAGAAGTAGGGCATATCGCTAAATATTTTTAAAAAGTGGGGCAGTGCGGCAAAATTTTCCATGTAATCTATTTCATGTGTTACTAATTTAGTATCGTTTGGAGGTCAATGGCATTGTCCCACATTATCGGTGTTGTTATTTATCTTCATATTTTTCTACAGAGACGAGTACAGCCAAGTGGATACACCTAATGATCTCAGCTAAACGAGCTAGCCGATTTTATTTACATTATTGTAGCAGCCACGCTAGCTAGCGTCTTTCTGGTTTGATTGTAACGTTTTCAGGCTATACTAGAGGGCTATTCATCTATTTATCTACAGTATATATTTCTTTTCGCAAGCAAAGGCGTGCATTAATCTTATACACATTATTTTTATTTATTTATTTTTTTTGATAAAGAGGATGACCTAGATCATCGTTTCATTAATGAGGATAAATGAAACAGAGCATTACAAAGTACCAATATTACATGAGCACTGACCTAATCAGCCTCGATAAACCCAAATAACATAGTCTAGACATCAAAATAGAAGAACAACAGGAATGAAAGTACATAAAGCAACCGAGGCTAGTCTAGACATCAAAATAGAAGAACAGCAGGACTGAAAGTACATAAAGCAATCGAGGCCACTCCCCGCAACTCAACCCCCTCTAAACATCTGAATCGCTACTCTCCCTCAATGTTCCTGGGCCTCTTAGCCGATTCCTGAGCACCTGCCCATTCATAAATAAGGAGAAAAATTTTATTCATAGAGTGATGAAAAGTAAAAACTTTCTTGCGAAAAATAAGATCATTTCTTTCTAGCCATAAGTTCCAAATTGTGGCTGCTGTTGCTATGTCCCAGGCTTTCCTATCATCTTGTTTAATATTCAACGACCTAATGTTAGCCCATATATCAATGGTGGAATTAGGAACCTTGTCACACCCAAAACCTCTACAAACTATAACCCAAGTAAGCCGCACTTTTGGACATCGAAATAGGATGTGGTCAACATCTTCTTCAATAGCAAGGCACATCTCGCAGCTAACGTCTACTTGCATATTTCTCTTGTTAAGGTTGACTTTGGATAGTATCGCGTTATGATGTGCTAACCAACAGAAAACTTTCACTCTATATGGAACTTTGGCCCCCCAAATGACAGATTGAACCTGGCATCTCGTACCTCCATCGTTAATCCATTTGTACATGGATGAGACCGTGAAAACTTTTGAGTTTTCCCTGTCCCACCATCTTTCGTCGTTAAGACTATTAGCCTGCCCACCTTCTTGGATAATCCGTTGGTTCAGCTCTTCAAATTGCGCTCTACTCTCTGCCGAGATGTCTTGTGACACTATGAAGTTTAGTTTCCCTTTCTTGCAAACGTCTGCCACTGATAGATCTAGATTCTGAGTAGCTTCAGCTGCTCGGGAGAATTGGTTTTCAAGAGTTGTAGTACCGCACCATTTGTCTTTCCAAAATCTGGTGGATTTCCCGTTGCCTACTTTGCAAGTGGTATTAGAATGAAAGATAGACCCTACCTTAGCTATCCCCTTCCAGATAAATAATACTTTTGCCGAGGGGCTTCTTCCTCCGAATCGAAATTTTCGTCTCTTGCGGAAGAGGTCGAAAGAGTGTCTCCACCAACCTTTGTGCTTGTTAGACATCTTCCACCACCACTTACAGAGCAGGGCTTTGTTCATATCGTGAAGATTAACAATACCCAAACCTCCAAATTCCCTCCGCTTGCACACTCTACCCCAATTAACCAGGTGAAAACCTTTATTACCCTCATCTGCACCTTTCCATAAGAATCTTCGCCGTAGTTTATCTATCCTATTGATGACCCACTTTGGCAGCTCGTAGATAGACATCAGGTACAACGGGATAGCACTAAGAACGGAGTTAAGTAGGATAATCCTTCCTCCAAGAGAAAGGAACCTACTCTGCCATCCAGCCAGCTTTTTTTCGATTTTGGCGATAATGAAATTCCAGTCCTCCTTAAGAAGAGCTCCCGGTTTAATTGGCGTGCTCAGGTATTTGATTGGGTATTCGCTGACCCTGCAACCTAGAATTTCCGTAATATCCTTGCACAATGCTGAGGACTGCTAATGAATCGGAACGATACTAGTCTTAGCAAGATTCACCTGCAGGCCTGACCAACCCTGAAAGCAGGCCAACACAGTCTTAATGGCAATCGCTTCCTCCGCTGTTGCTCTGCCGAAGATAATTGTGTCGTCCGCGTATTGTAAAATTGACATTGGCTGTGTGATTCCTTTGATCTTGATTCCTTTGATAGTGTTGTTATTCATTGCTCTTCTTATCATTTCCGCTAATCCGTCTGCCACAATTGCGAAGAGAAGGGAAGATAATGGGTCCCCTTGTCGAAGTCCTCTCTTACAGACGATCTCTCTTCCCCGCCAACCATTGACCTGGACGGACGATTTTCCACCGCGAATACACTTTTTCATCCAAGCTCTCCATTTAACACCGAACCCTTAAGAGTCAGGGCTTCCTCCACGCAGTCCCAAGATATCAAGTCGTAAGCTTTCCTAAAGTCAAGGTTAAGGATGAAACCGTCCTCTTTATCTTTGTGACCGCAGAAAACAATTTCGTGGGCAGAAGCTATGCTGTCCATAATGTCCCTTCCGCTAATGAAACCGCTTTGCGATTGATCGATGATCGCGTTCAGGTGCGGTGCTAGTCTTTGAGCCAAAACCTTTGTGATAATTTTGAACGCTCCGTTCAGCAGACTTATTGGCCTAAGATCTTCGTGAGTGTGAACTTCGTTTTTCTTGGGGACCAGAACAATCGTAGCATAATTTAACCTCTCCAGATTAGCTACGCCGTTATCTAGCTCGTGGAAAATATTCAACAGGTCACCTTTGATAATATCCCAATAGATGTTAAAGAAGAAGATAGGAAAACCGTCTGGCCCTGGAGCTTTATCCTGTCCCAATTTCTTTATGGCCTCGAGCACCTCGGATTCAGTGAAACCTGTTTCGATGCCGTTGCTTCCGTCTAATCTGGAGCCGCTCCACATATCCTGGGCCATCTCGCATCTGCTAGGTGTATCACGTCCTAGAAGATCTTGAAACTGCCTATCTATGTGCTCCTTGATCAGATCTTCATTTTCCGTCCAGACCCCGTTAATTAATATTCCCGTTATGTGATTCTGTCTTTTTCTACCATTTGCGACCTTATGGAAATATTTGGTGTTTGCGTCTCCCTCTTTTAGCTATTGGATTCTCGATCTCTGTTGCCAGTACATTTCCTCCATCCTGCCAATATTCTGTAACTCTAGTCTATTATTGGCGAGCTCGTCTTTCTCGTCTTCATGGAGATCTCTCTCCTCCTGTGCGCTTTCCAAGTTGGCGATACCGATCGCGAGCACCTCTCTTCTAAGATGATAATCTAGCGTCTTTTGTATTATTCCTTAATTAAAAAAATTCTTTGACCAAAATGAGGAAATTATATTCATCCTCCATCTAAACTTTCTAACCTCTTTGTTTAAAACTAATTAAAAGTTGCAACTTGCAAGGTCGGTTGGATTATTATGTGGAGCTAATTAAGCATACGTTTAAAAGCTAGAAAATCCATTAACATCTCAATCAACCTTAATTAACAAAAAGTTGATTATCTAATTTTATTTTAATTAATGATGTTGAGACTCCAACCATCTCCACCTTGTTTCGGAGAACTCCAAAATTAGCATAATCGCACTGTTTAAGTTTGGTGCCGACTGCATTTTATTAAAACAAAACAATTAACAATTAGTCCATTAATTAATATTATTCATGGTCTTAACCTAAATTAGGAAATAATCTATTACTGTTACTGATGTAGGTAAAAATCCCGTCCATCTGGCGTCTGATCTCAACGGATCCAGAGATCTTTAGAAACAAACCAATACTTCATGTGGGTCGCTTGCAGACCCACTACTCTAATTTGGCCCATAGAAGAGGGTCAACCCAGTCCACTAAGGATCCCTCTCTCTGCCTATAAATACAAATCCTCCTCCACAGTTGCAAGGTAATGAATCTTTAGCCTCTAAAACCCTAATCTTCTTCTCCAGTATCTGGCTTGATAGTTGGAGGGCCTGTCACCGGGAAAACTCCCGGCGTTTCAAGTCTTTTTGCCGATTGCCGGCGACCAACGGTCAGCCCAACCACCACCAGATCCACATATCCCAAACACACATCCGCCTCTTATCAGGATCAGATCTACAGCTGAGATCTGTTCTTTCCTCTTATCAAAAGAACTCACTATCTGTTGCTCCCACACCGAAAAATAGCAGCATCAGATTGGCGTCGTTCATGCGAAACAAAGCACAGATCCAGCATCCGACCCAGATGCATTCACCCATGGAGCCCAAGGCCAAGAGGACCATCACCACGGGTCGCAATGCCGACCCTCCTCTTACTCCTCCTCGTCCATCCCGTAGCCGAGCTGTAATGCCCCGATTTTTATTTATGAAAATTTATTATTTATTTTGCACGTAGTGTGCACGTGCAATATTTTTGGTAGTATTAAATTTTATGATGATATATATATGTGCTCTTTAATTATTTTTATATAAAGGCCTTTTTCAAATAAACTTAAGCCTTTCTTTTTAAGCCCAAATTTAATTTATTTATCTTCTTTTTATAAACTACTATTTTGGGCCATAAACCAAAGCCCATGAGTTATTTTTATTTTAAATACAACTTGTAATGTAGAACATATTTTAAGGATTATTTTTATTGAAAATGTAATGTACAATTTTTGTTAAATGGAGATAAATGCATGCACGTGCATTACACGTACACGTGCAAATGCACCATGCATGGCCGGTTTTGAGCATTGGAGGGAAAAGGAAATTTTGAGTGGAGTCATGGGTGGTGGTTACTTGAGCATGGTTGGTTATTGTAACTCCTCCTTGAATCCTAGCTTTTTGTTTCTAACTCCTAATTTCATCCTAGCCTTCCATTTACCCAATTTTTTAGTATAAATACCCCCCCTCCCCCCCCCCCCCCCCCCCCAGCCTAGTTATTTTTGTACTAATTATTCCTCCAAGACCTATAGTATAGAATACATTATTAGTAGTATAGCAAGCAGGGGCGTAGCTGCTCCATGCCCAGGGGGTGCAGCTGCGCCCCCTGAGATTTTAAAAAAATTTCAATTTTTTTTTATATATTTAGTAAAAAGAAATTAATAAAGATTTATGTGTAAAATTTCCAACCCATTTAGTCATTTACCGATTTACTTTACTCTTTCTTCTTCCACTCTTTTGTTTCCACTCTACTGAACCCAAACCCACTTCATAATGAATTTGTAAGAGGGATTAAAATCTACAAGTGATTAGTTGGGTTTGTAGAGGAGGTCAGAAGAGAGAGAGCGAGGAGTCGATCGATTCCAAACCCTATTGTAAGTAAATATTTTTGTACATTTTGATAATTAGGGTTCATATTCTGAAGTTTCGTGAATTCATATATGATAGGATAATTAGATTGCTAATTTTTGTTTCAGTGTTACTGATTTGTTTGAGAATGGACTGAATTAGTATGATATGTAATCAAATTAGAACCCAAATGAGTACAGATTATAGTGTTAATTTCTGTCCCAATTTTGAGCTAATTTCCGAAATTTTTTATATTTAAACACATGGAGTTTAGAGTTGAAATTTTTATATGCGTATCTTATATATGTGAACAACATTTTCACAAAATTTCATGATATTTGGAGAAAACCCAGGTTCAAGGCGCTACATTAAATTTGTACTTCACATTCTTCAGTGCTCAATCTGGTTATTTGTACAAATATATACTATTATGATTCGCCTTCATTCTCTTTCTCTTTTCCTCTTTTGAATTCAACTTACAAATCTCATCGTAAATTCAAAGGAGACCTAAGAGGAGTTCGAGAGGAGTAAGAAATAGTTCAAACAACAAACACAAAGTGAATAACTAATTCTAACCATTAGTTTTTACTCTTTCTGTGCATATACTTATGAGATGAACATCTAATGCTTGATGCACTTAATTACTTTGAGGTAGACTGATGATTGAAGTTGGAAATAGAGAATATTTAACTACTAGTTTATTTTAATGGCATTGCTATTACCCGTTGCAACCGTAACAGTAGAGAGAGTATTTTCTGCAATGAAAATCATCAAGATTTCATTACGAAACCGATTGGGAGATGAGATGATGAATGATTGTTTGATTGCATATATTGAAAAAGATGTATTGGATGCCATTGACAATGAAGATATCATTCAATATTTTCAGAATATGAAATCTCGAAGGGTTTTATTGCTAAAGAAAAATGCTATTTAGTGATTGTAAGTTTGTGACATTTGATAGTAATATATGATATTTTGAGGGTTGCAAATGTGTTTTTTATAAAATTTTTTAATAGTAATTGTCGCGCCCCCTAGATGGAAATCCTGGCTACGCCACTGATAGCAAGTGAGTAAAAGATTGAGAGTTGTGTGTGAGGAGTTTGTGTTTACACCAAGGAAGGAGAGGCCGGCATCTTGGAGCTCGAGTTTGGCATCTTGGAGGCTCGAGTGCACATCGAGGAGGAGAAGGATCACTCTCTTGGCAAAGACTTTTGTTTAGGAGGTGTTGCAAATTGTGTTTCTCTCCAATTAAGGTGGGTTATTTTCCATATTTCTAATTAGGAAGCATGCTAGATTTGAATTGAAATGATGATGCATGAAAAAGATTAATAAGAGTACATTTTAATTTGGAAAATGGCTTATATTAGTTGATTGGAATGTTGATATATAACTTGTATGTGGTTCCATCATTAAACTTAAGTTGTGTGTAAATAAATTATAGCTATGGATTGCTTAAAGAAAAATTTATTGTTAGCATCAAAACCATATGCAATTATTAGTAGACGAAATGTTGTTTCATGTACTTGAATGTACCTTTTGTGATAATACGGTAATGAATGACTTGAACTTTGTGGGTTTGTGAAATGAATAAAAACAGAGAATTGATATAAAAATTATTAATATAGAGATTATTGATGTTAAAATTTGATAAGAAATGTCGAAAAAAAAAAAGAAATATGGTAGTAGTAACATATAATTTGAGCTAATGGTATAAAAATATGTGTTTAATTATTGAAAAAAATATTTTTAATATTCTGGAGTATAAATTATTATGGGAATAATTAATCTGAAAATTTACAGTAAGTTTAGTAAAAGCAAAACTCAAATGAGAGCTTTTTGAACATCGAAATGTGTTATTAGACAGAGAGTTAATTTAATTAAAATGCAAGTTGTATTCAAGACAACTTAAGCCTATAATTCAAGTGGACGGTAGACTCCTTAATGCTACAGTGTTGTGCAGTGTGTCCCTTGGATTGTTGGTTCGATACTTGAGAACACCATCTTTTTATGTGCGTTTTTAAAATTAATTCAGTTTCGAACCGAGAGTATATAACTCTCTGGCTCTCTTCTATACCGCTGAGCACAAGTGGCCACATGGCCAGAGCGTGCGGTTGGGTTCCTTGTGGTTGTTGGTTCGATCCCTGGTCTCGGCCAGTGTTTAATTATGGAAAAAAAATATTTTTTTGGGTGGTTTTGATACTTAAAAATTGTGAAAAAAAAATATTATTATTATCCTAAAATTATGTTGGACCTATGAAAAATAAATTGGGAAGTATTAGAATAAAATGAAGTATATTTTTGTGAATAAAAGTGTAGATAGAACTATGGTTCTACACTAGTTTATTGGTGAAAAGTTGTATGGTTTTACACTAGTCTAGTTTACAAAAATAATTGAAATAAAGGGCTAGAAAAGAATTATAAATAAGAAAGGAAATATATGAAGTGAAGTGATATGAATTATTCTTATTGAAGAATAGTGTGACAATTATGAGTTGTGAATACTCATTTGACCATATAATTAGTGATGTGATTTTAATGTGGAAATGATACTTGATGAATTACTTGATGAATAATTGAATTCCATGTATGGTTATGGACTCATGAATAATTTAGAAATCATGATTGGAAAAGAGAAATATTATTGAGTATGACAACTCAAATATGTGAATTTAAGAATTGAAATTGAAAATTAGAGTGTAGCCAAAACTCATACCGGCAAGTGAAAAGTGATGAATTATGATCATTGATTTTGAAAAGACCAGTTTGGGTCATTGAGAAATAAGACCGGTAGTAGTGAGAGGGCTAACTCTAAGAGATTGATTTTGTTCATGATTTCATTAAACTTAAGGATTAAGTACATAGTGAAGAGGTGATCAAAGTGAGAGAAAAACACAAGTATGAGAGCTTCGAGTTTACGATGCGGGGGTGAGCCACAGAATGAATGCTTGATACGTCAAGACATGGCATGGGCACTACTCAGAATGATCGGACCTAGGCGACGTTTGTGGGATGTTTGGTGACTGCAAGAGGATCGTGTGCCATGAAGGAGGCTGAATTGCCACAAAATGCATGCTTGATGCGTCAAGACATGGCGTGGGATTTCCCTCCAGGTTTTCTGTACACGAGCTTGTACTCATAGATCATCTAGGATACTTACCGTAGTTACAGTAGTAGATTAAGTCATGACGAGGGATTGAACCCTACAAGATGAAGAACGATTAAGAGGCTTGCCCTCGGACCTATGTAGTATGGGATGCATAGAATCCGAACAAGTGTGCATTAGTGTCGTGTAATATAAATAATTGCATTAAGGACTAAGTGCACAATCACAACACGACATCATTAGGGTATTCCCTTTAGTTTGATATGTGACAAGTTTGTGTTTGTTAAATATGGAAAATCAGTTATACTATTTCCGGCATAGAGAGGATGGCCGTGTATAATGTTCGTCGGTTGAATAAATTGACGTACCCACAGTTTTGTATGCAGGGTAAATGACATGATAAAGATTAAAGAAGCAGAGATGCTTAGAGATTATTTAAATGTTGATTATTCCAATGTTGATGTACATTTATTTAAATGTTGTAAATTTGCTTCCGCTATAAAATGTAAAGTGTAAAAGTTTTCATGTAAACTCTGATATAAAGTGAAAAGTTTTAAATTCCTTATAAAATTGTACGAAAGAAGTGTAAAGATCCTGTGGAATCTCGAATTCAGTGTATTTTAGAATTTGGGGGTTACAGAGTGGTATCAGAGCCACGCTTCACACTTGTACAAATTTATAAGGAACGACACCCTAGAAGAGGACATTAGAGTGTATTTTTGAGTCTAGAGATTTAAATGTAAGTTACTTACATTTGTGTTTCTTTATGACTTATGCTTCTTCCTCCCTATTTCTAAGATGGCTGATCACTTCGACCCTGCTAGAAACGACAATTTGCATATCATAGAGAAAGATTATTATTCTGGACAAGCAGATTTCGAGGATGAGTACTACCCAGGGCAAGCAGATTCTGACGGAGAAGAATGGCCTGAATCCCGAGAGATTACCCCACCTCCGGATTCATCTGATGACTCTTCTGACGAAGAAGAAGAACCAGTTCCAAGTAGTCTTGTGATATCTCTTCAGAGGCAGGTAGAGACACTGCGGGAGAGAGTCGGATTATTGGAGGCTCAATTGGCAAAGCGCAAGGACGACTTTGCAGTTCTCAGTCATCGTGTATGGAAACTTGAGAAGAGGAAGAATATGACCGATGTGCTGAAGGAAGAAGTTGATGAACTACGAGAAGAACTTCGAGAAGCGAAGAGGAACCGTAGGAGTTAGATTGTTGTAGCTTCTACTGTTTTCATTCTGATGTTAAGAAATGTTTTCAATTCGAATGTATAAAGTTTGGAATTTAATGAAATGCAAAGTCAATTTAAAATTCATGTCTTATACTTCGAATTTAATGAATCTTTTGCATCAGAATATGGCTAGAAGAGGAGCTAGAATCGGGGAAGGTCTGGACTTGAAAACGGAACTTGCGAGGGTCTATCAGACACTCAGCGCCGTGGCCATGAATCAAAACCAAGGAAGGGTACCTGCGAATCCGGTGCCCGAAGCGATCAAACCCGTGGAATCGTTCAAGTGGATGAAACCACCGTTCGAAGGAAAGTCAGATCCTGATGCGGCTGACAACTGGATTCGTCAGGTAGAGACGATCTTCGAAGTGCTGGAAACCCCTGAGGGCAGCAAGGTGAAGTTGGCGACTCTGCAACTTGAGAAGGATGCGGCTATGTGGTCGCAGTCGATGAAGCGGGCAATGGGAGGCATTGTTCTTGGCTGGAAGGAATTTCTGGAAGAATTCTGCAGTCACTATTTCTCCTCCGACGTCCAAGAGAAGAAGGCTATGGAGTTTCTATCACTACAACAAGGTGGCATGTCAGTTAGAGAGTACGAGACCAAGTTTACTCAGCTCTCTAGGTATGCTCCTGAATTAGTGATGGATGAGGCGAAGAAGGCTCGTAAGTTAGAGCATGGATTGAGGCCGAGCTTGAGGTCCCGGATGATACCTCTTGGTATCAGAAGATTCGACAAGTTGGTCAAGCGCGTGGCAGCCACAGAAGCAGACATGGAGCAGTTTCATGTTGTTCAGAATCGGAGGAACAACTGGCAGTCTGGATAGAGGCCCACAAATTCTGAGAATTTCAAGGGACAACCATCTGCACAAAGGTTCAAACCGACAGGGGCGAACGCTATAAGTGTGGGTGGAGGACCTGGGAACAATGTTGTGAGACCTCTTGCGGTAAATTGCTTCAACTGTGGTGAGATGGGACATTACCAATCTCGATGCCCCAAACTACGGAATGGTAATCGCAATGTACCAATGCAGCAGACTGGGAAGAGGCCGTACCAACCAGGGCGAGTATTTGCCTTGACCGAAGCTGATGCCGATGAGGTGGATCATGTCATCACTGGTACGAGGGCGGATGTTTAGAGGTTTATATTGTTTCTTTTCCCGTTTATTTAGTGAACTGTTACGTAATGAGTGTGTATTATGTAATAGGGGATCTTTATTTAAATGGAATGAAAGCTATTGTGTTGTTCGATACTGGATCCTCTCATACTTTTGTGTCTCCTAAATTTGCTAAAGTGTTGGGAGTTGAACCGAAGATTTTTCCAGGCAAGATCTTAGCAGTAGCTACTCCATCAGGAAAAACTTTAACCATTGATCGGTACCATGCAGATTGCGAGATTGTGATCGGGGACAGAATCTTCGGAATTGATCTGAAAGAGCTGACTATCTTGGGAGTCAATGTTATCATTGGCATTGATTGGATGTCTGTGTACAGTGCAAGCATCGAGTGTAAGACCAAGACGGTAACAGTGAAGGCTCTAGGTGGACCTGAAGTCACTTTCCAAGGGAAGAAGAAGTGTTCTAGGCTGGTGGCAGCTATCCGCAAGGAAGAGATTCCTGTGGAAGTGCAAAGGATTCCTGTGGTACGGGACTATCCGACTGTGTTCTTGGATGATTTTCCAGGGTTACCCCCTCATCGTGATGTAGATTTCAGCATCACTGTTCAACCGGAAAGTGCACCCATTTCTAAGGCACCGTATAAGATGGTTCCAGTGGAACAGGATAAGGTGAAACGGCAGATTGAGGAACTGTTGGAGAAAGGCTTTATTCAACCTAGTGCGTCACCTTAGGGAGCACCAGTGCTTTTGGTAAAGAAGAATGATGGATCGATGAGAATGTGTATCGATTACCGAGAGCTGAATAAGGTCACTGTTCAGAATAAGTATCATATTCCCCGAATTGATGACTTGTTCGATCGTCTACAAGGAGCAGCTGTTTTCTCCAAAATAGATCTTCGATCAGGATATCACCAAGTTCGAGTGAAAGCTGAGGATGTGCACAAAATTGCGTTTAGAACTCGACATGGGTATTACGAATTCTTAGTTATGCCATTTGGAGTGATGAATGCACCTGCAATCTTCATGAATTTGATGAACAGAGTTCTGAGGCCGTTCATTGATTCTTTCATCGTGGTGTTTATCGACGATATCCTCGTGTACTCCAAGTCAGAAGAGGAGCACACCGAGCATCTGGCAGCAGTTTTGAAGAAGCTGGAAGAGCAAGAGTTGTATACTAAGCTATCCAAGTGTGATTTCTGGAAATCTGAAGTGGCATTCTTAGGTCACATCCTTTCTAAGGAAGGAGTGGCAACTGACCCTCAGAAGATAGAGGCAGTGAGAGATTGGGCTAGGCCTACTACAGTAAAGGAAGTCAGAAGTTTTCTTGGAATGACTGGATACTACAGGAGATTCATTCAAAGTTATGCTCAGTTAGCTGTACCGCTTACTAGTTTGACCAAGAAGAATGTGAACTTCAAGTGGACTGAGCAATATGAGGCGAGCTTTCAGGAATTGAAAGAGAAGCTGACTACTGCACCTATTTTGGCTTTGCCTAGAGCAGGTGTTGAGAATGATGTTTATAGCGATGCTTCACATCGTGGGCTTGGTTGTGTCTTAATGCAAGAAGGAAGAGTAATCGCTTATGGGTCTAGGCAACTACGACCGCATGAGAAGAATTACCCGACTCATGATCTGGAGTTGGCTGCGATTATCTTTGCCCTGAAGCAATGGAGGCACTACGTGTACGGTGAGAAATTGAACATGTACACGAACCACAAGAGTTTGAAGTACATATATCAGCAGAAGGATCTGAATTTGAGGCAGCGGAGATGGTTGGAAGTGCTTGAGGACATGCGACCTGAGATCAAGTATCATCCTGGGAAGGCTAATATTGTTGCTGATGCACTTAGTCGCAAGAGCAGTTTATCCAGTTTGATTACAACTCAGAAGCATCTGATTGAGGAATTGGATCGAGCAGGTATTGAGGTTGTCTTGCAAGGATTGGGAGCATCTTTAGCTCAGTTGAGGCTTCAGCCTACCATGAATGGAAGGATCATTGCAAGTCCGGAGGTTGATGCTGATATTTTGGAGATGAAGGAGCAGGTTGGTGCTGGCAGGTTGCCCGGATTTCAAATCAGGGATGGAGTGTTGTGGTTCGGAGATAGACTATGCGTTCCAAATCAGGCGGACTTGAAAGAGAGTATTCTTCAGGAGGCGCATGCTACTCTTTTGTAGGTACATCCTGGGAGTACTAAGATGTACAGAGACATCAAACCGCATTTCTGGTGGTCAGGTTTGAAGCGGGATGTGGCTGAATTTGTGGCAAAGTGTGAGGTTTGTCAGCAAGTCAAAGCCAAAAATCAGAGACCCGGAGGTCTATTACAACCATTACCTATTCCGGAATGGAAGTGGGATAACATCAGTATGGATTTTATTACGGGATTACCTAAGAGTCCTAAAGGCAATGATGCGATTTGGGTTATAGTCGATCGACTAACCAAGTCTGCTCACTTTTTGGCGATGAAACTCACTTCTTCGATGGACTAGCTGAGTTGTATGTTGGCGAGATCGTCAGGCTTCATGGTGTTCCGTCAACTATTGTGTCTGATCGAGATGCGCGGTTTACTTCGCATTTCTGGAGGAGTCTTCAGACAGCTTTAGGTACCAAGACAGATTTCAGCACTGCATTTCATCCATAAACCGATGGGCAGACCGAGAGAGTCAACCATATTCTTAAGAATATGCTTCGGTATTGTGTACTAGACTTTGGAGGTAGTTGGGAAAGACATTTACCTTTGGTAGAGTTTTCCTACAACAAAAGTTTTCAGACTAGCATCGGGATGGCGCTGTACAAAGCTCTGTATGGCAGGAAGTGCAGGACACCTGTTTGTTGGTTTGAAGTTGGGAGGCATCAATTGTTTGGGCCTGAGCTTGTGCAGCAAACCTCTGAGAAGATTGTTCTGATCAGGAAAAGGTTGGTAGAGGCTCAGAGTAGGCAGAAAAGCTATGCAGACAACCGGAGAAGGGACCTTGAGTTTGAGGAAGGTGACTTCGTCATTCTGAAATTATCGCCCAGTAAAGGTGTAATTCGATTTGGCAAAGGCGAGAAGTTAGCCCAGAGGTTTATAGGCCCGTACAAGATATTGAAAAGGATCGGAAAAACTGCTTACTGGCTTGAGTTACCGGAAGAGTTATCTCAGGTGCACAATGTCTTTCATGTGTCTATGCTGAGAGGATATATTCCAGATCAGAGTCATCATTTGCCTGAAGTGCCGGAAGGTTTGCAGTTGGATCTGAATTACATCGAGTCTCCTGTCGAGATTGTTGATCGTCGAGAGAAAGTCTTGAGGAATAAGACGATACCGATGGTCAAGGTAGTCTGGAGAAACCATTTGGTTGAATAGGCTACTTGGGAGTCTGAGGAGAGGATGTTGAAAGATTATCCTGAGCTTTTTGCTTGATTTGTATTTTTGTATTTTTCTTGTGCTTGTTGTGAGTGTTTTGTTTCTCGCTCTTGACTGTAGTTCCAGGGACGGAACTATGCTAAGGAGGGAGTGTTGTAATGCCCCGATTTTCATTTACGAAAATTTATTATTTATTTTGCACGTAGTGTGCACGTGCAATATTTTTGGTAGTATTAAATTTTATGATGATATATATATATGCTCTTTAATTAATTTTATATAAAGGCCTTTTTCGAATAAACTTAAGCCTTTCTTTTTAAGCCCAAATTTAATTTATTTATCTTCTTTTTATAAACTACTATTTTGGGCCATAAACCAAAGCCCATGAGTTATTTTTATTTTAAATACAACTTGTAATATAGAACATATTTTAAAGATTATTTTTATTGAAAATGTAATGTACAACTTTTGTTAAATGGAGACAAATGCATGCACGTGCATTACACGTACACGTGCAAATGCACCATGCATGGCCGGTTTTGAGCATTGGAGGGAAAAGGAAATTTTGAGTGGAGTCATGGGTGGTGGTTACTTGATCATGGTTGGTTATTGTAACTCCTCCTTGAATCCTAGCTTTTTGTTTCTAACTCCTAGTTTCATCTTAGCCTTCCATTTACCCAATTTTTTAGTATAAATACCCCCCCCCTAGCCTAGTTATTTTTGTACTAATTATTCCTCCAAGACCTATAGTATAGAATACATTATTAGTAGTATAGCAAGTGAGTAAATGATTGAGAGTTGTGTGTGAGGAGTTTGTGTTTGCACCAAGGAAGGAGAAGCCGGCATCTTGGAGCTCGGGATTGGCATCTTGGAGGCTCGCGTGCACATCGAGGAGGAGAAGGATCGCTCTCTTGGCAAGGACTTTTGCTTAGGAGGTGTTGCAAATTGTATCTCTCTCCAATTAAGGTGGGTTATTTTCCATATTTCTAATTAGGAAGCATGCTAGATTTGAATTGAAATGATGATGCATGAAAAAAATTAATAAGAGTACATTTTAATTTGGAAAATGGCTTATATTAGTTGATTGGAATGTTGATATATAACTTGTATGTGGTTCCATCATTAAACTTAAGTTGTGTGTAAATAAATTATAGCCATGGATTGCTTAAAGAAAAATTTATTGTTAGCATCAAAACCATTTGCAATTATTAGTAGACGAAATGTTGTTTCATATACTTGAATGTACCGTGTTTGATAATATGGTAATGAATGACTTGAACTTTGTGGGTTTGTGAAATGAATAAAAACAGAGAATTGATTTTAAAATTATTAATATAGAGATTATTGATGTTAAAATTTGATAAGAAATGTCCAAAAAAAAAAAGAAATGTGGTGGTAGTAACATATAATTTGAGCTAATGGTATAAAAATATGTGTTTAATTATTGAAAAAATTATTTTTAATATTCTGGAGTATAAATTATTATGGGAATAATTAATCTGGAAATTTACAGTAAGTTTAGTAAAAGCAAAACTCAAATGAGAGCTTTTTGAACATCGAAATGTGTTATTAGACAGAGAGTTAATTTAATTAAAATGCAAGCACTACAAAAGAAAGTAGCTTTCCCGGCGGTTTTTTCCCGGCGTTTTACTAGTAGCGCCGGGGTAGGGAGCCAGTAGGAATTGGGCGCCAGATGGGATGGCCATACACCGGCGGTCTATTTAAAACGCCGGTGAATGTTAGTATTCACCGGCGTTTTAGCTGAACACGCCGGTGAAGTTTATTATTCACCGGCGTTTTTTATTATAAACGCCGGCGAATATACTGGCACATTCACCGGCGTTTCCAATTAAAACGCCGGTGAATAACTGGGAATAAAACCCGCGAACCCTAATCGTTCGCTCGCCATTTACCCATTACCCCCAAAAAAAAAAAGCGAAAAAAGGCGCTTCCTTTCCCTCCTTCCCCGCTCTATTTCCCGCGCGTTTGCCTCCGCCGCTTCGTCCTCTTCGACGGCCTTCGACCATTCGAAATCGTCCCTTATTCCCTTCGTCCTTTTCGATTTCGTTCTTCCCTCTCTCGATCTGGAGGTGAATCGGCGGTCGCCCCCTCTCTCTCTCTCTCCTACGCCCCCGCCCTCGTCGCCCCGCTCCCTCCCTCTCTCTTCGGTATGATCTCTTGATTTCCCTTATTTTCCCAAAAAGGCAGCTTTTTTCAGTTTGGCATGAAAAAAATATGCTTAGATAATGAAAAATATATGCCTGTTACGTGTTCGATTTCCTTAGCATGAACGGTTTAGTTGAGATGAAGAATTAATAGAAAAATATATGCTTAGATAATGGAAATTTTCATCTTCTTTTACTGTTAATGAAGCTGATTTCATGCATCTGATTGTCTTCATGGCATGTTTGTTTTTTTACCCAAAATGGGTTCACTGTGAACTGAGGATATTGTATAGGTACGTATGCCAAAATTCTCTGGCCGGATATGCACCACACTTGGGTTTTAGATTTAGTTGGGCACAGTGAATTAGTAGAGCAACATATAAGCTCAGTTAATGGGAAATTTTCATTTTCAGATACTATTAAAGTAACCTGATTGCAATCTTTGGCATGGTTTTTTAACACAAAATGGGTTCACTTCCAAACTAAGTATGCTGCATAGCATACCCGTTTTCTTTCACTGTTAATGAAGCTGATTTCATGCATCTGATTGTCTTCTTGGCATGATTGTTTTTTACCCAAAATGGGTTCACTGTGAACTGAGGATGCTATAGGTACGTATGTCAAAATCCTGCGGCCGGATACGCACAACAATTGGATTTTAGATTTAGTTGGGCTAAAGAAGTAGTAGAGCAACATATAAGCTCAGATAATGGGAGATTTTCATTTTCAGATACCGTTAAAGTAACCTGATTGCAATCTTTGGCATGGTTTTTTTACACAAAATGGGTTCACTTCCAAAATGAGTATGCTGCATGCATAGCATCCCCAGTTTGTATAGGTTCACTTCCAGACTAAGTGAACTGAGGATGCTATAGGTACGTATGCCAAAATCCTTCGGATACGCACAACAATTGGGTTTTAGATTTAGTTGGGTTGAAGAAGTAGTATAGCAACATATAAGCTCTGATAATGGAAAATTTATCATTTTCAAATACTGTTAAAGTAACCTGATTGTCAATCTTTGGCATGGTTTTTTATACGAAAATGGGTTAACTTCCAATCTAAGTATGCTGCTAGCATCCCCATTTTCTTTTTTTGTTGTTAGTGAAGCTTATTTTCATGCATCTGATTGTCATCTTGGCATGAATTATTTTTACCAAAATCGGTTCACTGTGAACTGAGGATGGTATAGGTACGTATGCCAAAATCCTCCGGCCGGATATGCGGCTACAATTGGGTTTTAGATTTAGTTGGGATGAAGAAGTAGTAGAGCAACATATAAGCTCAGATAATGGGAAATTTTTCATTTTCAGATACTGTTAAAGTAACCTGACTGGAATCCTTGGCATGGTTTTTTAACAAAATGGGTTCACTTCGTAACTAAGTATGCTGCATAGCATCCCCAGTTTCTTTCACTGTTTATTAATTGAAGCTTATCCCCTGCATCTGATTGTCATTTTGGCATGTTTTTTTGACCAAACTGGGTTCACTGTGAACTGAGGATGCTATAGCTCTATGCCAAAATTCTCCGGCTATGTACAACAATTGGTTCAGTCTGCAAAATATATGCTTACATACTAGACATTTTAATTTTTCTTTTACTGTTTCTTTTGTTTAGTATTATTATTATTATTATTATTATTATTATTATTATGAGATAAGTGATTATTAGTAGTCATGAACAGAATAGTTCATGAGTCATCAGATCTTCTTGTTACCGTAGTTACAACAGGACGCACTCATTATTCGGCCGATTCCTCTTCATCAGCAAAATACCCTTTACCATCATCATCTCCTTGAACGGAAAGCCAAATACAGGGGAGACTATAGTCGATTTTTTTTTATGCTCGAACACAGGGTGTGTGATAAAATACCGTCTAAGGTGGTTGTGATCATTTCCACAAAAGGTCGTTTAGGGTTTGGTGAATAGAGTAGATTGTATTAAGAAGTAGTTTTTTTTTGTACATTTTTTGGAGCCACAATTTCTTTATTTTACAGTTAGAGATTATATCGTTCATTTATTTGCAGCTAGGGTTGATTTTCAAATAGGTGAAATTTAATATACAAAATGCCTTTTACTGTTATTACTATTTAATATATAAAATTTTAATTTCAGACTGTGTGCTATTGATATAATGGATAGAAGTTGGATTAGTAAACCACGATTATCCAAGGAGTACCGTGATGGTATTAAAGATTTTATTATCTTTGCCAAACGACATTCCCGTGATCCCAACCTAATCCTTTGTCCATGCCTTCGCTGTACAAATTGTATGCTGAGGACATGTGACGTAGTACATACACACTTGGCTGTCAACGGTTTTCTTCAAGGGTACACAAGGTGGTTTTGTCATGGAGAGGATCATACGGCAGCTCCTGTTCGTCCGGTTGTATTAGAAAATGAGGCTGAGCCCTTAGTGAACGAAGACTTAAGCGTTCCCGATGAGATGCATGCTTTGTTACAAGATGCCATGGGGAATCATAATGTTCCTTTCCACACCAATGACCCAACAACCGAAGTTCACAATGAGTCAATAGAAACAAACCAGATTGGTGGTGGGGTGGACGAGGAAATGTCTGGCCCCACCCATGAAAATAATAAGCAGCAAGAATCCTTCGCTAAGTTACTTGAAGATGCTAGTATCCCGTTATACCGCGACTGCACCAAATTTTCTAAGTTCTCATTCATTGCCAGACTATTTCAGATTAAATGTTTAAACGGGTGGTCTGCTAAGTCCTTCACTATGCTACTTGAATTGTTGAATGAAGCATTTCCTGAAATCTGTATTCCAAACTCAGCCTATAAAATCAAAAAATTCCTAAGTTCTCTCGATCTAGGATATGAGAAGATAGCAGCATGTCCAAATGACTGTATGCTTTTCACGAGTGGTAAGGAAAGTCTGGATAATTGCGAAGTGTGTGGTTCTTCGAAATGGAAAGAAAGACCAAATCAAGACGAGGGAGCCAGCGGATCTACTAAGCGAAGTAGGAAAAAGAAGCCTGCCAAAACATTGCGTTACTTTCCTCTGATCCCTAGGTTACAAAGGTTGTTTATGTCCACGAAAACTTCTTCTGATATGAAATGGCATGCTGAAGGCCGCACTAATGATGGGATTCTTAGACATCCTGCTGATTCTCAATCTTGGAAAAGATTTGATGAAAGATATCCTGATTTTGCGGAAGATCCTCGAAATGTGAGACTTGGACTAGCTAGTGATGGCTTCAACCCTTTCAGGCAAATGAGTAGTACATACAGCATATGGCCGGTTGTGTTGATACCATACAATTTGCCGCCTTGGAAATGCATGAAGCAGTCCTCATTTATTTTGTCCATGATAGTTCCTGGACCGAAAGGTCCTGGAAATGATATAGATGTGTACCTACAACCGTTAATAGATGAACTTCAGAAGTTGTGGGTGGGTGTTCCAACCTATGATGCTGTGGCTAAAGAAACATTTTCTCTTCGTGCCGTGTTGTCTTGGACCATCAATGATTTTCCAGCATATGCAAATTTATCTGGATATAGTACTAAAGGACGTTATGCATGTCCATGTTGTGCTGACCAAACTAGTTCAAGGTGGTTGTACAATGGCAGAAAGTTTTGCTATATGGGTCATAGGAGATGGTTGCCTGACACACATATATTTCGGGCAGAGGCAGCGACATTTGATGGTACCGACGAGTGGGAACATGCTCCTGGGTCTTCCTCTGGTTCAGATATTTTGAGGCGGGTAGATGGTCATCAATTCAAATATGGAAAGGAACCAGAAGTCAGGACAAAGGGCAAGAAAAGGGCAAGGCCGGAGCAAGATGAGGAGACCGATCTATATGGAGAGGATGAGGATCAAAACTTGACGAGTTTAGGTGCATGGAAGAAGAAGAGTATTTTCTTCAAGTTGCCGTATTGGGAATTCAACTTACTGAGACATAATTTAGATGTGATGCATATCGGCAAAAATATAGGTGAGAATTGTATAGGAACAGTTATGGGAGATGATCGGAAGACAAAGGACAATCTGAAGAGCCGACTTGATTTGAAGTCAATGGGCATCCGACATGAGTTGCACCCAGAAGAATTGCCGAACGGGAAAGTGCTCCTACCTCCTGCAATCTATTCAATGTCAAAATCGGAGTTGGAGTTGTTTTGCAAAGTACTACTTGAACTGAAAGTCCCCGATAGCTATTCTTCTAACATGGCAAAATGTGTCAACTTTAAAGAGAAGAGGCTTCAGGGGCTAAAGTCACACGACTACCACATCCTAATGCAGGATCTCCTTCCTGTGGCCCTAAGGTCTTCAATGTGTGAGCAAGTCACTACTGTCCTGAAAGATCTTTGTAGCATATATAAAGGTATTTGCTCAAGAATGCTTCGTGTTGAAGATCTGGACCAATTGGAGCAGCAGGCGGCATTGACACTTAGTAAAATGGAGATGATATTTCCTCCATCGTTTTTCACTATTATGATTCACTTGATAATCCACCTTGCTGGTGAAGCCAGAATCGGTGGTCCTGTTCACTATCGGTGGATGTACCCCATTGAGAGGTAAAATAATTCGTTCATCTTACGAAATTGAATTTTCAAAAGCTCATTTCTTTTAATCCACTAATCCGCTCTAGTTTATTAATTGTACATGTTCAGGTACCTATACCGGCTAAAGGGTTATGTGAAAAATAGAGCATATCCTGAAGGGTCAATAGCCCAGCGATATCTATCAGAGGAGTGCTCACATTTTTTTTCCAGGTATATGCCTGGTGTGGAGACATCTTCCAGTAGACCACGTAGAAATCCAGACATTTCCAACCTTGATGGTGCACAATATCTTTTTGATACCGCTGGCACCACTGTTGGTAAAGTTGATGCATTTGAGCTCGATAGCTTAGCGTGGGAACAGGCACATCGATATGTGCTAGACCATCATGCATCAGTGGAACCATTTCGAAAGTAAGTTGCTTTTAAATGTAAATCGAATACAGTGAAAACCGCGGAGTTCGATATTTTTGATACTTTTCTTATTCCTAATTTCAATTGCTTGTTTTTTAGCGAATTTGTCAGGGACATCAAACAAAGGGCTAGACCAAGAAGACTACCACCACGTGAACAAAATAAGCTGATGAATGAAAAATTTCATAAGTGGTTTGAATCTCATGTAGGTGAATTACAGTTATGCAAGTTAATCTTTATTATATCTATATTTTCTATGGTGTTGATACGATTTGCGCAAAATTAATAGGTACATTCTTTGGGTCCTGAAGGTGCGTCATCTGAAATACAAGTACTTGCCAAAGGTCCCTATCAGATGGCCAAAAGATACGGAGGATACATATTCAATGGTTTTAGATTTCGTACTAAGGATCGTGAATCTAATTTGAAGTCTCAAAATAGTGGAATGGTAGTGACGTCTAAGACTAGAAGTTATGCTTCCAAATCGGACACGAGGCCTGTAGATGGGGATCTCGACTACTATGGAGTGCTCACGGATATCATTGAGTTGAATTATTTTGGCCATTTCCGTGTTGTCTTATTTCGTGGGGATTGGGCTGAGTTTGATAGGAATTTTGCTAACAACAAGGACAAGCTTGGCTTCACAGTTGTGAACTTCTCAAAATTGATTCACATCGGTACACACATTAGCCATGAGCCATTTGTGTTTCCATCCCAAGTCCAACAAGTGTTCTACATTGCAGATCCAACCCTGCCAAAATCGTATGTGGCTATCCCTATGCAACCAAGAGATGTATTCCAACTGGGCGATACTTCAGACGATGAAGACGGTGAAGACATGAACAGTTACATTGCTTCTGAGTTTCCTGTGTTTGATGTAAACACAACCGATCTTGGAATTTGCGGGACTTGGCTCCGCAAGGATGGAGAAGAGGGCGATGTACTGGAAGATGTCGTATTGTAGTTTACATGATTTTTTATGCAAGTTTATTATATGTCTGTAATTTTATGTCTTAAATCTTGTTGTAATATTATGTCTGTAATTTCGAATATGTTCATTATGAATTTAATACACTGGTTTAATTGTCTTTCTATTTTCTACTGCTTGGTATTATTTACATTAAACTATGCTTAGTGTCATTTGAACCAAACTATCATTTGAACCAAGTTATCGGATCCTTGACAGGTACAACATGCCGAGGTATGGAAAGAGGGTAAATATAAATGATGGCAACGATAGCCATGGGGATGAGCAGCCACTAAATAATAGTGGCAGGCAAACATAAGAGAGTGAGGGTGGCACGCCGCCCACTGTCAAAAAACATCGGTAAGTCTTGAAATTGGTATTTTTAAAGAGATTATGTTACTTGAATGCATGAAAGACACGTACTAGTGTCTGTGAGTCTGCATTGTGGCTGTCGTCTATGTCGCATTTCGTCTATGTTTCTTAAGTGGGCTGTGATTAGAGAGAAAGGGCTGGAGTGGAGATCTGGAAACCCAAAATAGAGACATCTCGTTTATTATAATCTACACTTATTATTGGACCAATCCCCTCTTGCTGTTGTTGCTGATGTCTCTTTGTGTGCGTGTGGTGAAGAGAATGAAGGGATGAGAGAGAGATGAGGAAAATGCCGCTATGTTAGCCTGGTGTATCCTCATTCTCTACGATCCCTCTTTCTGGCTCCATATACGGCTTCTATATTAAATTGGTTTCCTTCCACGATGACAGTCCGTAATACTACACTTGATATGAGCCCATGTTCATAGCTGCATCCTACTGCATACTCACAAACAACTAATACTTGTCGGCCTTGCATCGTATGCCCAATCCCATTTTGGCACATAACCTGGTATAGATGACATTGTACTGATTTGGAGGAGGTGAAAATGGGACCATACAATAGCTTAAGAAGACCATCAGGTTTGTGAAATAAGCTTCACTAACAGTGAAAGAAACTGGGGATGCTATGCAGCATACTCATTTTGGAAGTGAACCCATTTTGTGTTAAAAAAACCATGCCAAAGATTGCAATCAGATGCATGAAATCAGCTTCTTTAACAGTATCTGAAAATGAAAACTTTTCATAATCTGAGCATATATGTTTCTTTAACAGTGACTGTGAACAATTGTTCTTAATTGGGCTGTGATTAGAAAGAGACGAGTTGGAGTGGAGATCTGGAAACCCATATAGAGACATCTTGTTCATTATAATTTATTATGGTTGTTGTTCTTGTCGCTCTTGCTGTTGTTGCTGATGTCTCTATGTGTTCGTGTGCTGAAGGGAAAGAAGGGGTGAGAGAGAGATGAGGAAAATGCCGCTATGTTAGCCTGGTGTATCCTCATTCTCTACCATTCCTCTTTCTGGCTTCTATATTTGGTTTCCTTCCACGATGACAATTCCAGTTAAAACTACACTTGCTATGAGCCCTATTCGTATTTTTATTCCATCAAGAATTGATCTATGACTACAATCTCCATTCAAAACCCAATTGTTCACTCAAACATGCTCCTTGTATCTGAACTCAAACATCACATTAATAAACATCTTTTCTGATAATGGCTACAATTGTGGAAGCTCTCTCTAAGTCTCAATTCATCAAGGTTTTGTTGCCTACTTCTTTATAGAAGCTGGTACTCTATTCTTCTTTAAAGAGAGGAGAATGGAGTACCAACTTCTGTAAAGAAGTAGGCAACAAAACCTTGAAGAATTGAGGCTTAGAGAGAGCTTCCACAAGTGTAGCCATTATTAGAAAAGATGTTTATTAATGTCATGTTTGAGTTCAGAAACAAGGGGCATGTTTGAGTGAACAATTTTTCAAACAAGCTTCACTAACAGTGAAGGAAACTGGGGATGCTATGTAGCCTACTTAGTTTCTTTAACAGTGACTGAAAATTTCCATAATCTGAGCATATAAATTTTTCATAATCTGAGCATATATGTTTCTTTAGCAGTGACTGTGAACAATTGTTCTTAATTGGGCTGTGATTAGAAAGAGACGAGTTGGAGTGGAGAAGGGAAAGAAGGGGTGAGAGAGAGATGAGGAAAATGCCGCTATGTTAGCCTGGTGTATCCTCATTCTCTACCATTCCTCTTTCTGGCTTCTATATTTGGTTTCCTTCCACGATGACAATTCCAGTTAAAACTACACTTGCTATGAGCCCTATTCGTATTTTTCTTCCATGAACTGAGGATGGTGCATAGGCTGGTGCCTGGTGTATCCTCATTCTCTAGCATCCCCAGTTTCTTTCACTGTGAGTGAAGCTTATTTCACAAACCTGATGGTCTTCTTAAGCTATTGTATGGTCCCATTTTCACTAACTGTTAGTGAAGCTCATTTCAAGCACCTGATTGTCTTCTTGGCATGTATGTTTTTAAACCAAAAATGGGTTCACTGTGGTCATCAGATGATGGAGAAATTTTCATTTTCAAATACTGTCAATGTAACCGGTTTTTTTAACACCAAATGGGTTCACTTCCAAAATGAGTATGCTGCATAGCATCCCCAGTTTCTATCACTGTTAGTGAAGCTTACTTCACATATCCTGATGGTCTTCTTAAGCTATTTTATGGTCCCATTTTCACTAACTGTGAGTGAAGCTCATTTCAAGCACCTGATTGTCTTCTTGGCATGTATGTTTTTATACCGAAAATGGGTTCACTGTGAACTGAGGATATTGTATAGGTACGTATGCCAAAATTCTCCGGCCGGATATGCACCACACTTGGGTTTTGCGATATAGTTGGGCTAAAAAAGTAGTAGAGCAACATATAAGCTGAGATAATGAAGAAATTTTCATTTTCGGGCACTGTCAATGTAACCTGATTGCAATCTTTGGCATGGTTTTTTTAACACAAAATGGGTTCACTTCCAAAATGAGTATGCTGCATAGCATCCCCAGTTTCTTTCACTGTTAGTGGAGATTATTTCACAAACCTGATGGTCTTCTTAAGCTATTGTAGGGTCCCATTTTCATTAACTGTTAGTGAAGCTCATTTCAAGCACCTGATTGTCTTCTTGGCATGTATGTTTTTAAACCAAAAATGGGTTCACTGTGGTCATCAGATGATGGAGAAATTTTCATTTTCAAATACTGTCAATGTAACCGGTTTTTTTAACACCAAATGGGTTCACTTCCAAAATGAGTATGCTGCATAGCATCCCCAGTTTCTATCACTGTTAGTGAAGCTTACTTCACAAACCTGATGGTCTTCTTAAGCTATTTTATGGTCCCATTTTCACTAACTGTTAGTGAAGCTCATTTCAAGCACCTGATTGTCTTCTTGGCATGTATGTTTTTATACCGAAAATGGGTTCACTGTGAACTGAGGATATTGTATAGGTACGTATGCCAAAATTCTCCGGCCGGTTTTGCGATATAGTTGGGCTAAAAAAGTAGTAGAGCAACTTATAAGCTGAGATAATGAAGAAATTTTCATTTTCGGGCACTGTCAATGTAACCTGATTGCAATCTTTGGCATGGTTTTTTTAACACAAAATGGGTTCACTTCCAAAATGAGTATGCTGGATAGCATCCCCAGTTTCTTTCACTCTTAGTGAAGATTATTTCACAAACCTGATGGTCTTCTTAAGCTATTGTATGGTCCCATTTTCACTAACTGTTAGTGAAGCTCATTTCAAGCACCTGATTGTCTTCTTGGCATGTATGTTTTTAAACCAAAAATGGGTTCACTGTGGTCATCAGATGATGGAGAAATTTTCATTTTCAAATACTGTCAATGTAACCGGTTTTTTTAACACCAAATGGGTTCACTTCCAAAATGAGTATGCTGCATAGCATCCCCAGTTTCTATCACTGTTAGTGAAGCTTACTTCACATATCCTGATGGTCTTCTTAAGCTATTTTATGGTCCCATTTTCACTAACTGTGAGTGAAGCTCATTTCAAGCACCTGATTGTCTTCTTGGCATGTATGTTTTTATACCGAAAATGGGTTCACTGTGAACTGAGGATATTGTATAGGTACGTATGCCAAAATTCTCCGGCCGGATATGCACCACACTTGGGTTTTGCGATATAGTTGGGCTAAAAAAGTAGTAGAGCAACATATAAGCTGAGATAATGAAGAAATTTTCATTTTCGGGCACTGTCAATGTAACCTGATTGCAATCTTTGGCATGGTTTTTTTAACACAAAATGGGTTCACTTCCAAAATGAGTATGCTGCATAGCATCCCCAGTTTCTTTCACTGTTAGTGGAGATTATTTCACAAACCTGATGGTCTTCTTAAGCTATTGTAGGGTCCCATTTTCACTAACTGTTAGTGAAGCTCATTTCAAGCACCTGATTGTCTTCTTGGCATGTATGTTTTTAAACCAAAAATGGGTTCACTGTGGTCATCAAATGATGGAGAAATTTTCATTTTCAAATACTGTCAATGTAACCGGTTTTTTTAACACCAAATGGGTTCACTTCCAAAATGAGTATGCTGCATAGCATCCCCAGTTTCTATCACTGTTAGTGAAGCTTACTTCACAAACCTGATGGTCTTCTTAAGCTATTCTATGGTCCCATTTTCACTAACTGTTAGTGAAGCTGATTTCAGGCACCTGATTGTCTTCTTGGCATGTATGTTTTTATACCAAAAAATGGGTTCACTGTGAACTGAGGATATTGTATAGGTACGCATGCCAAAATTATCCGGCCGGATATGCACCACACTTGGGTTTTGCGATATAGTTGGTGCTGAAAAAGTAGTAGAGCAGCATATAAGCTCAGATAATGGAGAAATTTTCATTTTCGGATACTGTCAATGTAACCTTATTGTTTAACACAAAATGGGTTCACTTCCAAACTAAGTATGCTGCATAGCATTCTCAGTTCTTCTTTTGTTGATAGTGAAGCTTATTTTCATGCATCTGATTGTGATCTTGGCATGTTTTTTTGAGCAAAACGGGTTTACTGTGAACTGAGGATGCTATAGGTACGTATGCCAAAATCCTCCGGATACGCACAACAATTGGGTTTTAGATTTAGTTGGGCACAGTGAATTAGTAGAGCAACATATAAGCTCAGTTAATGGAAATTTTCATTTTCAGATACTGTTAATGAAGCTGATTGCCATCTTTGGCATGATTTTTGAACAAAAATGGGTTCACTTCCAAACTAAGTATGCTGCTAGCATCCTCATTTTCTTTCACTGTTAATGAAGCGTATTTCATTAAGATCCAGGATGGCAAATTTTGACTGGGCTATGATTGGATTGTTTAGTGGATGTGGTCTATGTTCTTAATTGGGCTGTGATTAGAAAGAGTGGGCTCGAGTGGAGAACTGGAAACCCATATAGAGACATCTTGTTCATAATAATTTATTATTATTGTTGTTCTTGTCGCTCTTAAGGTGGTTGCTGATGTCTCTTTCTGTTCGTGTGCTGAAGGGAAATAAGGGATGAGAGAGAGATGAGGAAAATGCCGCTATGGTAGCCTGGTGTATCCAAAGTCTCTACCTTTCTTCTTTCTGTTTCCATTTCTGGCTTCTATATATATTTGGTTTCCTTCCACGATGACAGTTTCCTAAAAATACACTTGATATGAGCCCTATCTTATTTTTTCTTATTTTTCTTATATTTGGTTTCCGTCCACGATGACAGTTTCATGGATTGTCTGAACAATCCATGAAGGACATGCTTAGATACTGAATTTTCATTTGTTTTATTGTTTTAGATAGTTGATATTCCCAATCAGAGGAGAATATAAAGGTTTCAAGTTAGATACTGAATTTTCATTTGTTTTGTTATTTTAGATATATTTAAAAACAAAATTAAGTACGAAATTTTTAGCATTGCAATGTAATTATTTTACCTCTGTATATAGCATTAACAATTCCATTTGCAGTTGGCACTTTCATCTTATAATTCGAGACACAGGTAGTTCTTTTTGCAAGTTCAAAAAATATGTATATTCTGTATTGTGATCTACTGTTCAATTAAACTATTATTTTTTATTCACAGAGTGGTCGTCAAGATGAAGGAAATGCAGATGATCAGAGCTGAAGCTACTCGAGGGGTATGAATCTGCGGTCCTCCTTGCTGTTCTTATGTCCTCCTTGCTGTATGGTTGTTGTTCTTATGTCCTCCTCCTTGCCGTTGTTATGTCAGACTGGTTTTTTTTATGAGAGTTATGTCATACTTTGAATTTGGGATATTTTGGATATTTGTCAGACTGGTTTGTTTGGATATTTTGGATGTTAGTCTCTATATTAATTTGTTAATTATGACATTGTTAATTAATCAATGAATTTGGACGTTGATATGACACGTGTGAAACTTGATTATCTTTAATTATTCTTGTGTTTGGCTGTGGTTTGCGCAGTAGTATGCAACGAAATTGATCGAATCAGTTGTGAGAATTAGTTTACAGGTTATGTAAATGAAACTGTGAATTGAAATCGAACGGAAAAGCGGAGTATCGAAAATAAACGGGCATAGCCAGAACGGCGTTTTAAAAAACGGCGGTGTATATAATTTAATTGTTGGAGTGTATGATACACCGGCGTTTCAACGCACGCCGGTGAAAGTATTCAGCTGTAACGGCACAGGTATATACCGGCATTTTATAAACGCCGGTGTATATAACTACACCGGCGTTTTTAGTCGCGCCGGTGTTCGTAAACAGGGAAAAACAGGCGCTTACAAACGGACATACACCGGCGTTTCCTAACCGCCGGTATACTTTCGATATACACCGGCGTTTTTATTTACGCCGGTGAATTGATAAATACCGGCGGTTTACAACCGCCGGTGTATGTATATAGGCACACAAACACGGCACCCAGAAACGGACATACACCGGCGTTTTATGACCGCCGGTATACTTTCCATATACACCGGCGTTTTTATTTGCGCCGGTGAATGTATAAATACCGGCGGTTTACGACCGCCGGTGTATGTATATAGGCACACAAACACGGCACCCAGAAATGGACATACACCGGCGTTTTATGACCGCCGGTGTAGTCCTAGTATTTACCGGCGTCCACCAAAAACGCCGGTGTAGGACCCTTCGTTTCAGCGACGCCCGCTTCGGCGGCAGTTGGACCGGCGTTATTGTAAACGCCGGTGAAAGTTTCCCCGGCGTAAAAAAACGCCGGTATAGACGGAAAAAACCGCCGGGAAAGCTACTTTCTTTTGTAGTGAAGTTGTATTCAAGACAACTTAAGCCTATAATTCAAGTGGACGGTAGACTCCTTAATGCTACAGTGTTGTGCGGTGTGTCCCTTGGATTGCTGGTTCGATACTTGAGAACACCATCTTTTTTATGTGCATTTTTAAAATTAATTCAGTTTCGAACCGAGAGTATATAACTCTCTGGCTCTCTTCTATACCGCTGAGCACAAGTGGCCACATGGCCAAAGCGTGCGGTTGGGTTCCCTGTGGTTGTTGGTTCGATCCCTGGTCTCGGCCAGTATTTAATTGTGGGAAAAAAATATTATTATTATCCTAAAATTATGTGGGACCTATGAAAAATAAATTGGGAAGTATTAGAATAAAATGAAGTATATTTTTGTGAATAAAAGTGTAGATAGAACTATGGTTCTACACTAGTTTATTTGTGAAAAATTGTATGGTTCTACACTAGTCTAGTTTACAAAAAGAATTGAAGTAAAGTGCTAGAAAAGAATTATAAATAAGAAAGGAAATATATGAAGTGAAGTGATATGAATTATTCTTATTGAAGAATAGTGTGACAATTATGAGTTGTGAATACTCATTTGACCATATAATTAGTGATGTGATTTTAATGTGGAAATGATACTTGATGAATTACTTGATGAATAATTGAATTCCATGTATGGTTATGGACTCATGAATAATTTAGAAATCATGATTGGAAAAGAGAAATATTATTGAATATGACAACTCAAATATGTGAATTTATGAACTGAAATTAAAAATTAGAGTGTAGCCAAAACTCACACCGGCAAGTGAAAAGTGATGAATTATGATCATTGATTTTGAAAAGACCAGTTTAGGTCATTGAGAAATAAGACCGGCAGTAGTGAGAGAGCTAACTCTAAGAGATTGATTTTGTTCATGATTTCATTAAACTTAAGGATTTAGTACATAGTGAAGAGGTGATCAAAGTGAGAGAAAAACACAAGTATGAGAGCTTCGAGTTTACGATGCGGGGGTGAGCCACAGAATGAATGCTTGATGCGTCAAGACATGGCGTGGGCACTACTCAGAATGATCGGACCTAGGCGACGTTTGTGGGATGTTTGGTGACTGCAAGAGGATCGTGTGCCATGAAGAAGGCTGAATTGCCACAAAATGCATGCTTGATGCGTCAAGACATGGCGTGGGATTTCCCTCCAGGTTTTCTGTACACGAGCTAGTACTCATAGATCATCTAGGATACTTACCGTAGTTACAGTAGTAGATTAAGTCATGACGAGGGATTGAACCCTACAAGATGAAGAACGATTAAGAGGCTTGCCCTCGAACCTATGTAGTATGGGATGCATAGAATCCGAACAAGTGTGCATTAGTGTCGTGTAATATAAATAATTGCATTAAGGACTAAGTGCACAATCACAACACGACATCATTAGGGTATTCCCTTTAGTTTGATATGTGACAAGTTTGTGTTTGTTAAATATGGAAAATCAGTTATACTATTTCCGGCATAGAGAGGATGGCCGTGTATAATGTTCGTTGGTTGAATAAACTGACGTACCCACAGTTTTGTATGCAGGGTAAATAACATGATAAAGATTAAAGAAGCACAGATGTTTAGAGATTATTCAAATGTTGATGTACATTTATTTAAATGTTGTAAATTTGCTTCCGCTATAAAATGTAAAGTATAAAAGTTTTCATGTAAACTCTGATGCAAAGTGAAAAGTTTTAAATTCCTTGTAAAATTGTATGAAAGAAGTGTAAAGATCCTGTGGAATCTCGAATTCAGTGTATTTTAGAATTCGGGGAGTTACACGAGCGATCACCCAAGTGTCACAATAGTAGCGGGTGGAACGCTCATAGGGGCCAGCTCCGAGTGCTTCATGTTCGGTCGCAAGAAGGACCAAGCGTCTGGTGGTTTCGGATCTCCGAAACGTCATCAACAATCGGCAGGACGAACATGACCTTCCACATTGCTCCAACTGCTCTAGGAGCGGAGGACCCTCGAATCAAGCTCTGAGCCAAAGCTGTCACTCCTCCCACAGAGAGGAGAAGGAGCACACCCGCTCCCCAAGGGACCTCCAACCCCCAAATTGTCATGCAAAAGGAGGTTACGTGATGAGTGCCGAGGGACAAGGAGACGAGGTCCTTAAACGACTACAAGAGATGGGAGATCAGCTCGCCCAAATGGGGGACGACAGGAAACCATCCGCCCGAGGGTACCGTCCAGTCCAACCCCCGTTCTCCTCCTATCCTCGAAGCCCCGTTTCTGAGGAGCTTTAAGCCTCTCGTGTTTGAGACCAACAATGGGGAGATAAACCATGTTGATCACATTGAGGGGTTCAAAGACGCCATGACGATTCACAACGCTCAGATCCCTTCCTCTACTGCGCGTTCTCAGCCATACTGTGGGGGTCTGCTCGAGAGTAGTACTCCAAACTCCCCCTGAACTTGATCTTCTCCATCGATAAGCTCGAGGAGAGCTTCTTTGCTCACTTCGTGACCATTAGCAAGGCTGAGAAGACGAGCGCCTCCTTACTGGAACTCAAGCAGAAAGATGGGGAATCCCTTCAGAATTTTTCCAGAAATTCACTACCGAGGCCGGTCTATCTCCTCCCTCGAAGCCGGGATCGCGACAGCTGTCTTCAGGCACAATGTACAACATGATCTGCTGAATAGCTGCCTCACCAAAAAGCCACCAAATGATTTCCCCGACCTCCTTCTCCAGAGTAAGAAGTATATCCGGGCCGAAGAGGCTTTGCACCCAGGAGGCCAGAAAGAATCCCCCGCCAAGGGAAAGAGGAAGTTGGAGAGTGTCGAATCCCCGAAGAAGGCCCAGAAGGATACCTCCGGGCAGATACGTCCTCTCCCAGTGCTCAGTTTAAGAAGTTCACTCTGCTTAACGCGAGTGTCTCAGCCATTCTCATGGAGGTGGAGGAAGAGGGGTTGATCCGACACCCCCTTGGCCCAATAATAGTAACAAGAAGAGGGACAAGAGGTTCTATTGCCGGTTCCACTGATATCATGGCCACGAGACCGACAACTGTTAGGCGCTCAAAGTTGAAATTGAGGCCTTCATCCAGAGAGGGTACTTGCCTAAATTCTCTCGAGACGGCCTGGGAGCCTCCCCCCCCCCCCCCCCCCCCCGAGGTGCGAACAAGCACCCAGAAGTGAAGCCCGAACCTTAGGACTCCGAAAGGATGGTCATCCTCCACTGTGTTCACGGTGGACCCATGTAGGGTGACTCAACTCCTCCCATAAGGCTTTCGTTCGGGAAGTCAATTCTGTCCACAATTGTCCTCCCCATCGAGGTCACATGTTGTCGATATTATTCTTGGATGAGGACCTTAAAGGCATCCGTGTTCCTCATTGTGATGCCTTGGTCATTAGCCTCGGCCTGACAAACCATGAGGTATATCGTATTCTAGTGGACAACGGAAGTTCAATTAATATCCTGTTTCTGGCTGCCTTAAGGGGTTCAAACTCTCTTGGGATAGGCTAAAACATGCAAGCTACACCTTTCACGGCTTCTCGGGAGCCCCGGTTCAAATCAAGGGGGATCATCACCTTGAACGTCACTACTGGGAACTCCCCAACTTCTCAAATCGAGGTGATGGATTTCATGGTAGTCAATGTCAAAGCTGTTTATATTGCCATTCTAGAATGCCCTGGCCTCGCTTCTCCTCAGGTAGTTCTCTCGGCCTACCACATGAGGATGAAGTTCCCCACTAAGTCTGGGGTCGGGGTCTTCAAGGGCAACCAAGAGGCCGCTCGGGCTTGCTATACAGCCACAGTGGGGGGCTCGGACCTCCCTCTCGATGCAGTCGAACTCCGTTCCGATTAGAGTTCAATCGGCTCCGAGCTGGTGGACGAGTTGAAAGAGGTACCCTTCTCCGAAGCAGACACTACTAAATGGTTCCAAGTGAGCAAGTCCGTATCCCCTGGCCTCAAAACGGATGTCATCACTGTGTCCGGCAAAACCGAGACATGTTTGCTTGGCTCCCCTCGGATATGCCCTGGATCTCAGAAGATCTCATTATGCATAAGTTGAGCGTCCATCCGAACTCCAAGTCAGTAATGCAGAGGCACTGGAAATTCGCCTCTGAGAGGCACCAAGCGGTGAAAGAAGAAGTGGAGAAATTCCTGTACGCCTGCTTAATTCAAGAAATCATCTACCCTGAGTGGTTAGCCAACATCGTAACGGTAAAAAAATTCAGTGGCAAGTGGATGTTCTGTATTGATTTCACATATCTCAACATGGCGTGCCCAAAGGACCCCTTTCCCCTTTCGATCATTGACGCTCGTATCGGTGTGACGTTCGGGCACGAGCTCCTCAGCTTCATGGATGCCTTCTCGGGGTACAACCAGATTCTGATGTTCCCTCTGGACATCCTAAAGATGGCCTTCGTGACAAATTAGGGCTCTACTGCTATCGCATCATGTTTTTCAGCCTGAAGAATGCTGGCACCACATATCAGAGACTCATCAACCGGGTCTTCAAGGAGCAAATAGGCTGAAACATGGAGGTATATGTCGAAGACATGCTCGCCATGCTCATCAAGAGTCTAAGGGGAGGAGACCATGTGAAGGACCTGAAGGAAGCTTTCAAAGTCCTAATAATACACAACATGATGTTAAACCCGTCCAAATGCGCCTTCGACGTAACTTCAGGGATGTTCCTCGGCTTTATGGTAAGCCAACGAGGAATAGAGGCGAACCCTAAAAAAACCTAGGCTATACTGGATATGGCCCCTCCAAAGAATATCAAGGAGGTTCAGATACTCACAAGTCGACTTGCAGCCATAGGGCATTTTCTCTCAAAATCGAGGGAAAAATCCCTCCCTTTTTTCAAGGCCCTCCAAGGGGCAAAGAACTTTTAGTGGGGAGAGCCTTAGCAGCAGGCCTTTGATCAATTGAAGGAATACCTCTTTAACCCCCCCCCCCCCTCAGCAAACCCATGCCGGGCGAGGTTCTATATCTCTACCTGGTGGCCTCTGAGCATGTCCTCAGCGTCGTCCTAATCTGAGTAGACGATGGGGAGCAAAGACCCATCTACTATGTCAACAAAGTCCTCCATGACGCCGAGCTTCGTTATGCTAAAATGGAGAAGGTTGGCTACGCCCTTTTCATGGCTGCAAGAAAGCTTCTCCCTTATTTTCAAGCCCACTTCAACCAAGTACTTATAGATCAGCCTCTCAAGAAATTCATCAACAAGCTAGAGAGCTCTGACTGGTTTGTCAAATGGTCCATTAAGCTTAGCCAGCACGACATAAATTACAAGCCAAGGGTCGTTATAAAGGGCCATGCACTCGTTGAGTTCATCACTAAGTGCACTATTCCAGAAGCATCCAAATCCAATATGCTGAGCCGGTATGGGAAGTCAATGTGGACAGCTCCTCTTGCGAGGAGGGAAATGGGTCAAGCATAATACAGAACAGGCCGAACAACTTCATCCCCCAATACTCCATGTGCCTCAACTTCCTGGCCTCCAACAATGAAGCCGAGTATGAGGCACTTATTGATGGACTCCTACTCGCTTGCAAAGTAGGGACCAAGCGGGTGGAAGCCTTCAGCGATTCTCAACTTATAATCAATCAAGTATCGGGGGACTACGAGGCTCGTGACACCGGAATGGTCCAGTACTTGGCACACTTTGTACTCCTTTTGGTGGATTTCAAAGAAGGCTTGGTCGTCAGGATTCCACGCGAGGAAAATAGCCGGGCAGACTCATTATCCAAGTTAGCATCCTACTCCCTCGAGGGTCTTGACCACACGGTTTTGGTGGAAGTCCTCGTTCGACCAAGCATCCAAAAAGATGTCCCCGAAGTCTGCTGTCTCGAACCACCAATGCTGTAAACAACATGGATGGATCCGATCATGAACTTCATGGGAAATGGCAAACTACTGCAGAATCGGTCCTAAGAGAGAAATGTCCGGGTCAGGGCCGAGAGGTTCATACTCGTCAATGATGTGCTCTTCATCATTGATCCCAGAAAAAGTTGATGAGAAAACTTACCTCCGATGCTTGATCCCAGAAAAAGCCAAGTACGCGTTCGAAGAAGTGCATAAGGGGGTTGGAAGTTGCCATATGGGTAGTAGGTCACTCATGAGAAAGATACTCAACCACGGGTACTATTGGCAGACCATCCTTCAAGATGCTCAGGATCTCGTTAGGATATGCGGCCCATGCCAGAGGTTTTCTTTAGTCAAACATGCCCCCAGGTCGAGCTCAAGTTGCTGGCTAGCCCAGCCCCTTCGCCATGTGAGGAATGGATCTGGTTGGTCCATTTCCCAAAGCAACAGGTAAGAGGTGTATCCTAATTGTAGCTATCGATTACTTTATAAAGTGGGTTGAAGAAGAACCCCTAGCTACTATCACCTAAGCATCAGTCCCAACAATTCTTTTGGAAACATATCATCTGCCGATTTGGGATTGCTCGGATCCTCATCACTGACATCGGTACTAAGTTCGCAGACAAGGGTTTCCGCAAGTTCTGCAAAGACCTGGGGATTATGCAGAGATTATCTTCAATTTCACATCCCCAATCCAATGGCCAAGCCGAGAACGTCAACCGTTAGATCCTCAACATTCTCAAGAAGCGATTGGACAAATTCCCTAAAGGTTTATGGGTCGATGAGCTACCAAGTGTGTTGTGGTCCTACCGAACGACCAAGAGGATTCTGACGGGCAAGTCGCCATTCAACCGAACCTTTGAAACCGAAGCGTTAATTCCTATGGAAGTCGGAATGCCTTCCCCACAGATTATGATCTTCAATGAGGAGTTGAACTTAGATGGCCTGAGAGCCAATCTGGACCTCCTCAATGAAATTTGTGAAAGGTCAGTTATAAAAAGGAATGTCTACTAGCAACGGGTAGAACGGTTCTACAATAAAAAGTTCTGACCAACCAACATTAAATAAGGGGACCTAGTTTACGAAGGCTCAACATCTCCGGGCTGAGCAAAAATGGGAGGCTGGCTCCCAATTGGGAAGCCCTGTATAGGGTCTCCAAAGTGGTATGCCCTGGCACTTACCAACTTGAAGACCCGAGGGATAGGGTAGTCAAGAGGACTTGGAACGCGAAACACTTGACGAAGTTCCAAAGGCCCGTAGCGGTTTGCACTTGTAATGCAGCTCTGAAAGCCGAAAAATGTAATAAGTGCTAGCATTTCGGCAATAAAGCAATAAAAGCAATAAAATTTCATTTCAAATCAGCATGTTTTAATCTAACTCTTTCGAGTTCAGCCAATTCTTGGCATCGATCCTCAGCATGAATCTCGAGCCTTTCGTGAATATTTTCACAATCTTGCTAGATCTTGCCGCTCAATGTGGATCTCGAGCCTTTCGTGAATATTTTCACAATCTTTCTAGGCCTCGCTGCTCGGAGTGGGCTCCAAGCCTTTCACGAAGGTTTTCACAATTTTGCTAGGCCTCGCTGCTCGGTGTGGATCTCAAGCCACTCGTGAATACTTTCACAGTTTTACGAGGCCTCGCCGCTCGGTTTGGACTGCGAGCCACCAGTGAAAGTTTCTTACAGCTTTGCTGGGCCTCGTCATTGTACGTCAAAAGTCTCATAGTGGATTCTAAGCACACAGAGGAGAAACATCCCCCTTAACAGAGCCGGTGAACCATAGTACGAAATGACGATTCGAGCTTCACCGACATGCCGACCTAATCAATCACACTGGACATTCAGTCACGCACTGATAGCTGGGGGAACGAAGCAGTCATCGTTACCCCAAACTAGTAGCGTGTGACAAAAGGATCACATAAACTCTCGCAAACACCCAAGATGAAAGACACAAGGAGACAGGGTAGGCGATCCTTCTTTCACCCACTGATAGTCAGGGGTAGAGCAACCATGAATCACCGCTACCCCTAATTGTCAGCAGGTAGTAGAAGAATCACTCAAATGCTGAGTCTCTCCAAGAAACTGAGAGAGAATGGGGAATTATATAGGCTATGAAGGGAGGAGGTTCTCGATTACCACAGCACTGACGTGGAAAAATCTGAACCATCCAACCCCATCTAACAACCTCTAAAGAATGTCGCTACATATTCCAAGGGAAACATTTCATGTTCCATGACCTTTCAAATTCCAACACAGCGCATTTAAACATGACGATACAATTCTCTAGGCCAGAAGCTTCAACTTCCAAAGTTGAGATGCCTCAACCCCAAAACTATGACACCTCGACTTCAGCAGGTCTACTTCGACAAGACAAAAGCTCGAAATAGGGTTCAAATCAAAGTCCTTCATTATTAAAATTATTACACAGTCGGTTAACTGAAGTCTATAGTACACTCTAGTGCGACCAGCGATGCAACGGTACAATACAATTTGTGTGTGTGCCCCCACAGCGGGCACTGGGAATGCACAAGAAGGCACATCTGATGCACAAGTCATGAAGGTCGCCTGTCTAGCCTACTCGACTAGGGGGCCTTAGGACTGGCACAGACTAGTTCTAGCCCAAGTGAGCGGATCTACTCCTCGACAGGTCTATCGATCTCCTCTAGAGGGGGGTGGTCAAGGTAAACACCTCACCACTGAGCTTAGGCATCCCCGGGGTTCGTTGGCTACAATATGAGAATCGGAGATGGACCACTGATGGAAGGCTAATTGCTGGCAAGAGAGGCCACTTGGGATCCCTCTACTCCGAATGCAACCTTCAGCTTGTATATCTCCAGCTCCTTCTCCACCAACACCTCCCGAAGGAACGAGTCAGCTGAACAAGTAGCACTCTCCGAGGTCGGATGTTGGACGAATCACTGGGGACAAATGACTGAGTTTCGGCACTTCTCAGATCCCTATTGACCATTGCCTTCTTCACGTGAGCCAGCTCCAAGCTCATTTGGTGTGACATTTTGATGTAAAATGAAAATGCCGACCCTTGCTCCCTTGCCTCCTTACGGTAGTGGACCAAGCTCTACTCCATGGTTTGCACCCTACTCCTAAGATATTCGAGCTCGGCATCACAGGGGTCGGCCAAAACTGGCTCGGTCATCTAACAATCAAGGAAATTTTCATATTATTCCGAGCTCCATAAACTTGGCCAAATCCAAAGAATACAAAACACCACATAAAAATATCAAGTCCAGGATTTCGGCCCCAAAAATCTTTTTCATTCGTACTTCAACTGTAACATCCCAGAAAAATAAAATAAAATTTTATATTTTTGCACGTGCATTGCATGTAAATTTTTATGTATTTTAGTCCTTAAATTTTTTCAAAGTGATGTACATTTTTATTCTCATTTTATTTGTCACATTTTTATTATTTATTTTTAATAAAAATCCATATAGGCCTAAAGTCTATTTTAAAGCCCACTAGAAAATTAAAAGAGAAGCCCATGATTTGTTCTACATGCGTACACTTTAAATCCTACACACCTGTCATGTAACAAACACCTATAAATAGATTAATAACAATTAGTTAAAATATTGAGAAGTGTGTGCACATTGGGTGCACGTGCATGTGTTGTTCACCCAAGGGTTGGCCGGCCATTAAGAAGAGTGGAGAGTGGATTGTGAAAGTTGATTGTTAAAGTGGGTTGTGAGAGTGGGTAATTAATTGGGTAGTGGGAGTCTTTTCATCCACACAATAACCATATAAATACCCCCTCCTATTGTATGAACAATGCACAAAAGATCAAAAGAAAACAAAAGAGAAAAAAGAAAGAGAGGGCTCGGTTTTGCTAGAAGAAGAAGGAAATTTTCAATTTTGCTTGCTTAAGGAGGAGGAGGCTAGTTGTGGGGAGCTTGGAGCAAATTTTCTAGGAGTTCAAATTGCAATTTTCATCAAATAAAGTGGGTGCCTCTTTTGCTTTCTAAATTATGGTAGAATGCATGTGTAGATAATCTATGTTTGAAATTGATAATTAGTATGAGTTATTTGGCTACTTTTGATGATACATTTGTGTTGTTATCTAGAAATTTTGGTAATAATAAAACATGAGAAGTCAAGCATGCTAGATAAAGAATTATGATTGTCTTGTTGTTACACCATACTTTTTAGAGAGTTTTGTAACGAGGAAGTCATGTATTTAAATTATTGTTGTATGTAAATTTGTAACTAAAAATCATACAAAATTAAGGGGTGGATTAAAGTTGAAATAATACTGAGAATGTCCCAAAAGAAAAAAAAAGTTAGAATAATCACTAGAGGAAATATGTTCATGTAGTAATTATAAAAAAGGGGGTAGTCTTGATGAATTAACAAAAGCATGCATTTATAAATATTCTAAAAAAATATTACTATTTGCAATAATTGTGTAAAATATCCTCTAATATGAATAAAATTAGTGAGAAACTATTTCTGGAAACTTAGGGATATGTTTTATGGACAATCAAATTGAAAGAAAAGAATAGAAATCGAAAATAGTTGAAAGTGTTCAAAATGAGATTTACATAGAGTTGAGTTATATGAATTTTAACCTCTATACTATCAGTTGAGCACATGGCTCTTGTGGCTAGAGCAAGCGCTGGTGCGCCACATGCTGCCACATGATGCCTGGGGTGTTCTTGGTCGTGGGTTCGAGTCTCGGAAGCTCTGCCTTTTTCCCAAAAATCGATATTTTATGAATTAACAGTAGTAGTAGTATTTAAAGTACTGGGTTGGATTTATTTCACCAACAAAGAGTTGGCCTAGTGGTTGGGCTTGCTGGTTGTTGGCTAGAGGTATCGGGTTCGAGTCTGGACATGCACATTTTGTATTTTATTTTATTTTTAAGGGGATTTTTATGTCTTAAAATTTGGGGAAAATATAGAAATGTCCTACAATATTATTGGAGACTTACGAAATTATTTCACATTATTCTAGAGATAATTTGAGAATTTAAAAGACATATAGATTAAATGAGTTTTGAATCCAAGTTTTAAAAGAAAATGTGTATGAGTAGAGATTTTAAGAGTTAATTTATAATAAAATCACAGTATAATGAAGAGATTTAAATAATGAACTTCTAGTGATAAATCTTTAAGAAATTGTGTTTTTAATCTTAAACAACTTTTGAATTGAGAATCATACTTGAAGTATAGATGAATATGAAAAAGGGTTTTAGTAATCAAAAGAGTATTGTAAATTATTAAAATGAATAGTTTGGTTGGTTAACCAAGAAGAGCTTAATTCATGACGAATAAATAAAAGAATAGATTAAAGAATTGAATATATGAATGAAATTGAGAATGAGAGTTATGATGGTATGAATGACCCATGATGATTGAACATGAAAAGATGTTAATTCTAGAGGCTTAGTGAGACCCAGGTACCGGCAAAGTAATGATAATGATTATTGAATTTGAAAAGTGGCCAATACGGGCTATCGTTCTCGGTGTATTGTTTAAGACCGGTAGAAGGGTAAGCTAGCTCTAGGTGGAATTATTATTCATGTTTTAAATTTAAGGATAGGCACTAGGAGAAGATGTAATAAAACTTGGGTAAACGTAAGTGGGGTGCGTACATATAGTCTGATGGTGGATTCCTGGACTATAGACCCAGTCAAACGGTGGATTCCTGGACTGTGGTTGCTCACAGGGTGAGGCGATCCTCAACTAAATCTAGGACTATGATTGATTTGACTGTGGATTCCAGGATCATGAATAGTCAGGCGGATGGGAGGTAGTTCACCATTATATATGTATATATCGGGGCTAGAGCGGCACTTGCGGGATGTTCACACGACGAAGATTTTCGTATAGCCTGACGGTGGGTTCCAGGACTGGAGTCTGTACTCGTGGAATGTCTAAAACTTGCTTTTTTTACCGTAGTAGAATATTCATAGCGATGGATTAAACCCTATGATGTGGAGTACGATAAAGGCACTAGGAGAAGATGTAATAAAACTTGGGTAAACGTAAGTGGGGTGCGTACATATAGTCTGATGGTGGATTCCTGGACTATAGACCCAGTCAAACGGTGGATTCCTGGACTGTGGTTGCTCACAGGGTGAGGCGATCCTCAACTAAATCTAGGACTATGATTGATTTGACTGTGGATTCCAGGATCATGAATAGTCAGGCGGATGGGAGGTAGTTCACCATTATATATGTATATATCGGGGCTAGAGCGGCACTTGCGGGATGTTCACACGACGAAGATTTTCGTATAGCCTGACGGTGGGTTCCAGGACTGGAGTCTGTACTCGTGGAATGTCTAAAACTTGCTTTTTTTACCGTAGTAGAATATTCATAGCGATGGATTAAACCCTATGATGTGGAGTACGATAAGGGCTTGTCTTCGGACCTATGAAGAATGGGATGCATAGAATCCGAACAAGTATGCATTAGTGTCATCGTAGTGTAACATCTGCATTAGACATTAGGTCATATCATACACTGACATGTTTAGAATAGTCACTCTTTTACACTTTATTGTGCATTCAAGTTTGTGTTTGCTAAAGTAAGAGAATCGCCGTTTTATAGCATTGCGTCAGTTGTATGCAACTGACATGCCCAAAGTATTTCCAATGTAAGGCTTGGATTAGCGAAAGACATAAAGATGAATTGATGCTAAAGATTATCTTCAGATTTAAGTTGTTGTATTCATTTAAATTCCGCTGCGTTGATGTAAAGAACAATGTTTTATAATAAAAAAAGTTTTAATTTCCTTGTAAAATTGTACGAATTGAAGTAAAAGATCGTGTTGTGCTATGAATTACATGTAAATGGAATTCAAGGCGTTACATCAACGTGATTACCAAAAGTGGTGGCCTGTCTGCAGTCGGAAAATACAAAAAAAAGGAAAGGAAAAAAACAAACTATCGCTTGGGAGAGGGAGGCACTTCTACGATCGTTGTCATGGCAACCTCGGTGGGGACCTCCTGAAGCTCGGCCTCTGCTCCATGTGAACAGTTCTCCTCCTCGCCCATCTCCCCTGGCGTAGGCAGAGCCTCAGTGAACTTCATGGAGAAGCTAAAGCCCTCAAGATCGAGGTCCGGGTACCTTTGGAGGACGTGCTCAATGACCTGGTCATACCCTTCATCCTGGGCAAAAATCACCTTATCAATGGCCTTCATCTTGTCGACCAATAGTTGATTCTCGTTATCTTGCAAGCGAGCCTTCTCCTTTTCAATTGGGTTAAATCGTCAGCCGCAGTGGTCCGCTCAACTTTCAAAGCACGCTCGCGTGCCTCGAGGTCGTTGACCTAAACCTTCAGGTCCTTCATCTCCCTCTCGAACCTCAGTGCCCTCTGATCGGCGAGCTTGAGCTCGCGGGTGTACTACCTCTTCAACTCCTCTACCAGTAGAGTTTCCTGCAAGACGAGAAGAAAAACTTAGAAGAAAATACAAAAATAGCTAAAAGGAACGAGCAAGCCAGGTGAAGGAACATTTACGATCATGTCGGCCTGAGGCCACTTCAGGAAGCTCGACTCAAATGTCTCAGTCGAGAGACACTCCCTATCTCGAGGCGTGGCCAAGTGGTCCACCACCTCCAGCGCCATCGGACCCTCCATGATGGAGTCCGCCACTTTCACGGCCCAGTTCGGAATCCATGGTTCCATTCTCGCATCCCCGACTATATCCTTGGCCTCGGGGTGGATGGGTAGAAGACCCGACTTCGCGAGCTCGGTAACCTTAAGATTACCTGAGCTGGGCATCCACTTGGTCGAACTAGGAGCGCCAGAAATTGCTAATGCCTTCGACTTCTTGGACTTCGCCTCAGAAGTCCCTTCAGAGGAAGGGGCCAAAGGTCTCTTCTTTCATTTTGGCTGCTCCGCAGCCTTCCACTTGTCCAAGATAGCCCTCCTCGCCTCAATCTCAGCATCATCCATAGTTGCAAAAAGAAAAATAGGTTCTGAGAAAGAAGGAAAAAAGTTGGACGAAAAAAGGAAATGAATAACATACACGGGTTGATGGGGGGCTCAGTCCAATCCTCGCCAGGTGTCCCTCAGTCACATTCAACCAACTGATACTCCCCCTAGTGATGATCCAACCCACTTCGTCCTTCTCATCCTTTGTAAACTTCCAATCCATTGGAGCTTTGTAGTTCGGCTTATAAAATGACCAATTCGTCGGGATGTCCCAAGGAACGGGACTTCGGACAACGAAATACTTCTCCTTCCACTCCTTGATGGAGTCTGGATGGCCGTGAACCACCCGCCTCCGGAGTAGAGACGAGAAATAGAAGAGCCCCTCGTACGTCCCTGCGGATTGGAGCCCAAGACACATGCAAAAATACTTCAATCTCAAGGGCACCCCTATCTCTTCATAGAGAAGAATCAAATGGACAAATGCTTCTAGGAGTTCAGGTCGTACTACATCGGACTCAGCCCTGCCCAATTCAATACCTCCTTAACAAATGGGTGCAAGGGCAACCTCGGACCCGAGTCGAAAGCATTTAAAGGGAACATGCAGAACCAAAAGGCCAGGTTGTTCGTGGGCCTAAGCCCGAGGTTTGGAATCATTAACTCGAACTCTCAGGGAATAAAGTAATTGTCCTGGATATGAGGAAGATCACTCCTCGTTAGCACGCTCTCAATATTATCCACTTTAATCTTCCTCCGGCTCGGCAAAGAAGGTTGAACCCCAAACTGGATCAAGTCCTCAAGATTGACTAGGTACATCTTTATTAAGTATGACTCCTGGTAATAAGGGATGTCAAAGTCACCCTCCAAAAAATACTCAATGGGCTCCGCCTTGGGGCTAATCAACAGAGTGAACTTCAGCATCCTTCTTGGAGCTTGAGGGGCCATTGGAGGGGATGGTGATGCCAAACATCCCAAACGAAAGGTTCTCTCGGAAGGACCAACTTCGTCGACTCCATCTCCTCCCTCTCCTTCCTCGCTTGCCTCCTCCTCTTCGCCAGCCTCCATCCCATCATCTCTTTCCTCAACCACCTCTTCCACCTTGTCCTCGTCTTCCTCGTCCACCTATCCGGCCTCTTCCTTTGAGTCACTCTCCTCCTCCTCCTCTACATTTCCCCGAGTTTGGATTTGCCTGACTTAATTGATTTTCTGGATTTCTTCCCAAGATGTTGACTCGAAAGAAACATCTTGAACCTCCCCAGAAGTCATTGATGAAGAGGAAGCACAATCACCTCAGCCAGATGTGGAAGCTGAAGAACTGGAGTAAACCCTCGACATAATTTAAAGACATTATACCTAATTCTGTTGCCGGAAAGGTCATCGAAAAGTACGTTGACGGTAGCCTAAATAAATTCTAAAGAGAGAAGCTTTGAAGTGAAAGAGAAGCTCTGAAGCGAGTAAGAAAGTAAAGGGGAGAATGAGGAGGTGAGGGGGGGTATATAAGCCACATTGAGACCCATCAATATCCATAATGAATCTTGACCATTCAATTCAATCCTGTGGCTGATAAGGAGGGATGCCTCGATATCCCCAACAATGACGTCAGGCAGCTCACATGCCATGTACATGCCTCAACAGTGCTTATGATGTCAGCAACACACGAGCAGGCATTGATAAACAAACTATTCAGCAGAATCTTCTAAGTATATCATCTTAGGTGCAGACTTCAAGCCACATACGAGATTTCTCACAACGCTAGCCTCATCGCTCGACGTAGACCTCGAGCCACTTGCAAGACTTCTTACAATCCACAAAGCCTTATAGCTCGACATGGAGTTCGAGCCATATGCGAAGATTTCTCACAATCTCTCTAGGTCTCGTCGCTAGGCATGGACTTTGAGCCACACATGAAGATTCTCATAATCTCGCTAAGCCTCGTCGCTCAGTGTAGACTTCGAGCCACACGCGAAGATTTCTTACAATCTCACTAGGCCTCGTTTCTCGGTGTGGACTTCATGCCACACACGAAGATTTCTTACAATTTCTCTAGCCTTGTCGCTCGGTGTGGACCTCGATCCACACGCGATCATTCTTACATTCTCGCTAGCTTCGTAGCTCGGCAGGGACCTTAAGCCCCACCTGGGATTTCTCACAATCTCATTAGGCTTCGTCGCTGGGTGTAGACTTCGAGCCACATGCAAAGATTTCTCACAATCTCGCTAGGCCTTGTTGCTTGGCGTGGACCTTAAGCCACACCCCGGGTTTCTCACAATCTCGCTATGCCACGATGCTCGGCATGGTCTTCGAGCCACATGCAAAGATTTCTAACAATCTCGCTAGGCCTCGTCGCTCGTTATGGACCTTAAGCCACACACGATATTTTCCACAATCTCGCTAAGTCCCGTTGCTCGGCATGGAGCAAAAATTTCTCACAATCTCTCTAGGCCTCGTCGTTCGGCGTGGACTTTGAGCCACACGCGAGATTTCCCACAATCTCGCTAAGCCTCATCGCTCGGCGTGGACTTCGATCCACGCAAAAATTTCTTACAATCTTGCTAGGCCTCGTCGCCTGGCATGGACTTCCAGCCACACGTGAAGACTTCACACAATATTGCTAGACGTCGGTGCTCGGCCTGGACCTCAAGCAACTAGCGTAGCTTTCTCACAATCTCACTACCCTCGTAGCTTGGCGTAGACCTTGAGCCACACCCGAGATTTCTCACAATCTTGTTAGGCCTCTCCCTTAGCATGGACTCCGAGCCACATGCGAATATTTCTCACAATCTCGCTAGGCCTCATTACTCAGCGTGGACCTCGAGCCGCATGTGATATTTCTTACAATCTCGCTTGCCTCGTAGCTCGGCGTGGACCTCGAACCACACCCGGGGTTTCTCACAATCTCGCTAAGCCACGTTGCTCAGCGTGATCTTCGAGCCACATGTAAAGATTTCTCACAATCTCGCTAGAACTCGTCGCTAGGCGTGGACTTTGAGCCACACAAGAGATTTTTCACAATCTCGCTAAGTCTCGTTGCTCGCCATGGACCTTGAGACACAAAAAAGAATTTCTCACAATCACTTTAGGCCTCGTCGTTAGGTGTGGACTTCGAGCCACACGCAAGATTTCCCATAATCATACTAAGCCTCATCGCTCGGCGTGGACTTCGAGCCACATGCAAAAATTTCTCACAATCTTGCTAGGCCTCATCGCTCGGTGTGGACTTCCAGCCACACGCAAGGATTTCTCACAATCTCGCTAGACCTCAGCGCTCGACCTGGACCTCAAGCCACTGGCGTAGATTTCTCACAATCTCGCTAGCCTCGTAGTTCGACGTGGACCTCGAGCAACTTATGAGAGTACCTCTTCACCTCAGCTCCTCGACACCTCGGCCTCTTGATGCTTCGCCTCCTTGGCACCTCGGTGACTCGTGGTGGACCGCAGTGGATAACACTACTCTATTTCATCCCTGCTCATACTATCGACTGGGTTTTCCCCCATGGGAATGGACTACTCCTCTACGGCTGATATATCCAACCTCCAGGAGTGAGGGAGGCCTATGATGTGGGTAAAAATTCAGTCCATCTGAACCGTCTGATCCCAACGAATCCAGAGATCCCTAAAAATAGGTCTGTACTTCATGTGGGTCGCTAGAAGACCCACTACTCCAATTTGGCCCATAGAAGAGGGTCAACCCAGTCCACCAAGGGTCCCTCTCCACAGTTACAAGGTAATGAATCTTTAGCCTCTAAAACCCTAATCTTCTTCTCCAGTAACTGATTTAATAGTTGGAGGGCCTGTCGCAGGAAAAACTCCTGGTGATTCAAGGCTCTTTGCAGGTTTCCGGCAGCCAACAGTCAGCGCTATCACTACCAGATCCACATATCCCAAACACACATCCGCCTCTCATCAGGATCGGATCCATGACTGAGATTTGCTATTCCCTCTCATCAAAAGAACTCACCATTTGTTGCTCCCACACCGAAAAGTAGCAACATCAGTTACTGTTGATAATAACGATAAGATTGGGAGATGTATGTCATGTGGGCTCTCCTTTTTCTATGATTAAGTATAAGAAAGAACTCTTAACAAACTAAGTTTATTCACAATTTTTTTCTGTGTCTTTCTTCTCTTCAATCAAATTGTCCGGTTTTTTTGTCAGTCTAGTGGAACCAGAATTTGAATCTCAAAAGTTTTTATCCAGTGCCAAAGAGTTTTACCATTGTGACGTAAACCGCTTGCCAATATCTGGTCTTGATGAAGGATCATGGCCATCAAAGACCTCGAAAGAGTTCATATTGTATGACGCTTGTTCAACTGGATGGAATTTCCCGAATTGTTTGTTGAGAGCACCATGGTAAAAAGGTTGTTCTATCTCAACGGAAGAAGGAAGGTTGGTTTTTGATCATGCTGAGCGAGCATTAATGTCTTTCTGTATCTTAATTTCACTATTTATTTAGAATTTATAAGAAACTAATAATTGCAATAATACAGTAATCGATAAAATAAAAGGGTATGTAACATTTCCTAAAGTGTAGGTTGCAATGTAAACGGTTCAAAGACGGAAAAAGGTAAAATTTATTATGAATAATAAAACAATAAAAGGAATATATCCTTATCTCATATCACAGCAAGTGATTATCTTTCTTGATTTGCTTTTTCTTAGGACACTGTAGAATTCCAAACAAAACATTCAATAGTTTTTTTTAAGAAAAGTTGTTTTGGTAATAGAAACATTAATTCAATACTAGTATTACCATGTATAAATTGTCCAGACTAACATAATTTTGAGGGACCCATAAAATTACACTGAGTCAATATTTTCTAAGAAAATATTTTTAAGTTTGTAATAAAGTATGTACATAGCATCAACAATATATCTTTATCTAGGTTATATTGATTGTATGTAAATCAAAACTGATACAAAATATGTTCATGACTACATATATGTATACTAGATTTGTCCGTAGGCATATGCCTACGACACGTCTTCAGAACGATACAGCATATGAAAAACCGTGTAAACAGTAAATCAACAATTATATAGCTCAAGTTTGAATAGTATGACAATAATTTGTTGTAAATAAAAGTTCATATTTTCATTAGTATATGTTAAAATATAATTATAAATTGGGGTAGAAAAATAAGTGTGTGTGTGTGTGTGTGTATATATATATATATATATATATATATATATAGAGAGAGAGAGAGAGAGAGAGAGAGAGATAGAGAGAGAGAGAAATAAATAAATAAAGGAGTTATTTTGGAGATTTGAATTTGAGTTTTGGGGAGAAACTTGAGAGAGAGAGGGGGGGGGGGGAATGTGTTTTGTAAGATTAGATCTAAGCCTTTGATTTTGGGAGGATTGAAGGAGAGACACTTGATAGCTTTCTTTATGTTTTATTATATACTAGGTTTGCCCGTTGACACGTGCCTACGACACGTCTTCGGAACGGTGCACCTGGTTTGATTATATAAAATAGTTTTAGAGGTCCAGTAAATTAATTGAAGTAGCAAACATATTATATGAGGAAGCAGTATATCTACCTTTAAGCTTAACCATCGCCTTCTTGATCATTAGCTGGAACTTACTTGGAATGCATATAGTTGGTTAGAAATACCACATAATTTTTTTTAACTTCAGCATCACTTTTAGATGCTTGTAATAGTTATTCAAGGACATTATTTATAGAGCTTATTCTAATCTCATAACCACTATAAGCATGTCTAAATACAATGGTAACGCAAGTGCAGGTGTGAAGGTATCTACTATACCAATAATCTAAATATTTGTTTGTCTGAGACTCAGTTTGCAATTGAAATACTGTTTATTATTATTTTAACCAAAATGAAATAATGAAGTTCTCAAAACTCTAATCCAAGTTAATCATTTCTTTTATATCCACTTTGTCTCCCCATTGTCTTTATAAAAAAAAAATTATCAAAATGAATAAATGAAAAATTTATTTTAGCTGTCTTCATTGAGTGGAGAGTTTGCACCCTTCACTGGTAAACTCTAGTCATCCCAATACTATATATCCAAACATACACTAAAAGTAGGGGTGTAAAATGAACAGGACTGTCCGTCGTTCGTTCGAGTCCGGCTCGAGAAATGGTTTGACCGTGAACCGTCCGAACTGTTATACGAACCGATCTTGAACGAATTATTCGGTCCGATTCTTTACCGAGCTCGAGCCGGACATAAGTCTGTCCGTATATTATTGCGGTCCGATGCTTACCGAACCGACTCCAGACTATAAAAATTTTGTCCGACCCAGATCAAGCCGGACATAAGCCCGTCCGAGTAGAATTTCGGTCCGAGCTTAAACATATGACTGTCTGATCCCGTCCGGTCCGATTTACAGCCCTAACAAAACGTTCTTGTATGTTATGTTATCCATGGTTTCTAATAAGCAGTGAAGGGAACACTTCACGATAGTATTTTCGCTTGTAGTAAAGCAATTAATGTTGCATATTTGCCAAGTTATTTTAGGTTGCTGGTCAGCTTACCTGTCCTGCTATGGTTTGGAAGCCCAAATTGAGGCCACCAAATAATACATCTCTCACTTGCGTACACCTTAAATCAAAACCAATAAAAATAACTCATCAAATAAATCACCAAATTAAAATTTGTTAAACCCAAAAATAAAATAATCATACATCTCTGAACTTAGATCCCATGTACACACAAAATTTGAGTCAGCAAAAAACTGAGTAATCCTCTGCACACACAAAATTTAAAATTAAAATGAGAATTCGGTTAATGAGATGAAATTAGAGTCGCTGCATCGCATATAGAGGCTCTCGATTTGGTGGAGGGGAGTTGCCGATACGAAGTCGCTTGATATTCGTGCCCGATTTGGTGGAGGGGAGTCACCGATACGGAATCAGCAACAGATCAGATATCGGCGATGACCTCTTGATTGGCGTTCGACATTGGATTTGGATTTGCTTTGAGATTTTTAAAATTTCAAAGTTTTAAATTTTAAATTTTGAAATTTTCAAAATTTTTAATTTTTAAAATTTTATTTTTTAAAATTTTTATTTAAATTTTTTATATCTTTTTTATAATTTTTTATAATTTATTTATAAGTTTTTCATATTTTTGATTTTTTTTTGAATTATTTTAAAAGTTTTTATTTTTTAAATTTTTTTAGTGTTTTAGTTTTTAAGTTTTTTTTAAATTTTTTATAATTTTTATTTTCTTAATTTTTTGAATATGAGAGAGAGATAGAGAGAGAGAGATAGAGAAATAATTAAATAAATAAAGGAGTTGTTTTGGGTGAGGGGATTTGAATTTGAGTTTTGGGGGGAAACTTTTGTGGGGGGAAAATGTGTTTTGTGAGGTTAGATCTGGGCCTTTGATTTTGAGGAGATTGAAGAAGAGCCACTTGATAGCTTTCTTTGTGTTTTATTATATATATATATATATATATATATATATATATATATATATATATATATATTGCAAGATTCAATATATAACGATAAGAAGTGCAATAATAAGAAACTAAAAATTATTTGTTACCATACCATAAAAGATACATGATTTGTTGTTTCATACAATGTGAAGCATGATACATGTTTGGTAGCTATACTGTTAGGATGCTTCCATTATATCTCTACTATTTTAATGGGAGAGTTGGGGTTGTAAACAAACAAACCCTAATTTTGTAACTGAGCAAACCCGTGCAATATATGGCCAAACTAAATCCACCAAACATACCCGTGTGATGCACGTACAGCCCCTAAAAAAATGATATTTTAGCAAATGCCCCCATTTAAAATGTGAAAACTAGCATATACCCCCACTATTTTTAAGAACTAAGAAATACTCCTATCTCTAATATTATAATGGGAGAATGCCTTAGTGTCATTTGTAAATATTTTGTCAATCTACCAACCCATGCAATACACGTGCATAACTATTATAAAGGAGGTTCTAAGTTCAAATCCAGATTATGTCTAAATTTTTATTTTAAAAAATTATATTTGTTAAGACGTGCATCGCACGTGTAAATTACTAGTATATACAATAAGGAGAAAAGTTTGATGAAAAGGTATACCTTAGATAATTGCATATGTAGAAGTCCATATAGTCTAAATGTTGATCTATTCTCCTTGGAGGCCCTCTTACAATTAAAGGTGTTTAGCATGTAAGACCTCTTCTCATATTCTGTAAGATTTATTACTTTAATCTCAAGTACCATAATCGGAGGTAATTAAAAGAAAAAGGTAAACATGGAGAGAGGATAAGAACTGTCATTTGTAGTTATGTTTTTTAATGCATTGAAACTTTAAAATTAATTGGCGCATTGATCCTTTTTTGTGTTCCTATACGGATCCATTTTATTCTTGATATTAAGTGGAACACATCAGGCTAAACAAAACATGATGAAAAGTTCTTATGTAGAAGATAGATAAATTTGACAAATTAGAACCTTTAGTTCAAAATACTAAACTCTGTAAAGTGTGCCAATCTACCGTCACTTCCACCCTTTTGCACATGAATTGTATACATGTATGATCAAGATCAACTTCTACATCAAGCAAATGAACCATTAGACATCAATGAAAACTAATAACTAAATACACGTTGCCCGCAAACAAACCAAACCAATCAACAAACCATACTCCATACCAATTCCAAACCAACCAAACCACTGAAAACCTAATTCATGTACTGAATCATAGCCATTTCATTTATTTCTAAGTGTCATCTTTCTTTCATCTTAGAGAAGCAGTTCTTTCAAATTCTTTTTAGTGTGTACCATGTTAAGTTGTGTGATATGCATTGTTTCCTTTCTGCATTACTTAGATAACCATCTCAGTTTTGATAGATCTTTTTTCCTATAGCTAAGGGCCTCAGAAGAAATACATTAACCAAAAAAAGTGAGGTGCTTTTAATTCATCAAAAACAGAGGACCATTTATTGGTCTCTAGTTCACAACATTGTTCTTCTATAGAAATCCTTAAGCATACAAAAAGGAATCGAGAGACCTGAAGCTTCTATCATGATATCTGTAGTCCTTGAATTAACTTGACTTTCCTTAATTAACTAATATCATGAAGTTTATTTACAGCCAGTTGTAGATGGTTGTATAACTTTTGTTAATGTAGTGCATATATACTTAACTAATACTAATATGATATTGGGGGATGTTTAAGTACTTCTATAGGGCTACTATTTCTACGTGTTGGCAATTTGGCTTCAAACAATCAAGAACCGAAACCCCCAAATCGAATTTTGAGAAGGGAATTCTCACCATCTAATGAATTTTTACTTTCTTTTCACTTAGAATCGAAGCAATTTACAGGAATTATTTAGAGAAGTCATGTGGTTGTAATAGGAATCTTGGCCTGAATACCAAGAACTCACTCTACGGGGTTTGGGTGTAGTGGAACGCCTGTGGCGAAGAATTGTTGCAGGTAAGGAGGTAGTGGATTAAGAATGGGGAGATTAGAATAATATGCATGTGCTTTGTCAGTACCAAATTTAGGGTCAACATTACATACTGTAATCAAATTTATATGAATTTTACACGTTAATGGGTATATTAGCAGCCAAATAGGAAGTTTTCAAATACCTAAGAGCATCTATAGTCGTTGGCTATTTACCCGTTATTTTGCAAAATACCCAAAACCCACACCCTTATTGAAAACAAATTCCAAACAATTTCAAAAAGAAAAAAAAAATAAGATAACCAAAATCGAGTTCTACTCACATAGAAGGAGTCATCCCATTTTCCCAAATTGAGGTCAATAAACCAATGCAAAGCATCAATCCTCATAGATTCCTTATTTTGCTCCTGCTTTGCAACTGAAGAAGAAGACGATGACGATGACATCACTGTAAGTTCCCGCCTTTGGACTCAGAATCCCCCATTTACATCAAGAGAAGAGGATTCGAGAGAGAATCGGAAGGAAATTCGTCGAGCTCGAGTGTGAAATTTGTGGGATTTGGGAGAGGAAGAGATAGTGTGGTTTTAGGGATTTGGGAGAGGAAGAGATGGGGGTAGTGGGTTTTTGGTTTCTTTTATTTTCTTATTTTAATAAAATATACGGTATGCACGTGTTAAATTAAATGGGTATTCCTACTTTTGCTCTCCTTTCTCTATTTCAAAATAGAGAAATGAGAGAAGGGGTTGACCTATTAGTATAATATATAGTTATTGTAACATCCCGAATTCCAAAACAGGCTGAATTCGAAGTTCCACATGATCTTTTCACTTCACTTCGTACAATTTTACAAGGAAATTAAAACTTTACTTTACTTCAGAGTGACATTTACATTAACATTTATACAGCGGAAGCAATTTTTACAACGATGAATGAAATACAACAACACTTGAATAATCTTTAAGCATCCATTCCTCCTTAGTCTTTTTCATGTGTTTTATCCTACATAGAAACTGTGGGCACGTCAGTTCATTCGACTAACGAAATATTATACACGGTCATCCTCTCTATGCCGGAAACAATATAACGATTCTCAACACTTAACAAACCACAAACTTGTTCCCAAACAAAGCTAAGGTGACTATTCTATTGATGTCGTGTTGGGAATGTGCACTTAGTCCTTAATGCAATTATTTATGTTATATGACACTAATGCGCGCTTGTTCAGAGTCTATGCAGCCCATACTAAATAGGTCCGAGGACAAGCCCTTAATCGTTCTTCATCTTGTAGGGTTCAATCCCTCGACATGACTTAGACTACTACTGTAACTACGGTAAGTATCCTAGATGTTCTATGAACTACGAACTCGCGTCTAGGTGCCCTGGAGAGAATCCCAACGCACTGTCACATGACTCATCCTACAGACATCCTGTGGTAATTCACCTCCTACCATAGACATGACACCATCCACAGTCACTAAACACCCCACGAGCGTCACTACTGGGACGGTACTATGGACCAGTATCCACGTCCTACTCATGACGCATCATGGGACATCCTGTGAATACTCTCACGCCGCCAATCCAATGGCCCTCATACTCAGGTTTTTCTCTTACTTTCATCACATCTTCACTATGTATCTAGTCCTTAATTTAATTTAATCATGAACAAAAATCAATCCCTTAGCACTCCCACTATACCGGTCTTATTCAATCATTTCACATGACCCAACTCTTGGTCTTTTCATTTCAAATATCATTTTAATATTTTTTTTATTACCGGTATAAGGCATAGCTACACCCTAGTTCTTAATTTAAACTCATAATTTCAACATCGAGTCTTTCATACTCATAAGTTCTCTTTTTCATGATTAACACAAATTTCCATTTCATACTCATAGCACTTCTATATTCATGTTCTTTCATAATTCATCAAGTCATTCAATTTCAATTTCATGTGCAATATCATGCATAAACAAAATAAAGTCACCATGTCATACTCAAATAGTTTATTCCTTCTACATATATTTCTTAATCTTATTTTAATCAATACTAATTTCATTTGATTCTCACACTAACGTTCGTTTCATTGATTTAATTCAAAAGGTCACAAAGTGGTATTTTCATTCATAAATAATACTTGATTTAATAATGAGAGTCCATAGATAGCACATTTGTATTTTCTTTCTTTCAAAAATTTTCCTTTATCACTTAGTATAATTTCTCATAAAATATGTCACTTTTATAATTCTCAAAAATGCAAATTTTCATGGATTTCGACCCAATTTTCATCTCTAACTCACTTTTATTTTATCTAAATGGTGCACAAATATTTTCCCCAGGATCTACATATTTTTAGAATAATTGTAGTATTTTTTTGGATTTTTAAAAGTCAAGAATTCAATTTTAAAACTCAAAAAATCAAATTTTTTAAACCTACCGAAAGCCAGGTTCAAACATGCAACCTGAGCATAGTCAACCGCCACCAAAAGCCAAATGGGCTAAGGCGCTAATGCGTTAAGATCAGGGGTTTTAATAAGGTAAGTTTTGTTTCGGGTTTTGGGTTTTTATTAAAAAAAAACAGAAATTAAAATGCAAGACCTAGGTTTCGAACCCGAGACCCCTAGGTCTGTTCACGACTATTGTAAAATGCCACTGCACTGCTAACCACTTGGTCTAAGGGACCAGATTGTTTCAAAAGGAGTTGGGTTGTTTATAACCCAGTTCTCTGTTCATTTCTAGATTTCATAATTCTCAAAACGATTTTGTTTCTTTTTCTTCTCTTTTGAAAGCAAAATTTTTCAGATTATAACTTTCATAAAATTACAGTAAACCAATATTTTTACAATTATTATTTACTTTATAAAACATGCATTTTAGGTTCACTTTATGTTTTATGTCTATAATTTCGACATTGAGAACAATATCATATTTCTTCATAATTTAGAGTTAGATTTCCACAAACTACTATATTCCTTTGTTCTTTTACTTATTAACAACCTACAATATTTAAGATACAATTTCTCATCTTTCTACAACAATGAACTTTGTTTTAGACAGTCAACTACACATGAAGCATTTAATCAACTAGTTGTCTCAGAAGCATAAATTTCATCATAGAACTCAATTCAAAACATATAGCATGACAATATGATAATTTCTAGCACTTTAATTCACAATTCATCAACTAGCAATCATTTTATCATCATTCTCTAAATTTACCAATTCCATCTCTAATTAAGCAAACATGGGTCCAATTTCACCTATTTGCATCTTAATAATTTTATCAAATCATCCCTAGCATGGTATCGAGATTTAGAAGCATGAGAAACACCCACCTATTTAGAGAAAATGAAATGAAAGCTCCTAGAATGCAAGAAAGTGGTCTTCTCCTCCTAAAATGTATTGCAACTTGCCTCCTCCTCCTTGTTTGTATGGAACCCGAGCCTCCCTATGCTCCTTGGATGCTAGCCAGCCTCCTCTTGGTGGGAACACACACAAATGCACACTCACTAATACTTCTCAATCTTTTCTCACTTAGTCTTTTTTCTCTTAATAATTTGTAGTGTATAAATGAGAAGAAACTAGGGATATTTATACACTTTTAGGATGAGAATGAATGGATATGATTCAATCAAGGAGTTAGAGATCAAAGACCAATATGAATTGGGAAGTTGGAGTAACTTCCATGATCTCATAACTACACCTCAACTCAACTCCACTCTCTCCACTATTCTCTAGCCACATCCGGCCTCCCTTGGGTGTGCAATGCACACACAAGTGCATGCACGTGTCCCAACTAGTGTCCCTTATTAAAAGTTGTATATTATAAATATATTAATTGTCTATTAATTGTGTCTACATGAAAAGTCATGACAATTAAAAGGGTAATTAATTTACGGGCTTCAAAATATTGGGCTTTTAGACTCATGGGTCAAAATAAAATATTTAATTAATTAGGTTGGGCTTAATTTAGAAAAACAAACTTAGGCTATTTAAAATGGGCTTCAAAAAAATAAAGAGAAGGAAGGAAAACAACTGTTTGTTTATAGAAAATAATTTTATAAGAAAAAATATTTATACAAAAATTTGTACGTGCACAACACGTAAAATCAACAATTTCTCATTTAATAAAAATTCAGGGAATTACAACACTCCCTCCTTAGAATAGTTCCGTCCCCGGAACTACAATTAAAGGATGAGGAAACAAAACACAATAAGAAGAAAGAAAGAAAATACAAATCAAACAAAGAGCTCAGATGATCCTTCATCATCCTCTCCTCAGATTTTCAAGTAGGCTCTTCACCAAATGGTTTCTCCATACTACCTTGACCATCGGTATCGTCTTGTTCCTCAAGACTTTCTCCCGCGATCCACAATCTCAACTGGAAGCTCAATGTAACTCAGATCCAACTGCAAACCTTCCGACACTTCAGGAAAATAGTGACTCGGATCTGGAATATAACCTCTCTGTATAGACACATGAAAGACATTGTGCACCTGAGACAACTCTTCCGGTAACTCAAGCCGGTAAGCAGTTTTTCCGATCCTTTTCAATATCTTATATGGGTCTATGAACCTCGGAGCTAACTTTCCACCCTTGCCAAAACGGATCACGCCTTTACTGGGAAATACCTTCAGAAAGATAAAGTCACCAACCTCAAACTCAAGGTCGCTCTTCCGGTTGTCTGCATAGCTCTTCTGCCTGCTCTGAGCATCCACCAATCTCTTTCTGATCAGATCAATCTTTTCAGATGTCTGCTGCATAATCTCAGGTCCAAACATCTGTCGCTCTCCAACTTCGAACCAACAAACAGGTGTCCTGCACTTCCTGCCATACAAAGCTTCGTACGGCGTCATCCCAATGCTAGTCTGAAAATTGTTGTTGTAGGCAAACTCCACCAAAGCTAGATGTCTTTCACAATTGCCTCCAAAATCTAGCACACAATACCAAAGCATATCCTCAAGAATATGATTGACTCTCTCGGTCTGCCCATCGGTCTGTGGATGAAAAGCAGTGCTGAAATCCGTCTTGGTATCCAAAGCTATCTGAAGACTCCTCCAGAAATGCGAAGTGACCGTGCATCTCGATCAGACACAATAGTTAACGGAACACCATAAAGCCTGACGATCTCACCAACATACATCTCAGCTAACTTGTCCATCGAAGTAGTGAGTTTCATCGCCAAGAAGTGAGCGAACTTGGTTAGTCGATCGACTATAACCCAAATCGCATCATTGCCCTTTGAACTCTTGGGCAAGCCCGTGATGAAATCCATACTGATGTTATCCCACTTCCAATCCGGAATAGGTAACGGTTGCAATAGACCTCCGGGTTTCTGATTCTCGGCTTTGACTTGCTGACAAATCTTACACCTCGACACAAATTCAGCCACATCTCGCTTCAAACCTGACCACCAGAAATGCTGTTTAATGTCTTTGTACATCTTAGTACTCCCAGGATATACTGACAAAAGAGTAGCACGTGCCTCCTGAAGAATACTTACTTTCAAGTCCGACTGATCCGGAACACACAGCCTCTCTCCAAAGCACAGCACTTCATCCCTAATTTAAAATCCGGGCAACCTGCCTGCACCAACCTGCTCCTTCATCTTCAGAATATCAACATCTTCCTTCTGACTTGCAATAATCCTTTCATTTAGTGTAAGCTAAAGCCTCAACTGAGCTAAGGATGCTCCCAAGCCTTGCAAAACAACTTCAATACCAGTCCGATCTAATTCCTCTACAAGATGCCTCTAAGTCGTAATCAAACTGGCCAAACTGTTCTTGCGGCTAAGTGCATCAGCATCAACATTACCCTTCCCAGGATGATACTTGATCTTAGGACACATGTCCTCAAGCACTTCCAACCATCTCCGCTGCCTCACATTCAGATCCTTCTGCTAATAGATGTATTTCAAGCTCTTGTGATCCGTGTACATGTTCAGCTTCTCACCTACACATAATGTCTCCATTGCTTTAAGGCGAAGATAATCGCAGCCAACTCTAGATCATGAGTCGGATAATTCTTCTCATGTGGTTGTAGCTGCCTCGATCCATAAGCGATCACTTTCCTTTCTTGCATTAAGACACAACCAAGCTCGCGATGTGAAGTATCGCTGTAAACATTATACTCAACACCTGCTCTTGGCAACACCAAAATAGGTGCGGTAGTCAGCTTCTCTTTCAACTCCTGAAAGCTTGCCTCACACTGCTCGGTTCACTTGAAATTCACATTCTTCTTGGTCAAACCAGTGAGCGGCACGGCTAACTGAGCATAACCATGAATGAATCTCCTGTAGTATCCTGTCAATCCAAGAAAACTCCTGATTTCCTTCACTGTAGTAGGCTTTGTCCAATCCTTCACTGCCTCTATCTTCTGCGGATCAGTTGCCACTCCCTCATTAGAAAGGATGTGACCTAGGAATGCCACCTCAGATTTTCAGAAATCGCACTTGGATAACTTGGCATACAACTCCTGCTCTTGAAGCTTTTTCAAAACTGTTGCAGATGCCCTGTGTGCTCCTCATCTGACTTGGAGTACACAAGGATATCGTCGATAACCACCACGATGAAAGAATTAATGAACGGCCTCAGAACTCTATTCATCATATTCATGAAAATTACAGGTGCATTCGTCACTCCGAACGGCATAACTAAGAATTCGTAATGCCCATGTCGAGTTCTGAACACAGTCTTATGCACATCTTCAGCTTTCACTCGAACTTGATGATATCCTGATCGAAGATCTATTTTGAAGAAAATAGCAGCTCCTTATAGACGATCGAACAAGTCATCAATTCGGGGAATGAGATACTTGTTCTGAACAGTGACCTTATTCAGCTCTCGGTAATCGATGCACATCCTCATCGAACCATCCTTCTTCTTTACCAACAGCACCGGCGCTCCCCAAGGTGACGCACTCGGTTGAATAAAACCCTTCTCCAATAGTTCCTCAATCTGCCGTTTGATCTCATCCTGTTCCACAAGTGCCATCCTGTACGGTGTATTGGAAATGGGTGCACTCCCTAGCTGAATAGTGATGCTGAACTCCACATCACAATGCGGGGGTAACCCAGGCAAATATTCCAAGAATACAGTTAGATAATTCCGAACCACCAGAATTTGTTGCACCTCTACAGGAATCCCTTTCTTCTGGCTGATAGCAGCCACCAAATCTAAACATCTTCTCTTCCCTTGGAAAGTGACTTTAGGTCCACCTGGAGCCTTCTCTGTTACTACCTTGGTCTTGCACTCGATGTTCACATTGTACACAGACATCCAATCAATGCCAATGATAACATCGACTCCCAAGACATTCAGCTCGATCAGATCAATCTCGAAAATTCTATCTCCAATCACGATCTCGCAGTCCGCATAGTACCGATCAGTGGTTAAAGTCTCCCCTGACGGAGTGGCTACTGCTAAAATCTTGCCTGGAAATATCTTCAATTCAACTCCCAAAACTTTAGCAAATTTAGGTGATACAAAAGTGTGAGAGGATCCAGTATCGAACAAAACAGCAGCTTTCTTTCCATTCAAATAAAGTTCTCCTGTTACATAACAGTTTACTAAATAAGCGGGAAAAGAGACAACATAAAAACACTCCTAAACACCCTCAGTCGTACCAGTGATGACGTGATCCACCTCATCAGCGTCAGCTTCAGTCAAGGCAAATACTTGCCCCTGCTAGTACGGTTTCTCCCCGGCCTACTGAGTTGGTCCACTACGGACGACATCCTGCAGCTTGGGACAATGAGACATGTAATGGCATGTCTCTCCACAGTTGAAACAAGTCACAGGAGGTGTCACCCAAGTATTCTTGGATCTTCCCGCCACATGAACAGCGTTCGCACCCGTGGGCTTGAACCTTTGAGTCGGCGGCTGTCCCTTGACATTTCCAGCAACTGTGGGCCTCTTCCCCACATTCCAGTTGTTCCTCCGATTCTAAACAGCATGGAACTGCTCCATGTCCGCCTCCGTGGCTGCCCCTCGTTTGACCAGCTTGTCAAACCTCCTGATACCGAGGGGTATCATCCTGAATCTCAGACTTGGCCACAACCCATGCTCGAACTTTCGAGCCTTCTTCGCCTCTTCCATCACCAGTTTAGGTGCATACCTAGAGAGCTGAGTGAATCTTGTCTCATACTCCCTAACCGACATGCCGCCCTACTGCAGCGCCAGAAACTCTATGGCCTTCTTCTCCTGGATGTCTGAAGGAAAATAATGATTGCGGAATTCCTCCAAGAATTCCTCCCAGCCAAGAATAACATCTCCCATCATCCGCTACATCGACTGCCACCACACAACCGCATCCTTCTCGAACTGTAGCGCAACCAGCTTCACCTTACTGCCCTCTGGAGTCTCCAAGACTTCGAAGATAGTCTCTACCTGTCGGATCCAATTGTCAGCCGCGTCAGGGTCTGATTTCCCCTCAAACACCGGTGGTTTCATCCGCTTGAATAATTCCACGAGTTTGATTGCTTCAGGTACTGGATTCGCAGGCACCCTTCCCTGATTCTGATTAATGGCAACGGCATTGAGTGTCTGATAGACTCTCGCTAGTTCCGTTTCCAAGTCCAGACCTTCTCCATTTCGAGATCCTCTTCTAGCCATATTCTGATACAGAAGATCCATTAAATTCGAAGTATAAACATGAATTTTAAATCAACTTTGCATTTCATTGAATTCCAAACTTTATACATTCGAATTTAAAACATTTCTAACATCAAATGAAAGCACTAAGAAGATACAATAATCTAGTTCCTACGGTTTCTCTTGGCTTCTCGAAGCTCTTCCCGTAGTTCCGCCACCTCTTCGTTCAGTACATCGTACATGTTTTTCCTCTTCTCGAGTTCCCAAACACGATGAAAAGAATTGCAATGCTCTGCTTGCACTTCGCACACTGTGCCTGCAGCAGCTCCGCTCTCTCCCTCTGAGTCTCTACCAGCCTCTGAAAAGACACAATGAGACTACTCGGAACTGGTTCTTCCTTGTCAGAGGAATCATCAGATGAATCCGGAGGTGGAGTGATCTCTCGGGACTCAGGCCTTTCCTCTTCAAATTCTTCAGGATCCTCTTCATCTGAATCAGCTTGCTCGGGGTAGTAATCCTCTTCAATTATGTGTCAATCGTCATCTCCAGCTGGGTCGAAGTGGTCCGCCATCTTAGAGAAAAGAGAAGAGGAAGGATAAATCATAGAGCAACACAAATGTAAGTGACTTACATTTAAATCTCTAGACTCAACACAAGCTCTAATGTCCACTTCTAGGGTTTCGTTCCTTATAAATTTGTACTACTTGGAAGCGTGGCTCTGATACCACCATGTAACATCCCAAATTCCAAAACAAGCTGAATTCGAAGTTCCACAGGATCTTTTCACTTCTCCTCGTACAATTTGACAAGGAAATTAAAACTTTACTTTACATCAGAGTTACATTTACATTAACATTTATACAGCGGAAGCAATTTTTACAATGATGAATGAAATACAACAACACTTGAATAATCTTTATCCATTCATCCTTAGTCTTTTTCATGTGTTTTATCCTACATAGAAACTGTGGGCACGTCAGTTCATTCGACTGACAAAATATTATACACGGCCATCCTCTCTATGCCGGAAACAGTATAACGATTCTCAACACTTAACAAACCACAAACTTGTTCACAAACAAAGCAAAGGAGACTATCCTATTGATGTCGTGTTGTGAATGTGCAGTTAGTTCATAATGCAATTATTTATGTTATATGACACTAATGCACGCTTATTCAGAGTCTATGCAGCCCATACTACATAGGTCCGAGGGCAAGCCCTTAATCGTTCTTCATCTTGTAGGGTTCAATCCTTCGACATGACTTAGACTACTTCTGTAACTACGGTAAGTATCCTAGATATTCTATGACCTACGAACTCACATCTAGGTGCCCTGGAGAGAATCCCAACGCAGTATCACATGACTCATCATGCAGACATCCTGTGGTAATTCACCTCCTACCATAGACATGACATCATCCACAGTCACCAAACACCCCACGAGCGTCGCCACCGGGACGGTACTCTAGAGCAGTATCCACGTCCTACTCATGACGCATCATAGGACATCCTGTGAATACTCTCACGCTCCGAATCCAATAGCCCTCATACTCATGTTTTTCTCTTACTTTCATCACATCTTCACTTTGTATCTATTCCTTAATTTAATTGAATCATGAACAAAAATCAATCCCTTTGGGTTAGCACTCCCACTATACCGGTCTTTTTCAATCATTTCACATGACCTAACTCTTGGTCTTTTTATTTCAAATATCATTTTAACATTTCTTTTATTGCCGGTATAAGGTTTAGTTCTTAATTTCAACTCATAATTTCAACATCGAGTCTTTCATACTCATAAGTTCTCTTTTTCATGATTAACACAAATTTCCATTTCATTCTCATAGCACTTGTATATTCATGTTCTTTCATAATTCATCAAGTCATTCAATTTCAATTTCATGTGCAATATCATGCATAAACAGAATAAATTCAACATGTCATACTCAAATAGTTTATTCTTTCTACATATATTTCTTAATCTTATTTTAATCAATACTAATTTCATTTGATTCTCACACTAATGTTCGTTTCATTAATTTAATTCAAAAGGTCACAAAGTCGTATTTCCATTATAAATAATACTTGATTTAACAATGAGAGTCCACAGATAGCACATTTGAATTTTCTTTCTTTCAAAAATTTTCCTTTATCACTTAGTATAACTTCTCATAAAATAGGACACTTTTATAATTCTCAAAAATGCAAATTTCCATGGATTTCTACACAATTTTTACCTATAACTCACTTTTATTTTATCTAAATAGTGCACAAATATTTTCTCCAAGATCTACATATTTTTAGAATAATTGTAGTATTTTTTTGGATTTTTAAAAGTCAAGAATTCAATTTTAAAACTCAAAAAATCAAATTTTTTAAACCTGCCGAATGCCAGATTCAAACCTGCAACCTGAGCATAGTCAACTATAACCCCTGTTTCCCTAAATACGTATTTTCTGAATATTTTTCGTATTTTGATTTATTATAAATTCAGTTTCATTTTAAACTCGAATTATGCCGTCTATTTAAAATCTTTTCGAACCAGAAGTTGTATTTTCTTCGAATAGTAGTATATTCTAACTTTAATAATTATTTTCTAAGTGATCAACTATTTGTATCTTATTTTATTACTATTTGGATTTTATTAAACTTGTTTATCTCAAATCTCATTTTGATATGTATATCAAAATTATTATTGTTGTTACTAATATTATCATCTTGATCGTTGATTTAAAAAATCTGTTTCTATTAATTTTTGTATTTGTAGGGATTTCAAATAATTTTCATATTTAAGTACAATATATATCTCGATATATAATCCTACATTTTATTAGTTATTTTATTTCCCTATTGGATTTTAAACCCAAATACTCATTTGACTAAATCATATTCCTATTGGTTTTATAATCTCCAAACCCATTATCTTGTTGGGTCTTTTAATTAAACCCTACCCTATTCTTGTTGGATCCATTACCCAATAACCCTAACAACCCAATACCCTATTATATAAATACCCATTTAATTAACCCTAATCCGGATAACCTATTCTACTGTTCAGCCCTAATACACTCAGCCGCCAACACACCCCTTCATCTTCCTCCCGCTCAACTCTCTTCCTCACCCCGTTCACCCTCACCTCCAGCTTCGCCCCGTCCCTCTTCTCCTTGCCTTCGTCCCCCGTACCTCCTCAACCTTCCCCCATCCCGCCTCCTCGTCGGCCGCGACGACCCACCGCACCACAGCTCCTCCTCCCTGCTCGTGATCGCAACTCCGCTGCGACCTCACCTATCTCAACCTCGCTTGCACCCTCCTTCACAGCGCAGCCGCGATGCCGTGCAGTTGCAGTGCAGCCCACCGCGATGCCCTGCCTCGCATCCCCAGCGCCACCGTCCTGCATTCATTTCGCTCCTTCGAAGATGCACCGCAGCCCCGATGCCTCTCGACAGACAGAGAAGCAGCTGACGCCAGCTTCGGCGATTGCAATGCGCCACCACAGTGCGCCCCTGTGCCTGACTCTGCTCTCCCTCCTGTCGCGCCGCATGACTGCAGTCGCGACACTGTCGGCGACGCGCTACAGCCAGACCTCCCGATGCCGGCTGTCTCTTCTGCCTTGCCGCCAGTCCCACCGCTCGCCGTCCACCATCGAACTAGTGCCAATCCATTGCTGTCATGTTGGGTTTGATGGCTTTGATTGGTAGCCGTCCGATCGCCATCCCGATTTGGATCTTCATCAGATCATCTTGATCATCATCATCGCCAACGATGTGATCTCAGCCTTCCGATATGATCAATATCAGATCCGAGCCATCGGATCCCTCGATCTTGATCTTGATCGTTGAATCTCGACCGTCCGATCTACCTTGCAATTTGGATCCGATCAGATCAGATCTTGGCCTCCCGATCTCTTCATAATTCGGATCATCATCATCAGTTCTTCATTATCAACACCAGATCAGATCCCAGCCATCCAATCTGATTGTGATCATCAGATCAGATCAAAGCAGATCCAGCCGTCTGATCGTCTTGATCTTGATTGCCATCAAGATCCGCACCGATCCGATCCATCCGATCTCGATCGTCGATCAACGCCCTCATCCAATCAAGGCAAGTATTCTCCTTGTATAATTTATTGACCCAGTACAAGTATTTAATTGAAAATACCGCAAATAGGTTGTAATTGTGACTCCTTCTTGACTTATCATTTGTTGATCTTGAATATTTTACCATCGATCCCAAAATCTTAAGAGTCACAACACCTTCGTCGTTATATTTACAATTATTTGGGCTCATTTTATCTCCTAGTCACATGAACACATAAAATTAAGAAACCCTAGACTTATAGCTGTGTGTTGTATCTTGGATGTGATTATCTTGCACCCATTTGAGTTGAGAAATAGATGTTGCTTGCTGATTTGATAACCACTACACCCGCATTTGTATCACACATTAATCTAGATTCATAACAATCAGTTATCATGCAACCTATATATGAAAGACATTCACACTTATTGCAGTCCTTAACTTTACTTGCTGTTTCGACCACTTTAAAGTCAAAATCTAAACTTGAGCCCTGAACATGAAATGTAGATCTAAATGTCTAGATATCGATAGCCTCCAGAATTTTTGAATTCTGAGTTACGGTCTAGCAGATATCGCAGTTTTACTGAAACTATGTCAGTAGTCGCAGATTCACAAAACTGCTGCACATCTTTAGTTTGCAAATTAATTTAACTATGTTAACAGTAAGAGTTTGACTTGAAATTTTACATTCTGTTGCTGGACACCCTATAGAATATCCCCAAATTTTCTCAGAATTAATTAACAATATTTTAACACTGTTTCGCATGTATAAACTCAGAATCACAAATTCTGCCTGAACACAATAGCTGTGTAGTTCGCTGTTTTGACACATGTTTCCACAACTTTTACGTACCTTAATTATATGCGTTGGAGCCGGACAGGACTCTAGTTTCTAGATCTTCTGACGGATTCACATTTGCTATCTCATAGCAACGGGAATCGCAGTTTTGGTACAGCAACGTCGTGCTGTCCAGATTTGATATTTCCGTTGTTCGTGATATTTTTATTTGTGTTGACCCTCGAATATGCTATATAAATATCTCAAACTTGTGCCATGTCTATGATTATGATTTCTTGACTTGTTTCGCACACTTGCATGCTTGCTTAATAAAAAATTAATAAAAAGTAACAAGCCGGGGTTTAAGAGAAAGACCATAGTAGTGGACAATATAGGTAAGTATACTCGGAAGGGGACCCGTGTTTCCCAGTAATCGGTTCATGAACCTATTGCTCCTTGATGTATTCATGGAGCCAGTTACTTGGCTCATGAACCTGTTGTATTCACAAACCCACTGTGTGGTTCTTGAACCTGTTAGTATTCACGAACTTGTTTCGTGAACCTGTTAATTTAAATTCGTAATCATGAACCGTGCCTGCTTGGTACTTGATACTTGATACCTGAGTATACTGTTCTATAGACTCTATTATTAGGCCTAAACGAAATTGTATTGACTGTAGCAACCATATAGTAAAAGTATGGATGCATGAAGTGCTACCTAGATAGTAATAACTACAAGACTTGAACATGATACATGCTTACTCGATACTTGATTACATGATATATGAGACTTGAAACATGAAACTTGAACTTGATACATGTTTACTTAATACTTGATGACATGTTACATGAGACTTGATACTTGAATATAATACTTGACACTTGCAACTCGATACTTGTAGTTGACAACTTGACACTAAACTCGAGACTTGTTACTTGACACTTATACTTGATGCTTGTCACTTGATGTTGGATACTCTTATATGTCACTAGTCACTTGATCTACCATTAGTATTTGTTACCCAACCTGATCTCTTAAGTTATCCTTCTTGCTAGTTAGTGCTTGAATTCCCACAACTTGTTGCATCCCTATTATATTCTTGATTCCAAATTTTGTTCCATGTTTCTTGTACTCGTTTTACTATTTGTGGCCCTAACTTACACTAAGGGTATTTTCTCTTATTTTCTCTATTTTTTCCTTTTTATAATTATTAAACAGACTTTGGAGACGTACTGCCTGTTGGAATTGGTGAGCAGAGGTTGTAGACTTCAAATGGAGATGGGCATGCTTAGATTATTTGTTTTCTTGTGTTATTTATTTCTTGCTACTTAAAACTTGTAACGGACTTATGTTCCCGAGTTTTACATTTGATCCAAACTTGAAAACTATTTGGATATTATTATTTGTTTTCAATTGTTTTTCGTTGCTTAATGAATTATTCATGCATGCTTTGTGGTATATATTTATCTTGTTATATTCTTGTTGTGATGCTGAGTCGATCCTACAGCTTATAGATGATGTTAAAATCATTCGCTGGGCTTCGTCACGCACTCGTATTCTGTGTTTTTGGGATGCGGGGCGTGACATCAACCGCCATCGAAAGTTAAATGGGCTAAGGCACCAATGCGTTAAGAGCAGGGGTTTTAATAAGGTAAGTTTTGTTTCGGGTTTTGGGTTTTTATTCAAAAAAAACGAAAATTAAAATGCAGGACCTAGGTTTCGAACCTGTTAGTATTCACGAACTTGCTTCGTGAACCTGTTAATTTAAATTCGTATTCATGAACCGTGCCTGCTTGATACTTGATACTTGATGCCTGAGTACACCGCGCTATAGACTCCATTACTATACCTAAACGAAATTGTATTGACTGTAGCAACCATGTAGTAAAAGTAAGGATGCATGAAGTGCTATCTAGATAGTAATAACTACAAGACTTGAACAGGATACATGCTTACTCGATACTTGATTACATGATACATGAGACTTGAAACATGAAACTTGAACTTGATACATGTTTACTTGATACTTGATAACACGTTACATGAGACTTGATATTTGAATATAATACTTGACACTTGCAACTCGATACTTGTACTTGACAACTTGACACTAGACTTGAGACTTGTTACTTGATACTTATACTTGATACTTGTCACTTGATGTTTGATACTCTTATATGTCACTAGTCACTTGATCTACCATTATTATTTGTTACCCAACCTGATCTCTTGAGTTATCCTTCTTGCTAGTTAGTGCTTGAATTCCCACTACTTGTTGCATCCCTATTATATTCTTGATTCCAAATTTTGTTCCATGTTTCTTGTACTTGTTTTACTATTTGTGGCCCTAACTTGCACTAAGAGCATTTTCTCTTGTTTTCTCTATTTTTCCCTTTTTATAATTATTAAACAGGCTTTGGAGACGTACTGCCTGCTGGAATTGGTGAGCAGAGATTGTAGACTTCAAATGGAGATGGGCATGCTTAGATTATTTGTTTTCTTGTGTTATTTATTTCTTGCTACTTAAAACTTGTAACGGGCATTTGTTCCCAAGTTTTACATTTGATCCAGGCTTAAAAACTATTTGGATATTATTATTTGTTTTCAATTATTTTCCGTTGCTTAATGAATAATTCATGCATGCTTGGTGGTATATATATATCTTGTTATATTCTTGTTGTAATGCTGAGTCGATCCTACAGCATATAGATGATGTTAAAATCATTCGTTGGGCTTCGTCACGCACTCGTATTCCGTGTTTTTGGGATGCGGGGCGTGACATCAACTGCCACCGAAAGCCAAATGGGCTAAGGCGCCAATGCGTTAAGAGCAGGGGTTTTAATAAGGTAAGTTTTGTTTCGGGTTTTGGGTTTTTATTCAAAATAAACAAAAATAAAAATGCAGGACCTAGGTTTCGAACCTGAGACCCCTAGGTCTGTTTACGGCTACAGTAAAATGCCACCGCACCACTAACCACTTGGTCTAAGGGACCAGATTGTTTCAAAAGGAGTTGGGTTGTTTATAACCCAGTTCCCTGTTCATTTCTAAATTTCATAATTCTCAAAATGATTTTTTTTCTTTTTCTTCTCTTTTGAAAGCAAAATTTTCCAAATTATAACATTCATAAAATTATAGTAAACCAGTATTTTTATAATTATTATTTACTTTATAAAACTTGCATTTTAGGTCCACTTTATGTTCTATGTCTATAATTTCGACATTGAGAACAATATCATATTTCTTCATAATTTAGAGTTAGATTTCTACAAACTACTATATTCCTTTGTTCTTTTACTTATTAACAACCTACAATATTTAAGATACAATTTCTCATCTTTCTACAACAACGAACTTTGTTTTAGACAATCAACTACACATGAAGCATTTAATCAACTAGTTGTCTCATAAGCATAAATTTCATCATAGAACTCAATTCAAAACATATAGCATGACAATATGATAATTTCTAGCACTTTAATTCACAATTCAACTACTAGCAATCATTTTATCATCATTCTATAAATTTACCATTCCATCTCTAATTAAGCAAATATGGGTCCAATTTCACCTAGTTGCTTCTTAATAATTTTATCAAATCATCCCTACCATGGTATCTAGATTTAAAAGCATGAGAAACACCCACCTATTTCGAGAAAATGAAATGAAAGCTCCTAGAATGCAAGAAAGTGGCCTTCTCCTCCTAGAATGTATTGCAACTTGCCTCCTTCTCCTTGTTTGTATGGAACCCGAGCCTCCATATGCTCCTTGGATGCTAGTCGGCCTCATCTTGGTTGGAACACACACAAATGCACACTCACTAATGCTTCTCAATCTTTTCTCACTTAGTCTTTTCTCTCTTAATAATTTGTAGTGTACAAATGAGAAGAAACTATGAGTATTTATACACTTTTAGGATGAGAATGAATGGATAGGATTCAATCAAGGAGTTAGAGATCAAGGACCAAGATGAATTGGGAAGTTGCAGTAATTTTCATGATCTCATAACTACCCCTCAACTCAACTCCACTCTCTCCACTCTTCCCTAGCCACATCCGGCCTCCCTTGGGTGTTCAATGCACACAGAAGTGCATGCACGTGTCCCAACTAGTGTCCCCTATTAAAAGTTGTATATTATAAATTTATTAATTATCTACTAATTGTGTCTACATGACAAGTCGTGACAATTGAAAGGGTAATTAGTTTATCAGCTTCAAAATAGTGGGCTTTTAGACTCATGGGTCAAAATAAAATATTTAATTAATTTGGTTGTATTTAATTTAGAAAAACAAACTTAGGCTTTTTAAAATGGGCTTCAAAAAAATAAAGAGAAGGAAGGAAAACAATTGTTTGTTCATAGAAAATAATTTTCTAAGAAAAAACATTCATACAAAAATTTGTACGTGCACAACACGTAAAATCAACAATTTCTCATTTAATAACAATTCAGGGTATTACAGTTATAATTCGTCACAAACGTCTATTCAATCAATTGTCCATCAACTCCTCACATAAACAATTATTTATGGCTAACTCAAGCATTGACAATGATCTGTTGGAGACACCCAATCTCAACTTTGTGGGAAAACCCCAAGGCTTGGAACTGTGGATGATGAAGAACTTCTCCTTATAGCACTTGACCGACATAGGATTCTTGTTCTGCTGGTGGAGCAAGAAGTGCCTCCGCCACACTGTGAAGTTCGGGGCGAAGACAGCCCTATGACACTACAAGATAAAGCCAATAGCATGCATCCACAAGTCCGGCATATATTGGACCGGACTAAGCTTGTACCAGCTCAATGTTTCCTTCAGAAATGGATGAAAAAGAAGACGCAACCTAGTGTGGAAAGCATCAAAGGGGAAGATACAACACTCCTTAGAAATCGGCGAATACGCCCTCACCCTCAGGGTCGGGCAGGAATAGCTCAAACTCGAGAGGAATCGTGAAAGTGGATCTAATCTTCAAAATGTCCTCCTTAGTCAAAATGGTCAAGATAGAGTTGGCCTCAGTGGTCCCACGATAGTCTAGTTCCTCGTGCTGCATCCCATACCGAATAAAATCTCCCAAGTCTTCAGGGTATTGGTGTATGAGGAAAGTGGTGTGGGCATGATGCATATGATTGAAATAGTTTCATGTCGGCTCCCTCCTCGTCTCAATAATATCCTCCACAATAACCGAAGAAGACCCAACTACCTACTTCCCCTTCTCTTCTCTAGTAGATCAGGAAGAAGTGTCCTCTTCAACTATACGACCGAAAGGGAGACACCATCACCCGAAAAAATCCTACACATACTTGTAACAATGATATATGTTACATAGTTGATAAGAAAGGCCAAACGACCGAAAGAAGACCAAAACGATCGTCGAAAAATTTACTAGCTCGCTGGAGAACTCGAAATCCTATAGAGAGAGAAAGAGAGCTCGTAGGAGAGAGTGACAAAGAGATTGGAGAAAATGAATTGGAGTGAGGAAAAGGAGGAAGAGAGGGTTATATAGAGAGGAAGGGATCATTGGGCTCCCAATGGTCATAATGGGCTTCAAGACCGTTGGACTCCCAACGGTAAAAAGCCCCCAAAAAATAAAAATAAAAAATAAAAAAATGAGATGATGTCAGCGCAATGTGGCAGCCGAATCGGCATCATGTCAGCACCACGTAGCCGCCGAATCAGCACTACGTCAGCTCCATGCGGCAGCCAAATTAGCACCACATGTTAGAGCCCTTGAGGAGCTCCATGATCACGCTGAGATGATTTGACACCGAGCAGCTCGATAAAAACATTGAATTTTGACTGTTTGATCGCTCCAAAAAGCATGCAAAACGATCCCGAACATTGGATTCACTCCAAAAATCATGCTCAGCACCTCGGTGAGCTGACTGACATATTTGCTTATGGCACCTAATGTCAGCATGCTCCTAAGTGTCGCACACTGAGGAGCTATGAAACCGAGCATAAAGGCAAAAGTGGAGGTTTTCCACCGTTCGATGTCCCCAAAATTCGCACTTGTGTGATCTAAGCCCCGATTGCTCCAAAATACGCACCAGGTATTATTTTTTATTTAAAATTTTCATTTAATAATAAAAATTTCATAAAAAATAGTTAGAATTCCCAAAATAATTAGAAAATTCGGGTAAATTAATTTAAAATTCCAAAAATTCCAAAAAATAATTATGAATTTAGAAATTTTAATTAAATTTTCAAAAAGTAATTATAAATTCAGAAAAAACTGATAAAAAATTCCAAAAAGTAATTTAAATTTGGGGAAAATAATTTAAAATTCCAAAAAATCAGGAAAAAGTACTGGAAATTTCACAAAATCGTTACTTCTCACAGAAGCTCCAAACAAGATTTCTGGAGTCCCCAAAGCTCCGGGGTTCTCCTGATCACCCAAAATATTGCAAAGTACTCCTCGATGACTGTGATACCAAACCTTAAGGAGTGTGGGGGCTTGTGATATGGATAAAATGAGAGACACTAGATTTTGGTACTCATCTTAAAGCTTCTCAAGAGCAAAACATTAAATTCACAACAACTACAGGTTCACTAGAGAAACATGCACTGCCTCCAAACCCATCAGCTCAATAAGGCCAGCAATTATGGCTTGTTTACAACCTAACAAGGAAAATTTCCTGCAAATTAAAAGTTGTTAATTAAAACTCCTATCTTAAAAAGTGTTAAACTTTATCACATCACCATAGGAATCAGCAATTTAAATTCAAAAGATTCATTTTTAAGTCTATCTTTTGAACTAATTTCTAGCATATAAATACCCTCTACCTCCATCATGCTCAGGTAATCAAAATCTTTTGCCACCAAAATTCATCTATTTTTCGGAGTTATTGACTTGTGCGTCAGAGGGTCTTTCGCTAGGGACAACCCCGGTGGTCAGACTTTGTGCAGGTTCGCCGGCAACATCTTAGCCGTCCAATCCATACCCAGACACTCTCAACGGTTAAAATACAAATTAAGAAGACATCAGCCATCACAATTTAGATATGATCGATGGTCCAGATTGTAAGTATCCTCCTCAAAAGAACTCCCACCAAAAAAAAGCAGCAACACATAATATATATAGTATAATGATCACCAGTACATAATACAGAGATTGTAACTTGTAAGTTTCCTTTCTTATGATCAGTTCAATTTTTTCCTATTAATACAACAGACATTCAGAGGCCAGGCCTGAATACTTTCAAAAAAAATGAACAAATGTGGCTAACATTATCTATAACCATCTTCATATTTATACAGAAAACCCTATCAAAAAATATACAAACCAGAAACGCCCATATTTTTCCCCTTCTCAGCAATCCATTTTAACACAACAGCGACTCGACAAACAAGTCCTCTCTCGGTTCATCTTTAGTTTTTGAGCTCATGTAGGAATTCATCGAATTGTCATACCCGGAATATCCATGAGGGTTTTGCAACATTTCCAGTGTAAATGGAGCTTGGTTCATGTGATTAGTGTGACTAGGGGGAACTGCAGATGGCCTAATGGCCATGGTGTTGGTGGCTGATGGCCTGGAAATGGAGCCACTTCCACGAGCTGCAGGAACGTCGTGGTTGTGTTTTCCCTCATAAGTGGTGATCACGGCCCTTAGGTCGTGAGATGCCCTCTCAACGTGTTTACGGACTGGACAGCCAGCAGTCGTGCACTTGTAGTAGCTCCTGAAATACATAGAAATGACGACTGATAAGAAAAATGCTTCAAAACTAGCAATTACTGAAGAGAACACCTTTATTCAGAATTTTTTGAAGAAAAAACTTTTGTTTAAATTGTTTTTTAGTTTCAAGATGTTTGAGTTAAAAGAATGATGACAATTTAAGCTAAGGAGCAATATATGGTAGGATTCAGATATGATTTTCCTCTTGGGGATCCTTTTTTTTTTTTCACTTTGTTCTTATTTAAGGTTTTTCTTGTTACAATGACTATGAGTTTGGATCTAACAATAAAAAGATTACCATGTATAATTCACTCACTCCATAATCAACGCTCTTAGAAGCAATGTATCCCCGATTAGGGTAACAGGACATGTTATTTTGCCTCTCGACTCAAAGTTTGTATTGGCATGAGAAAGGATCTAGTGTCTAGATTTAGGCTTAGCTTAACACCTCCAATGACAAGTCATCTTAAGGATAACTGGGAAGCACACTTGAAGAGTGCAATACTACAGAGAATTGTACGGAAAAAAACCTACCGATCTTTGGTGTTAATTGATGTGACAAAAACTTGAAGAACTTTGGTTCTGTGGTACTAAAATTTGACCCTGACGAGAATTTAATCCAAAGAGAAGATGATTCTATTGCTGAAATTATCAATTAAGTTCAATTTATATTACCAAGCAAAGTTCTTTAGATAGTTTGCTCACCTAGGGTTTGGATTCCCCTTGACCACCTTCTGCCCATATTTCCTCCACCTATAACCATCATCGAGAATATCGATATCGCTCGTCGTCTGAACCACCACCCGGGGCTCCCTCACCGTCCGATTTCCTGCAACTGATATCCCCTCACTCTCCCCTTCTTTCTTGCTGAAGTAAAGACATCACAGATAAAAAAAAATTAGTCACAATTCAAACAAGTTCAGTATATACGAAGTAGACTAGTTACTGCAACGAAAACTAAACTCACCATCTTTTAGTATCAGGCTCATCCTCATCGTACTCATTATGGCTCCTCTGGGAGCCCACATCAACCTCATCATCACCAAATGAAACAGACGAGTTATCCGGTGTCCCAACTGCATCAACCTGCGTGCCATACGAATGGTCCGACACTTCAGGTTGAGCTTGAGCCTGAGCCATAGCCATTAATTGAGACCCTCCTGAATTCCTCCTAGTTGACTGAGGCTTTGGGTGGTTATGAGTTCCCTTATAGACTATCTCACTTATCTGCCCATCTAACGATCTCTCAACCTTCTTTTTCGTCAGGCAATTGGGGAAAGTACACTTGTAGTAACTCCTCGGGTTCTCACTTCCCTTCACCTGTTTCTGTCCATACTTCCTCCAATTGTACCCATCATCTGACCTCCTCTGTTCTTTTAGGGTTTGAGTTGGGACCTCAGTTGAACTAGTTCTGATCAAGCCCATGTTCTCATTTTTCATGTTGTTTGTTCGATTAGTTGCTTCTGTTGTGTTCTTGTAAGTATCCTGTTATGAACAACAGGGGAAAAACACTATAAGCAACTAAAAACATACAACAACAACAACAACAACAACAACAACAACAACAACAAATTCGAGGATCCGAAATTTATAGGTTAAGAGGATATACTGAAGAAGGCTGAAAGCTAGAAGGCCTGTTGTTATTAGTTTGGAAAGAGAAATCAGAATATGTCATGTCATCTTCCTCTTTGATGCCTTGATCATAACTGGAGGAAGAGTTTTGCTTCCAGTTGTAGGATTGTGCAGGCGGGATTGCTCCTGTGGTTGGCGATGGCAGGATCTGTTCAATATAACAAAAACCAATCAAAACAGAGCTACATATTCATAATATACAAAGCAAGTTCTAAAACCATATCAACCTATAATTACTAAAAATAGATCAATCTAATTATATATAGAAAACATGTTTGCTATATAGTTACATCTAAATCAAGTTCTATGACTATACTAACCTATAAATTACCAAAAAATGAATCAGTCCCAACTCTAGAAGACGTGTTTAATATCAAATAAACATATATAACCCAAATTTCAACAACTCAATTACCCACTTGATCCTCAAATTTTATTTTTTATTTTATTTTTTTCTAAAAAAAGAGCTTATATATAAATCAAGATCTACAAATATATGGTCCTCTAAGATGATTTTTTTTTTTTTAAAAATAAAAAATAAAAAAATCAAGTTCTATAAATATATCACCTTATAATTAACAAAAATAAGTCAATCTAATCATAAAGACGTACATGTTCTGTATCAATAAACACAGAGAACAAACCCAAAACTCAACCACTTAATTACCCATCTAATCATCTCTAAAAATAAAATCTCCCATCAAATTAATTCATTAAAAAATAAATATTGAAAAATTGATTATTATCATTAAAGAGGTGCTTACATTATGATAAGAGGAGAGGAGCATAGGGGAGTCAAGCAGCTCAGCAGGGCTAAGCCCAGCAGGGATCGAAAAATACGAGGACAGCGAAACAGGGGAAGATGAGATTGGCAGAGGAGGAGGATGCAGTGACTTAAACTTAGGAACACCAACTCCTCTGCTATTAAAATCACTACTGAAATTCCTCTCATTATTACTTTCATGATCATCAACTCCACCACCTCCACCATTCAGCAAGTCAGAGAAAGAAGTAGGGAAAGAAGATAAGAAGGAAAAGGAGGAGGAGTTGGATCTCGAGTTGGATGAGGTGTCCAAGCTACCAGTTGAAGAAGCCATGGAAGAGAAGATGAAGAATGAATGAGTCTTTGGTCAAGGTAAGACGAGGGTGATTGATATATATGATTTTTATTAGCTAGGTGTATTTTAAGGCAAGTTCTGAGAAGAGAGGAAGGATGAGTATTTTGACTAAAGGATTGGGGAAGCTAGCTGGTCAAACCTCGTGGGTATGACTTTGCGGGGGGCGGCTTCGGTTGCTTTCAAGTTTGGGGAGTTTGACATATTAGTGCATGACAATTCTTGTATTTGGGGGACTGACTGTTTGTTTTGGTTCTTATAAAATAAAAGGAGGAGCAGAAACCAACGAGCCTCCCACCAGCTGCAGATAAAATCTTGAAATCAAAGTCTGTGCAAAATGAGCTGTTGTCATAGTTTGAGTATGTATTTTTAGTTCGAGAACTCTCTTTTGCTGATACTGGATATGAGATTTTAAGTTTACAATCTTCTGCAACAAAATTTCTACTCATACAGTTAAGCGTAACTGATTTTTCACAATGAATCTTGTATATTATTAGTATTTCTTATAAAGGATTAATAATATATGACATAAATTTTTTTAAACAAAAACTAGTATGTAGGCGAGTCCAATATCCCGTATGTGGACGTAGAGGATTTTTCTCAGGTTTCGAAAAGTTTTGTTTAGACGAATTTTGAGAAAATAGAAATCAAAGCCTATTAGCTTTATGCGGGTTTTGAAGCTAATAAATCTGATACTAATTTTTTGGATTGGCAAATGGAAACACTAATATGAATGCCCCAACCCCTACATTAAGAGGGACAAATATAAAACAACCTTTTTTGTAAAGATGTAATATGTTAAAAACCCCATAACTTATTGGAGCCGGGCCCTGGAGTGGGATTTAGTATGCGATCGCTTTCATTTGATATAACATTTTTTGGTCACTGACCTGCACTAATTACAAATACAAGTGACAATTCTTTGTTGAACTGGTCCTCATCGTTTAAGTTTCTTTTCTTACTTTTCTTTCTTTCTTTCTTTATTTCTCTCCTAGCAAATGTGCATCCCTTTCAACAACAATGATGCGGCCAAATGCGAAGGAGGGTATTTGTAGACCTCTTAGTTATTTGTCTCTATTGGATTTCTGCTGTTGTGGGTACATAGCCGATTCTTCTATCCCATCACTAGCTAGGAGGAGAAACTACTCGATGAAGGCATTTCTAACACCCATATCCCTCACAAATTAATATACCCAGTTTAATTATTGTATTTGTTCACAATAATTTATGTACTTTAAGTTGTCCTTCTAGTTATAATTAACGGGATAAAAGTAATTAATATGACTACCAAACTTATATAAATTGCTACGTACTCATGTCATGAGAGAAGACTGGACTACCAAAACTTGTATAATTCACAACTTCTCATCCCTTTCTTATTTTTCTTGCAAAAGTTCTTAGCTAGTGGTAATTATGTTTGTTAGTTTTTCCTCTTTGCATCCCCCCAAGGTGGAGACTTCAAAGCTAATAATCAAATAGAGATTTTAGTGACAAACAACAAATTAGATGCTTACGAAAACGTTGGGCTTTATAACTAACTGGAGACTTTGTTTGTTTGTTTTTTAAAAAATTTTAAAAACACTTCCCTGCCTTGCTACGGCGGTGCTGGCCTACACATGCAAGTCTTGCATTGACCAAACACACACATATATATATCTATATAATAAAACACAAAGAAAGCTATCACGTGGCTCCCCTTCAACCCTCCCGAAAATCAAAGGCCCATATCTGACCTCATAATACACATTTTACCCTCCAAAAGTTTCTCCCCAAAGCTCAAATTCAAATACCCAAAACTACTCCTTTATTTATTTAATTCTCTCTCTCTTTAATTCTCTCTCTCTCTCTCTCTCTCTCTCTCTCTCTCTCTCTCTCTCTATATATATATATATATAGGTAAAAAAGGATATGAGCAACTTGCTCATTTAGTAAATGAGCAATTGATTATATGGCATGTATGTGATACAAGGACTTTTGGAAACATGGACTTTTATAACCTAATTCATAATTATTTTTCAACATATACTAATGAAAACATCGACTTTTATTTACAACTAATTATTGTCATACTATTCAAACTTGAGCTATATAATTGTTGATTTACTGTTTACAAGTCTTTTCATATGTTGTATCGTTCTGAAGACGTGCCGTAGGCACGTGGCCACGGAAAAATCTAGTCTATATAATAAAACACAAAGAAAGCTATCAAGTAGCTCTCATTCAATAGGGTTGAAATCAATGGTCCAGATCTAACCTTACAAAACATATTTTCCCACCCAAAGGTTTCCCCCCAAAACTCAAATTCAAATCCCCCAAAACAACTCCTTTATCGATCTCTCTCTCTCTCTATTTATTTATTTATTTTCAAATTTCAGGTTTGTAAATTTTCGGACTTTTTTATGCATTTTTTCATTGCTCATGTTACATTGAAAATAGCAAATATCTCATCAACAGTTAAATATCATAATTTTCCACACTCAAAGTTCTAAGAAGCTGGATTTTACACCCCCATTTATAATTATTTTTCAACATATACTAATCGAAACATGGACTTTTATTTACAACTAATTATTGTTTTACTATTCAAACTTGAGCTACGTAATTATCGTTTTACTGTTTACAAAACTTTCATATGTTGTATCGTTCTGAAGACGTCTCATAGGCACGTGCTGTAATATCCTAAAATTTCATTTTTTATAAAAATATTATGTTTTACGTGTTGTGCACGTGCAAACTTCATGTGTTTATTTTATATGAAATCTCATTTTGTATGAACAATTATTTTCCTTCATTTTTCTTAAAAGTCTATTTCCAAAAGCCTAAAACACTAATTAATTGTTTTAGTCCACTTTAATTAATTATTAATTTGTTGTCTTTGCCCACAAGCCTAAGCCCACTATTTATGAAACCCACCAATTTAATTAATCAATTAAATGGTCACACTTGTCATGTAGAGACAAAATGTGAACAATTTGATTAATTAAAACTGTACAAACTTCTACATAGAGGACTAGGTGGCACGTGCGAAGCACGTAGTGTGCAATGCACACCAGATTGGGGCCGGTTTGTGCTTGGAGAGATGGAGAGTGTGGGTATGTGTTCATGGGTAGTTATTTTGTGTGTGGGTGGTTGCTACAACTTCTACTCATATCCTAGCCCTCCATTCTACAACTATCCAATCAATTTTAGCCCTCCAACCTATTTCAAAACTAGTATAAATGCCCCCTTTCCTACTTGTATTCTACACTTAAGCAAATATTAAAGGAGATTTGTATACATATTAGTGTGAGTTAAGTGTGAGTGTTCCCCCATTGGAGGTCGGCCATCCCTAAAAGAAGAACCTCTCGGTTTTTGGCAAGGAACAAGGAGCAAGGAGAAGGAGTTCGTTGCACTGCAATCTAGGAGACTCTAGGGGATTTTTCTTAATTGGTTTTCTTCAAAAGGTGGGTGTTTCTCATGACTTCTAAAGTAGAAATCATGCTAGGGAATGAAATTGAATTGTTATTATGAAATACTAGTTGAAATGAAATGCATGCTTGCCTAAATAGAAGGGAATTGAGAAATTAGCAAATATGTGTTGATTGATTACTATATTTATAAATTATGAGTAAAGTGAATGTTCTCGTTATTTCTAATGTTAGTATGCAAAATATGTCCTAAATGTGAACTATGTGGTTTAACTAGTAAAAGACTAACATCATGTTTATGGATTAAAGTGCAAAAGTAGAATGGTGTGTTAAAGATGAATTGATAGAATAAATTATTAAGAAATGATTGGTAATAGATGTCATGAAATTTCCCATTGCTATTTATGCCATTAGAAAAAATGAAAAGGAATGTATTTTTGCAAACAAATGATCGAATGCATCATGTGTAATTAATAAAACAGAAGTTCTTAGTAGATTGTGATCTGGAAAGCTATGTTTCAAAAAGAGAAGAAAATATATTTTTAGACTTGAAAAACATCGCAGAGCAGCCGACTGATCACATTTAACAGTCGACTGGCCTGATCGTTTATTTTTTAATTTAAAAATCATAGCGGAACAGCCGACTGTTCATATAAGACAGTCGACTCCTCTGAGTATTTTATTCTCGAGTTTTAGAAACTCGCAGGACAGCCGACTGGTCATGGTAACAGTCGACTGCCCTGGACATTTTTATTTTTGAGTTTAAAAACATCGTAGAACAGCCGACTGGTGATCTGTGACAGTCGACTTCCTCGAAGTTTTAATGTAAATCTGTATTCTCTTTGTGAGATAATTTCTATGACCTATGTTTTAGTATAAATGAGATTTGAGACGGTTTTTACAAATAGGAACTCATTTTGATTATTAACTTTTTATATAAAGGAAATTGAAGGGATTATATAAGAAATTTAAGATGAGATTTTGGTAGTGAGAAATTTGAAAGGTATGAATTGTGAAACCTATTGAAAATGTGAACTGTGGAATTAGAATGGATTGAAATAGAATTATGTGAGTTTATAAACTAGTGAATGTGACATGTTTGAAGAATTTCAGTTTTTCAAGTATCTATGCATTGAATTAGTGATTGTGATGAATTATGAAAGATGTGAATACATGAATACTATGCTTTTGAAACATAAATGGTGATAAATCATGAAAAGGTCTTATGAGCATGACATTGTAATTATGAGTTGAAATTGAGAATTAGGGTATAGTCAAGCCTTATACCGGCAGAGAAATGAATTGAAATGGAATTTGAAATGAAAAGACCAAGACTTGGGTCATGTTGAATAAATGGATAAGACCGGTATAGTGGGAGTGCTACATTCTAAGAGATTGATTTTATTCATGATTCAATTAAATTAAGGATTAGATATATAGTGAAGATGTGATGAAAGTAAGAGAAAAATATTGAGTATGAGGGCCATTGGATTGGCAGCGTGAGAGTATTCACACGATGTCCCATGATGAGTCATGATAGGGCGTGGATACTGTTCCAGAGTACCGTCCCGGTGGCTATGCTCGTGGAGTGTTTGACGACTGCGGGTGGTGTCATGTCTATGGTAGGAGCTGAATTACCACAGGATGTCTGCATGATGAGTCATGTGTCAGTACGTTGGGATTCCCTCTAGGATGCCTAGACATGAGTTCGTAGGTCAGAAAACATCTAGGATACTTACCGTAGTTACAGTAGTAGATTAAGTCATGGTGAGGGATTGAACCCTATAAGATGAAGAATGATTAAGGACTTGCCCTCGGACCTATGTAGTATGGGATGCATAGAATCCGAACAAGTGCGCATTAGTGTCATGTAATATAAATAATTGCATTAAGGACTAAGTGCACATTCACAACACGACAACAATAGGATAGTCCCTTTAGCTTTGTTTGTGATAAGTTTGTGTTTGTTAAGAAATGAGAATCGTTATATTGTTTCCGGCATAGAGAGGATGACCGCGTATAATATTTCGTCAGTTGAATGAACTGACGCGCCCACAGTTTTATATGCAGGGTAAAGATGCTTGACTATTGAAGTATACATGCTGCGCAGGATTGAATTAAATATTGTTTCATGTAATTTATTATAATATTGCTTCCGCTGTGATAATGTACAAGTGTAAATGTAACTCTGATGAAAGAAAAGTTTTTATTTCCTTGTAAAATTGTACGAAAGAAGTGTAAAGATCCTGTGGAATCTCGAATTTAGTTGTATTTTAGAATTCGGGGTGTTACAGAGTTGTATCAGAGCACGCTTCTAAGTAGTACAAATTTATAAGGAACGACACCCTAGAAGTGGACATTAGAGTGTGTGTTGAGTCTAGAGATTTAAAAGTAAGATACTTACATTTGTGTTGCTCTATGACTTATGCTTCTTCGTCTCTATTTCTAAGATGGCTGATCACTTCGACCCAGCTGGAGATGACAATTGGCATATCATAGAGGAAGATTACTACCCCGGACAAGCAGATTCCGAGGAAGAGTACTACCCCGGGCAAGCTGATTTAAACGAGAAAGATCCCGAAGAAGTGAAAGAGGAATGGCCTGAGTCCCGAGAGATCACCCCACCTCCGGATTCATCTGATGATTCTTCTGACGAAGAAGAAGAACCAGTTCCAAGTAGTCTTGTGATATCTCTTCAGAGACAGGTAGAAACTCTACGGGAGAGAGTTGGACTATTGGAGGCTCAGTTGGCAAAGTGCAAGGATGATTTTGCAGTTCTCAGTCATCGTGTATGGAAACTCGAGAAGAGGAAGAACATGACCGATGTACTGAAGGAGGAAGTGGAGGAACTACGGGGAGAGCTTCGTGAAGCCTAGAGGAACCGTAGGAATTAGACCGTTGTATCATCTACTGCTTTCATTTTGATGTCAGAAATGTTTTAAATTCGAATGGATAAAGTTTGAAATTCAATGAAATTAAAAGTTGACTTAAAAGTTCATGTTTTATACTTCGAAGTTAATGGATCTTTTGCATCAAAATATGGCTAGAAGACGAGCTCGAAATGGTGAAGGCCTGGACTTGAAAACGGAACTAGCGAGGGTCTATCAGACACTCAATGCCGTGGCCATGAATCAGAACCAAGGAAGGGTGTCTGTGAATCCAGTACCCGAAGCAATCAAACTCGTGGAATCGTTCAAGCGGATGAAACCACCGGTGTTTGAGGGAAAGTCGGACCCTGGTGCGGCTGACAATTGGATCCGTCAGGTAGAGACTATCTTCGAAGTCCTGGAGACCCCGGAAGGCAGCAAGGTGAAGTTGGCGACTCTGCAGTTTGAGAAGGATGCGGCTGTGTGGTGGCAGTCGATGAAGCGGACGATGGGAGGCTTGGCTTTTGGCTGGGAGGAATTCTTGGAGGAGTTCCGCAGTCATTACTTTCCCTCAGACGTCCAGGAGAAGAAGGCCATGGAGTTTCTGTCACTGCAGTAGGGCGGCATGTCGGTTAGGAAGTATGAGACCAGATTCACTCAGCTCTCAAAGTATACTCCCGAATTGGTGATGGATGAGGCGAAGAAGGCTCGTAAGTTCGAGCATGGTTTGAGGCCGAGCTTGAGGTCCAGGATGATGCCCTTCAGTATCAGGAGGTTTGACAATCTGGTCAAATGAACGGCAGCCACGGAGGCCGACATGGAGCAATTCCACGCTGTTCAGAATAGGAGGAATAATTCGAATGCGGGGAAGAGGCCCACAGTTGCTGGCAATGTCAGGGGACAGCCACCGGCTCAAAGGTTCAAGCCTACGGGTGCGAACGCTGTTCAAGTGGCAGGAAGACCCGGGAATACTTGGGCGAGACCTCCAGTGACGTGTTTCAACTGTGGAGAGACAGGCCACTACAAGTCTCGTTGCCCCAAATTGCAAGATGTCGTCCGCAATGGACCAACTCAGCAGATCGGGAAGAAGTCGTACCAGCAGGGGCGAGTATTTACCTTGACTGAAGCTGATGCTGATGAGGTGGATCACGTCATCACTAGTACGAGGGGGGATGTTTAGGAGTGTTTTCTGTTAATTATCTTTCCCATTATTTAGTGAACTGTTATGTAACGAGTATATGTTGTGTAACAGGAGAACTTATTTTGAATGGAACGAAAGCTGTTGTTTTGTTCGATACTGGATCCTCTCATACTTTTGTACCACCTAAATTTGCTAAAGTGTTGGGAGTTGAACCGAAGATTTTTCCAGGCAAGGTTTTAGCGGTAGCTACTCCGTTAGGGGAGACTGTAACCACTGATCGGTACTATACTGACTATGAGGTGGTGATTGGAGATCGAATTTTTGGGATCGATCTGATCGAGCTGAATGTTTTGGGAGTCAATGTTATCATTGGCATTGACTAGATGTCAGTGTACAGTGCGAACATCGAGTGTAAGACCAAGACAGTAACAGTGAAGGCTCCAGGTGGACCTGAAGTCACTTTCCAAGGGAAGAGAAGATGTTCAGATTTGGTTGCTGCTATTAGCCAGAAGAGAGGGATTCCTGCAGAGGTGCAGCAGATTCTTGTGGTTCGGGATTATCCGACCGTGTTCTTGGAAGATTTTCCTGGGTTACCCCCGCATCGTGATGTGGAGTTCAGCATCACTGTTCAGCTAGGGAGTGCACCTATTTCCAAGGCACCGTATAGGATGGCACCTGTGGAACAGGATGAGATCAAACGGCAGATTGAGGAACTGTTGGAGAAAAGCTTTATTCAATCAAGTGCGTCACCTTGGGGAGGGCCAGTGCTTTTGGTAAAGAAGAAGGATGGTTCGATGAGGATGTGCATCGATTACCGAGAGCTGAATAAGGTCACTATTCAGAATAAATATCCTATTCCAAGAATTGATGACTTGTTCGATCGTCTACAAGGAGCTGCAGTTTTCTCCAAAATAGATCTTCGATCAGGATATCATCAAGTTCGAGTGAAAGCTGAAGACGTGCATAAGACTGCGTTCAGAACCCGACACGGGCATTACGAATTCTTAGTTATGCCATTTGGAGTGACGAATGCGCCTGCAATCTTTATGGACATGATGAACAGAGTTCTGAGGCCGTTTATTGATTCTTTCGTCATGGAGTTTGTCGACGATATCCTCGTGTACTCCAAGTCAGAGGAGGAGCACACGGAGCATTTGGCAACAGTTTTGAGGAAGCTTCAGGAGCATGAGTTGTATGCCAAGTTGTCCAAGTGTGATTTCTGAAAATCTGAAGTGGCATTCCTAGGTCACATCATTTCTAAGGAGGGAATGGCAACTGATCCTCAGAAGATAGAGGCAGTGAGAGATTGGGCAAGACCTACTATAGTGAAGGATCAGGAGTTTCCTTGGGCTAACTGGATATTATAGGAGGTTTATCCAGGGCTACGCTCAGATAGCCGTACCGCTCACTGGTCTGACCAAGAAGAATGTGAACTTCAAGTGGACTGAGCAGTGGAGGCAAGCTTTCAGGAGTTGAAAGAGAAGCTGACTACTGCACCCATTTTGGCTTTGCCTAGAGCAGGTGTCGAATATGATGTCTACAGCGATGCTTCACATCGTGGGCTCGGTTGTGTCTTAATGCAAGAAGGAAAAGTAATCGCTTATGGGTCTAGGCAACTAAGACCGCATGAGAAAATTTATCCGACTCATGATCTGGAGTTGGCTGCAATTATCTTTGCCTTAAAGCAATTGAGACATTATGTGTATGGCGAGAAGCTGAACATGTACACAGACCATAAAAGCTTGATGTATATCTATTAGCAGAAGGATCTGAACCTGAGGCAAAGGAGATGGATGGAGGTACTTGAGGACATTCATCCGGAGATTAAGTATCATCTTGGGAAGGCTAATGTTGTTGCTGATGCACTTAGCCGCAAGAGCAGTCTGGCGAGTTTGATTACAACTCAGAAGCAGCTGGCAGAGGAGTTGGATCGGGCTGGAATTGAAGTTGTTCTGCAAGGCTTGGGATCATCTTTAGCTCAGTTGAGGCTTCAACCGACGCTGAATGGAAGGATTATTGCAAGTCAGAAGGAAGATGCAGAGATTCAGAAGATGATGGAGCTGGTTGGTGCTGGCAAGTTGCCCAGATTTCAAATCAGGGATGAAGTGTTGTGGTTTGGTGAGAGGCTGTGTGTTCCGGATCAATCGGACTTGAAGGAAAGTTTTTTTCAGGAGGCACATGCTACTCTTTTGTTAGTATATCCTGGAAGTACCAAAATGTATAAGGACATTAAACAACATTTCTGGTGGTCAGTTTTGAAGCGGGATGTGGCTGAATTTGTGTCGAGGTGTGAGATTTGTCAACAAGTCAAAGCCGAGAATCAGAAACCCAGAGGTCTATTGCAACCGTTACCTATTCCGGAATGGAAGCGGGATAACATCAGTATGGATTTCATCACGGGTTTGCCTAAGAGTCCTAAGGACAATGATGTGATTTGGGTCATAGTCGATCGACTAACCAAGTCCGCTCACTTCTTGGCGATGAAACTCACTGCTTCGATGGACAAGTTAGCTGAGATGTATGTTGGTGAAATCGTCAGGCTCCATGGTGTTCTGTTGACCATTGTGTCTGATCGAGATGCGCGGTTTATTTCGCATTTCTGGGGGAGTCTTCAGACAGCTTTAGGTACCAAGACGGATTTCAGTACTGCTTTTCATCCCCAGACCGATGGGTAGACCGAGAGAGTCAACCATATTCTTGAGGACATGCTTCGGTGTTGTGTACTAGACTTTGGAGGCAGTTGGGAAAGGCATTTATCTTTGGTGGAGTTTGCCTATAACAATAGTTTTCAGACTAGTATTGGGATAGCGCCGTATGAAGCTTTGTATGGCAGGAAGTGCAGAACACCTGTGTGTTGGTTCGAAGTTGGAGAGCGACAGATGTTTGAGCCTGAGATTGTACAGCAGACCTCTGAAAAGATTGATCTGATCAGGAAGAGGTTGGTGGATGCTCAGAGTAGACAGAAGAGCTATGCAGACAACCGGAGAAGGGACCTTGAGTTTGAGGTTGGTGACTTTGTCTTTCTAAAGGTATCGCCCAGCAAAGGCGTGATCCGATTCGGCAAGGGTGGAAAGTTAGCCCCGAGATTCATAGGCCCGTATAAGATATTGAAAAGGATCGGGAAAACTGCTTACCGGCTTGAGTTACCGGAAGAGTTTTCTCAAGTGCACAATGTCTTTCACGTGTCTATGCTGAGAGGTTACATTCCAGATCCAAGTCATCATTTGCCCGAAGTGCCAGAGGGTTTGCAGTTGGATCTGAGTTACATTGAACTTCCAGTTGAGATTATTCATCGTTGGGAGAAAGTCTTGAGGAATAAGACGATACCGATGGTCAAGGTAGTCTAGAGAAACCAATTGGTTGAAGAGCCTACTTGGAAATCTGAGGAGAGGATGATGAAGGATCATCCTGAGCTGTTTGCTTGATTGTATTTTTCTTCTTGTGTTTTGTTTTCTCACTCTTTAATTGTAGTTCCGGGGACAGAACTATTCTAAGAAGGGAGTGTTGTAATACCCTAAAATTTCATTTTTTATAAAAATATTATGTTTTACGTGTTTTGCACGTGCAAACTTCATGTGTTTATTTTATATGAAATCTCATTTTGTATGAACAATTATTTTCCTTCATTTTTCTAAAAAGTCTATTTTCAAAAGCCTAAAACACTAATTAATTGTTTTAGTCCACTTTAATTAATTATTAATTTGTTGTCTTGGCCCACAGGCCTAAGCCCACTATTTATGAAGCCCACCAACTTAATTAATCAATTAAATGGTCACACTTGTCATGTAGAGACAAAATGTGAACAATTTGATTAATTAAAATTGTACAAATTTCTACATAGAGGACTAGGTGGCACGTGCGAAACACGTAGTGTGCAATGCACACCAGATTGGGGCTGGTTTGTGCTTGGAGAGATGGAGAGTGTGGGTATGTGTTCATGGGTAGTTATTTTATGTGTGGGTGGTTGCTACTACTTCTACTCCTATCCTAGCCCTCCATTCTACAACTATCCAATCAATCCTAGCCCTCCAATCTATTTCAAAACTAGTATAAATGCCCCCTTTCCTACTTGTATTCTACACTTAAGCAAATATTAAAGGAGATTTGTATACATATTTGTGTGAGTTGAGTGTGAGTGTTCCCCCATTGGAGGCTGGCCATCCCTACAAGAAGAAGCTCTCGGTTTTTGGCAAGGAGCAAGGAGAAGGAGTTCGTTGGACTGTAATCTAGGAGGAGAAGGCACTCGCTCGCAATCTAGGAGGTTCTAGGAGATTTTTCTTAATTGGTTTTCTTCAAAAGGTGGGTGTTTCTCATGACTTCTAAAGTAAAAATCATGCTAGGGAATGAAATTGAATTGTTATTATGAAATACTAGTTGAAATGAAATGCATGCTTGCCTAAATAGAAGAGAACTGAGAAATTATCAAATATGTGTTGATTGATTACTATATTTATAAATTATGAGTAAAGTGAATGTTCTCGTTATTTCTAATGTTAGTATGCAAAATATGTCCTAAATGTGAACTATGTGGTTTAACTAGTAAAAGACTAACATCATGTTTATGGATTAAAGTGCTAAAGTAGAATGGTGTGTTAAAGATGAATTGATAGAATAAATTATTAAGAAATGATTGGTAATAGATGTCATGAATTTTCCCATTGCTATTAATGCCATTAGAAAAAAATGAAAAGGAATGTATTTTTGTAAACAAATGATCGAATGCATCATGTGTAATTAATAAAACAGAAGTTCTTATAAAGCAAATTTTTAAGTAGATTCTGATCTGGAAAGTTATGTTTCAAAAAGAGAAGAAATATATTTTTAGACTTGAAAAACATCGCAGAGCAGCCGACTGATCACATTTAATAGTCAACTGGCCTGATCGTTTATTTTTTATTTTAAAAATCATAGCGGAACAGCCGACTGTCCATATAAGACAGTCGACTCCTCTGAGTATTTTATTCTCGAGTTTTATAAACTCGCAGGACAGCCGACTGGTCATGGTAACAGTCGACTGTCCTAGACATTTTTATTTTTGAGTTTAAAAATATCGTAGAACAGCCGACTGGTGATCTGTGATAGTCGACTTCCCCGAAGTTTTAATGTAAATCTGTATTCTCTTTGTGAGATAATTTCTATGACCTATGTCTTAGTATAAATGAGATTTGAGACAGTTTTTACAAAGAGGAACTCATTTTGATTATTAACTTTTTATATAAAGGAAATTGAAGGGATTATGTAAGAAATTTAAGATGAGATTTTGGTAGTGAGAAATTTGAAAGGTATGAATTGTGAAACCTATTGAAAATGTGAACTGTGGAATTAGAATGGATTGAAATAGAATTATGTGAGTTTATAAACTAGTGAATGTGACATGTTTGAAGAATTTCAGTTTTTCAAGTATCTATGCATTGAATTATTGATTGTGATGAATTATGAAAGATGTGAATACATGAATACTATGCTTTTGAAACATGAATGGTGATAAATCATGAAAAGGTCTTATGAGTATGACATTGTAATTATGAGTTGAAATTGAGAATTAGGGTATAGCCAAGTCTTATACCGGCAGAGAAATGAATTGAAATGGAATTTGAAATGAAAAGACCAAGACTTGGGTCATGTTGAATAAATGGATAAGACCGGTATAGTGGGAGTGCTACATTCTAAGAGATTGATTTTATTCATGATTCAATTAAATTAAGGATTAGATACATAGTGAAGATGTGATGAAAGTATGAGAAAAATATTGAGTATGAGGGCCATTGGATTGGCAGCGTAAGAGTATTCACAGGATGTCCCATGATGAGTCATGGTAGGGCATGGATACTGCTCCAGAGTACCGTCCTGGTGGCAACGCTCGTGAGGTGTTTGACGACTGCGGGTGGTGTCATGTCTATGGTAGGAGCTGAATTACCACAGGATGCCTGCATGATGAGTCATGTGTCAGTGCGTTGGGATTCCCTCCAGGGCGCCTAGACATGAGTTCGTAGGTCATAAAACATCTAGAATACTTACCGTAGTTACAGTAGTAGATTAAGTCATGGTGAGGGATTGAACCCTATAAGATGAAGAATGATTAAGGACTTGCCCTCGGACCTATGTAGTATGGGATGCATAGAATCCGAACAAGTGCGCATTAGTGTCATGTAATATAAATAATTGCATTAAGGACTAAGTGCACATTCACAACACGACAACAATAGGATAGTCCCTTTAGCTTTGTTTGTGATAAGTTTGTGTTTGTTAAGAAATGAGAATCGTTATACTGTTTCCGGCATAAAGATGATGGCTGCGTATGATATTTCGTTAGTTGAATGAACTGACGCGCCCACAGTTTTATATGTAGGGTAAAGATGCTTGACTATTGAAGTATATATGTTGCGCAGGATTGAGTTAAATATTGTTTCATGTAATTTATTGTAATATTGCTTCCGCTGTGATAATGTATAAGTGTAAATGTAATTCTGATGAAAGAAAAGTTTTTATTTCCTTGTAAAATTGTATGAAAGAAGTGTAAAGATCCTGTGGAATCTCGAATTCAGTTGTATTTTGGAATTCGGGGTGTTACACGTGCCCACGGGCAAATCTAGTATACATATATATCTCCAAGGTCCTCTCACTATCGATCTCAAAAGCAAGCAAATCTCAACTGAAAATTAGTTGACGACACACCAGTCTAATAATCCTGATCCTTGAAAGCATATATATATATATATATATATATATATATATATATATATATATATGGGATATGCTCAGTTGAAAACGGGTTTGTTTTCACGGGTTGGAAAACACGAATCTGAGCCATCGGATCGATTATGATCGCGATCAGCGGCTCCGATCGAGCCCGCCCATCACCCGTTTCAATTGTTGAGCGGAGGGTTATTTTGGGAATTTCGTCCCAAATAACTCTTCGCCTGATTCGTTTTGAAAAAAAATGATATAACCTAGGCCGTTGTTGGGAACAATGGCGTAGATTATAAAAAAATGAATCATAGGCCGTTGTTTGGAACAACGGCCTTGTTTTCAATATTTATAACCTAGGCCGTTGTTTGGAACAAAGGCCTAGGTTATAAAATTTTTATAAATTTTTATAGAAATTTTATAACCTAGGCCTTTGTTCCAAACAACGGCCTAGGTTATAAATATTGAAAATGATTCATTTTTTTATAACCTAGGCCGTTGTTCCCAACAACGGCTTAGGTTATATTTTTTTTTTTTAGAATCTGTTCAGCGAAGAGTTATTTGGGACGAAATTTCCAAAATAACCCTCCGCTCAACAATTGAAACGGGTTATGGGGAGGCAGATCTGAGCCATCGATCACGATCATGATCGATCCGATGGCTCAGATCGCTATTTTCCAAACCCGTGAAAACAAACCCGTTTTCAACTGAGTATATCCCTATATATATATATATATATATATATATATATATATATGGGTAAAAGTGATATGAGCAACTTGCTCATTTAGTAAATGAGCAAGTGATGAGGTGGCATGCATGTGATTGGAAAATCTTAAAAGTGGTTAGATACTCAATGTATCACATGCATGCCACCTCATCACTTGCTCATTTACTAAATGAGCAAGTTGCTCATATCCCTTTTACCCTATATATATATATATATATATATATATATATATATATATATATATATATATATATGTAAAGGGATATGAGCAACTTGCTCATTTAGTAAATGAGCAATTGATTATGTGGCATGCATGTAATACATTGGACAACTAACCATTTTAAGGATATTCCAATCACATGTATGCCACATCATCAATTGCTTATTTACTAAATGAGCAAGTTGCTCATACCCCTTTTTCCCTATATATATATATATAACACAAAGAAAGCTATCAAGTGACTCTCCTTCAATTTCCTCAAAATCAAAGGCTCAAATCTAACCTCACAAAACACATTTTTCTCCTCAAAATTTCAAACCCTAAAACTCAAATTCAAATCCCAAAAAAAAAAACAACCCATTTATTTATTTAATTATTTTTCTCTCTCTCGTACTATCTCATTCTCTCTCTATTTACTCAGAAATTTAAAATTTCATATTTCAGTTTGTAAATTTTCAGATTTTTTTCTGTTTCTTTATTGTTCATGTTACATCGAAAGTAACAAATATCTCTTCAATAGTTAAATTTCATTATTTTTCACCATCAAAGTTCTAAGAACTTGGATTTTATAACCTCATTTATTAAAAAAAATTGAACATATACTAATGAAAACATGGACTTTTATTATAACTAATTATTGTCATACTATCAAACTTGGGCTACATAATTGTTGTTTTACTGTTTACAAGGCTTTTTATATGTTGTATCGTTCCGAAGACGTGTCGTAGGCACGTGCCCACGGGCAAATCTAGTGTATATATATATATATATATATATATATATATCTACACAATCTACGAACCAACCTTCTCCCATTTATGTGGGTCTGAGTCACTCTCTGCCCCACTTTCCTCTCCTGCGTTTGTGTGCGCGCGTGTGCCTGTGTATGCATGTGACTAATAATACGATAACAAATGGGGTAAAGGGGATATGAGCAACTTGCTCATTTAGTAAATGAACAATTGATTATGTTGCATGCATGTGATACATTGGACAACTAACCATTTTAAAAAATTTTCAATCACATGTATGCCACATCATTAATTGCTTATTTACTAAATGAACAAGTTGCTCATACCCCTTTTTTCCTAACAAATGCAATGACTCGGGTGGAGCCAAAACGTTGCTAACATAGTACCTGCTTACATCTGTTCTTACATCATGCTTGGGCCATTAACTTAATATCTAGTAATTCAAAGTCTTCTTCTAGATTGTTAAATAGAATATCACAGGGCAATATCGTCATTTCAAGTGAGGAACCATCCTGGTTGCTTGCACAGCAAGGCAGCCGGGGATCACCACAATCCACAATACAAAGCATCATGAGTGGTCATACAGACATCTTCGTTTTTCCTTGTCTTGTCTATTTTTGTTTTCATTATTTTTTTTTTCTCTGCGTCTCATCTGGAGATTGGGCTGGGGCCCACAGGGTTGAGACTTTTAGGCCTCTTTTGTTGTTGGGGGATGAATCTCATTTGGTTGGGGGGCTTGTCGGATGATCGGATCTCGAAATCAACTAATACAAAACAAAAATAAAGTATTAAATTATTATTACTAGTATCATGCACGTGCGATGCACGTGAAGGAAAATGAAAAGGACAAAGCAAAAAAAAACTACCAACACGTGCGCTGCACGTGTTGACACACATACAAAAAGGAATAAAATATTGTTTATTTGTTTGTGAACCCCATCTCTCCCATTATAATAGTTATAGATTTATATGAGATTGTGCAGTGATATTTTTACGTCTCCTAAAATATTCGAAGAAGATTGTTATGCACAACTAAGAAAGCTTAAGAACATTCTAGAGCTTTATTTTAATTTTAGAGGTTTCCCCCTTCTGTAAATCTTGGCGGGGAATTTGAAGACGAAAGAGAATTCCTATAAATTTAAGACTTCAGTGGGATGTGATTATAATGGCTTTAATTTGGGTAATTTGAAGGGAGAAAAACAATAGGATATTTCTTTAAAAAATTTCTGATATTGTTAACATTTTAGATTCTATTTGTTCCTTTGTTTCCTTTGATCAAATTTTCTCCCTCCTGCAAAGAAGGCTAAGATCGATATGAGTGGTTTCTCTGATGCTTGCAAGTCTTTTATTCCTCAAGTGCACAATTTGACCAGTTTGGATGTTACTAATTCTTCTATTCCCTCTGCTTTTGTGGCTCCTGATCCTTTAGTTGACACTATTGTTATTGATAATGATGATGATGAGGCTGCTGATTTTCTGTCCTCTGATCAGTCCGCTCCTGTTGTTAATATGGTCGTTGCTCCTGCTTTCAACACTGTAGTTAATGATGGTTAAGCTCAGACTGATGCTTTTGATGAATTTCTTTCTCAGGTTTCTGATGCAATTCAGGTCTCCAGCACTATTGCTTGTGATATGTCTGTCCATCATCAAGAGCTATCACTGGGATCCTTCTTACCCAAAACGTGCAAGTAGCACAAGAAGCTAATCAGTCCAATTCTGATGTTTAATAATCTTTTAGCTTCTGATCAAAAGAATTTAATCTGATAAAAAAAAAAATCTTTTAGCTTTGCTTCTTACTTATTTTGGAGACTGTTTGCTTCTTTTGTTTTTGTTTCCTCTTCTTTGTTCGAAGATATTCTGCTCTTGTTCTAGTTGCTTGTACTTGCAAGAATTTTTTTTTTTTTTTTGTTATATATATATTTTGGCTGGAGTTTATAAAATAAAAAAAAAGAATTACCACAGGTCTAACACATTGATCCGTACGGTATTTTTACTAGTTGTATCATAATTCAACGGACAGACTGACTCCAGGGTCTTAATATTAGTAGATGCATATCACGTGCTTTACTTCAGGAATTTCCTGGAGGCTGGATGTCCATTATTTTACTGAGGAGGTGATTGCTATAACTATCTTTGTGACTAGAAATGGTTAAACGGTTAAACGTACACATGGAAATAAATCTGGTACTTTGGAGTAATAGAATTAGGCTAAATTTAAAATAATAAAAACCCACTGAACTTTAGGTTATTTAAAAAAAATCGCATCGAAGTTTTTTTAATAAAAAATCGCAGAAAACTATAGTTTAAAAAAATTCATTGTAACGGAGTTAGATTTTCATTAGGCTAAATTTAAAAAAATCACTTTCATATTTCATTTGTGTTTAAAAGAACCACATTCATCTTTCATTTGTGTTTAAATAAATCCCAGTGAACTACCCTAACCCTTACCCTAACTCTGCCAGTGTGTGTTTTTTTAAACTATAGTTTTGTGCAGTTTTTTTTATAAAAAAAACTTAGTGCGGTTTTTTTTTTAATTGCCCAAAATTCAATGGGTTTTTTTTTTTTTAATTTACCCAATAGAATTACCTACCATCCACAACAAATATTATTACAAACACGGACATAGAGTCGATCTCCCCTAAAGTGACTGCAGCTGTAGGATGCCTATTTATTCGATTTTTTTTATATGCCACTTTCGAAAATATTTACAGAAAGAGAACAGTTGTCAAAATATTTGTGCTCGTGGACTCAACAACTAAACCCGCCGTTCCCAACAGCGAGTTTAGTTGTTTCATGCTCACTGTTGGAATACGGCGAGTGTAACTTTTTTATTTATTTATAGAAACTCGCTGTTTTCAACGGCGGGTTTAGTTCAAAATTTTCAATGATGATTCGTTGTTCCCAACGACGAGAACATTTACACTAAACTCGCTGTTGGGAGTAGCGAGTTTAATCCTTTTTTTTGGAAGACTCGTTGTTCTCAATGGCAAGGACATTTACACTAGACTCGGTGTTGTGAACGGCGGATTTAGTTTATTTTCTTTTTATTTTTTTAAGACTCGTCATTCCCAACGGCGATGATATTTACACTAGACTCGCTGTTAGGAACGGCGAGTTTAGTTTTTAAAAAAATTCTATTGAGTTTTTTTCGAAAATCCACCAAGTCCAATAGAGTGTTTCACTCTCTGTGAAATTTTCTATATCCTCACCATTCCCAACAGCGGGTCAAGTATAAATGTCCCCGCCGTTGGGAACGGCGAGTCTTTTTTGAAAATTTTGAACTAAACTCACTATTCTCAAAAGCGAGTCTAGTGTAAATTTCATCGTCATTGAGAACGGTGAGCCTTCATTGAAAATTTTGAACTGAACTCGCCATTTGGGAACTGCCGTGTCCCAACGGCGAGCATGAAACAACTAAACTCGCCGTTCGAAACTGCGAAAACAGTTATTGAGTCCACAAACGCAAATATTTTGGCAACTGTCCTCTTTCTGCAAATAGTTTTGAAAAGTGGTGTATCAAAAAAAATCTATTTATTCACTATGCAGAGAAAATATCCGAAATTGGAACCTTGAGACTAGGGCTGCAAACGAACCGGGTCGAGCCGAGTTTCATGAGGCTCGAGCTCGGCTCGTTAAGCAATTGAGCTCGGTTTCGAGCTCGAGCTCGTTTCGAGCCGAGCTTTGACCGAGTTCGAGCCGAGTACTCGTGAGCTTAGCCTAATAATCACAAAATGCCCAAGCTCGAGCTCAGCTCGTTAAGCTGTCGAGTTCGATTTCGAGCTCGAGCTCGGCTTGAGCTCGTCTCAAGTCGAGCTTTGACTGAGCATTGACCAAGCTCGAGCCGAGTAGCTCGCGAGTAGCTCAGATCATTTGCAGCCCTACTTGAGACTAAAAGAGAATTTATTTGTTTCGGAAGTTGATTGTTTGAAAGAGAATTATCGAGAGATTAGACACAGAATTTAGAATTAGACTATGTTTCTCTATAGTCTTTGCACACAATTGTTTACAAATACAAAACTGCAGGTTAAAAGAGGTAACTGAGAAATTAGGAGAAACTGACATCTACATTACTCAAGTATATATCTAAACTTTAAAGCATCCACAGTCGTTTGAGGTAAAAAAATGACAAAATGCATACTTTACCTTTCTATTTCGCCGAAATGCTGCAGTCGTCAAAAGGAAAAAAATGCATATTTTCGATAAAAATGAAACATGTTTCGTCTGTGATTAAAAAATCATTTATATAGTCAGAAACTGAGAAAATATTAATAAAATATACAAGATGTTTCGTCCCAGATGGAAAAAAAATTGCAAAAAAGTCCGGGTTTTAAGGAGGTTTCTTTGCAAAAAAAATTGCAAAAACATTTACAAAATTGTAAAAACATTTATAAAATCGCAAAAAACAATTCATAAATTTGCAAAAAAATTAAATAATTGCACCCAGTAACCAATGATGATAATTTGCAAAAAAAAAAAATTAAGGAAATAGGTCCCAATGGCCTGGACGTCCAGCCATTATATGCATATTTCTGGATTTTTTTCTTTGTTTTTTAATTTTTTTTAAATTCATCATGTTTCGTCTGATTATTTAAAAATATAATTAAATAATCGAGACGAACATGATGTTTCGTCAGACATAATATGCATTTTGCTATTTCGAATGCTATTTATACCTTTCTACTGTAGCCAAATATAGGTAAAAAATGGCAAAATAGTCAACGACTGTGTCGGTTACAGTACTCCTAAAATGCAAAAAAGGGCAAAAAAGCAAACGACTGTGGTTGCTCTTATAGATTGATAATGATTAGGATATCTTAACGGAAAAATGAATTCCAACAACATGCAAGTAATGAACTAAATAATATATGTTGACTTCTAGTTTGATGTGCACAAAACGTGCTTACAATACTAATAAGTTTCAATTGAGGAGTTCAGATTTTTAGGAATAAATAAAATCAATAAGAGATTCAAAGATATTCAAAAATAAGCAAAGAAGAAAAGCAATAAAGAAGGATTGCAAAATCAAACAAAAGAAGAAGTCATTCAAATAGAGTACATGTTAACTAGTGCCCAAGAAAGCCAACAAGATCAGTTTTTGTTATTCCATATATGTCAGATTTTATATGTATTTGATTGATTATTGATTGATTATTATATGGTAAGAATATAAAGTGGTTTTAGCACGATTGCTATCGACCGTACTATAGTGTCGGTCAACCGCACCTCAAACAACTGCCCATTATAGTTAATATGATGAAGCAATCGACCATTCATCTTTCGACTTTTCGATTAAAAGATGAACGGTCGACTGTATCCTTTTGCGGTTGACCGTACCTCGTGCAGATTTCTTTTTTAGAATATATCGTTTCTATTTTTGAGAGATACACTTCCTGGTCTATATATTTGGACAAACCCACTGTGTATTTTTCACCTATTGCTCTGAGAAAAAACTTCTGAACTAATCAGTCCGAGTGTGTGTGATACTTATTTGTTTTCTTCAGTCAGGATCATTAAAGATCTTGAGTTCTTCTTTTCTTCCACTTCGGTGAGATTGACAGGGCTTATCCTAGAAGTCCTGTGGGTGTAATAGGTCTCCTGGCCTGAATCCGAGAATCACTGTATAAGGATTTGAGTATAGTGGAACACTTGTGGCGGAGAATTGCTATAAGTAGGTGGTGTGGATGTAGACCTGGGGGTCGAACCACGTTATATTGCTGCGTCACTTGTACTTGCTATGTTTGTTTTTTCTATCTCTTCTCATTTACTTTGCAACCTAATTTTAATTTTTTTTAATTTCGCACAATTATCCTATTCACCCCTCCTAAGGTTATTTACACTGGTATCAAAGCGAGGTGCTTACTAAGAGCTTAAAAGCTTAAGCATAAGATCCAAAGACAGAAATTCCTCCTCCCGAAAACTTGTATTCATCGGAGCCATTTATCTCCAATGGGACAAGTCTAACACGTTCACCATATTTTGATGAAAAATGCTATAATGTTTGGAAATTTCGTATGTATCATTTCTTACAGGTGCTTGGAGAAGAAGTATGGAATGTGTGCATAAACAAAACAGACATTCCGGTCAGCGATGGAAAGAAGGCTTTCTCAAAAGTGGAGCTAGCACTAAAAACTGCAAACTCCAAAGCTATGACGGCTCTTTATGCAGGACTGAACAATGAAAAATTAATACGGTGCGACCAAAATTGCAAGACGACATACGAGATTTGGAACAACATGCTGAAACGGCATGAGGGAACTGCTTCTGAGGTAAAAGCTAAAGTAAATTTATGTTTTTATAGGTTTGATATTTTTTATATGTTGCCAGGAGAGAACGTAAATCAAATGCTTGCCCATTTCGATATTATTGTACACAAGCTTGAGAGCTTAGGTAAGGGGTTGGATGATGACCGAAAGGTTAGAAAACTCATAAGTTGTCTCATGCCGTAATGGGATGTAAAAGCTGCCGCAATGAGGGAAACCCTTGAGGAAAAGGAATTCGATTACTACAACTTCTAAGGAAAACTGAAGACATACGAGATGGAGATGACCGAAACCAAAAGATACAGACGGAACATCGGGATTGAACCAAAAACCGAAGAGAGGATCATCGCCTTGAAACCAGGAAAATCTCGACCATCAAAAGCTGAGTCAGACCGTGAGGAGTCAGACAAAGACATCGCCTTGCTGACTAAGCAATTTCGTAAGTATCTTAAACATAAAAAATATGGCAGGTACCAAGAAGAAAGAGAAAATGGCAAAAACGACATATGCTACAAATGCAAGAAGTTTGGACACATTCGTGCAAACTGTCCCATCACATGGGACATGAAAAAGGATTACTACCACTCCAATCCATGATTGAGAAAGAAGGCGTTGAAGGCAACATGGCTAGACTCAGATTCAAGTGAGGATGAGCAAGATCACAACAATATTGGTTTCATGGCTCTTGGGAATGGTGAGGTGCAGTCATCATCTCAAGAAGAGGTAATTGAAGAACCTACTTACGATGATTAAGTAGACATGTGTAATGGATAAAAAGATTATGCTAAGAAATTAAGTCATGAATTAAGACATTATAAACAAATTTCAAATGAATCACATAACTCTTGCATCGCTAAAAATCGAAAACTGAAAAATAAAAATTCTTTGATTATGAAAAAAATCGAGTCATTTAGAAAAGATCATGATGTGTTGATAAAGGTAAATGAGCTTTTAAAACAATAAATTCAAGAATCCTTAGCAACACATGATAAAAAATTAAGAGAAATTCAAGAAAAATATGTTTATATTGCTAAACTCACTGATAATTTAAAAGAATGCAAAACAAAATTTGATGAGGTAGTGGAAGGCTGTAATGAAGCTCTTGAACAAAATAGAATACTTGATGCTACCCTAGACACTCTTCGTTGGAACACTAAAGACGATGAGATGACTAGGAAAAAACTTTGTAAAAGAGTAATTGAGCTCGAGAAAGTTGTTGAAAAATATGAAGGGCTCATTTACCTTATTACAAAGAATTCAAGATATTATCATGATAATCGAGGGCTTGGTTACGAAGAGCCAATACATCATCAAAAATCTAAATCATCATGTCATACACATATGCACAATTACCAACATGATCACAAATCAACACAAAACTATGTAAGTGTGCATGACTCAAGGCATAGTCGTATCACATGTCACTACTGCTATAGACTATGGCATATTTCTTATAATTGCTCGTTAAAAATGAATACTAATTTTATTTGGGTAAGAAAGAATGTAAATGCAGGTTCAAAACAAACTTGGGCACCCAAAATTATACCTACCAATCTTAATGTAGGTACCTCAACGTATCAAAACTAAATATCAGTGGTACCTTGATAGTGGATGCTCAAACCATATGACAAGTGATAATAGATACTTTGCATCACTATCAAGGGAAAGAGGGAAGGAAATTATCTTTAGAGATAATAGCACTGGTCAAACTATCGGTAAAGGTAAAATAAACTTTAGTTCTTCATGCTCCATTGAGGATATTCTATTGGTAAGAGGTTTGAAACACAATTTACTTAGCTTCAGCCAATTATGTGACAAAGGTTATACTGTTATTTTTGATAAAAATGTATGCATTGTGCTAGATAGCAATAAATCATGTTTACTTCTCGCTAACAGATGTAACAATGTATATGTTATAAACTCTAATGAATTAGCACAGGAGAATATGAAGTGCTTTGTTGCTAGAAATGAGGATGGTTGGTTATCGCATTGGCGACTTGGACACACGGTCATGGATAATCTCAACAAACTTGTAACCAAGGAGCTTGTGAGGGGGATCCCCAAAATCAAATTTGAGAAAGATGAACCTTGTGATTCATGTTAGTTCGGTATGAAAACTAAAAATTTTCACAAGCCAAAGAAAATGGTCTCAACTTCTAGACCCCTTGAACTCTTGCACATGGATTTATTTGGACCATCACGAACACTTAGTACTGGAGGTGCACGATATGCTTTGTAATTGTCGATGATTATAGTAGATTCATTTGGATTGTTTTTTTGTCACAAAAAGATGACACATTGTATATTTTTCAAAAATTCTGTCGTGAAGTGGAAAATGAGAAAAACCTCACCATTGTTACTATTCGTAGTGATCATGGTGAAGAATTTCAAAACGAACTCTTCACATCATTTTGTGACAAAAAGGAAATAAAACATGAGTTCACTTGTCCTCGCACTCCCCAACAAAATGGGGTTGTTAAAAGGAAAAATCGATCTCTTCATGAAATGGCCCGAACCATGCTTAGTGAAAAAGATTTACCTAAGTCATTTTGGACAATGGCTGTCAATATAGCATGTTATACAATTAACCAAGTAATCATACGGAAATATCTTAAGAAAATGCCTTTTGAATTATATTATGGCAAACTTCCCAACTTAAGTTACTTTCGCGTCTTTGGGTGTAAAGTGTTTATTTTATGTACTTTGATAACCTGGAAAATTTTGATCGTAAAAGTGATGAAGATGTATTCTTAGGATATTCCTTAAGTAGCAAGGATATCGTGTATTTAATAAAAGAAGATGTACCATTCAAGAATCTATTGATGTTATATTTGATGAAACTAATCCCTACACCAAAGAAATATTGCATATTGTTGATGATGATGAGACAGCTGTTCGGGTTGAAAAGAAATAGTTATCCATTGACCAAGAACCAAATGTTGATTCTCAAAATCATAAGCCTCCTCAAGCTGAAGATGCATCCAAATCCCAAATAGAAGAGATGCCTCCACAACAAATTGATGTCATGGAAGATGATCATATACAACATCAACTTTCAACCAACGAAAGGTGCCCCGCATGGAAAATCATGTCTAGCCATCCACCAAATCGTATACGAAGCGATATGTCGAAAAGGGTAACTACTCGAACACAAGCTCAAAATTTCACGTGTTTTTCCGCTTTCGTCTCTGTACTTGAACCTAAGAATATTAAGGAGACCTTACAAGATAATGACTGGATCATTGCAATGTAAGAAGAACTTAATCAATTCGAAAGGAATCAATTATGGAGACTTATAACTAGACCTCACAATAAGACCATACTTGGAATAAGTGGGTGTTTAGGAACAAGTTAGATGAATCGGGAATTATTACTAGAAATAAGGCTCATCTTGTTGTACAAGGTTATAACCAACAAGAAGGTATTGATTTTGATGAAACTTTTGCACCTGCTGCACAGCTTGAAGCCATTCGCATTTTACTTGTTTTTGCTTCTTATATGGACTTTACTCTTTTTCAAATGAATATCAAAAGTGCTTTTTTAAATGGTTTTATTTCGGAAGAAGTTTATGTTGCACAACCACCAAAATTTACTGATCCCACACACCCAAACCATGTATTCCATCTTGATAATGCTTTGTATGGTTTGAAGCAAGCTCCTCGTACTTGGTACGAACGACTAAGTTCATTTCTAATTCATATAGGCTTCTCTAAAGGAAAAGTAGTCATTACACTATTTATAAAACATGTTTCTAAAGATATTTTAATTGTTCAAATTTATATTGATGATATTATATTTGGCTCTACTAATGAAAATCTTTGCAAGGAATTCTCTAAGCAAATGCTGGATGAGTTCGAAATGAGTATAATGGGTGAACAAACTTATTTTCTTGGACTTCAAATACAACAAAGAAAGGATGACATCTTTATAAATCAATCCAAATATGCAAAGGAACTAGTCAAAAAGTGTGGTCTTGAGAATGCAAATGCTTACAAAACACCTATGGCAACTACTACTAAGCTTTCCAATGATGAATCTGGTAACAATGTTGATATTTCTACCTATCGTGATATGATTGGTAGTTTGCTTTATATTACTGGATCTCGTCCAGATATCATGTTTAGTGTTTGTTTATGTGTGCGTTTTCAATCGTGTCCCAAAGAATCTCATTTGGTTGCTTTAAGCGTATCATTCGATATCTTAAAGGTACACCAAATACTGGACTTTGGTACACGAAAAATAGAAACTTTTCTTTTGTAGGGTACTCTAATGCAAACTCTAACTGAGAGATTCGATGAAACTAGAATCTACATTACTCAAGTATATATCTAAACTTTATAGATTGATAATGATTAGGATATCTTAACAAAAAAATGAATTCCAACAACATGCAAGTGATGAACTAAATAATATATGCTGACTTCTAGTCTGTTATGCACAAAACGTGCTTACAAATACTAATAAGTTTCGATTGAGATATTCATATTTTCAGGAATAAATAAAATCAATAAGAGATTCAAAAATAAGCAAAGAAGGAAAGCAATAAAGAAGGATTGCAAAATCAAGCAAAAAAAGAAGTTATTCAGAAAGAGCATTAATTGTTGATTAGTGCCCAAGAAAACCAACAAGATCAGTCTTTGTTATTCCATATATATGAGATTTTATATGTATTTAATTGATTATTAATTGATTAGTATATGGTAAGAATATAAAGTGGTTTCGTCATAATCAGCACGATTAATTGCGGTCGACCGTACTATAGTGTCGTTCGACCGCACCACAGTCGGCCGCCCATTATAGTTAATATGATGAAGCAGTCGACCATTCATCTTTCAACTTTTCAATTAATAGATGAACGGTCGACTGTCCCTTTTTGCGGTCGACCGTACCACATGCAGATTTCTTTTTTGGAATATATCGTTTCTATTTTTAAGAGATACACTTCTTAGTCTATATATTTGGACAAACCCACTGTGTATTCTTTACCTATTGCTCTGAGAAAAATCTTCTGAATTAATCAATTCAACAATCAATCCGAGTGCGTGTGATACTTATTTGTTTTATTCAGTCAGGATCATTAAAGATCTTGAGTTTTTTTCTTTTCTTCCACTTTGGTGAGATTGACGGGGCTTGTCCTAGAAATTCTGTGGGTGTAATAGGTCTCTCGGCCTGAATCCGAGAATCTTTGTATAAGGGTTTTAGTATAGTGGAACGATTATGACGGAGAATCGCTACAGTAGGTGGTGTGGATATAGACCTGTGGGTCGAACCACGTTCTATCGCTGTGTTACTTGTGCTTGCTGTATTTTCTTTTTCTATCTCTTCTCATTTACTTTACAATTTAATTTTTTTTTTTTTTTTTAAAATTTCGCACAATCATCCAATTCACCTAAGAGGTGAATTGTGAGGTGAATTACAATATACCTAAAAAAAGGCAGAGGACGTAAGTCGGTTAAATGCCTTCACATGCATTAATTATCTGTATCTTATTTTTTATCCAATTGTGAAGTTTAAAGATAATTAAGAGATAAACGGAGTACCTAATATCTTCAATCAATGAAACCTTATGCTTATGCGTATGAATAGGTCCAGTTAGGATTTCAGCCCCAACTAATATTACCAGAATAGCACAATACTAATAGTGAACTTTTCAAGAAGAAATAAATAAATAAATAAATAAATGTAAACAAGTCCTATGATGTGAATTCTGAGCTTACATATTAGGCAATTTAAACCATCCTCACATGTGGGAATTTCTGGTCAAGTTTAAAATGCCTTGAACAGAAACAAGTCCTATGATGTGAATTCTGAGCTTACATATTAGGCAATTTAAACCATCCTCACATGTGGGAATTTCTGGTAAAGTTTAAAATGCCTTGAACAGAAAGATGACCCACTTCAACGACGTAAAGAAACAAGACAACACTTTCACCTTACATTTACATTAGTTCTCAAATGACTAGGTTTGATGTTTGAACCAGGACCCTGTCAAGTTAAGTGCTTTGGTATCATATAAACAAATATACATATATATTTGTGATGCAGTTTATTTTTGAGGGGTGGCTGCACCAAGTATGAGTTCTTCTCAATTTATATTTTTGCGGAAGCTTCGATACTGACGTTACGCCCGACTCTCAGCCAAGGGAACGACTCGGAAGTAGGCGGAAGTGAGGTGTTCCTTCCTATTAATCTGGAAGTTTTTCTCAGATACAAGGAAATGATTCAGTTCCAGAGCCAAAGATCGTAGTTCTCGAACGAGCAATCGAAAAGATTCTGGAGCATCCTCGGGATTAGGTATTGTTCCTCCAATGATCGTAGCACCAAGTAATTCTTGGCGAGCTCTAATATGATCAGATTTATAAGTAAGCATCTCTTAGGATGCTCGGCTTGGATCTGGAGGCTCGGCTCGGATCTGCAAGCTCAGATCCGGAAGTCTCGTGTACGTGCACTCGGCCTAGGAACATCGGGGTTAATCCCGGTGGCAGGCCCTCCGACGGTCTAGTCAGTCACTAGAGAGTAACAATAACTAGGATTTTGAGAGGGGAGAGATTGATTACCTTTTGAAGGGGTAGATAGTCTGGTATTTATAGGCAGTGCCAACCGGGTCTGGACCCGTTTGTGGCTGGGTCTGGACCCGGTCGCCCGTGGACCTGATGTGGTGGAAGCCCAAGAGATTTAGGGCTCATCTGGCAGTCCTGATGATCGGGGTTGAACGGCTTTTGAGGGGATCCTGTGGCCAGGAGGGGCCACGTCATCTAACCCATATCAGGAGCCCCCTACTCCTGGAGGGCTGGGTAATCTAGCTATGTAGGAGTGGTTTTTGTCTCTGTAGGAAGAGCAGGGTGGTGTGTACGGCGAAAAACGGGATCCGTATCTTCCAGAAAAGGTTAGTGGGGTAGGATGAAAGGGATCCCCTCTTGGAGTCACGAGGGGTGCCGGGTGCAGAAGAGTCAGAGCTCGGATTGCTGAGCGTCGAGGGGTCGGTGGACAAGTCCTCCCGCTTGTTGGAAAAGCAAGGGAACGTCGAGATCCATGGGGTAGAAGGTCTTCTTGCCGATCGTCTAGGGTCGGCAGGCGAACCCCCTCACTTGTTAGGGGATAATTTGGAGCTCGCGGTGACATCCGAGCATCGACCCAAGGTCGCTTGGCCGAGCATAGGGGCTCGGATGACGAGTCCCCTCACTTGTTGGAAAAGCAAGGGGACGTAGGAGTCTGTGGAGTAGGTGTTCTTCTTACCGAGCATCTAGGGTCGGCAGGCGAGCCCTCACTTATTGGGGGACGATTTGGGGCTCGTGGTGACATCTGAGCATCAACCCTGAGGTCGCTTGGCCGAGCGTGGGGGGTCGGTAGACGAGCCCCCTCACTTGTTGGAAAAGCAAGGGGACGTAGGAGTCGGTGGAGTAGGGGTTCTTCTTGCCGAGTGTCTAGGGTCGGCAGACGAGCCCCACACTTGTTTGGGGATAATTTGTGGCTCGCGGTGACATTCGAGCGTCGAGGTTCAAGCAGTTGAGAGAAATTTTTTGGGGCTCGCGATGTCATCCGAGCGTCGAGGCCCAAGCAGTTTGGAGAAACTTTTTGGGGCTCGCGGTACCATCCGAGCGTTGAGGCCCAAGCAATTTAGGAGAAACTTTTTGGGGCTCGCGGTGACATCCAAGTGTCGACCCTGAAGCCGTTGAGAGAAACTTTTTAGGGCTCGCGGTGTCTTCCGAGCATCGAGGCCCAAGCAGTTTAGGAGAAACATTTTGGGGCTCGCGGTGACATCCGAGCGTCGACCCTGAAGCCATTGAGAGAAACTTTTTGGAGCTCGCGGTGTCATCCGAGCGTCGAGGCCCAAGCAGTTTAGGAAAAACTTTTTGGGGCTTGCGATGACATCCGAGCGTCGACCCTGAAGCCGTTGAGAGAAACTTTTTGAGGCTCGCTGTGTCATCCGAGCATCAAGGCCCAAGTAGCTTAGGAGAAATTTTTTGGGGCTCGCGGTGACATTCGAGCGTCGACCCTGAAGCCGTTGAGAGAAACTTTTTGGAGCTCGCGGTGTCATCCGAGCATCGAGGCCCAGGCAGTTTAGGAGAAACTTTTTGGGGCTCGCGGTGACATCCGAGCGTCGACCCTGAAGCCGTTGAGAGAAACTTTTTGGGGCTCGCGGTGTCATCCGAGCATCGAGGCCCAAGCAGTTTAGGAGAAACTTTTTGGGGCTCGCGGTGACATCCGAGCGTCGACCCTGAAGCCGTTGAGAGAAACCGTTTGGGGCTCACAGTGTCATCTGAGCATCGAGGCCCAAGCAGTTTAGGAGAAACTTTTTGGGACTCGCGGTGACATCCGAGCGTCGACCCTGAAGCCGTTGAGAGAAACTTTTTGGGGCTCGCAGGTCATCCGAGCATCGAGGCCCAAGAGTTTAGGAGAACTTTTTGGGGCTCGCGGTGACATCCGAGCGTCGACCCTGAAGCCATTGAGAGAAACTTTTTGGGGCTCGCGGTGTCATCCGAGCATTGAGGCCCAAGCAGTTTAGGAGAAACTTTTTTGGGCTCGCAGTGACATCTAAGCGTCGACCCTGAAGCCGTTGAGATAAACTTTTTGGGGCTCGTGGTGTCATCCGAGCATCGAAGCCCAAGCAGTTTAGGAGAAACATTTTGGGGCTCGCGGTGACATCCGAGCGTCAACCCTGAAGCCATTGAGAGAAACTTTTTTGGACTCGCGGTGTCATCCGAGCGTCGAGGTCAAGCAGTTTAGGAGAAACTTTTTGGGGCTCACGGTGACATCCGTACGTCGACCCTGAAGCCGTTGAGAGAAACTTTTTGGGGCTCGCAGTGTCATCCGAGCATCGAGGCCCAAGCAGTTTAGGAGAAACTTTTTGGGGCTCGCGGTGACATCCGAGCGTCGACCATGAAGCCGTTGAGAGAAACTTTTTGGGGCTCGCAATGTCATCCGAGCGTCAAGGCCTAAGCAGTTTAGGAGAAACTTTTTGGGGCTCGCGGTGACATCCGAGCGTCGACCCGGAAGCCGTTGAGAGAAACTTTTTGGGGCTCACGGTGTCATCCGAGCATCGAGGCCCAAGTAGTTTAGGAGAAACTTTTTAGGGCTCGCGGTGACATTCGAGCGTCGACCCTGAAGCCATTGAGAGAAACTTTTTCTGGGTCGCGGTGTCATCCAAGCGTCGAAGCCCAAGCAGTTTAGGAGAAACATTTTGGGGCTCGCGGTGACATCCGAGCATCGACCCTGAAGCCGTTGAGTGAAACTTTTTGGGGCTCGCGGTGTCATCCGAGTGTCGAGGCCCAAGCAGTTTAGGAGAAACTTTTTGGGGCTTGCGGTGACATCCGAGCGTCGACCCTGAAGCCGTTGAGAGAAACTTTTTCTGGCTCACGGTGTCATCCGAGCATCGAGGCCCAAGCAGTTTAAGAGAAACTTTTTGGTGATCGCGGTAACATCCGAGTGTCGACCCTGAAGCCGTTGAGAGAAACTTTTTAGGGCTCGCGGTGTCATCAAGGCCCAAGCAGTTTAGGGAAAACTTTTTGGGGCTCGCGGTGACATCTGAGCGTCGACCCTGAAGCCGTTGAGAGATTTTTTAGGAGGAACTTTGGGTGAATAAAGGTGAAGTACTCGAGAAGTTTGACCTTGGGCACCGAGCCGCCGCGTTGGTCGACAGAGCCGAGGGTAAGAAAGTATTTTTGCACTCTAGGCTGACGTCATCAAGATCTTAGTGGCCGTTAGATCTTGATGATGAAGATCAGACGACCAGATTTGTTTGCAGAATTCGAGGAGTCCTGTTTGCGCTTATAAATCCCCTCCCCCCACCCCACTTCTTAAATTTTCTTTCATCCTCTTCCTAACAGAAATTTCCTTGCACACAGCGGGTGACCGCTTTCCGTTGACCTTTGCGTTCTCCAGTGAAACAGGTTAGTATTTTTGCTTTAAAATGTCACGGTCTCAGTTCGGCTCCAAGGTAGGCACTTCAGGTTGCGCCGAGGAGGAGGTTCATTCGTCTTCGATATCTTTTCGTCGGGTGACTTGCACCTGGTAAAGGAGGAGGTTCTATCTGTAGGAGGGTCGGATAGCGAGGGCGACATAGCTTTTATCGTAGAGCCCTTGAAATCTCGTAGGCCGGGTAAGGAGCCTGCAGTGGAGGAGCACGAAGAGAGGGACCCTGAGGGAGAGGGGCTTGTGGAGGAGGAGAATGACTCCGGGGAAGGAGGCCCGGAAGAAGAGATGCAGGTCAAGGAGGGCGATGGTCAGGATGGGTCTGAGCACGGGGCTGAAGGTGGTAGTGACCATGGCGAGGTCGGAGGGACCGCGGAAGAGGTAGGGGAAGAAGTGACAGACCTCCCACCGTTGCCTCCCCTAGCGACCCCTTCCCCGGATAGGAAGGATCGCCCCTGAAGGAGGAAGAGGAAGTGGATACGGCCCGACAGTCCGACCGAGAAGGACAAGTATGAGTATGGCTCCGGGTTTAAGTACCCCCATCTCTCCAGCAAAAATTCAGGATCGATCAGGATGTATCCTGACGACGTGGAGGATCTTCTAGCGTATACCTCGTTGTTGAGGGACGAGGGCCGGTCCATGATCAAGATGGACAGTGTGAAGTGCGCCCTGCATAGGGACTACTTGCCCATCTTGAGGGCGACTTACTTCATTCTGTGGGAGTTCGAGTTTCTTGTGCCGAACCCAGGAATCCGCCTGACCACCATGCTTGAGTCGAGCTTTTGCATGTTCCCTGATGATGCTTTCGTCTCGGGATTGAGACTTCTGCTGCATCCGTTCATCAAGAGAGTGCTGAATTGGGGGGAGCTGAGTCCCATGCAGTACGGCCCCAACTCTTAGAAACACTTGGTGTGTTTCATTTTGAAATATCAGGAGAAGGGGATTAAGTCGAGGCTGACTTACTTCTGAGCCAACCTGGGGATGAGCTCGCTCGGGGACCAGGAGGGGATTATCTTTCGCCCCGTCCTCACAAGAAGGTGATGCACGGACATTCGGACTCCATCAAGGGGTGGAAAAAGAAGTAATTCATAGTCTGGAGCGAGAAGCCTTGGGAAATCCCCACCGTTTGGAATTTTAGAAAGCCGAACCACAAGCCGCCGAAGCAAAGAGATCTGACTGAGAAGGAGTGGGCGAAGGTCGATAAGATCATGGAGGGGCACAACATCGGGTGGCCTCGTGTCACAGAGCTACACCTTGCCCGAGCCAGACTAAGCCCGTCCAATCCTAGTATGTTTTTGTTTCTATTTTGTCTTTCTTTCTGCCTTTGCGTTGACATGTTTACTTTTCTTTCTGTAGAAATGTCTTCCAAGGAGCTCGACAACCAAAATGCCATAGTAAGGTACCGACGCCGGCTCCCAAGCAGCCGCCCTTGAAGAGGGTGAAGAGGCCTCACCACTCATCAAGGTCGGAGAAGGAACCAGGGGCAAGCTCCAGAAGTAAGAAGTTGGACGAGGTTCGAGAGCAGAGGCCCCCGCCCCTTTTGGCCCGATGCCGCGGAGATGGTGGGCAGGCAGGGCTTGCAGCTGCACACCTCAGGCTGGGGGGTTAAGGTAGGGGACACCCTGCTCGAGAGCTCGGTGGCTGTGGAGGCAGTGGAGCACATCGCCACGGAGCGGGATCAGATGAGTCTGGCAACGCAGACGTTCGGGGCCACCTACACGAGGTGGGCTCAGGCGCAATTCTCAGTAAGTATTCAGTGTTTTCCACGCGCGCAGAATTTTAGAGTTCAGGATTTTTCTAAGTTGTTCTTCGGCCACGCGTTATTCCATCGACAGCACTACCACCGGTGCATGGAGAAGGAGGTCCTCGTCGAGAGGAAGTATACCGAGAAGTACTTCTGTGAGGTTTCCAAGCTTACGGCCGAGCTGAAGGAGGCCCGGAACAAAGAGGCGATCCATGAGGCTCAAATGGATTCGCTCGTTGGCCATCATAAGGCTGAGTTGGCGCACTTCAAGGAGAAGGCCCAGGTAGAGGCCGAGAAGGCAAAGAAGGCCATGGAAGAGGCACAGATTTCTATGGCGGACACTCTAATCCTGACCCAGGACGAAGCTTATGCCAAGGCAAAGGAGCACTTCATGCTGATATACCCAGACAAACGGGTCGATCATCTGCACTTCAACTGGCAGCCCGAGCATCCGCCCATGCCCGATGGTGGGGAGGAACTGGGGGACCCTCACCAAGAGGAGGTCGGGGCGATCCTACTGATGAAGAGGTGCCATCCCCACCTCAAGTGTAGTTTAGGTTTTCCCTTTTGATTTTGTAAACACCTTATGCGGACTGGCCACCGCATTTTGTAATACCAAACTTTGACTTTATAAAAGAGGATTTTTTGGTCGATGCTCTGTGACTTGTATTTTTCATCTCTTTTGTGACCTTTTGTTTTTTCCGTATTTTTGATAGACGCATGAGGTCCTCAGCGCCGACTATGGTCTGCCGAGGTCTCCTGGGTCCGAGCAGGGCTGGGGGCCACAGAGAGTGTCCTGGCTCGCCAACGTAAGCAGGCTCGGGATCAAAAGGCAGCAGTGAATTACTTCATGAATAAGTCTAGGGAGCTCAGCCTGGAGGTCGCTTGCCTGAAGAAGGCCATAGCCGACCGGGACTAGTGGGCAGTTGAGACGAACTGGTCGATCTCGGATGCCTCGAGTGGGTGATCGGTTTCAGAGTCTTTTCTTTGTGAGGCTGTGGTAGAGAAAGAGTTGGATATCTGTAGGCTGACGCTAATGCTAGGCGCTGGTCCGGTTGAGAAAGCGAGCAATTCCGTGTGGGACCTTCTCCGACCTTTTTCTTGGAGGCGGCCCAGCCTGCCGATGCGGAAAGCTCTGTTGCCGGGGTACCCTCGCTAGCCGGACCTGCCGAGCGCGCAAAGGATCCCATGGGAAGCACCGAGTTTGAGTTTTAAGCCGAGCGATGAGTGATTTGTAAACTTTTCATTGTATTGGGCGGCTGTTTCTAGCGCTCTATGAGTAATAAGAACTTCGACTTCTTTTCTTTGACGATTTGTTGAGTGAGGAGGGCAAGAGTATAGCTTGAGATCATTGCCGAGGCAAAAGGGGCGGTCGGTCTGCGGCTTGCTCGGGAGCCGAACCGTAGTTTCTTGCTGGAAACGCTCATTGAATGACGTTTCGCCTTTCGATAAACATTAATGGTGATGTTTCACCTTCCGCCATTTGGACTTCCTGATGTAATAAATGAGCTGCTCAGGGGGCTATATAATCCCCAACTCCTCATTGTTTTTTCATCAGCCACTGGTGGTAACTCATCTGCCACCCTCTGGCAATTCGGGGTTTCGGCTCCGAGGGTCGTTGACCCCGACCTGTCAGCGGGTGAGAGGTGGGTCGACCTTGGAGGTGAGACTCAGGTGCCAGCTGAAGGCGGGCGCCCATAAGCAGAATTTTTTTCCGAGAATGCCAGGTTGGTGGCTCACCTGTCACCCTCGAACAATTCGGGATTTTGGCTCTAAGGGCCATAAACCCCGAGTTGCTCGCAGGTGAGTGGTGGGTCGACCAATTGGTCCGGAGGCTCTGTGAGAGTCCTGGGTCGGTGGCTCCCCTACTGCCCTCAAACAATTCGAGGTTTTGGCTCTGAGAGCCGCAAACCCCGAGTTGTTCGCGGGTGAGAGGTGGGTCAACCAACGGTCCGGGGCTCGAGGCATTTGTCGAAGGCGAGCGCCCTAAATCTTTAATGAAATTTTTTGGAACGGTCATGGTTGAAGGTCGTCGCCGAGCATAAAGGGCATGGCTCAAAAAGCCGAGGTCTTGCTCGAGGTCGACACCGAGCCCTTATGTGTACACCTTGATGGATAGTATGGGTGTAGCTGGAGGTCACTGCCGAGTGCATAAGCTGCAAGGTTTGAAAAACCCCAGACCATGCTCGAGGTTGATGTTGAGCCCCCATACCTTGGAGAAGCCGGTTATGGGCATAATTGCAGGTCATCGCCGAGCATAAAGGTCGCGTGGCTTTGAAAAAAGCCAAGGCCATGCTCGAGGTCGACGCCGAGCCACCACACCTGTTCTCGAAAAGATAGCACGGGTGTAGCTGGCGGTCATCGCCGAGCGCATAGGTTGATGGGCTTAAACAAGCCCAAACCGTGCTCGAAGCCGATGCCGAGCCCCCATACCTTAGAGAAGCCAGTAATGAGTGTAGCTGCAGGTCGTCGCTGAGCGTAAAGGTCACGTGGTTTTGAAAAAAGTCAAGGCCTTGCTCGAGGTCGACGCCGAGCCCCTACACCTGTTCTCAGAAAGATAGCACGGGTGTAGCTGGTGGTCATCACCAAGCGCATAGGTTGATGGGCTTGAACAAGCCCAAACCATGCTCGAGGCCGATGCCGAGCCTCCATACCTTAGAGAAGCAGTGATGAGTGTAGCTGCAGGTCGTTGCCGAGTGTAAAGGTCACGTGGCTTTGAAAAAAGTCAAAGCCTTGCTCGAGATCGATGCCGAGCTCCCACACTTGTTCTCGGAAAGATAGCACAGGTGTAGCTGGTGGTCATCGCCGAGCGCATAGGTTGATTGGCTTGAACAAGCCCAAACCGTGCTAGAGGCCGATGCCGATCCCCCATACCTTAGAGAAGCCAGTGATGGGCGTAGCTGAAGGTCGTCGCCGAGCGTAAAGGTCGCTTGAGTTTGAGAAAAGCCAAGGTCTTGCTTGAGGTCGATGCCGAGCCCTCACAATTGTTCTCAGAAAGATAGCACGGGTATAGCTGGCGATCATCGCCGAGCGCATAGGTTGATGGGCTTAAACAAGCCCAAACCATGCTCGGTGCCGATGCCGAGCTCCCATAACTTAGAGGTGACTTTTTCTGGCTCGAGGTGTCGTCCGAGTGCCGAGCCCCAGGCTTGTATGAAAAGCTTTTTTGTAGCTCGCGGTTTCTTCCGAAGGCCGAACCCCAAGCTTATAAGGGGTGCTTTTTGTGGCTCGCAATTTCTTCCGAATGCCGAGCCCCAAGCTTGTAAGGAAAGCTTTTTGTGGCTCGCGGTTTCTTCCGATGGTCGAGTCCGAGACATATTTTTTAAGAGAGCTAATACAAAGCCGAAGCTTGTTTTAAGAAAACTGGCATAATTACAATATATTTTGACTTTACAAAATAAGGCACGACGTGTCGATTATATTTTTTATAATTTATATGTGGGGCATCGACAGAGGCTAATCCTCCCCTTCGAGGAATTTGATGAGGTGCTCCGCGTTCCAGGGCCTCTTGATAGCCTTGCCCTCGGGTCGGTAAGGCGTACGTGCCTGGGCATACGACCTCAGAAACCTTGTACGGGCCTTCCCAGTTTGGGGCCAGTTTTCTCTTTTGGCCGGGGTTAGATACCGCCAGCTTCCGGAGGACGAGGTCCCCTAATTTGATGTCGGTGGGACACACCTTTTTGTTGTAGTACATTTCAATCCTCTACTAGTAGGTGTTTCTTCTGATGGCAGACTTCTCCCTGACCTCGTCTATGAGATCTAGGTCGACACGTAGCTATGCCAAGTTGCTTGCTTCGTCGAAGGCCATGATCCGGGGCGAAGGGAGCCCGATCACTAGGAAAATTACAGCATCCGTGCCGTATGTCAGATTGAATGGCAACTCTCTCGTGGGGATTCTTTTCATCGTTCGGTGGGCCCAGAGAACGTTTGGCAGCTCGTCGACCCATAACCCCTTGGGAAAGTTATCAAGGCGTTTTTTGAGGTCGTCAAGGATTTGGCGGTTCGTATTCTCGGCCTGACCATTCGACTGCGGGTGGCATACCGAAGAGAAGCGCTGCTAGATCCCGAGATCCTCACAGAACTTTTGGAAATTCTTACCTGCGAATTGAGCCCCATTATCTATGATAAGTACGTGTGGAATCCCGAATCAGCAAACGATGTGCTTCCAGAAAAATTGTTGGGTCTGCTGCTCGATGATCGTGGCCAGGGGCTTGGCCTCGATCCACTTTGTGAAGTAGTCGATTGCCACTATAAGAAACTTTCTTTGGCCTGTTGCCTTCGGAAATGGGCCTACCAGATCCATCACCCACATAGCAAAGGGGGTCGGACTGGCCAGAGAGCGGAGGTTTGCTTGCGAAGCTCTTCTCATGGAGGAGAACCTTTGACAAGGGCCACACTTTTTTACCAGGGCCAGGGCATCTTGCAGCATTGTGGGCCAGTAATACCTGTGATTCAGAGCCTTTCGCACAAGCGATCGGCTTCCCATATGGCATCCGCCAATTTCTTCATGGAGCTCTTTGAGAGCACAGTTTTCCTTGTTGCGGGTTAAGCAGCGGAGGTAGGGCCTTCCGTCCGTCGTGGTGTACGACCGTTTGAAGAGGGTCTCGCTGATCATCGTGAATCTTTCTGAACGGACCCTGACCTGCCTTGCCTCGGCTCAGTCTTCGGGGAGCTCTCCTTTGATTAGAAACTTTCTGATGGGAGTGGTCCAATCGTTAGGGTGAGCTCCGTCTTCGATGCAGCGGGTCTCGGGGAGGTCGATACTCAGCTTCAGGAGTACTTCGATCAGGACGGTGCGGTCAAGACCTTCGAAGGATGAGGAGGCTAACTTTGATAGAGCGTCGGCATGGGCATTCTGCTCTCAAGGGATCCTCAAGACTGCAGATTCATCAAAGGATGCCAAAAGCCACTAGACCACGGCAAAGTATCGGATCATCCGGTCATCACGGGCCTCGTACTCTCCGGTGATTTGATTGACCACGAGCTGAGAGTTGCTAAAGGCTCTGATCTGTCTGGCGCCTGCCAGATGTGCCACGGTGGAGCCCAGCAGTCATGGCCTCATTGTTGGAGGCTGGAAAGTTGAGGCGGAGGCAATATTGAAGAAGAAAATTGTCAGGTCCTCGCAAAATGATGCCCACACCACTCCCCGCTTCGCAGAAGAAGCCGTCGACGTAAACTTCCCACGTCTGGTCGGCCTTCCCGCTTTCGGGTTGCTCGGAGATGGTGCATTCCGTGATGAACTCCATGAGGGCCTACCCCTTGATGGCCATTCTTGGCTGATAGCCGATGTCGTATTGACTGAGCTCGATCGACCACTTGACCAGTCGTCCGGAGCTCTCGGGCTTGTAGAGTACGGCCTTCAAAGGCTGGTCCATGAGTATCTAAATTGAATGCGCCTAGAAATAGGGACGGAGCTTCCGCGCGACCATGGCCAGGGCGTAAGCCACGTTTTCCATTTTTGAGTATCTGATCTCGGCGGCGAGTAGAACCTTGCTCACGTAGTATAGCGGCTTTTGGACTCCGTCTTCTTCTCGAATGAGAATGACACTGAGCACATTTTTCGAAGCCGAAAGATAAAGCCAGAGGGGCTCGCCTGGTTCAGGCTTGCTGACGAGAGGAGGGTTGGCGAGGTACTCTTTCAATTGGGCGAACGCCTCTTGCTGCTGAGTACCCTACACGAAGCCTCCGGTTCCGCGCAAAGCTTTGAAGAACGGGAGAGCCTTCTCTTTGGACTTGGAAAGGAAACGACCGATGGCCGCCAGTCTTCCCGTGAGCCTCTGGACTTCTTTGATGTTTCTAGGAGGGACCATGTCTATTATGGCTTGGATCTTCTCGGGGTTCACCTCGATGCCGCGCTGGCTGACGACGAACCCTAGGAATTTCCCTGAGGAGACGCCGAACACACACTTTGCCAGATCGAGTCTCATATTGTGGGTCCGAAGGACCCCAAGGATTCTTCCAGGTCGGCGACGTGGTCCTGTCCCCGCTGGCTCTTGACGAGCATGTCGTCGACATACACCTCCATGTTGTGACTGATCTGGTCTTTAAAGACTCGGTTGACGAGCCTCTGATAAGTAGCACCGGCATTCTTAAGCCCGAAGGGCATTACCCGGTAGCAATAAAGACCTTGGTCTGTGGCGAAGGACGTCTTGGCTATATCAAGGGGGAACATTTGGATCTGGTTGTAGCTTGAGAAGGCGTCCATGAAAGAAAGGAGTTCGTGACCCGACGTTGCGTCGATTAGAGTGTCGATGTTGGGGAGAGGGAACGGATCTTTGGAGCATGCCTTGTTGAGGTCGGTAAAGTCTATGTAGATCCTCTAACTCCCGCTCGCCTTTCTGACCATTACGATATTGCCAGCCACTCCGGGTAGCTGACCTTCTGTATGAACCGGGCGGACAAGAGTTTGTCCACCTCTGCTTTCACTGTCTGCTGCCTCTCCGGGGCAAACTTACGTCGCTTTTGGTCGATCGGCTTCGAACCGGGGATCACACTGAGTTTGTGCATGATCAGGTCTTCGGAGATCGCGGGCATATCGGAAGGTTTCCAGGCGAAGTGGTTGACATTGCGATGAATGCAATCGATCAGGTCGGACTTGAGGTCGGGCGCGAGGGAGTAGCTCACGCGGAACCACTTTGACATGTCCCCTATCTCAAACGAGATTTCTTCTAGTTCGTCCGCCGGTTCAGGCTCGGGCTGGCTTCTTTCAGGCTGCAGCTCGACGGCATCCAGGGAAAACACACCGCCCCCCGACCGCCGTCATATAGCACGACCGTGCTGCTTCTTGGTTCCCTCGGACGACCCCGAAACTTGACTTGGTGGGGAATTTCAGCTTTTGGTGGTAGGCCGAGGGAACAGTTTGGAGGGAGCAGAGCCCTGGTCGACCGAGGATGGCATTGTAAGCCACCTTGACGTTTACAACCATGAAGTCCATCGACTCGGTCCGTCTATGAGGGATCGTACTGGCGGTGATGTCTAAGGTCACGATCCCCTCTATTGGCACCGGAACGTCGGAGAACCAGTGCAGGGTGTACCCGGCTGGCTTCAGCTTATCCCGGGAGAGTTTGAGATTCTCAAATGCTTCTAGGAAGAGGATGTTCACCGAGCTCCCGTTGTCCACGAGGATCCGACAGGCCTCATAGTTCCCCATGCTGAGGATGATGATGAGCGCATCGCAGTGCGGGAGCCGGACTCCCTTCAGGTCTTCCCTTGAGAAGGAGACAGGGAGCTGCTGGACCTAGGGAGAAGGAAGACCCTGAACGGCGTTTACCTCTCGAACGAATGCCTTGCGGGAAGTGCTGGACTCTCCTCCTATGGGTCCCCTATGGACGCAATGCAGGATGGCTTGACCTTTGGTTTCTTCAGGCTTGGGGTTCCGCTCGGGACGTGATTTGGGGGCACGAGGAGGAGGGGAAGGCCTTCGGTTCCTCGTGTCTCTTCGGACTCGGGCGTCTTCTCGTGTGAATTCTCGAAGGTACCCCTGTTGGATGAGGGCCTCGATTTCGCCCTTCAGGGCCCGGCAGTAGTCGGTGTCGTGCCCGTTGTTCCAGTGGAAGCGGCAGTAGAACTGCTGGTCTCTTTTCTTGTTGTTGGTCGGCCGAGGCGGCATCTGGACGAGGTCCCTGTCCTCGATTGCTAAGAGGATAGCCGACACGTTCAGTGTCAGTGGCATGTACCTCTCGAAGCGCGGGATCGCAGGGACCTTCTTCGTGATGGTTTCGTCTTTTGAGACCTTCTTTGCTGGCTCTGCCTCATCGGCCTTGCGCTTCCCTTTTCCCTGAATCTCCTTGGTGTCCTCGGGATTTAGGGCCTTTTCGGTCCGGATGTACTTTTCTACCCGATTGAGCAAGTCAGGAAAATCGAGGGGAGGTTTCTTCTCCAGGGATGCCTTCAGCTGGCCGTGCCGGACGTTGTGTCGGAACGCTGCCAAGGTGACCCCAGCGTCGAGGGAGGAGACCGACCTTGCCTCCGTGGTGAACCTCCAGACGAACTGCCAGAGCGACTCCCCTTCCTTCTGTTGAAGGTCCAGTAAGGACGCGCTCGTATTTTCGGCTTTTTTGCTGGTCACGAAGTGGGCCAGGAAATTGGCCCCCAGCTAGTCGAACGAGTAGATCGAGCCGGGGACGAGCTTAGAGAACCATTCCCGAGCTGGACCCCGGAGGGTGGCAGGGAAGGCACGGCATAGGAGGGGATCCGAAGCACTGTGAATCATCATGAGGGTCTTAAAACCCTCCATGTGATCAGCAGGATAACCCTTGCCGTCATAGGTCTCGAATTGGGGAGGATGGAAATTCCGAGGTATTTCCGCTTGTAGCATTGCAGCGGGGAGAGGAGGTATGACCCTGAGCCGGCCTCGCGCCGCAGTCTTCGAAGTGGTCGAGGCGGTTCTCCATTTCCTGAAGGTGTCTTAGGACGCCCTCGTCATACTCTGGCGGGACTGTCAGGCCACAAGACGCGCTGGCTCCGACGTCCGACCGCGAGTGAGAGCAGTGGAGTGTCTCGTTGACAGGGGTCCCTAGGATAGCCTCCAGGATCTCATTCCGGAAGTCTTGGAACTCATGGTGGGTGACCGGAGCCCGTTCGGCCGGGTCGTGTTGGGGCGGCGACCTCCAGTCGATGCGGCTAAGCACCGGCTCCCGCTCTCAGCGTGGAGGCCTGGGGCGGTTCGGGACCGAGTTGGAAGCGGTCCTTCCCCTAGTTCGACTGGCCTGTCGGTTCTGGATGACCCGACGCAGGTCGAGTATGACCGAGCGAGAGGCCCGACTCGGGTCTGAGGCTGACCTTTGGATTGTTGGATCCATGAGTGTCGGCGGGGACATCCTAAGGAGGAGCATCATGACGACGTGTAGAGGTGACAGCTCTTCTGGGCTTGGGTGCCATGAGAGCTCGGATTGATGGAATGCCGTAAATGGCTGGGTTCGAACTGATGTCCGTACCGAAGGTTCCCACAGACGGCACCAACCTGATGCGGTTTGTTTTTGGGGTGTGGCTGCACCAGGTGTGAGTTATTCTCAATTTGTATTTTTGAGGAAGCTTCGATACTGACGGTACGCCCGACCCTCAGCTGAGGGAACGGCTCGGGCGTAGGCGGGAGTGAGATGGAGGTAAGATGCTCTGCTCAGATCTGGAGGCTCGGCTCGGATCTGGAAGCTCGGATCCGGAAGTCTCGTGTACCTGCACTCGGCCTAGGAACACCGGGGTTGATCCCGGTGGCAGGCCCTCCGACGGTCTAGTCAGTTACTGGAGAGTAACAGTAACTAGGGTTTTGAGAGTGGAGAGATTGATTACCTTTTGAAGGGGTAGAGGGCCTGGTATTTATAGGCAGTGCCAACCGGGTCTGGACCCGTTTGGGGCCGGGTCTGGACCCGGCCGCCCGTGGACCTGACGTGGCGGAAGCCCAAGAGATTTAGGGCTGATCTGGCAGTCCTGATGATCGGGGATGAACGACTTTTGAGGGGATCCTGTGGTCCAGGAGGGGCCACGTCGTCTGACCCATATCAATTTGTTTTATATATGATATCAAATTATATATAATTAATCAGAAATATAAACAAATACATACTGAGAAGGGAGGAAGAAGAAGGAATACAGAGAAAACGTTATTCTTGGTTGGGCCTAATTCCACCATCTCTAAATCTATACGTGTTCAAGAAAATAAGAAACGATTTCAGATATATGTTCGGAATAAAACCCTTGATATTTATGTCTAATTAGTATAAACACAACACGGAAAAAAATTGAAATTAATTATGAAAGTGATTTCCAGTGACAAACTTATATCCCATTCTAGCACCATAACTGATGTGGGTAAGGGAACTCTTTCATACAATTAAACATACAGATACAGAGAAAGGAAGTTGCCAAGTTGGGGTAATAGCTTTATACAATTAAACATAAAGTCCCCTCCAATTACCCTACACAAAACTTCTGCATTCAGAGCTTTCAGGCATCTCTTTCATTCATTTATAGCACAACCATCTTGATCCAGAAATCTCAAAATTACAGATCGAAAATATATTCTACTTTCCATACCGTTATTTCTAATGAATCATTCCGAACAGCTTGTCAAAGTGGAAAAGGTGCTTCCGAACTCGATATATATGCAAAGTGTATAGCACAGCAGCTATGCTTACCAAGATGAAGGACATCATCACCAATTCATAGAAATCCTGTGAAAACGTACCTAAAAAATGAGCTAAAGGATTTTTTATTCTATTTTAATTAAAATTGTTAAATCTTTACCTGTGGGTTTGAAATAATTACACCCATGATGTATGTTAGCAAGTCAAACATGGATTGAAGCGAGTTTTGGACTCCACCCACGATACAACGATCAGCTTCAGAAACTTGATCCTGGTGGAATGTATCGATTGAAATACATTTCAGGTACTCGAGATAATTTAAAGGCAGAGCAAGATCATTATTACCGTAACACTGAAATTATGAGTGTAGATTGATAAGTTTTCCAGGAACTGATGATCATCAATCAATTCGTAGTTTTTCAACCTCAAGCCTATTGATGTTTGTCTGAAACTATATGCAAGTTCAGCATGTTTCATTTATATCTCTACCATAATAGTGAGATCTATAAATTTCCTTGATTAGTAGATCATTACCCTAAAGTTGGTTGATAATGTACTTCACTTTCTTAATAATTCAGGGTATTTGTGAGGCATGTTTCAGTCAAAAGCACCCCCACGAGATATTTATGTTCAACCACACACATTATATGGCTTCAATAAAGAAAGATAAGATAAAATATATCGGAGGTAAATCCTATAGCAAGTGGACTAACGTCCTCTAGCAAGTGGATGTCAAGTTTGTAGACCAGTCATAATCAATCCATGTCTTGTGGGTTTTCATTTATATTGCGACTTTCCGGATCTGAACTATTAATAATTTCAGAGAAAACCATGTACTAAAATTGACATACAATACAACCTCTTTAATAAGTTTCGTCCTTTTTTATAAAAAAAATTAAGTAGCCGAACAGTATGGTATGGTTAGGTTGACATCACCGAGAATAGATTTTCTTTGTTTCATTTCTCCTTTTTTTGTTGAGAAAATACCTGCATTTGTTGCATAACAGAGAGATCAAACATCCATAGCCCAAGTCGAGAGGCTGCAACTCCACCCATTAGCATCCATGCCGAAGTAATGCTGTTCTGAACCCAAACAGAAGCAACACAAACTAACAAGAAGCACCACTGCATGAGGGACTAAGGTCAATACACCTTATTTTTACCAAATGGAAAATGGAGAAATTTCTCAATATCTTAGTTAAGAATTGTCAATCATATAGATTGTATTTTGTACATCTAATAGATCTGATGTCTCTGAGTTTGATTATTTCGGCTCTGTTATATAAAACCAAATAGTAGAAAATGGAAATCATACTGATGGATCTCCTCAATGTGAGTCTGCCAAGAGATTATATGCAATAGAATATCTAATATTAATATTACAATATCCTCAAATATGAGTATATTTTATTTAGAGAGACAAATTTTCTATTAAATATCATAATAAGATTTGAAACTTTTTGGAGCAGTTAGGGGAAAAAACATGCATGTCAAAGAAAATCAATGGATAAACAATATTAGATCTAATTTTGTTAATTTAAGAAATTGCCACTCATTAGTCCAACCCATTTATATATACAAGACACTTAAGAATGTCAACTCATATAAATTACAAGACTCAAGACTCAGGAAATGTTCTAACTGTAGTTTAATACTCTCACACTGCTAGACTCAAAAATGTGGAAGACGTGCAGATTTGAAAGATATGCAAACTCAAAAACGTGGAAGACATGCAGACTCAAAAATGTGGAAGACGTGGAAAATTTGGGTGCGGTTTGAATTTAATTTAAAAAAAATCTTTTTCTTAAAAGTTAAGTTTAGGATTATCGGGTTAGATAACCAATAACCCAATAAAACAATTAAATGACAGCATGTAGGGTAACCAATAACCCAACAATAACCCAAATCCACTCCAAAATACAGATCGACTAATCTAAAATTGAAAAACTTGTGGTATGGAAGATGAAGATGATCGAGCTACATAAGTTGCATGATGAATTGATGATATATATAGTGATATTTTGGTTAAGCTTGACTTGAATGTTTAGTTTAGGTTTCCCTTTTATGACTTCAAAGTTTGCTGTCACTATGATTTTTTATGCTTCATTTCGGGTTTGGCATGCATATGGGAATGATCAATTATGTAATGTATCTGATTTTGTCAATCGTACTGAATCATTTGTTATATTAAAATGCCAAGTTGTTTGTTAATGTAACTTAATATTCTTTTAAAGCTATTATAATGTTATTTTTAAACATAAATATATATTAAAATACATTATATATTTATATTAAACGCACCTGTACCCTAATATTCTGAGAAATTGTGTATCCCCGCACCTATGTCGTGTCGTACCCGTAATACGTATCCGTATCCGTGCTACATAGCCTAGGAATAGCCGAAGAAGTTTACTAGAAACAAAGGTCTAGACTCGAGTGCTTAGACAAGGGGGATACTAACACCACTTTTTCCACAAAGTAGCCAATGGGAGGAGCCGTAACAATAGGATTGGTGGTTTATATGCAGATAAGGACTGGGTTGGGAATGAGAAGCATCTAAGGACCATGTAGACGATACTTTTAAAAGAATCTTGGGGGTAGCTAACGATTTTAGGACCCCTTTGTTGGACGAGTTTTCGGAGGAGTCTAGAGATAATAGCCACTTCGAAGACAACTTCCCTGCGAAGGTGTTGGATGTGATTAAAGCCTAGGTCAGGACAAGGCTTGTGGGCCTAACGATTTGCAAGTGTTTTTTTACAGAACAGTATGGGAGTTGATACGCCTACACATGATGACCATTATTGGGGTGTTGTTTAAGGGTAAAGTGACATAGATAGGCTGAATTACGCAAACATTATGTTTGTTTCAAAAAAGTCGGAAATTCTATGCATTGGGGATTTAAGGCAAATTAATGATAAACATCTCCTTTAAGATTGTCATTAAGATGCTATACGATATTAAACAAAATACATTTCATGGATTAAGGTGTGCATCCGAGGTGGCTAATTTATCGCAGTCAACGGAAGCCTACGAAGAGAGATTTTGTCATAAAGGACTTTAGACAGTGCCATCCCTTCTATTCGCGATAGTTATCAATGGATCTTCGAGATGACGAAGAGATTTACATCCAAATCCCTACTTAAGGGTATTCACAATAAAGGAGTGGACGAGGCGATATCTATCTTCCAGCGAATGCAAATGACAATGCTCATGTTTGGATCGGGTAATGTGGAGGAGGTGGTCACAGTGAAAATCCTTCTTAAATGCTTCAAAGCATGGTCAGGGTTGCGAGTCAACTTCCACAAGAGTAGCATCATGCAATTGAAAGAGCCACATGTACTACCATCTGACCTGATTAGCATTTCATCTAAGCCACTTCGTTTCTTTTTGTCCAAGTCACTTCGTTTTTTTTCTTTGTGAGTATCAGGAATCTCCCCATTCATAATTCATCAAGAAACCTCTTTATCGATTTCTTCCATTCCAATAGATTCCTTTTCCATTTCAATGGTTATTAGTGAGCACATTCCCCAGTTACGTACCTGCAGACACCTATTAAATCTTGCTACGTTAAGAAGATTGTTTGCCTTTAATTGATCATATGGAGAAAAGACTGGCAGGATGGAAATGAAAGTATCTATGACTGGGTGGAAATATTACTCTTATTAACTCTATACTTAGTAAGTCTCCAGAAAAATCTTATGTTGGTTTATAAGCTTCCGAGCTGGGTGATTGGAACAAACAACAAGTTGCATCGTGACTTCCGTTAGAAAGGTAACAAGAAACCTCAAAAGGGTTTCCCATGGTAAAGTGGGTAATGAGTTGTAAGAAGGAATCTGGGGACTAGACATCAACAACCTACATAATAAGAGTAGGGCCATGTTATGTAAATGGTGAAAGTTCTTCAATTTCTAGAGAAAAATGGATCGGCTCTTTATGGCGGAAGTTCTTCATTCTGTATCGGAAAAGGGAAATTAGGAAAAGGCAAGATTTGGATCATGTGGAGAGGTATTACATATGAATAGTAGCAGTAGGGAATGAAAAAGTGATAAGATTTTTGAAGGGCTGCGTAGCAGCGTCGATACCACCCAGGAGCAGGCCTTCCCTGAGCTATCCATGGTTGTTGTCAACCTCAACACGTTAGTTTCTAATTTTGGGGGGAAGGGTAGGTTTGCGCTCAAGTTCACAACACTTGGACTAGTCAAGCTAGCACAGGTGGAGAGTCTCAAACAACTAGTATGTTGGCTCGCTACAGTCTTGAACAGATTGAATATGTTGTGTTATTACATTGAATACACAATGGTTTATATACACTACATTACAAAACAAAAACCCACCATAAAAGGGGTTGGTTAACAAAATGAAAACAAACTTAAACAAACTTACAAAATTTGAAATAAGGTTAGAATGTGATAAGGTCAAATCTCCTATAATCTCTACACTCCTCCTATAATCTCTACATTCCCCCTTAAGTTGAACAGTGGGTGTTTAACACGTTTAACTTGGAAACCAGATTGAGAAACTGAGCCTTTCCTAAAGGCTTCGTGAAGATGTCTGCCAACTGTAGAGATGATGGAACTTTAGCTACTTGTATCACACCAAGCTGAATTTTCTTCTTTATAAAATGGCAATCGATCTCTATATATTTTGTTCTTTCATGAAAAACAGGATTACAAGCTATATGTAGGACTGCCTGGTTATCACAAAACAAGACAGTCGGTTTGTCATAGGGAACACAAAGAGTCTTTAAGAGAGATCTTAACCAAACAATCTCAGAGCATGCAGAAGCCATGGACCTATACTCAGCCTCTGCAGAAGAACGAGAAACAGTAGTTTGCTTCTTGGTGCGCCAAGAAACAGCAGAAGAACCAAGAAAAGCAATATAACCTGATGTAGAATGCCTGGTATCCTTACAGCCTGCCCAATCTGAGTCACAATAAACTGGAAGATCCAAAGAAGATTTCGAGGGGAGAAGAAAACTTTGCCCGGATGTCTGTTTCAAATATATGAGAATTCAAACAGCTGCATCAAAGTGAGGGCGACGAGGTTTACTCACAAACTGACTCAATAGATTAACAGAGTAAGTAATATCTGGCCGAGTAACTTGCAAATAAAGCAATCTTCCGATAAGTCTTCTGTAGACAGTAGGGTCCTCTAATACTTTGCCTTCATATCTAGAAACAGAGATGTTGGAATCCATGGGAAACTCGCAAGGCTTTAAATTAAGGAGTCCCATATCTTCTAATATCTCTAGAGTGTACTTTCGTTGAGACAACACAATTCCCTTTGAAGAATGAGCCACCTCAATTCCTAAGAAGAATTTTAAGGGACCGAGGTCTTTAATATGAAACTGCTTATTAAGAAGATCCTTAAGAGATGAAATTCCATTGGAGTCATTGCCAGTGATCACAATATCATCCATGTAGACCAAAACAGCTATAAAATTGGATGCTTTTCCTTTTGTAAGTAAGGAATAATCGGATTTTGATTGAACATAACCTGTAGAGAGAAGGACATCATAAAATTTCTGGAACCACATCCGTGAGGCCTGTTTCAGGCCATACAAAGAACGGTGGAGCTTGCAGACCATATTCTCCCCCTTTCTATCAAATCCAGATGGAAGAGACATACAAACCTCCTCATCTAAGTCCTCATGTAAGAAGGCATTATGGACATCCATCTGGTGGAGAGGCCACCACAAACACAGGCAATGGAGATTAGGCAACGAGTAGTTTCAAGCTTAGCCACCGGGGCAAAAGTATCATGGTAATCAAGACCCTCCATCTGTGTAAAACCTTTAGCAACCAGCCGGGCCTTCTATCTCTCTATAGAACCATTAGAGTTGTGTTTAATTTTATAGACCCAGCGGCAACCAATTGCCTTCTTACCTGCCGGCAACGGAACGAGAGACCAAGTCTTGTTTGTTCCAGAGCTTTGAATTCAGCAAACATGGCATTTTGCCAGAGGGAATCTTGCGCAGCCTGAGTGAACGAAACAGGTTCTGACAGAGAGGAAATTGAGGCTACAAAGGAACGGTGAGTAGGATAAAGGCAAGAATATGAAATTGAATTCTCTAAAGGAAATGAAATACCTTGACAAGCGGAGGCACAAGAGTGGGAAGACATGGCTGATGCATTACAATGAAAGTCCTTTAGATAGGATGGCGGCTTGCTAACATGTTTTCTGGGTGATGCAAGAGGAACAGTGGCTGGAACAGGAGAAGAGGGAACAAGAGATGGAGATGAGACTGAATCATGCGAAAGGGATGGGTCGTCGTTGGTAAGCGGGGTTGGATCCAAGAGATTCTCTCGAGAGATGGGAGAAGATGGGTGAGGGTGTGCGAGATCCGAAGTGGATTCGGGGGTCGAGGTAGGATCATGAAGGGGGTTAGGGTCAAGAAACGAGTCAGCTAGCATGGTTGGTTTAGGCAGCGGTGTAGGGTTGGGTTGAAAAATAGAATCAGATGAAATAGACAATTGAGTAGCAAATAGAAAGATGGATCCTTGAAATACAACGTCTCTGCTAGTGAAAACCATTTTAGAGTTCAAGTCATATAATTTATAACCTTTTTGAGAAAACAGGTAACCAATAAAATGCATTTGCGAGCCCTGGGGAAAAACTTACAACGAGAGGAAGATGCTAAAATGGTTGCAAAAGCAAGACATCCAAACACGCGAAGATGTTGATAGGTTGGGGGATGACCAAACAATCGCTCATAAGGAGTGATATTGGAAAGGACAAAAGAAGGCAATCTATTAATGAGATAAGCGACAGTCAATATGCATTCACCCCAAAATTCTATGGGAAGGTTGGACTGAAAACGAAGTGCATGAGCAGTATTGAGGAGATCTCTGTGCTTTCGTTCAGCAATGCCATTTTGCTGAGGGGTGCCAACACATAAGGTTTGATGAATAACACCATGTCTAGCAAAATATGGCCTAAAGTGAACAAATTCAGGTCCATTGTTAGACCTAAGCTGTTTAATGATCGTGTGAAATTGAGTTGAAACCAATTTGAAAAAGAATGTCAAAATAGTTTTAACTGCAGATTTTTGAGACATCAAATAGATCCAAGTACATCTGGTAATCAACAATTGTCAAAAAAATATCTAGATCCACATAGAGATGGAGTGTGATAAGGACCCTAGATATCAACATGGATTAAATCAAAAGTATTTGAAGAAACTGAAACACTTTTATTAAAGGATAAACGTGTTTGTTTGGCTAATGGACAAACAGTACAGAAATGATTAACAGAATTCAAGTTCAAAAAGGATAAGCGTTTTGATGAGGCATGGCCAAAATGCTGATGTAATAAAACAAAATTATTAGGAAATCCAGAAATTGTGTTGGCAGTGGTCAACTTATTGAAGGGAGTTGCAAAGTAATACAAGCCAGCAAGCCGTTCACCTGCTCCAATCCTCCTGTTCGTCTTCAGGTCCTGAAAAAAATATGAACCAGGGTAAAAATGAGCAGAGCAGTGGGAAGAAGTGACAAGTTTGCTAATAGAGATAAGATTAAATCCAAAAGAAGGAACACAAAAAACATTCAATGATCCAATGTATGAGGGCATTGAAAGATGGAAAAGAAATACTAGTTGAGTACATGTTATGTTCACAGAGGGCTTTGCATTACCAGACTGAAAAAATGTCATCATCTGTTGAAACAATTCTGGGGTTAAACCAGGAGGCTTGGCAGTCGAAGTTGCGTGCAAGTTAATTGGTGATGGTAGCAATGGGGCTGTATGTGATGGTCAATGAAGCCTGTGACCGGGAGGTGCAAGTTTGGAATGTAGACGATAGCATCGGTTTATGAGGTGCCCCTTCCCATTATAGCAGGAACATGTGCCACAGAAATATCTGTCCTTGCCATATGTACTGCTGCGTGAAGAAGAGGCACCGGTTCCGGACTGCTTCTGGCTGGAGACGACCATAGCCATTAAATTCGGCGATGAAGGTGTCACCGTCTCCATGATAATCCGTTGTTGCTTCTCTTGGATCAATAAAGAATAGGCTCGATTGAGGTTAGGCAAAGGATCCATTAGCAAAATATTGCTACGAGTAACAGAGTGAGCATCATCAAGACCTACGAGAAACTGAGTAAGCTGTTCATGCTGAAAATAATTTTGAAAAGTTGTGAAAGAGCCACAGGAAAATGACGGGAACTCAAGAATATGAGTTAGTTCATCCCAAAAAGCCTTGAGACGAGTAAAATAATCTGAAATAGGAGCTGAATCTTGCCGACAAAGGACAATGTCCCGACGAAGTTGATAGATGCGAGGAGAATTGCTTTAAGCAAAGCGATCAAGAAGGTCCATCCAAATGGCGCAGCTTGTAGGGACATAAACCACGCTGTTGGCAATTTCAGGAGAAGGGGCGTTGATGAGCCAGGACTTCACCATGGCGTCACAACGAGTCCACGAAGCAAAAGAAGCATCTGTTGAGGCAGGCTTGGGGAGAGATCCATCAATGAAGTCGAGTTTATTTTGTGCAGATAACACAACTTGAATGGAACGGCTCCAGGTGGGGGTAATTTGAGGAGGTGAGAACATAGGTTACAAGTACTGTGCCAGGAGTGGCAGAGTGACGGAGGTGAAGGGGATCATTGGAGGAAGAAAGAGGATCAGAGGCCATGGAAGAAAAAAAACTAATGCTCTGATACCATGAACAGATTGAATATGTTGTGTTATTTCATTGAATACACAATGGTTTATATACAAAATTACAAAACAAAAACCCACCATAGAATGGGTTGGTTAACAAAATAAAAACAAACATAAACAAACTTACCAAATTTGAAATATGGTTAGAATGTGATAAGGTCAAATCTTCTATAATCTCTACAGGTCTTGGTGGGCCATTTAACAAGAGGGTATGGAAACTAGAAAAAAAAGGAGCTTCTCTGTAAGTTTTACGTACAAATGGTTGAACGATGGTGGACCTACAATGACAAAGACGAGAATAGTATGGAAAACGCTAACTCCACATAAGATTAAGGCGTTTGGCTAGGGGTGAATGTGGCGGTCTTAACAAAGAAGAACCTACAGATTATGAACGTACCAATTAACACGGTTTGCACTAGATGTTCCTTAGACAAGAAAGACAAAACCCACTTGTGCTTAGATTGTCATCAAGCTAGTTGGCATGGGGAGTAGTTTGCTTGGGATTTGGGGCTTTTGAATGCCATGCAACTATAAAATACCTTTGGGGATCCTCTAGGTTTAGAGTCATTAAAAAGAAGATAGAGTGGCGTAGGATATATACAAGGGTGGAGCCACCTGGTGCAACGACACCCACTTAACTTTCTTAGGCCTTTTAAGGAGTAGGGTGGACTGCTGGGATTAGGGCGTCAACAAACACCCTCTGATCGCAGCGGAACTAATTAGAGCAATGAGGAAGTTGAAGTAGACGAGGCGAATAAATTGAGCAAGCAAGTAGATCCACCAAACTAACATAAATACAACAACGATGACTTATCCCTGTTAGCTTTTGCTTAATCCGGGAGAAAATATAGGGGGATCTCATATTCAACTAGAAGAGATTACAAGGAGTTACTGATTCACTTGACACAAGGAATTAAACTCACCCGCCAAAAACTCTCTCTCGAGCCTCTCTTTGCAGTGGAAATTTTTTTTTATGAAGTACTACCTCTCATATTGGAGGAGTACAATATATACAGAAGAATAGAGAGAAAATCTATGTCTAATCTTGATCCTCAGTCGTCCGATAAAACCTGAAAAAGAAGTAACTGAATAGAAGCCGCACGATCTAACTTGGAGTTGAAGATTGGGCTGAAACGACCTAACAAATCAGGGCCCAAAACAAACACAGCGCTGCGGGCAATCGACCGTCCAACAAGACCGGTCGACCGTACCACTCTCTGACATTCCGTATACTACGAGCAGTCAGGGGTGCGGTCGACTGTCACCAAGACCGGTCGACCGCAACTAGCCTGCACCCTTGCTGCTGCTATTTTTCCTTCTACTCACTTCGACGCTTCGACCTCCGTACTTCATATTACCTTCTTTTGATCTGAACGAGTATACAAGACACAATCCTAACAAACTCTACCTTGGATTGCATACGAGTGCTATCACATGATGTGTTACTCACTCCAAACTCTAACAAATTCCACTTGCAAAGAAAACTTAGAACAATAGCTTCTTCTTCTTGAAATGATCTCTACCCAATCTCACCAAATCCAGTGTCGTCCCTCAAAGGCACACCTCTGTGATGTACTCACGAAGTTGCCAAACTCCGCACGAACTCCACCTACTCGTAGACTTTCTCCACCTCTCAACAATATTCGAACGTCGTGGCCTCGTCTCGATGATTCTAGTTGCGGCAAACTAGCTGAGCTTACGGGAATAATGGAAAAAGAATTATCAATCCCTACGCAGGATTTTCGAATTCCCCAAAGCTTATAGAGATTGTGTTGGCTTGGTCCAACCACTCTCATACCTCTAATCACTTCACGACAACCTTGAAAAACAGACAGAACTCCACCTCGAGCTGTGTACCTGCAGCCCCGTGCATCAAGAATTTTCAAGGAAATCAGATTCTGTTTCAGCAGAGGAATATGCAAAACATCCCTTAAAGTGAACATATTTAGACCTGGCATCTTCAACTCAACTGTCCCCTCACCTGCTACTTCACAAATCTCCCCAGTTTCCGTTGTCACACAACGCCCTGTAGTAGACTTATAAGTAGAAAATAACTCCCTCTCGGAGCAAATATGAGAAAAACTCCCTGAGTTAAGAAAACAACTAGAATCCACTTCTAAAGAATTTGAAACAAGAAGACACGAACCACCTGAATCAAAGGCACTAACCACATTAGCGGCTGAACTCCCGTTCTTTGCGCTTTCCTGATTCTACAATTTCCAACAGTCTTTCTTGATATGCCCCGGCCTCTTGCAATATCGACAATGGATCGAATCCTTTTGCAAAGCACTTTGTCTTCCCTCCGAAGGACCATCCACTGCTAGACAACTTGTAGGAATAGACGACGATGATTTATGGGTCTCCTTCCTAAGTTGATTTTCCTTCAATGCTTTGATTACACCATCTACCGAAATACTCTCCTTGACAGATCTACCGTGTAGCATGGTCGTGATCAAAGACTCGTACGAATCCGGCAGTAAATATATCAGGTTGAAAGCTTTATCTTCCTCATACACATCTGCGTTGATCGCCTTAAGTTCAGATAATACCTTATTGAACTCTGTAATGTTGTCTTGGAGATCGGTACCTTCCTTCATAAATAAACGGAACAACTTTCTCTTCCAATGCATCCGATCTAATAACGACGAACCAGAGTAGTCAGCTATGAGTCTTTCCTACAAACTCGCTGCGTCAGTTTCTTCAAGAAATCTGCACTTGACACTGTCCGCCAAGGATAGTCGGATTAGACTTATGGCTCTTTCACGAATATCTTTCCAAACGTTATCCTTCATATCAGTTGGCTTTTTCTTCTTCTTAACTACTGAATGCAACCGTTTTTGAACAAGAACATCATACATGTCAGTCTTCTAAAGATTGAAATTGATCTTACCATCAAACTGCTTGATCTTCAAAATATAGTGACCTGTCATCTTAACCAAGGAACTCAGCAACCTGAAGCTCTGATACTAGTTATTGGAATTGGGACATCAACAAACGCCCTCTGATCGCAGTGGAACTAATTAGAGCAATGAGGAAGTCGAAGTAGATGAGGCGAATAAATTGAGCAAGCAAGTAGATCCACCAAACTAATACAAACACAACAACGAAGACTTATCCCGATTAGCTTTTGCTTAATCCGGAGGAAAATATAGGGAGATCTGATATTCAACTAGAAGAGATTACAATGAGTTACTGATTCACTTGACACAAGGAATTAAATTCATCCACCAAGAACTATCTCTCTCTCGAGCCTCTCTTTGCAATGAAGAAAAAAAATCTATGAAGTACTACCTCTCATATTGGAGGAGTTTATAATATATATAGAAGAACAGAGAGAAAATCTAGGTCTAATCTTGATCCTTAGTCGTCCGATAAAACCTGAAAAAGAAGTAATTGAATAAGAGCTGCACGATCTAACTTGGAGTTGAAGATTGGGCTGAAACGACCTAACAAATCGGGGCCCAAAACGAACACAGCGCCGCGGGCGGTCGACCGTCCAACAAGACCAGTCGACCGTACCACTCTCTGACATTTCCTGTACTACGAGCGGTCGGGAGTGCAGTCGACTGTCACCAAGACCGGTCGACCGCAACTAGCCTGCACCCTTGCTGCTGCTGTTTTCCCTTCTACTCACTTCGACGCTTCGACCTCCGTGCTTCATATTACCTTTTTTTTATCTGAACAACGAGTATACAAGACACAATCCTAACATGGACATCCTTTACATGCTCAAAATAAAATACTGATAATTTCTATTTTTAGTAGTTAAACTTTCACAACCAAGTATGTATCTTGCTAGTTTGAGTTCTTACTCTTCAGTCCCCTGGACCTAGGATTCAAATCCTGTCCATGGCAAACAAAATTTATCTAGTTGTTTTTTTTTACCTTCAAAACAAAAATTAGGATAGCGCACGCTACAAATTGAACCCACAAATTTTCATTATTATAAAAACTACTCTTATACATTATTAACCTGGAAAAGAGGGTAATAAGGATAGGGTAATTTATAAATTGGTCCCACAATGTTTCATTATTATGATTTATTTTTATATACATTTGGAACTTCCCATTTTCGATTCTACCAATCTCTTTTTCTTGCTTTATTTATTGAATTTAATCTTCTAGTCTTCTTCCTCCTTCCTCCTTTATTTTTCCCTGTTATGCTATCGACAACCACCTCCGTATGCTCCTCCAACCCTTTTCCACTATGTTGTATGTTATTGCTTCTTGAATTATTCTCTCTTCATTTATATTTCTAAAGGAGAGCAATTTGTTTACAAATTGGGAATTTCAGTTTTTAGCGTTTATGGTTTTCTAAGTTCACTGTATGTTGTTCTTTTTATTGATTAATTTATCTTTTTATTAGCCACTTTATGTTTCTAACTAATTTTCACAAGTTTCTTTTTTTCCTTTCTTGTTGCTCAGTAATGGAACAGGCGGCTGGTTGGCCATTTAATTGCTCAAAAATTAGAAGTTACTATAGAAATATTACCTGAGTCCAAATTGACCATAATCCAGTACGTAGAGTAGAAATATGGGAATGAATAATTGGGTACAACACTGTTGCAGCTATTCCTACGATAGCACCAACTCCACGAGCTATACCAATGATATATGCCGGTATTCCTTTCCATTCCAAGGTTGCTGTCATTAGTGTCCCAAAGCTGTCAAAGAAATCACAAATATTGAATATTCGCTTGCTATTTATGAATATCTGATAAAGTTAGATAAGTTTACTTCTTCTATCTATAAATATTACAAAACTTTGATTTAGTGCAGTAAAATGAACAGTTGGCTGGCATAACATTATTCTCAGTTCCCTAAGAGCATCCACAGTCGTAATTGCTAAAAAATAGCAAAATGTATATTATACCTATAGCTATGGACGTTTGCTGCAGTGGTGTAATGCTATAATATAGCAAAAAAATAAAAATAAAAATTAATTGGACGGAACTCTAAGTTCCATTCCGCAAAAAAAAATATTTATGGGCATTTTTAAATAATTAATTTGAATATTTTAATAATTTATATATTAAAAAAAGTAAAAAAAAAAGGAAAAAGGTTGAGACGAATCTCAGTGATCCGTCCAAGGCCAATAGGTAAAAAATAATAAATTTTTTTTTAGTTGGGACGGAACTTGTCCCATATAAAAAAAAAATATTTTTTATTTGGGACAGAACTTAAAGATCTGTCCGTTAATAAAAAAATAATTTTTTTTGGGACGGATCTTTAAGATCCATCCGCTATAATATGCATATTCTCATATGCCAAAATATAAATAAATGGCAGACGACTAGAGAGTCGAAAAAGCTATAATATGGATAAAATAAAAAAATAGCAAACGAATGTGGATGCTCTAACAACTGAAATCTTTGAAACATGAGCTAAATCTCTCAGTCGTAACTTACATTCTGTTTCTTATGTAGTTATCTAAATAGTAACATCTCAATTTCCAATCAATACTGTTGTATGGCACAGCCCAACTTTTACATGCCTGGGAATAGAAGATTACGGGAAGTCTGGTTTTCATTGACAAAATCGGGATTTTAGTATCTCTCCCAGTCTAACTGAAGTTTAAATATTCTGTGAAGACAACAAACAAAGGAATGTTAAATTCTTAGGAATGTGGTGTACTGTTCCAAACACAGTAATGCAAGATTTCTAGGATCTGATTCCAACGGATTTAAATTTTACTAGAAAATTACATTCCACATTCCAAATGACACCCTAGTGATGAAAGTGTTACTACAGTGACAACGTCGGACAATGTCATCACCACATGGTACATCAATTGAGATACTATCACAAAATTGATACAATGTGAAAGCTAACATTTTAATTTCTTTAACCCTACATCCCATACGTGCTGCGATGAAAAAATGATAGGGAACTATAGGAGATATATCCCTGTGTAATTGAAAATTTCTTCTCACCTTTCACAAATTTGCAAGCATTTTAATTGTATCTTTAATTATTCTGAAGGCATATCCTTCTTTAAGTCGGCACTCACTACAAAACGAAATAAGAACAAATTTATAAACAGTATAATGATTGCCTTTTTTTTCCCTTAACAAAATTTAGCATGAAAATTATACATTTTGATGTCATAAGTGTCAGTATATACTAGTCTTTAATGATTAAACTTGACTATGATATGGATAATTGAAGTCTTTGACTGAATGAAACATAACAGGAAAAATATACAAGAGAATTACACTATAAACTAAATATGTATATTAGTTTTAGTTGTTGTAATTTATAATTGCTTACCGGTATCTAGCAAATGACATAAATAAATATTTAAACACTGGGAATACAAAGTATTTCGAAGACAAGGAGAAATAACTTCATTCCCAAGAAACAGAAGAATTTATATGCATAACTTCAATTATGATACGAATAAAAGCAAGCAAAGGATCATCACCTCAGGACAGTGAAATAAAGAAAGGCCAACGCTACTCCGGGAAGCACCACTTCCTGTTTTGCATAGACAATCCAAGCATCCAAACAAGGTAGTTTAGAGAGCCTTCCAATTATTCTTGTTTTCCAATCAGATGTTTCTAGAACTAAACTTGTTCCTTCAATACAAGGGAAACTACTCTTACTCTCCTCAACAGCTGGCTCACTCTCTGAGGTCTCAGTTTGAATGTGTTTTAAACTCCTCCTTTGGCTGCTTTCACTAAGAGCAGGAATGCCATGGTATACAGAAGTTAGCAGCCAATATTCTAACCACACAGACATCATATTCCACATTGCCAACATAATGGCAGATGCTTTGAGTGAAATGAAGCTAATTATGAAGCCACTAAAGACCGGAGCTAATAGTTTACATATTAGATCGATCCTTCTGATTACAGAGTTCATCCCTGTAAGTAGTCCTGGAGGGTGTCCAGTAGAAATCACAACCACCCTACAAATTTTTTAATATTAAAAAAAAAATTACTTTAGTAGGTAATTTAACATTATCAAACAGATATAATTACTAGTCTGATGTAAATACGCTTTCATTAAAAATACCAGTACCAAAAATTTGTCAAGAGACTAGTTTGAAATGAGGATATGAACAAGTTACCATTCTCTTTCAATCAATATAGTCCCGGCAAGAGTAGACAACACACCGACTGCCCCAGATATGTTAGTTAGGATCACTAGTAGCATAAATACTGCAGGAGAAGCAAACCTAAAACTCTCGTAAACTAATAATGAAATCACGGTCCCCCCAGCAACTAAAAATGATATATTTTGGGTCAAAAGCCAAAATCGAAGAACCTGACAAAATGAAGAATAAACATTTGAAGACATACTAAAATATTTATATAAATAAATGGAGTTTAAAAAGGCAATTACCTGTATATAAGTTAATCGGTCGACCAATTTTCCAATAGTAGGTCCAAATAAAGCTGTAGACGCAGCTTCCACTACACCATAAATAGCAGTAAATAGCAAAGAGTCTGGCCAAATATTTATCATGTACAAGCCAACTGAAAATTCCCACATTCTGTGAAAGGTTGAATTAAACAAACTGGTCTTAGTTAACTCCAAAGAGAAAGGAAAACTACTGAAGCAATTCTTAAGGTAAAATATAATTTTAGAACACAGAAAGTGGTGGGTTGATTAGTGAGACGAGGAGTTGGATACTCTGAAAGTGAGGGTTTCTTTTTTCCAGAATAAGCAAAAATGAACCAATGATGACATCTTTTTTTCTTTTCTTATAGTTATGCTTGATTTCTTATTTTATACTATCTTTGCCTATTTTTCATGCTCCCGTGCAATATTATATGTCGAATGTAAGAGTATTCCCAATAGTTTAGTTTGAAGTGTGCTAGAACTGTGGAACCAAACCACGCAATTTGAGTCTCTGCAGCAAAGTTTTTTTTTTTTTGAAGGAAAAGGTGGAATCTGGCCACCCTGTTTCATTAATAAGAGATTAACGAAACTAACCCAGAGTACTGGGCCAAATTATAAACTACAAACAGAAAATAGAACATACATGAAGCAACATGACGCATACAAACAATAAATCCCTCCAATAACCCTGGAGGGTGGGCCGACAAGCTCGGTCCAGCAAAATTGTAAGTACATCAGTTTAGCTTCATACAGTGCCTCCACGGCACATGCACACCCACCTGAATCAAGTCTGGCAGGATTTTATCACCCGCCGATCCCTGCCTTTACCTCGCTAGGGGGACCCCATCGGCCCAAGCCCCGCAGATCGAATTCTGACCTCACGGCACATGCACAGCGATCGCACCCTCCCACCATCTCCACCACTCATCCTACAAATGTGCCAATAGCTCCCACAGCCGCTACCAAAGAGATAGCCGTGAAGAGGATACCTTCACCTCTCACACAATAGCGCTTTCTCAGGCGATTTCTCACCAAATAACTATGTCACTCACCCCACCAAACACCACGCTCCAGGAGAGAGCCGTGAAGAGAATACCTTCACCTCTCTCACGCTCTAGCTCTCTCCGGTGATTTCTCACCATACAGACTTATCTCGACTCATACTCCCAATCGGAAGGAAGAGGCAATGCTGTCACGAGCCAGTGGCCTAAGTTGAAGGAAGCTCAATAGCCTGATAGTAGGCGCTGCAAAGACTGCACCGGCAACATTGTAGGATACCCAAACGCGCACATCATGGAGGGACCCCATCTTCGGGCCCAACCTCCACAATCGTGCAAGACAGCGTACTTCGGGAAGGGGGCACACCTCGCCATCGTCCATATCACACTTGAACCCCAGATCCATGGCGTTCGCGACAACAGGCGCGGGAGGATGCTCTGGCACGACATAGTCGCTCCGCGATAGTTGAGACAAGTGCCCCGAAAGTAGAGACAAGTGAGCGCACACCATGGAGGGACCCCATCTTCGGGCCCAAGCTCCACAATCGTGCAAAACATCATAACCCGCTCATCATAGCGACTCGCAGATAGAGAAGCACACCCGGCTTCTTCACACGCACTACCAACCCACGCAAAAATCAAATCATAGCCGCAGATCGCTATGATTGGCCCTGAGAGTGTGGACATGGTGGCAAGCGCGAAGAATATCTGGGCAAACATCTAGCAAGGCCAACCAACCCCAATTTAACCCAAGCCCCAACCCCAATCAAACCACCCCCAAACCCCCAACTCCAAAAGCAACCCAGATCTAAGATCTGGAAGCAAAGTCACAATCGTGCTTTCTCCTCTTACCTCCGGTGGCGACTCATCGAGCAGCCCCAGTCGGCGCCTCCGTGGCCGTCGACCTCGAAGTTCGACCGACTGAGGCGAGCTTCGATCGGTGACTTGCAGTTAACCAACTGGGCCCGACATCGATCGGTGACTGAGGCGACCTCAGTTAACGCGACTGAGGAGGGGCGATCATGCAGAGAGGGACGATGTCAGAGGAGAGGGAGGAGAACGGACTGGGCCCAGCTTGAGCGATCGGTAAGCGGCGAAGTAGCGGGAGGGACGATGGTGACTGGGCCCGACTGTGAAGGTGCGATAGGAAGGGGACGAAGTAGCAGGAAGGACGACGACTACCTTACGACGGGACGGCGGCGACGAGCCTAAGCCGCCGCCCCCCACCAAGAGTAGATCTAGGGTTAGCTTTGGGGTTTTTGGGATTAGTTTCTCTCTCTAGACTTTTCTAGAGAGAGAAACTCTGAGTAGCCAAAAATAGGCCATAATTTTTCCACGTCTCTGCAGCAAAGTTGAGAAGGTTTAAAAGGGATCCCAAAGTGGTTGAATGCTAATTTACCCAAACGAGAAAGATCAGCAGGAAAAGCTAGAGAAGTGGGACAATCTTGCAGATCAGGACTAGAGTACTTGAAGCATAGAAGAAGGCCTTCAAAATACATAAAAAATGGATCATTTTGTGGCATGCTTAAAGAGGATTATCTAGTGATGCCTTCTTCCTTGTGTACAAAAAGGCATCCCTAACTTAATTGAGTTTTAAATATAAGTATTAGAGAAGTGTTTAGTCACATACAGGCAAAGCCCGTGCTTGTAATAAAGTCATGTATAAATGTAACTATTGTGGATTGCAAGCTAAAAAGAGAAAAGCTATTATGGTATCAGAGCTCGAATACTAATCCTAGCCCTGTCAGACCCTCCGACCAACCGTCAGCCCTTCCGACCAGTCGCTGTTGTGCCTCTGCTGGTGCTACCACTCTCGCTACCACTCCAGATCCTGCCTCTGCTGCTGCCTCTGCCGCTGCCCGATGCCCGCTCCAGATCCAAACTCCTTCTTACCGGCCTTCTCCACCACCACCCACAACACCATCATCATCTCCTTGAACGGAAACAAATCCAAACTTGACTAAATCTAACCAATATTGGAGTGAAACACAAGGTATTTGATGAATTGTCACAAAGAAAAGAACTTACCTTTAGGTGTGTGAACCCCTCCAATTTAACCTTCCAGCACCATCCCGCACGTCACTTCACCCTTTGAGGAATTTGATTGTGTACTAATTTGTTGTGATCGGAAAGATGAGCAAAGAGAGTGGTGAACCCGAAGTGAATGATAACTCCATTGTGACAGGAACCTCTCTTCCCCCTTTTCCATCCAAGTTATTGACTATGAAATTGAGTAGTAATAATTGGCAACAATAGCACCAGATGTTTACAGTCAAACTGAAAGGTATTCGTCGCTCGAGTCATCTATTTCAAGATCCACCTAAGACTATGACAGAAGCTTGAAAAGCTGATGATAACTTGATCATGAGCGCTATGTGGGAATCCATGGAGCCCGATATTCTTGATACTGCAATGCACTGCTCTACGGCTAAGGAGCTTTGGGATCATCTTCAGTCAACCTATTCGGGTTTGACCAGTATGATACATGCCTACAGTGTTCAGTAGGCCTGCTGTCGTGTGAAATGGGCAGAAAGGGTATTGATGAGTACTAAGCCGTCTTCAAGAAAACATGTGATGAGTTACAAGAACTCTTTTCATTGACCACTAATCTGAAGCAGATGCAAGAGCGCCAACAACAGATTCATGTTCTCACCTTTCTTCGGGGGATTCCCAAGTCTCATGAAGCTGCACGACCTTTGGTAATGGGGGGTCCTGCCTCCAAGAGTTTGTTAGAGGCCTACAAACTTGTTAAGGAGGTGTTTCCTCACCTTCCCTTAATTGTCACTAGTGACACCTCAGAAGAGAAATCTGCATTGGTTGCTTCTCAGCATCGTTTTAGTTGAGGAGGAGGACAACATGGTCATGGGGGTCGCACGGGTGGTTTCAATGGTCACGGTGCTAGCAGTGACAGCTCACAAAGTGGCTCAGGCACATCACTTGCCAAGATCATGTGCAACTATTGTAAGGAGTTTGGGCATACAAAGTGGTATTGCCCTAACCGGCATTCTCAGAACACTCGACCATCACACACTACGCATGTTGCCTCCAGTTTGACCAATGTTCAGATGCAGGAGAACTTCAAGCTCTCCAACGATACCATGCTTCTCAGGGCCAGCCTTCTTCTTCTACCACATTAGTCAGGTTTAGTGGTGCTTGCTTAACTATCACAATTCCTACATCATGGGTAATTGATTCTGGTGCTTCGGATCATATGACTGGGAATTCAGGTATATTATCCTCTGTTTGAGAATCATTTCATTCACCTATTTGTTTAGCTGATGGTTCTACCTCCCTACTTGGGGGGTTGGACATGTTGACCTCACTCCCAATTTACCTCTTGGTTATGTTCTTTATATGCCTAAATTTTCTTGCAACCTTATATCTGTTAGTCAAATTACCAAATCTTTGAACTGTTCAGTTACCTTTTATCCTAATCACTGTGTGTTTCAGGAGCTTGGGATGAGACAAACGATTGGCATAGGTCGTGTATCTGAGGGTCTCTATCAACTGGATGGTGTTCCTATCTCTTTTGCTAACTTGAGTGGTTACAAGCCTTTAGATTTGCAATCTCAGCTGGAACACCCATCTTCACAAAAACTGAAGAAATTAAGACCCGAATTATCTTCTCTTACTAAGTTGCCTTGTGAGTCGTGTCAGTTAGATAAACACCTGTGTGTGTCTTAACCTTCTAGAGTCAATTACTAAACGGTCGAGTCGACCTTTTAGTTGAGTTCATTCTGATGTTTGGGGACCCTGTCCTATCCAGTCCCAGTTCGGTGATATTAGACATTTTGTTACTTTTGTTGATAATTACTCTCGTACAACATGGTTATATTTAATGAAAACTCGTTCTAAAATTTTCTCTATTTTTAAATCTTTTTGTTCTGAAGTCAGAACCCAATTTGATGTTACTGTCAAAGATTTGCGTAGTGATAATGCCAGGAAATACTTTAGTTCTGAGTTTAACACATTTATGTCTTCTTCTGGTATTCTTCATGAATCATCTTGCCCTTACACCCCTTAATAAAACGGGGTTGCCAAGCGTAAAAACCGTCACATGTTAGAGGTTGCAAGAACAATGCTTATTCATAGACAAGTTCCTCAGCATTTCTGGGGGGATGCGGTTCTTACTGCATGTCACCTAATTAACCAGCTCATGTCATGTGTTAGAACGATTGGCACAGGTCGTGTATCTGAGGGTCTCTATCAACTGGTGTTCCTATCTCTTTTGCTAACTTGAGTGGTTACAAGCCTTTAGATTTGCAATCTCAGCTGGAACACCCATCTTCACAGAATCTAAAGAAATTAAGACCCGAGTTATCTTCTCTTATTGAGTTGCCTTGTGAGTCGTATCAGTTAGGTAAACACCTGTGTGTGTCTTATCCTCCTAGAGTCAATTACTAAATGGTCGAATCGACCTTCTAGTTTAGTTCATTCTGATGTGTGGGGACCTTGTCCTATCCAGTCTCAGTTCGGTGACTTTAGATATTTTGTTACTTTTGTTGATAATTACTCTCGTGCAACATTGTTATATTTAATGAAAACTCATTCTAAAATTTTCTCTATTTTTAAATATTTTTGTTCTGAGGTCAGAACCTAATTTGATGTTACTGTCAAAGCTTTGCGTAGTGATAATGCTAGGGAATACTTTAGTTCTGAGTTTAACACATTTATGTCTTCTTCTGGTATTCTTCATAAATCATCTTGCCCTTACACCTCTTAATAAAACGGGGGTGCCGAGCGTAAAAACCGTCACATGTTAGAGGTTGCAAGGACAATGCTTATTCATAGACAAGTTCCTCAGCATTTCAGGGGGGATGCGGTTCTTACTACATGTCACCTAATTAACCGGCTCATGTCATGTGTTAGAACTTGAATTTTATAAAGTGAGAAATAGCTAACAATATTTGTGAAGAAATAGAATTACAGGAAATAAAAGACTAAACCAGAACTTTAATACAGAGTCGAGATTAAGATCTCTGTCCTTAAAGCAAAATTCGCCACGTAGTGTGACGGTGGTTGACGAATTGCCTCCCAGGATACAACTATATTACCTTTTCCTGAAGAGCAGCACCCTAGCTTCAAAGATCTCAACGAACCGATAGCTGTGTTGTACTTTCAGACTCTGACTCAGTTAAATAACGTAACTGATGAGCCATTACTCTGCTGTTACAGAGTAATGGTACCAGTTACAGAATTTGAAAAGCCTCAACAGTAACTGGGAAAAAATTTTGGAGCGGAAAAAAAATATATAGGCCAGAGCCAAGCCAAAGCCGAAGCCGGGCCGGGACGAGCGCGCGTGTGTGTTTGTTATTTAACTAGGTCCTCTCTCCACTACACGTTAGTGGTAACCCCAGGGCTACGCCCTTTAGTCCATTTCTTTAACTTATATACTAGAGAAACTCTTTCCCATCTTCCGATGTGGGACTATCCATTCCAACTGCCAAAGTTAGTACATTTCAAGTACCCAACTTTGGACCTACATTTTTCATTCATACGGAAACCGTTTTTAGCAAGTGAGTACGTTACGGAATAGTACTCAACAAGAGAAACGCAATCCAATCAACTTCCGGCACCACCGGTGGCCGGATCCCACCGGAATCCGGCCCGGAGAAAATTCAAAAACTATTTCCAACATCATGCAATCAAGAAAGTGATTCTTGATGTTACACCAAAGGAAAGAGGTTTACAGAAAAGGTAATTTATCATATAAACCCTGAAAACAAATTTACTCAACAAAAAGGGTTTAAGACCGTATAAATCATCACATTTAAAATATTAAAAAAATAAAAAATAAAAAAAATTCTTTCGGAAATTGGAATCATAAAGGAATTACCTTGCTCCCCATCTAGCGAGAAAGTGGCCAACATACATGCGCCTAACCAAAGAAGAATTGAGGGATTGCCCATTTGGAGAATAACAGGGAAGAAGAGGCTCATTCATGCTCCCTTCCATTTCTTCTTCTTCTTCTTCTTCTTCTTCTTCTTTCTTTTCTTTTTTTCCTAAATTTGAACACTGATCAAGCCTTGAACGTGTTCATATAGAAAAACCCTTCATTGGTTGTTGCCTTAAACAATCACAAGAAATGATGGACAATTCAAAATTCATGATGATGAAAGTGATAGTGATGGAAAAGGATAGAGAATATGAGTAAACAGAAGTGAGATTCTAATGAGAAGGCACCAACAGCAAGACTTCATGCCGTTGGTTGTTTAGAGTGGTGATATACAGCATCTATTAAATAGAACACAACAAACAGAACAAGGGAACTTAAATTCTGTGGTGGTTGACATTTTTTTATATATAAAGAAAATTTTGTTTCAACCCCTGATTTGATTTATTGGCTTAATTGGGAGATACTCATCCGAGCAATGGGTCAAAGCAGTTAACTAGTTGTAAACTTAGTCAATGCCAATAAATCTTCTAGGATAGGATGAGCAAACTGATTGGGAGGAAAATAATGGTTATTTTTAGTGTCTTTTATTCTTTACCGTATATATCTATATATAGGGATTGCATACATAGAGAAAAAAAAAGAAGATTGAGAGAAGATTGAGGGGTGAGAGATTTGGAAAATCTGTTTCCTATAGATTAGGAAACAGAATATACATATTAGTACTTACTACATTCAACATTCCCCCTAAAGTTGGTGCATAGATATTGAACATGCCCAACTTGTCAACAAATTTCAAGAAGAGCCGACTCGAAACTGCCTTGGTCAGGATATCTGCGAGCTGATCTTCTGACTTCACTTTAGATATCTCAATGACTTTCTCATCCAATTTCTCCTTGAGGAAGAATTTATCCACCTCTACATATTTCGTCTGATCATGTTGAACTGGATTGGCGGCAATATCACATGCTGCTTGACTATTACAATACACATTTATAGGTTCATTCGGACCACATCCTAAGTCATGCAACAAGAGTTTCAGCCATAAAGCTTCCGCGATACTCAGCCTCTGTACTAGAGCATGCAACAACATTCTGCTTCTTGCTTCTCCATGTAACTATATTTCCTCCAACAAAGGTGAAGTATCCTGAAGTGAGGCGCCTGTCAATTATAGATCCTGCCCAATCAGCATCAGTATATGCCTCAACCTTCAAGTGACCATGTTTCGCAAATAGGCCCCTTTTCCTGGAGCAGACTTAATATATCTCAGAATTCTCATCACTGTATCCATGTGATGTTCCTGAGGTGCATGCATAAACTGACTTACCACGCTTAAAGCATATGATAAATCTGGCCGTATATGCGCAAGATACATCAGTCGTCCAACCAATCTCTGATATCTTTCCTTATCACAAGGCACATGATCAGATTTGTTGCAAAATTTCAATCCTTCTTCGAATGATGTACCAAACGGCTAACAAGCAGACATTCCAGTTTCCTTCAATAAATCGAAAGCATACTTTCTTTGAGACAGAAATATACCGTTTCTCGAGCGAGAAACTTCAATACCAAGAAAATATCTCAAAGAGCCGAGACCCTTCATTTCGAACTATTGTGACAAGTAGCTCTTCAATGCCATTCTCTCCTCAGGATCATTTCCAGTTACTATCATGTCATCCACATATGTAATGAGAGCAGTAATCTTTCCTTCTTTTCTTTTCAGGAATAAGGTATGATCTGAATTACTCTGACAATATCTGAATGTCCTTATTGCTTTTGTAAACCTCCCGAACCAAGCCCTTGGCGACTGCTTAAGTCTATACAATGCTTTCTTCAAACGACATACTTTATTACTGTGTTGAACTGGTCTGTTCGACCCTGATGGAAGATCCATATAAACCTCTGCTATCAATTCCCCATGTAAAAATGCATTCTTCACATCAAATTGCTCCAACGGCTAGTCAAGATTTACAGCAAGTGACAGTAGGACTCGAACAGTATTGAATTTTTCCACTGGTGCGAATGTATCTTCATAATCAATTCCATATGTTTGAGTGTATCCTTTGGCAACCAGCCTTGCTTTGTATCGCTCTATTGAACCATCGGACTTATACTTCATCGTATAAATCCATCTACATCCTACTGGCTTCTTCCCTGCTGGCAGCTTGACTATCTCCCAAGTCTCATTCTTTTTTAAGGACTTCATCTCCTCATCCATAGCTGCTTTTCACCTTGGATCAGTAAGGGCTTCCTGCACACGGTTAGAAATAAATATAGTAGATAATTGATTTTAAAATGACTTATTTGATTCCGACAAGCAGTGAGTGGATACATAATTACTCATGGGATATTTGACGTTACTAGTAAGATCAGGTTCATAAGTGGGTTTTGGAATACCTTTATTAGTACGGTGCGGGAGTTCTTTTCTAGGAGCTTCGGACAATGATGACGATTGGTTTTGGGGCTCTGAATGTTCACTCTCATTGAGATTTGGTACTTGTTGCAATTCTTCAAGAGGGTCTTCTTCAAGAAGGGATTCTTCCCTTGGTTGCACTTCTTCGTGAGGGCCTTTCTTCTTTGCTAGATCTTCATTCAAGTGTTCGCCATTATTTGTATCCAGTTGTTCATTCTAACTTGTAATTACTTCATCATACCCAAGAGTCTGAACTTTACTAACACCTTCATCATATCTAAGAGTCTGAACTTCACTTCGGTACTCCCCCTGAAGTTCAGTCGTAGAAGAAGAAAAATACATCTCATCTTCATTAAACATAACATCTATAGTCACAAATATCCTTTGAGTTGGTGGGTGATAGCACCGGTACCCTTTCTTATTCTATGCATATCTCACGAAAACACAGCGGACAGCTCGAGGAGTTAACTTATTGCATTCATGTTGATGAAGATGAACAAATGCAACACACCCAAACACACGAGGTGGCAAGTTGGTGACTTTTGGTGCATTCACAGCTTCAGTTAATGCTTGAAATGGTGTGAGGAAGTTTAAGATACTAGAGGGAACTCGGATGATTAAGTATGCAGCAGAAGCAAGGGTTTCCTCCCAATAAATGAGTGGCATACTTCCATGGATAAGAGAAGCACAAACCAACTCGAGTAAGTGTCTATTTTTTCTTTCTGCAACCCCATTCTGTTGAGGTGTATATGAGCATATAGTCTGATGAACAATGCTATGTTCCACCAAATATTGTTGCAGATTTGAACTCAGGTACTCTCCGCCATTATCACTCCTAAGAACTTGAATCTGTGATTTATACTGAATCATAACATGCTTGTAAAATTTTTGAAACAAGCCACTAACTTCACTTTTCGATTTCATCAAGCAAATCCATGTCATACGAGTACAGTCATCAATATATGTCACAAATCATTTGGCTCCTCCAAATGTAGTGGTTTTGGATGGACCCCAAACATCAGAATGGATAATCATAAATAGAAGAGAGCTTCTACTTGGACTTGGAGAAAAAGAGACACGGTGACTTTTTGCGAGTTCACACACATCATACCGAAAGATAGAAATATCCAACTTCAAAAATAAACTTGGAAAAAATTTCTTCAAATAACCAAAAAAAGCATGCCCTAGACGTCGATGCCATAGCCAAATATCTGATTTCTTCTTCTTATCTTCGGATTCTTCCACAATTAGAGCTTGAGTCAACTTACTTGAACTTTCAGATTCTAAATCCAGGTAATAGAGCTTCTCGTGTCTAACCCCATAACCAATCGTCTTGCGAGTCCGAATATCTTTAAACACACAATGTGAAGGCCAAAAGACTACAATACAATGTAAAATAGTAGTTATTTGAGCAACAGATAATAAGTTAAAATTCAAGGATGACACAACTAGGGCAGTATCTAAGGTTAGGTTGTTTGTGAGAGGTATGGTACCCTCGCCAGTAATAGTGACAGGATCACCATTGGCAGTGGACACAGTTGATTTGGTGGAAGGTTAAAAATTTTGAACTTGTCTAGAATCAAAATTCATATGGTCGGTAGCACCCGAATCAATTATCCATGCATTATTCATAACATAACCAGAAATATTAAAAACCTTATCATCATTACCTGCAGCAGCACGATTAGCAACTCCACCTGCGACAGTGGGTTGATTGCAAGTGTTCTCCCGAATATCCCTACTATGATCCCAGATCTCCGGATAGCCGATAATCTGTTAACAACGAGCCTTCGTGTGGCCGATCTTGTCACAATGAGTACACTTTCTTGACTCATACAGATATTGTCCCATAGCAACACAACAAATAACACAGCAAGCAAAACCAATGATCCAAACACCAAACAGCAGACGGGATCAAAAACAGCAAACAACACTCCCTAAAACAGCACAGACCAAAAGAGCACAACAGCAAAAAGCAATGGCTGCAACTGTAAAGACCAAGGGGGTGGCATCACTAGCGGGGGCGCGGCGGCGATGACGGTCGACGAACGGCGCGATGGGGACGGAGGCGTCTGCGGTGCTGGTCGACGGAATCCAAGCAAGGGAACAATGACAGCACTGGGGTTTGGGTGTTTCTTGGTGGGTTGTCGATCGATCAGATGAGGAGGGGTCGGGGGGATGTGCTGGTGGTGGCGACGCGGATCAGAAGATTTCTACGAGTACAAAATATAGCCCCGTGTAAAGCATGTATCTTTAAAACTAACGGCAAGCTAATGTGCACCATAGATGATTTGCCGCAATGCTGCATTGATTAAGATTACAGATTGGTTAATAACTGCTTTCACCAAATAGTTTAGATGGTTTCTCGGAAGTTGCAAGTAACCATAATTTATTAGTTAGTTAAATATGAATAAAATCTATCTATTCTTCGGCTTAAAAACATATATGGTTGATATTTAACTATTAGGCGATTGATTTGGGATTTTATTTTTATTTGTATTTTTTGTTAACAGTCAATAGCCACTTATAATTATACTAAAGCATACTCCTCTCCTACCACTCCCTTCCGATAATATATCTAGAAGAGGTGGAGAGAAAGAATTGAGAAGTCAGGCAAGCTTTAGAAAAATTATGAGTATAGAGATATTACAAGAACGCTTCTCATGAATAAGCAAAAGATTTGATCAACAAACGACAGGAGCCCGACGAATATTGGCCGAGTCACTAACAAGAGTAAGTTGACGTCGAACCTTACTGCCAATTTTGCATCCAATACTGAAACCTGTTTCGATCTTGCTAACAAGATTTCACCATGGTGATTCTCTGCACTAATCCAATAGTAACAACTGCATGCATTTCCTACTGCACCATCAACATTAATGCTTCCTTCCTTGGTGATTATTGTGTTGGACAACGTACTTCACATTTCTACAAATAGGAGGTGTCTGATGGTTAGCATAACTGTTGCTTTATCTGTATTGTACTCGTCGAAATCGTCTGATCCGCGTACCAAGGACTAAGGGGTTTGTGTTTTGTATTCAAAGGGTCTTTCCAAAAGGTATGTTCAAACCATAGGCCTCATATAACTTTAGTCTGTAGGTTAGTATGATCTCGCTCACGTGGTGGGACAACTGACTAGTTTTTACTGATTGATCGAGAAGATCTCACTCCTCCCAAATAAGACAAGGGGAGAGAAGTCATGGTTCTCAAGTTAGTAACCGATAGCTTTGAGTTTGAGGGAATAAACATAAGGTACCAATTAAAGGATAATGCTACACCTATTATCAATTTCAGTACTTACAATAATCTTCACTAATAGTGTGTCACCTAAGATAGTAAAAGAAAAAAATAATAGATTTGGGAGTAGGTGTAGCATTACCCCTAATTAAATATATTAATTAAGTATTATTAAAACCCCTTAGGGATGTTGTCACATGAAGAGTGGGTGATTATTGTCTCTTTGTTTCTGTTTTAATGGGGAAGTGGTTGATTAGGTTAAAAGTCGCAGGTTTTATATGACGAGGAAAATGAAGGGATTGTTTCTTGATTTCTTGAGAGAAAACTCGGGGATTAATTGGGGGAACCTCATCCTCATCTGATATATAAGGAAAATTATCGCACACCTGAGTCCTCACTCCAGTTTTTTTTTTTTCCTTTTTCTCTTTTTGAAATCTTTTTTTATATATCGGAATTCGGAAATGAGATAAAGGAGGATAGTGTCACAGAGAAAAGGTGGGTTTTTTTTTCCTCAAATATCTATCTTTTGATAACTTGAAGGGTAAAAGATGAATACAATATTAGTAGAGTATTAAATACACTACAAATAAATACAATACAAAAGAACATAAGAGTTTGATCTTTTAAAAATGGCAAAATTTAAAAAAACTACACAAAACTTTGGCCAGTTTTAAAAAACTACACTAAAGATTTTTTTTTTTTGTTAATAGGACACAATGTTTAAATAAGGTCCACTGGGTTAGTTAGGGTTAGGGTTGGATTAGGATAGGGTTTAAAAAAACCACTTTCATCTTTCATTTGTGTTTAAAAAAACCACACTCATCTTTTATTTGTGTTTAAAAAAATATCACTTAACTAATCAGATTTTTAAATAAACCCTCCGAACTAACCCTAACCCTAACTAACCCAGTGGACCTTATTTAAATATTGTGTGCTTTAAAAAAAACTTTAGTATAGTTTTTTTAAACTGGCCAAAAATTTTGTGTAGTTTTTTTAAATTTTGCCTTTAAAAAATAATCATACAAGTCTTGGGGTTTAATTATGAGTATCTTGAAATGATGTTGGATGTTAAAATAAGTCAATTTTCAACTACTCATTTCTCTCTCATCTTTTTCACTCCCGTACATGAGAAATTCTTTTTCACTCCCGTACCTCATCTTTTTCACTCCCGTATGTGAGAAATTCTCAAGATTGTATCCTCGCATTCTCGTTAGGATCAGTTCTCCCTTAAAGGAGTTCCAAGATCATTAAACATTTTTGAAGGCACTACAAACCAAAAGGGCTATAACGACATTTCCATCCCGGCGTTTAGTTCAAACACTGGGATAGAGAACATTGTATTTTTTTATTTTTAAATTACATATCTATCCCGGCATTTAGGAAAAACGCCGATATAGAGGGGACATATCCCGGCGTTTATCAAACAAATGCTGGGAAAAACCTCTTCTATCTAGGCGTTTATATTAAAAACGCCGCAATAGCTCCGTTCGATTTCCCAATCCATCCCCGTCCCATTTTTCATTTCCCTCCAATCTCTCTCTCATCCTCGCTCCATTCTCGCCCCTCGCTGCCGCCGACTCTCTCTCCCTTGCCTCTTTTATCCTGCCCCTTTTTCATTTTCCATTCCTCTTCAAAACCGTGTTCGACTTCCCACTCGGCGTTGAAAACCCTCGAATCGTCTTCTTCTTCTTCTTCCTCTGAAACCCTAGATCGAACTCAAAGCTGTGGAAAATTTGATCCGCGTTCTGAACCCCAACCCCGGCCACCACCATCGCCGTTGTCGTTTCCCTTCTCTGCCGTCCTCCATCGTCTCCCTCTCCCATCGTCGCCCCTAGACGCCCCCCTCCGTTGTCCACCGTCAACGACATCGGAGTCTTCAAGTAAAAATTAATTTAATGTTAATTAGGGGTTTTAGGGTTGTTTTAGGGTTAATTTTGTTTTGGGATTTTTTAGTTTTAGGGTTTATTTAGAAACTTTTTAACTGAATTGAATTGATTTGCACTTATAATGCTCAATGATTAGCTATAGATCTCAATCACAAATTCTCATGTTTTGACTTGTATTCATCTATTAGAAAGAAAACTTAAGGATTAATTGGGGGAACCTCATCCTCATCTGAAATATAAGGAAAATTATCGCACACCCGATTCCTCACACCAGTTTTCTTTTTTCTTTTTCTTTTTTTTTTAATTTTTTTTTTAATATATTGGAATTCGGAAATGAGATAAAGGAGGATAGTGTCACAGAGAAAAGGTGGGTTTTTCTCACATATCTATCTTTTGATAACTAGAAGGGTAAAAGATGAATACAATATTAGTAGAGTATTAAATACACTACAAATAAATACAATACAAAATAACATAAAAGTTTGATCTTTTAAAAATAATCATACAAGTCTTGGGGTTTAATTATGATGTTGGATGTTAAAATAAGTTAAAGTTTCAACTACTCATTTCTCTCTCATCTTTTTCACACCCGGAAGTGAGAAATTCTCAAGATTTTATCCTCACATTCTCGTTAGAATTGGGTCTCCCTTAAAGGAGTTCCTAGATCATGAAACATTTTTGGAGGCAATATAAACCAAAAGGGCTATAAGCGCGTTTCTATCCCGGCATTTAGTTTAAACACCGGGATAGAGAACATTGTTTTTTTTTTTTTTAAATTACATATCTATCCCGACGTTTAGGAAAAACGCCGATAGAGAGGGGCCATATCCCAACGTTTATCAAACAAATGCCGGGAAAAGCCTTTTCTATCCCGGCGTTTATATTAAAAAGCCGCAATAGCTCCGTTCTATTTCTCAATCCATCCCCGCCCCATTTTTCATTTCCCCCGATCTCTCTCTCTCTCCTCCTCGCTCCATTCTCACCCCTCACTGCCGCCGATTCTCTCCCCCTTGCCTCTTTTATCCCGCCCCGTTTTCATTTTCCATTTCCTCCTCAAACCCATGCTCGACTTCCCACTCGGCATCGACAACCCTCGAATCATCATCTTCTTCTTCCTCCAAAACCCAAGATCGAACTCGAAGCTGCAGAAATTTTGATCCGCAAACCCCAACCTCGGCCACCACCATCGCCCTTGTCATTTCCCTTCTCTGCCGTCCTCAATCGTCTCCCTCTCCAACCGTCGTCCCTCGATGCCCCCCTCACTCTCCCACCGTCCATGACATCCGAGTCTTCAGGTAAAAATTAATTTAATGTTAATTAAGGGTTTTAGGGTTGTTTTAGGGTTAATTTTGTTTTGGGATTTGTTAGTTTTAGGGTTTATTCAGAAATTTTTTAACTGAATTTAATTGATGTGCACTTATAATGCTCAATGATTAGCTATAGATCTCAATCACAAAATTCTCACGTTCTGACTATTGGAATTAATTTTTGCTGATTTTTCGGGTCGGATTCCAGCAGGCTCTGGCTACCGGCAGCGCCAGAAAATTATTGGATTGCGATCCTCTTGTCAAGCACTATTCCGTGGTGTACTCATTTGCCAAAAACGAATTACGTATGAATGAGAAATGTTGGTCCAAAGTTGGGTACTCAAAATGTACTAACTTGGAAACTTGGAGAAAATGGATAGTCCCATATCGAAAATGGGAAAAGATTTTTCCTAGTATATATACTAAAAAGTTGGACTAAAGGGCGTGGTCCGGGGGTTACCACTAACGTGTAGTGGAGAGAGGACTTAGCCAAAATGACAAACACACATGCGCGCGTGCGGCCTGACCCGGCCTGGTTCTGGCTCTGGCTTAATTTTTTTTTTGCCCCAGTTAAAAATCTTTTTCCCTCAATACACTGATGAGGCTTTTCACATTCTGTAACTGGTACCACTACTCTGTAACAGCAGAGTAATGGCTCATCAGTTATGAATCTGAATCGCCATTCTGCTATTGCAGAGTAGTGGACCATTACTCTGTTGTTACAGAGTAATGGGCCTCCCATCAGTTACTCTATTTTCTCTTATAAGACTAGTAAGTCTTGTCTGCTAGAGGGACAGCTTTTGAGTAATCCGAATTCCACTTCTTCTTCTTCCTCTGTGTCAAAAAAAAACTGAGAGTACAGCACAGAAACAGTTCGCTGAAATCTCTGAAGCAAGGGTGCTACTCTTCAGAGAAAGGTAATACAGTTGTATCCTGGGAGGCAATTCGCCAGCAACCGTCACACTACGGGACGAATTTTGCTTTAAGGAGAGAGATCTTAATCTCGACTCTGTATAAAGCTTTTGGTTTGTTCTTTTCTTCCTGTAAATTATGTTCTTCACAAATATTGTTAGCAAATTTTTAATTTATAAAATTCGAGTTCTAACAATCTTAAAGCAAAATTTTTCCTCTATTCTAACAGTTTTGTGAAGATCTTTTACATGTACTGTTATCATCTCGTAAAAACAACTGACAGTTATGTTTTCAACCCTTTCAGAACATGGAAAACACACAGATCGAAGGTGTCAATGGGCTTATCAGTGTCGAAACACCAGTGACCTAAAATGTGACTGCACAATCGGTTGCGATACATTCAGTTGTTCTGTCCACGCATATTACTGTGGGAGAAAAACCAGTGAAGTTTAATGGAACTGGATTCAAGAAGTGGTAGGGAAAGATGCAGTTCTACCTGACCACCTTGAAGCTGGACAGGTTTCTCACTGAATCTGCCCCTATGCTGGCACCAATTTATACACACTCTGTTGCTGCGGTTGATGAATGGACTTAGGGTGACTACTTCTGTAGGAACTACATCCTGAATGGCCTGGTAGACCCTCTGTACAACGTCTACTATGTCTTCAAGATGTCCAAACTCCTGTGGGGGTCTCTGAAGAAAAAGTACAAAACAGAAGACGCCGGGTCTAAGAAGTTTGTAGTCAACAAATTTTTGGACTACAAGATGGTTGACTCTAAAACAGTTGTGAGTCAAATTCAGGAACTGCAGGTGATAATGCATGAAATCGCTACAGAGAACATGATGCTGTGCGAACCGTTCCAGGTTGCAGCGTTCATCGAGAAGCTTCCACCTGGATGGAAAGACTTCAAAAACTACCTTAAGCACAAGCGAAAGGAGATGTCTCTTGAAGATCTCATTGTCAGGTTGCGGATCGAAGAGGAAAATCGCAAGGCAGACACGTCCTATGAAAATCAGTCCATAGAAAAGGCCAACGTGGTGGAGCACGAACAGAAGGGTAAGAAGAGAAAGTTCTTGCCACAAGCCTCAAACAAAAAACCTCCTGCAAAGAGGTTTGCTGGAAAATGCCACATGTGTGGTAAGCTGGGGCACAAAATTTCTGACTGCCTCAGTAAGGACAACAACAACCGGGCAGGAACTGGACATGCAAAAGGGAATGAAAAATCTCATGCATACATAGCTGAGAACTTGTCCACTGGTCTCTCTGACTTTAATTTCTGTGCTGTAGTATCAGAGATAAATCTTGTGGGGAACAATCCTCATGAATGGTGGTACAATACTAGGGCCACCAAGCATATCTGCTCGGACAAAGAGATGTTCACTTCATACCAGAAGTGTAACAAGGATGAGCAGCTGTTCATGGGTAATTCTTCTACCTCCAAAATTGCAGGAACAGAGAAGATAGTGTTGAAGATGACTTCAGGCAAGGAACTAACACTCACAAATATGCTGCATATTCCAGATATTAGAAAGAACTTGGTCTCAGGCTCTTTGCTAAGCAAGAATGGATTTAAGGTTGTTCTTGCTTCTGATAATTTTGTATTGTCTAAAAATGGGGTGTACTTGGGTAAAGGATATGTAAATGATGGACTGTTCAAGTTTAATGTAATGACAGTCATCCCTAAAACTATTGTTCCTGTTATTCCCAAAGTTAATGAAATAACTCCTATTGCCTATGTTGTTGAGTTTTCTTCTGTTTGGCATTAAAGACTAGGCCATGTTAATGTCAATTCTATACGTAGATTAATTAACATGAATTTGCTACCAAAATTTAAGGTAGACAACTCCAAAAAATGTGAAGTTTGCACGGGGCCAAACTCACTAAAACTCCATCACGTTCTGTAGAAAGAAACACAAAAACTCTAGGTATAATTCACACAGATCTGTGTGATTTAAAATACGTACAAATCAGAGGTGGCAAAAAGTATTTTGTGATATTCATAGATGATTGTACAAAATTCTGTTATGTATACTTGTTACATAGCAAAAATGAGGTCGTGGATAAATTCAAGGAATATAAACTTAAGGTTGAGAATCAACTTGGCAAAACGATTAAATCGTTAGGAGTGATAGAGGAGGAGAATATGATGCATCATTTAATATGTTCTGCTCTGAACATGGAATAGTTTATCAGACAACTGCTCCTTACTCACCCGATTCAAACGGTACTGCCGAGCTCAAAAACCGAACTCTAAAGGAGATGATGAATGCCTTGTTGTTGAATTCTGGATTACCCCAAAACATGTGGGGAGAAGCATTGCCGACTGCCAACTATATTCTCAATAAAATACCTCACAAGAAATCTGGCAAGACACCATACGAAATGTGGAAAGGAAATGTACCTTCGTATAAATACCTTAAAGTGTGGCAATACCTAATCCAAAACAGGTCACAATTGGACCTAAGACGATTGATTGCATATTCATAGGCTATGCACACAATAATAGTGCATATTAGTTCTTGGTATATAAATCAGAAATACCGGATATCCATGTGAATACAATAATGGAATCAAGGAATACTTCCTTCTTTGAACACGTGTTTCCGTGTAAGGACACTACGTATCCCAAACGTACACGTGAACAAGGAAATGCAAGCACTTCGATTGATGAACCAGAACATGATAATGATGAGCCTAAACAAAGTAAACGGGCTAGAACATCCAAATCATTTGGTCCTAACTTTGTAACGGCCTTTCTGTTAGAAAATGGGCCCAGAACTTTCAAGGAAGCCATGTCTATGCTTGATGCTCCTATGTGGAAGGAAGCAATCAAAAGTGAAATAGACTCCATTATGCAAAATCATACATGGAAGTTAGTCGATTTACCTTCTGGATGTAAAGCTCTAGGATGCAAATGGATTTTTAAACAAAAATTGAAACCAGATGGTTCAATAGAGAAGCATAAGGCGAGACTTGTGGTACAAGGATTTAGGCAAAAGGAAGGCCTAGAATTCTTTGATACATATTCTCCAATTACAAGAATAACTTCCATCAGAATGTTGATAGCTATTGCAGCTCTATGTAACCTGGAAATACATCAAATAGATGTTAAAACTGCATTTCTAAATGGGGACTTAGAAGAAGAAATATATATGAAACAACCTGAGGGTTACGTAGTTTCTGGACAGAAAAATAAGGTGTGCAGGCTTGTAAAATCCCTGTACGGACTGAAACAAGCTCCAAAGCAGTGATATGCAAAATTTGACAATGTTATGATGTCAAATAGTTTCAAAATAAATGAATGTGATAAGTATATCTACATCAAAGATACTCTAAATGGATACATTCGGGCGTGTCTGTATGTAGACGACATGCTCATTATTGGGAGCAATAAGGATATTATCAAACAAACTAAAAGTATGCTTAGTGGCAAGTTTGATATGAAAGATTTGGGAATAGCAGCCGTCATACTAGGAATCAAAGTTTCCAGGACGTCTGAGGGAATTACTTTGTCTCGAGCTCATTATACTGAGAAAATACTTGAAAGGTTCAAGAATTACTCAAATGGGACTGCCAAAAGCCCGGTAGATCTCAGTCTTCACTTGTTCAAAAATACGGGTGACAACATATCACAACTGGAATATGCACGTGTAATCGATAGTCTGATGTACTTAACAAATTGTACAAGACCGGACCTAGCACATTTGGTAAATGTACTGAGCCGCTAGACGAGTATTCCAGAACGAAGTCACTGGAAAGAAATAACTAGAGTATTGAACTACTTGCAACATACTCAGAGTTATGTGCTGTATTACACCAGATATCCAGCAGTACTAGAAGGCTACAGTGATGTCAACTGGATATCGGACTCCAAGAACTCAAAATCCATAAGTGGGTATGTCTTCACACTTGGTGGTGCAGCTGTGTCATGGAAATCCTCTAAATAAACGTTATTAGCCAGATCCACCATAGAATCTGAGTTTATTGCTTTAGACAGAGCGACAGAGAAAGCAGAATGGCTTCGAAACTTTTTAGAGGATATCCCTATATGGAAAGAACCAGTGCCTGCTTTATGTGTACACTGTGACAGCCAATCGGCTATAGCACAGGCACTGAGTTGTATGTATAATGGTAAGTCTCGTCATATCAGAAGGCGACACAAAACCATTAGACAGCTGCTCTCAAATGGAGTAATCTCTATAAAGTATATAAAATCGGTCGACAACCTAGCGGATCCATTTACTAAAGGTTTGTCGCGAGAGTAAGTTATGAGATCATCAAGAGGAATGGGTTTAAAGCCTATGACGAAAGAGGATACCTGATGAAAGCCCTACCTAGGAACTGGAGATCCCAAGATCTAGGTTCAAGGGAACAACTAAATCTTGTTGAATCAACGGGAGCACTGAGAGATTAAAATCTCATACCCACTTTTAGGATGATAAAACAGTGCTGCCTACAAAAAATTAGGATAAGTTTGGCTTTTAATGATTCCCATAGCTTTGAAATAAAAGTGGGGTATGGCAGGATACTCTTTATGGGCAATCACCTTGTGAGTGTGAAATGGGGCCGTTTCTAGGAGAATTGAGAGAGGCTACATTCTCCAAGTTCACTCATGATTAACCAGAGTTATTCAAGGCCAAAATGAACACAACAAGAGAACTTAGTTCTGTTAGAAGATGAAACTATGTGATAGTTATTGTCTAGGTTCACATCAAAGCCCGGGTAGTTCAAGACATCATGTTCACTACCTGGTCAAGTGAATCTGATAGCTACTTACTAAGGGTGCTTCAAAGTTGAAAAATTACTACCATTCCTGATGCAGTAATTTTCCGATTGTACTCTCAGAGTTTTCTGTCATGTCTTTTTATGTCGTGTTTGGATTACATAGACTTGTAATTTCCATTCAAGTGGGAGATTGTTGGAATTAATTTTTGCTGATTTTTCGGGCTGGATTCTGGCAGGCTCCGGCCACCTGCAACACCGGAAAATGATTGGATTGCGATCTTCTCGTCGAGTACTATTCCGTGGTGTACTCATTTGCCAAAAACGAATTTCGTATGAATGAGAAATGTTGGTCCAAAGTTGGGTACTCAAAATGTACTAACTTGAAAACTTGGAGAAAATGGATAGTCCCATATCAAAAATGGGGAAAGGTTTTTTCTAGTATATATACTAAAAAATTGGACTAAAGGGCGTGACCCGGGGTTTACCACTAACGTGTAGCGGAAAGAGGACTTAGCCAAAATGACAAACACACATGCGCGCGAGCGCGCCGACCCCGGCCTCGGCCTCGGCTTCGGCTTTGGCTTCGGCTTCGGCTTGGCTCGGCTTCGGCTCGGCTTGGTTTGGTTTGCTCTGGCCTGGCCTGGCTATGGCTTAAATTTTTTTACCCCAGTCAAAAATCTTTCCCCCCCCAGTACACTGATGAGGCTTTTCACATTCAGTAACTGGTACCACTACTCTGTAACAGCAGAGTAATGGCTCACCAGTTATGAACCTGAACCACCACTCTACTGTTGCAGAGTAGTGGACCATTACTCTGCTGTTACAGAGTAATGGGCCTCCCATCAGTTACTATATTTTCTCCTATAAGACTAGTAAGTCTTGTTTACTAGAGGGACAACTTTTGAGTAATCCGAATTCCACTTCTTCTTCCTCTATGTCAAAAAAACTGAGAGTACAGCATAGAAACAGTTCGCTGAAATCTCTGAAGTAAGAGTGCTGCTCCTCAGGGAAAGGTAATACAATTATATCCTGGGAGGCAATTCTCCAGCAACTGTCACACTACAAGACAAATTTTGCTTTAAGGAGAGAGATCTTAATCTCGACTCTGTATAAAGCTTTTGGTCTGTTCTTTTCTTTCTGTAAATTATGCTCTTCACAAATATTGTTAGTAAATTTCTAATTTATAAAATTCGAGTTCTAACACTGACTTGTATTCATCCATTAGAAATAAAAGAATTCAATCATTCAATCTCCAATTAACAAGAATTATGACTAGAAACATGGAGTGCATCTGTGGACATTGTGGTCGCTAGGAATTCTGTAAGTACTTACACTAGTTTGGCTTTATTTTCCTTCTATATATCATTGCCACAACAATTTCACTCAAATCTCATAAACACATAGTTTTCCAGAAGGATGCAATGCACCCAGTTTATTTGGTTTCATTATATCACCCGGTTAACATTTCCCTTCTTTTTGAATGACAAATTACATATATGATCCTTTAGTTAAAATAGTTTTAGGGTTCTTCATAACATTTTGTAAGTATGATAATCTTCAAAATCAAATTAAACATCACTGCTTAGATAAGGGTTAGTTGGTTATTTCTGGTCATAAAATTGAATTTTCAGTCCTATGTACCATAGTTTAAATACTCGCCTGATATATACTTAAAATTGTCAATGATGACTTGAACGCAAGACCACGAAACCTAGTAATTACCATGTTACATAATTACTTTACCAAGGCTTATGTTATTAACTAAAAATTTAAGAGCATACTAAACACAAACATGTCCAAACCTTGTATTAAATAAATAGTATAATGTACGTGTGATGCACATCTAAAAAAAAGTAAAGTCATCAAATTAAATGAATATATATTGAATAAGAAAAAATAGGTTATATTTGAATGTTTTGATTTGGGCTACACGTGCGGTGCACATTTATATTTGTTGGATATAGTTTGGACGTGTATTATATGTGTTTATATAGTTACAAAGTTATGGTTTGTTTGTTACAAACCCCAACTCTCCCATTAAAATAGTAGAGATAGTTTCTTAATGCACTTAAAGAATAAGATTGGCATTCACAACCTGACTTTGGTACACTACATTTCTTAAGATTACCAAGGCTTATGTTCTTAAGAATGAGGGCTCAGCTAATGGTATTTCTTAATGAAGGTTTTATTTAAGTTTAGTATCATTTGTTTTGTTAATTGTAATGTTGGTGATAAATTTTTTAATTGATTATAAGTTACAGTGTGTTTCCATTCTCAGCAATGCACATAGTTCCACATAAGTAAAATTTGGTTGACTGTTTCTTAATTCACTTCTAAATAACACTCTTCAAACCTGTATTATGACTATTTGATACTGATAGACCCGACGAGCAGACTCTCTAAATGACCGTTGCTGCTTCCTTACTAATTAGTTTATGGGTTTATCTCTAGTTTTGTTTCTTCATGGTAGTATAGGAGCACACCAATATGCCAAACTCAATTATCTAAAGCCAGAACCAGTTATCAAATTACTTTGATGGCTGAAACTCTTATAAGGGTGCTTGTAAGTGAAGAGAAAAGTTATAGATTGCACATGTAATGGGATTTTGATTTAGAAGGTTTAGAAAGGGAAACATGTTAGTTAAAGTACTACACTTTGCTAAGAGAGTTAATTTGCTGAGGTTCATAATTCTGGTTAGTGTATATCATGTAGGTGTAAACTTATTTGATATTTAAAAAGTAAATGGCTTATTAATGACATCGTGAATAACCATATCTTTCTTGAGTACATTTTCACCTAATTGAACTTTTCCATAGAAACATGATGTTAAAGGATTAACTCATGCTAATTGTGTGCTTTATTTTGTTTATGTTCTTTTCAGAAGCAGTTCTTTCAGCCCCTCCGAAGTTGGTGTATAATGGATATGTTCTTCGGTAATTCTCATGCTTCTCATGTCCACTCATATAGCTAGAAGTTACATATGATTGTGTTAATGTAAACTGTTTGTTCCTGTCTGTGATTGGTGGGCAATGACATTAGCAGTTAAGAAATACCATTTTATATGGTGTTAATTGAGTTCTGCAGAAAATGGCCAAATATCTGTTTAAGTTTTGAGTAAAATTCATCTGTTGTTCATTCGTAAGTTTAGTAACTTATTTTAGGTAGTAAAGAAATTTTCTTCAGTTCAGTAACTCAATTTTATAATGTGGCCGTAACATTAGAAGTAAGAACGTATATATTTGAAATTTTGTATGAGTTGTTTTGAATTTGTTTGTTTTGGGGGATTCTACGCGGATTATATTTGTATACTGCTATACTCTTTTCTAAGTACTTATGTTGATGATAGAGCTGAACAGAGTCAGAGAGATCCCTCCAATGTTCGCCCAAATTTCTCCAGAACTAATGGGCATAGTGAAAGCTCCTTCATGAACATCAAAGGTAACTGGTTGGTCATACAAAGACAGTTGTCGCAGCTAGAAAGACAAACAAGCGAATCTCATGAATATGTTGTAGGTTTGTTTCTTAACGAAACTTTGCTCATAACAAAATAGTGCAAATAAGTTTTATTTGCCTGTATGCTTTCAAATAGTTTTTGAAAATAATTGGTCTTGGAGTTTGTACTATTTAATTTTTAACTGATAGAAACTCTTTTTTTTTTTTCATTTTTCGTTGTATTTCGGAGAATCATTTTAACTTGTAGACGATGGTTTATTCATGAACATGCTAGAGAAGGCTTATCATAGGAGATGGAGCTGCTCTAATTTTGTCGCTCATTCAGTCTGTTTTTCATGCTTCATTATTTCCATTATTTCCATTCTTGAACCAGGTATGTAGTTTTTCCATTCTTGTGATAATACATGTGCTTCATTATTTCTTAGCGCTATTTCTATTAGAACTGGAAAAGCCTGGTACTACCAATCACTTAATGATGTTTTCATTCTTGAATATTTTTGTTTACATATGTTGCTATATAGATCAAATGGCTCCTTTTCATTTTTCTGTTCTTGTTGTATGAATTAGTTTCATATAGATGATAACTTCTCCTATGTGTGTATGATCTTGCTTTCAGTTATATAGATCGTTATTACTCCTTGGTGTAGTTCTTCATCACATTCCTTGTGACTAATGCATGCTTCTGTATCTAATTATAGAATTTGCTTCAAGTAGACCAAGTCACTTTAAAGGGTAAAAATTCACCTGTTCTGAGATTTAGTTAGTTCCTAACCGTGTTTGTAAAAAAAAAAACGCAGAAAAAATGGTGTGTGGCGAAGCCTTCAACCGATGAAGTAGCTTTGTACAACAACATCCAGTATGTCTGCTCTAACGTAGACTGCAGAATAATACAGCAAGGTGGAGCCTGCTTTCAACCTGAGACCAACATATCCCATGCTTCAGTTGCCATGAACTTCTACTACAAGGCTAAGGGCATGAATCCTTGGAACTGCTACTTCTGTTTCTCAGGCATCACTGTCATCACTGACCCTAAGTATGACTACTTTAGCTTTCCTAAATTCGAAATTTCATTCAAAATTATTTTTATGTTTTTTTTTATAATCTGTTAATGATTGACTTTAGGTGTTTAGGTTCAATTCATTTTTGTTAATTATCGAAAAGGGCTTGGCCAAAACTGAACCCCAAAAAAAAACCAAAGCTAATATGTATCTATTTTTTGTAAATGTATATTTGTACTATAATAAGCTATAATTCGTTTCAAAAGAATTGAAGTGAAGATTAATTTGCTTGGCTTCAATTTTGGGAGGAAAGAACTAAAATAGAAGTGAACATCATTACTGCGGAAAACTAATTTAAGACACTGTTGGTGGTGTAGTCTGTTGAGCAAGCAGTGTTATCTGCATAGTGTTCATGTGAGAATCATGGTTAAGAGACTGATGAAAAAACTGTGTTTTTGCAGGCTATGGAGATTGCAAGTACATTTAGGGAGACTGAATAATGTTCTTACTGCGGCGAGTTGAGTGGAGTAATGAAGTTGGTTGTTTTTTCCGATTTCTTTGTATTTAGGGTCTCCTTTCTTTCATCTGAAATTGTCTGGAAGTACATTTTGGTTCTTTGTTTACATCGAAATTATAAGTTTTTTTGAATCGAAATTCAAAAATGTCAAGTTGATTCAATTGGTTGTATTGAATGGGATTGAGGAGTTATATGTTGTTATATGAATTTTATTTCATGTCAAGTAATTTTTTTATTAAAAAATGTTTTAAAATTCAAAAAAAAAATTACCTATCCCGGCGTTTTTGCTCAGAAATGCCGGGATAGAACCCCTTTTCCTTTTTCTCTAGCAAAAGCTCTATACCGCCATTTTTTCAATTAAACACCGAGATAGATATAGGCTATAGCGGCATTTCTCAAAAACGTCAGGATAGACCCTATATCTGTCCCGACGCTCGCTATAGCGGCATTTCTGGCGTCATTTTCAGAAACGCCGCTACGGTCTATCCCATCATTTATAAATACCGGGATAGCCCAAAAAAACCGCCGGAAAAGCCCGTGCGGATTGTAGTGAGGGGACACTGATTCTAAGGAGAAGAAAGAGAGGCTAGAACCTAATGACATTTTTTTACCCTATTGGGCAAATGATCTTTTTTTTCAGGAGGGGTGTACTTGATAGCTTAATCCAATAAAGTTACTAGGTATTCAATGCACATAGAAACTGTCTCTTCTAAACACTCAACTAGGAGACCATTAGCTTCGCCGGTAATCAGATTATATCTATATATTAAGCTAATAGTGGAAAGAATGTCTACCTCTCTCCCCTTTCTATATTTTGAAATAGAGAAATGAGAGCAAAAGAAGAAAATTTTTACGTGCAAATTACACATTTTTAATGGACCAAAACCCAAAAAACCCATACCCTCTCCCTGCCCTCAACTCTTCATCTTCCATCTCCACTTTCCCAAAAAAAAAAAAAAAACAGTCGAGCCCAATTCACTGTCTTCCGGCTACTCCCTGCCGCCCAAGGGCAAGGCGGCACTCACCGTCGAGCCCAGAGCACCGGAGTTCAGCCCATTGGATGTGAGTAACTTTTTTAGGGTTTTCGGGCTTTGAGATTTGTGATGGGTTGTGATGGGTTTTTGGCAACCAATTTCAAATGTGACAATAATCTGTTCTGAACAATTTTAGTGCCACACAATTATTCGTATCGTGTTCCTCTTATGGAGTACTTCTAAATGCAATTCTCTTTGTTTTACATTGAGAATATATACAGTTTTTGACTAGATGGCGTATTGCAGTTTCCAACTGTTCAACAGAATATTTTAGAAAAAGTTTTCATCTCAGTGTTTCAGATATATGAAAATGAAGCACGAATATTTTCTTAACGCAATGATATTTATCGTATGTCTCTTCAAATGTCTTACAAAATGATAATTGAACTTGGTGTAAGTAGATTCTCATTCTTCCTCCCAGTCTAAGTCCTTCGCATTTTTTCTTCATTTTCTCATCATTGTGCACTTGGTAACTTATGCTCTTCCTCACGCGATTTTTCTATATATTTTTTTTTTGGGAAAAAAATGAAATCATTTATTTGAGTCACAAGTTAGGAATGGGCATATACTCTATAATTACATGTTTTTTGTTTTCGAAATTGGGGGGTTTTATGCTTCGTTAGGAGCCGGAGTGGAGTGGAGGACATCAAAAAGTCTGACTTTTTGTTGCATTTTTTGTTAGAAATTGTTTAAATTAGGCTTCGTTATGAGTCGGAGTGGAGTGGAGGACATAAAAAAGTAGTCTTTTTGTTGCACTTTTAGTTAGAAATGGTTTAAACTAGGCTTCGTTATGAGTCGGTGTGGGGTGGAGGACATCAAAAAATCATCTTTTTGTTGCATTGTTTAGTTAGAAATGGTTTAAACTAGAATTTTAGCATAGTGAAGTAAATTTACAAAAAGTTCCAATTTACAAAAAGTTTCAATTTGCAGGCATGCCTAACACTATACTTTTTTATATTGACTTTATTTGAATCTTCATTTTATTTGTATTTTGGAGTTCATATGTATTTTCAATAGCATTGTACATTTGCCATATCTGCAATTGAACTAGGCACTTATTTTATATCTATATCTTATACTAATAGGAGAGAGAGTCTACTCCCTCTCTCCTCTCTTCTCTCTCTATTTTGAAATAGAGAAATGAGAGAAAAGTAGGAATTCCTATTTAACTAATACATGCACTACACATGATTTTATTAAAAAGCCAAAACAAAATAAAAATCACAATCTCCCAAACACAGTCTCTTCCCCTCCCACTTTCTCAATCTCATAAAATCTCATGTCTCTTCCCAAACCCATCCTCATCCTAACTTAGAAATAGATTTTTAAGCAAACACAATTCATAAAATTATTTTTATATGATTTTCTTAGTCTATCATCTTACCCTAACTTGTGGTATAATGCATGGTTTATAATGTAAAACTGAATGTTAATGATGTTATAATGTACATGTTAACATAAATTAGTTGAATTTGTGACATCTTTTAATTGCATGCATTTTTTGGCTTCAATATTATTCAATTGGTTTGACAGTAATTCTTGAATCATTTGCTTATATAAGGATGATAATGATGATTTCAGAAATTATGATAGGAATGATATTTATAAGTTTCTCTCAATTCTCTCACGCTTTTTTGAAATTCTATATAATTTTATGATTTCCTTAAACTATTTTAAACTGTGCAATTTGCATAGGGTAGCACTAGTGATCATAAATAAGGCCCCATTGTCTAAGAAGATCAAACGATCTCCCGCTCAATTGTATGTAATTGTATATATATAATGAAATGGGCATATGAATTTTCATCCTCCTATTATAAGCTAGGCTTGGATTGGACTCGAACAAATCTGGTACGGATTCATATGTGTACGTATACTTTTTGCTAACAAAGAAGAAATTTTAAACTTCAGAAAACTATCAAAAACTGCTCGAACAGTCGATTGGGTTGCCAAAGGAGTCGACTCGTCAGAGTTTGAGTAAGTTCATTTTGTTTCGTACTAGAACAGTCGACTGCTTACCGAAGTAAGTCGTAAGTCGACTAGTACTTTGATAGCTGAACTTATACAAGCTTGATTTTGATATTTTGATTTTAATAAACTTTGTTTTAATTCCTAAGGGATGTGTGAGTGTGTGTATCAAGTCTTTTACAAATTTTCTAAGACATTCAAATATTACAAAAAATTACAAGACACTTGTTCTGATCACTTGTTCTTTAGCTGATCACTTAAGAATCTTTGAATCTCTGAAAAAAACTTTGTCTTGTATCTTGATCTTGAGTCTTGAAATCTTTCTTGTCTTTGTAGCTTGATCTTGAGCTTTGAAAGCTTCCTTGTATTGTAGCCTTGAAAGTGTTAAGTACACACTGCAAGAGATATGTATGATAGAACAAATGTGTATTATGTTATAGTTATCAAAATCAAGAATCTACATTCTCCCCCATTTTGATGATGACAGTACAATAACTAAACAATATAGAATGTAAATTTAAACAACATGCTTCTCACACACATAGATATACAATTTGAAAAAGCTCCCCCTGAATAAAATAAAACATGCACACAATGCACGGAATGATAAGATACAACATGCACAAAAATTGAACATGTACAAAACCAAGCATGTATATCACCAAGCATGTAAAATTTCTCCCTCTTTGGCATCAACAAAAATAAAGAAGGATAACCAAACTCATACAAAAACATAAAGAGGCAACCCATAAAGGTTAAACACCAAAGAGAGTACATAAAGTTTAAAGATAACATCATACAACCATAGAAAAAAAATAAAGCAAAAATATAAAGTCAAATTTAAAAATAACATCAATCTTTGTCTTCATTGTCACTGTTTAAGGCAGTAAGAGGGTAAGAGTAGAGATCAGGTCAGATCTCAGAAAAATAAATGAAGCCTCAATAGGTGACCATTCAGATTAAAAAATCAAAATACAGTCGCGACAGTCGACTGGCTTTGAGAGCAGTCGACTTAGTCGAGAGCAAAATAAAACCAAACTAGAAATATTTTGATAAAGTTATCATCAATCGACTGTTTAAATCAAGACAGTTGACTGGGCATTGAGACAAAATCAAGAAAGAAACACAAACACATCGCTGTATAAGTCGACCGAAAAACAAATATAAGTCGACTTAGACACCAAATTTTTTTAGAAAATATCATGAAATGAGCAAATTCCTAGTTCTCTTCTAAATTTGATAAAAATATCTTCTTTTAATGGTTTGGTAAAGATATATGCTATTTGTTTATCAGTTGAAATAAAATCCAATAGGATTCTCCTTTTAAAACATAATCACGTAGAAAATGATGTCGAATATCAATATGTTTTGTACGTGAATATTGAACTAGATTTTTAAACAAATTAATGGCACTGGTATTGTCACACATTATAGAAGGTTTTGAAAAAGAAATACCATAATCTAATAGAGTTAGTTTCATCCATAAAATTTGAGCACAAGCCAAACTTGCAGCAATATATTCAGCCTCTGTGGTAGATAGAGATACCGAATTTTGCTTTTTACTGCACCAAGATACCAAGGAATGTCCCAAAAAATGACAGGTTCCACTAGTACTTTTACGGTCAGTTTTACTTCTAGCAAAATCAACATCACTATATGACAATAACTGAAAATTATTAGTGCGAGGGTAAAATAAACTATATTCAGATGTGCCTTTAATATATCTTAAAATTCGTTTCACTGATTTTAAGTGAGATTCTTTTGGATCAGACTGATATCTAGCACACAAATATACACTAAACATAATATCTGGTCTACTAGCAGTTATATATAAGAGTGAGCCAATCATACCTTGATAAAGCTTTTGATCGACACTCTTACCTAATTCATCTTTGTCAAGTGTAGTAGTAGTAGCCATAGATGCGGTCTTACTACTAGTGTCATCCATACCAAATCGTTTGAGTAATTTCTTAGCATATTTTTCTTGATTAATAAATATGCCATTTTGAGACTGTTTTATATATTTGAAGTCCAAGGAAATAATTGAGTTCACCCATGTGACTTATCTCAAACTCATTTTGCATGTTAGTAGCAAACTCTTGACATAGATTACTGTTAGTTGATCCAAAGATTATGTCATCTACATAAATTTGTATGATTAATATGTCTGATTTTATTTTCCTAATAAATAATGTAGTGTCTACTTTACCAATTTCAAACCCTGTTTCTAAAAGAAAAGTTTTTAGACGATCATACCAAGCACGGGGTGCTTGTTTAAGACCATATAATGTCTTTTTCAATTTAAAAACATGGTTAGGGAATTATTCATGTTTGAAACCGGGTGGTTTCTTAACATAAATATTCCCTTAATGAAACCGTTTAAGAAAGCACTTTTAACATCCATTTGGAAAAATGTGAAATTCATAAAACATGCAAAAGATTACAAAATTCTAACTGATTCTATTCTAGCAACAGGAGAATATATTTCATCAAAATCAATTTATTCTTCTTGGTTATATCCTTAGACAACTAATCTAGCCTTGTTCCTAACAACTTGTCCTAAATCATTTAACTTATTTTAAAAAACCCATTTGGTACCAATAATAGTATGATTAGGGGGTTGTGGAACTAAATCCCTACATCATTCCTTACAAATTAGTTAAGTTCATCTTGCATAGCATTAAAAATCATTCTCACATGCTTCTTAAATATTTTTCGGTTCAAAATCCGATAAGAAAGCAGTATGAGAAATCATATTAAAGTGTGATCTTGTTTGAATACCATGTGAGATGTCACCAATAATTAAGTCATGAGGATGATCTCGAACTTCAACAAATGACTTTGGTAAAGTTGGAGTTATCTCTACAAGATCAGTTGTCTTAATAAACCCATCAGCCGACTGATTCAACACATCAGTCGACTTATGAAGTACATCAGTCGACTTATCTAGAGTAGTTTGCTTATGTGATTTAACAATGTTATCTAGTGGTGAAGATTCAATTTCATCATCTTGAATAACACTAGATGAAGGTAAAGATTCATCAAATGAAACATGTATAGATTCTTTAATAGTCAAAGATGACTTATTGAAAATTTTATAAGCCATACTCCTATTTGAGTATCCAATGAAGATACCTTCATTAGATCTAGCTAGCATCAAATTTATCTAAGTTATCTTTTGTGTTTAATATGAAACACTTACAACCAAATACTTTAAAATAAGAAACTTTAGGAATTCGTTCATAAAATAACTCAAAACAAGTCTTCTTAAGCTTTGGCCTAATTAATATCTTATTTAAAACATAACATGATGTAGAAACAGCTTTAGCCCAGAAGTATTTAGGAAAATTACTTTCAACAAGCATGGTACGTGCACATTCTTGCAATGTCCTATTCTTTCTTTCAACCACTCTATTTTTTGGTGAAGCTTTAGGAAATACAAAAGTATGTGTTATACCATTCTTGTTGCAATATTCTGAAAAATTTTTATTCTCAAATTCTCCACCATGGTCACTTCTAATAGTAACTATGGTTAGAGATTTTTTATTTTGAATACTTTTGTAGAAATTTGCAAATTGTTCAAAAGCTTCATTTTATGTCTTAAAAAGAATACTCATGTAAATCTTGAAAAATCATCTACTAAAACAAATACATATCTACTTTTATTTAAGGAAGCGATTCTAGTATGACCAAATAAATCCATATGGATCAATTCGAGAGGCCTACTAGTAGAATCATTTCTTTTGTTTTAAAAATAGATTTTACTTGTTTCCCTAGTTGACATGCATCACACATTTTATGTAGTACCCCAGATTTTAAAATAATATTTTTAAGATTTATAAATAAATTAAAATGATTTTTCGTGATTTAATAAATATTTTTCTGAAATTTTACCTTTTTACACGTGCAAAACACGTGAAAATAATTTCTTGGAAGTTCAAAAACCAAAAATTATTTTGGGTAAAATCATTAATTATTATTAGATATTATTTGTGAATTTTTTGGATTTTTTTGATATTTATTGGATCTATTTGCAAATATTACAAAAAGAAGGACTTTTGTGCAAAATTACCAATTGGAATGAAAACTTCATATTTTTGGATTTTTGCACTGGGCTTGATGCCTAGTCAACTCAGGGTTAAAAAGTTTACTTTTTTTTAGATGAATTTGGTTTATTTTGCAAGTTTTGATAAAAGAGAATTTTTTGCAAAATTGCCATTTAGAAGGACAAAAGTGCAAAATCGTTTTCTGGGTTTTTCAAACAGTGCCGGCTGGTTATAGGATGGTTATTTTTTATTTTTAAACTCAATTAAGTTGGTTTTATTTAGTTTCTAAGTATAAGAATTTATATATGTAAAGATATATTTAAAAGAGCTATTTTACAAATTTGTTTACAAACCCTAAAAACCTATATTCCGACCTATTTAAAAGGAGGAGTGCAGCCGTCTTTGCTGCACAACACAAAGGAATTTCTTATTATTATTTTCTTAGAGTTTTCAACGTGGATTCTTGGTTTTATGCATGTGTTTCCCTGTTTTCTACACTTGACACTTAGACTAGTTCACTTTATGTTTTCATGTATTATTTATTGTTATTCTTATTTCATTTATTCTTTCCGATAATACATGATGTTTATGATTCTATATTGCATGTTTTATTTATGTTGCTTTTCTTTTGATGTCCCTCACACCGTTATGGCTGACCCCTGTAGTTTGGGGGTTAGGGTTATCTCTAGCCTCATGTTTTACAGGTAGGTGCCTTCAGCTTGGGATTTGGATGCATGGGATAGAATGATAATAGAGCTTATGTAAATTGTAAAAGAAAGTGTTGTAAAAGAAAAGAATTTGTAATTCAAAGTGTTTTATTTTCCACTGTGCTTTTTAAACAATGGATGTAATAAAAAGTTTTAGTTTTCCCTGTATTTGGTTGCTATGTTTATGATTACATTGAAGTTGATTCTGGAATTATGCCACGTATTTCTGAGATATTATATTGGAAATTCGGGGCGCTACATTTTATCTTTCTTAAAAGATAATTTTTGCAGTCCTTTAACTAGGTTATTCTTAAAAAGTTTAGTGATATTTTTCATATTTTCATGTCCAAATCTTTATACCAAAGCCAAGAATCGTTGTTCGAATCAACTAAACAAAAATCATCCGAAAACTCATTTGTTTTTAAACAAAGTTCATATATGTTATTCTTTCTAATGCCTTGAAAAATCACAATTTTCAATGTCGAATCATAAATCAAGCATGCATCTTTTTCAAACACTATTTTATAGCCCTTATCACATAATTGACTAATACTTAACAAGTTATGCTTTAAACCACTAACTAAGAATACATCTTCAATAATAAGAGTAGTATTCTTACTGACCATGCCTATTCCGATGACTTTTCCTTTGTTATTATCACCAAAAGTGACGGTTCCTCCATCTATATCTTGAATTGAAGAGAAAAAGTTTGCATGGCCAGTCATGTGTTCAGAACATCCACTGTCAAGTATCTATCATTCCCTTTTAGGTACCTACAAAATATTATTTGTGAATATGGTACCATTTTTATTGGCTCCGAAAGAGATTAGTGCTTGGGAAACCAAACCCAAAGTAAGTTTGATTTACCACCATATGCAGGTTTAAAATTAACAGAATTACAAATATTATTTACAAAAGAATTTATCTAAGAAACCCTTTCATTAAGACTCAGATTGACTGGAACCCAAATACTTTTGCACTGTCCAGTCGACTTCTTTTTACCCATCGGTCGACTGTTTTGTGGAGACAGTCGACTGGGAGGTGAAATTAGTCGAATTATATGAGGCTTTTGTCTTTTTGAATAAGACTTCACCCTACTGGACAGGCGACTGAATTAAGGAGCCAGTCGACTGGTCTTTTCGGAAAAATTTCTATTTTCATGATTAAGAAGAATTTTTGGTTGTTCAAAAAAAATCATACAACTTATTTTTTACACTAGAAGCAGAATAAATCTTATTATTACTAGTGTTATTAGAAGAATGGCCTTTTTCAAAAAAATTTTGAAAACCAAGTCCAAATCTTTTATTAGATTGAACTTGTTTTGAAGAACTTCATTTAAATTCTTTTTTCCCTTATTGAACTTAGATACATTCTTAGATATCTCTTCATAATTTCTTTTTAGAGATATAATATCTATATCCAAGTTGGAAATACAAGAAGTTAAAGACTTGACTTTAACTTGTAAATCAAGATTTTCTTGAGAAAGAGTTTGATTAACTTTCTTTAGATTTTTACCCTTTATTTTCTCTTTTTTAATTCTTGAAAAATTTCATTAAAAGCTTCTAATAAATCACTAGAATCTATAATACTACTTACATTGCTTTGATTTGCCATGAAGCACACGTTTACAACTTCATTAGATTCCTCATTGTCTTCTTCTGAAGATGAATCACTATCATCCCATGTTTCTTAGTAGGCCTTCTTGTTCTTCATGTACTTGTTCTTTGTGAATCTGTCCTTCTTGAAGTTGGAGGCTTTGCCTTTAGATTTTGCATTCTCCAATGGACAGTTCTTCTTCATGTGACCTATCTTATTGCATTTGAAACAAGTAGGAGGTTCATTAGTATCCTTTAATTTAGAATTAAATTTACCTTTGCGAAGGAATTTCTTAAATTTCATTGTGAACAAAGCCATTTCTTCTTCATCGTCTTCATCATCTTCTGATTCAGACATGGCCTTGAAAGCAAGAGTTTTCTTTTTAGCTTGTTTCGGTTCTAAGTCCTTCTTGCGCTCCTCCAATTGTACTTCATAAGCCATTAGATTTCCTACAAGATTCTCAAGCGAGAGTTGTGTTAAATCATTGGCTTCTTCAATTGCGGTAGTCTTCTTTTCCCATTTGGGGGTAAGAGCACGAAGAACCTTTCTCACCATCACTGCTTGCGTATATGTTTTGCCAAGAGCCACAAGGGAGTTTGTGATGTCGGTGAATCTTGTCATCATATCCAATACATTTTCATTCTCCTTCATTCAGAACATCTCGAACCTGTGAACAAGAACAGAAATTTTAGATTCCTTTGACCTTATTTATGCCTTCATGTGTTTTCTCAAGAGTATGCCATATTTGGAATGCTGTTGTTGCGTTTGACACATGGTTGAATTCTTCTTTGGTAAGTGCACACAAGAGAGCATTTATCGCCTTTGCATTGTTCATGGTATTGTTCTTCATATCGTCATTCCATTGAGCATAGGGAAGATTAGGCATGGTATACTCCGTCTCGGTCATGTTCCAAATCTCATAGTTGATGGATTGTAAGTAAATCTTCATTCTACATTTCCAGTAATTGTAGTTTGTTCCATCAAAGAAATGCAGCATTTGTGTGGATTGACCTTCATGATATTGACTTGCATTTGAAGTAGATGTCATTGCACTTAACCAGGCTCTGATACCAAGTGTTGGATCATGTATGCAAGGAAAATAACACTAGAGGGGGGGGGGGAATAGTGTTATATAAAAAATAAAAAATAATTTAAACTTGACGCAACTGTTAAGTCGACTGAAAAGAAACACCAGTCGACTGAAACGTCAGATAAAAGAAAGATAATCAACTGAAGAACATCAAGTATGTTAAGTCGACTTAAAGGAGAAACTAGTCAACAGATCAGACACAATTTTCAGTAATGTGTAGCGAAATTAAAATTGCAAGTTAGAGAATCAACAATGCAAACACGGCGATATATCCTGGTTCGGTCCCTCCGACCTACATCCAGTCCCTAAGCAACCCACTTGAGATTTTCCACTATTCTTGAAAAAGTACAAGAATACTCTACGACATTTGGCAATAACTATGCCAAACCCGTAGATCTCTCTCACCACTAGAGACAGCAAGACCCCACTCTACAACCTAGAGTGACACTGGCTCTACACCAAGAGTCCTTCTCTCCAACCGAGAGGACCACTCTCACAACCCGAGAGTGAACAACAAAAATTGAAGATTACAACACCTAAAGTCTTGATTTTTGAGTGTGCTTTTTGTATAGAGGCTAGGTCAACATCTAATCACAGTCTTGAACTTAATCTTAGTTATGTAAGACTGAAATTAGAGAACCAAATCTGGAGAAGGAGAGTAGTTGAAAGCTTGAGTTCTTTTTCACAAAATAAGCAAGGACTTGGTAAAAAAAAAGGCTAACCTTTTCCAAGTTCATCTTGAACTCTATTTATAGAGTGGGAACTGCAAGAACGTTGAAAAACGGTTCATCAAATGCCAATAAACGGAAGGAAAGTTTTGAGTTTGAAAATCAAATTTTAAACTTCAGAAAACTATCAAAAACTGCTCGAACAGTCGACTGCTTACCGAAGTAAGTCAACTAGTACTTTGACAGCTGAACTTATACAAGCTTGATTTTGACATTTTAATTTTAATAAACTTTATTTTAATTTCTAGGGGATGTGTGAGTGTGTGTATCAAGGCTTTTGCAAAGTTTCTAAGACAAATCAAATATTACAAAAAAATTACAAGACACTTGTTCTGATAACTAGTTCTTTAGCTGATCACTTGAGAATCTTTGAATCTCTGAAAAAAACTTTGTCTTGTATCTTGATCTTGAGTCTTGAAATCTTTCTTGTCTTTGTGGCTTGAGCTTGAGCTTTGAAAGCTTCCTTGTATTGTAGCCTTGAAAGTGTTAAGTACACAATGCAAGAGATATGTATGATAGAAAAAATGTGTATTACGTTGTAGTCATCAAAATCAAGAATCTACAATAGGATTAATACAACTCACACACTCTCTCTCCCCACAAAAGACAACAACAATTCTGTTGTTCTGAAATGCATGGGCCCCCCCTCATTTTCCACATATTTACACTAATGCCATCAACCTCTTTTATATATGTATAATAGATTTGCTCGTGGTCACATGTCTCCGACACGTCTTCAGAACGATACAACATATAAAAAGTCTTATAAACAGTAAATCAACAATTATGTAGTTGAAGTTTGAATAGTATGACAATAATTAGTTTTAAATAAAAGTCCATGTTTCCATATATATATATATAGGGGGGGGGGAGAGAGAGAAATAATTAAATAAATAAATGAGTTGCTTTTTTTTTGGTTGGGGGGGGGGGGATTTGAATTTGAGTTTTGTGGGGGGGGGGGGGGGAACTTTTGGGCGAAAAATGTGTTTTGTGAGGTTAGATCTGGGTCTTTGATTTTGGGGGAATTGAAGGAGAACCACTTGATAGCTTTCTTTGTGTTTTATTATATAGATTATATACTATATATCTTTTTTTAATAGAAATTACAGGGTGTTACATGTTCTTTTCTTCATTAAGAAATCCCATAACTTTCATTTCTGATGCATCCGACCATGTAATGACGATCCCGAGTAGTCAGTGAATCTTGCCCAAAGACTCGCCGCGCTTCTCCTATACCTGACTTCGCTCATCAAATACATATGAATTAAACCCAAGACTTCTGAATGAATCTCCTCCCAATTCTTCTGCTTTGTGTTGATTGGTCTCCCTTTATCTCCTTCTAGGACTAGATCCCAGTCCTATTTAACCGATGCTTCATGCATGTCATCCTTCCAGAGATCAAAGTTGATATTGTCTTTGAACCGCTTGATCTTCATAATCTGATCTGCCATCTTCTTCAAGGAACTCGAACAAACCCGATAAGTCAATGCTCTGATACCAATTGTTAGGATTTCTCAGGAAAACCTGACTGCGGATCTTGTTGAGTTATTCAATGCAATCAACACAAACTACCAAGCACATATGAGATCATACCAAACACACAAAAGTTTGTCCAGGTTGGGACTTTCGCCTTAATCTGGGGCAGAAGAAACCTGAGATGTTATTCAACTAGAGAAGATACAAGAATATTACAATTCTCACCACGATCCTCTCTCAAGCCTCACCAGCAAGTGCTAATCTCTCTCTTGGCTCTCAATGGATGCCAATAACAACAATATATAGAGATCTACAGAAATCTTAGTTTGATATCTTGATACAATAACCATTGGATATTCCTGAAGAGATAACCCTACGATAAGAGTCGTATGATCTGACTTGAAGAGCAAGTTGGGCTTCTCACGAATCACCAAGACCCGACCTAAATAATCCATCAGTCCTGCGTTCGGTCGACCGCACCCCAAGGTCGGTCGACTGTTCCCCTCTCGGGAACTCCTGCATAGTAAGGTGGTCGACCGCACCCTAGGACGGTCAACCGCAACCTGCTTCTGCTATTGCTGCTAACTGTTTTCCCTTGCTTCCACTCCGTCTCCGATCATCCCGATTCCTCCATCATCTCATCATCTTCGTTTCCAACATAGTATGCAAGATATGAAGCAAACATTTTTGCCACATTGATAGAATTAGTAAAGACACGATCTCCCCCAACCAGAAGAGGTCTTCCCATCCAATCACTAAAACAAATCTATTGCTAGCCAAAGAACCTTCCAAGGATCCATCAAAATTTATCTCAACAGATCCTTTGGGAGGTGATATCTACTTGATCGGGAGATGGTATATATATATATATATATATATATATATATATATATATATATATATATATATATATATATATATATATATATATATATATATATATATATTGTTGTTCTATTTCATCGACATGATAATTAAAAATAAAATAAAATAACGACTACAAAACATGAGCATTCGTCAATCAGGAGACCCCTCTAGCATCTTCCATAGCCAAAACAAGGAACTCATGATTGGAGATAGTAACCCACATAAAGTATTGGCCACTACTACGTCTCCTTTTGCAGCATAATCAACACAGATCTACCCCTCTCAATAAATATGTTGTATCTCACAAATATTCATACATTCAAGCATGAGTAATATATCATAAGAAATGAGGTCATGATCACTTCTTGCATGAATCTGATCAATAACGAGCTTCGAGTCTCTCTTAATAAGAACATTACCCTTGTGAGACAACAGATGAAAGACCCTAAGAGTCATCCAAACCTCATCTTTCAGTAATGTTGATAGATGTCGACACGACCGGCTCTCCACCCTAACAATGGTCTACCACACCAACATTGATAGACAAAACCATAACAGATGTTTTTCCCCGACAACAACCCATCAAAGTTGTGTTTAATAGATCCTTCAAGTGGCGCTTGAGAGCCGATGTTTTTCCCCTCCAACAACCCATTTGATCAATAGCTTATGAACACGACGAGGACCGGAGATCGCTTTGACACCCATTCATTGATCCTAACTGTAGGAACCCACTGAAGAAAAAAAAATGAACATCCCACCTTTCGACAACATCTGATACTGCACTGGAAACCACAATGTGCGGGAGGAAGCACACTCCCTTAAACTAGACTCAACATCGAGCTTTCAAAACATAACACAATATGGTAATAATTAAATATTGCAATAGCTATTTTTTAGCACCTGAATCAAGAATATTCCCCTCAAATGACCATAGATCAGGGAAGGATGTCATGTTGACATTAATGCCCATATGTTGCATGAGAATGTTCCAAACTTGATGGATGAAAATACAATCAAAGAGGAAGTGATCAATTTTTGAATCCCCAATCTCACAAACTGAACAAGTAGACACCACATGCATCCCACAACAAACCATCATGATCTAGTAGAAATTTCACTTCATGCAACTCTCCACAATCAGGCGATGACTTTTGTGCGACTTTCAATGTGGATCAACCTATTTGGAAAACTTGGCACCTAGCAATTCCTTCTACTAGAAGTTGAATACAAGTTCTTCAAGGTGATTGTTGATAGAGGGTAATCATGCAAAGGAGGTGATCGACGACTTGATTCACCTGAATTGGCATTTTTAGCACAATATTAGCGATGGAACGGGGTAGGCTAGATGCCAACATAGCCAGAATCCATTCATTATAAGGGGAGATAAGATCTGCAACTCTTATTGAAGAACTCAACAACTCACCAGAAGAAGTGATGCCCATTCTATTTAGAGGAGCACAAAAGATCCAAGGATCAGCGAAGATTTCTATATGCATCCCGTAACTGTTGAACCATAAAAATGTATCCCAAAAAATTCAACTGCAACTCCTCCAATGAACGACCTCTACAACGGTCTCCTATGACCAGTCTTCACTAGCTCGACATGTGCAACACCCCGAGACACCCTACCCCGTGCATACCATGGGCATCTCAGGAGAATATTCTCCTCACTTGGCTGTAGCAATGGAATATTTCGCTCTCCAACTGATTTCGATTCAGATCGCGAGGTACAGTCCTCTATTCTCTCTAATCCAACCAACTCCAGAAAGGTAGCTAAACCGCAGCAATTGAGCGCTCTACTCACAGTCTCATCAGGCAATAAAGATCGACCAGTGGACCACCCATATGCCTCTGGCAGTGACCAGTTAGGGAAACCTCCCAACGATCCTCCTATCAAGGCGAATGTGGCTTATGTGGTAGCACCACATGTACCATGCCAAAACATGTCCTCCAAGCCTACTCTCGCCATAAATAGCTCCCTATAGGCACAAAAACATATAGAGGAAAATATACACAAGGTAAGTGAAAACTTTGACGAATTCTCAAGCAATCTTAAGCTCTTCTTAACGATCGACAACTCTCCCTTAAGGTATTAACCCTAAACCCTAAGGCCTCCCACATATGTGGGCATCTTTTTGGGGTGGGGCTGAGATCCTGAACGTCCCAAGAGGTGTTCCAGCTAGTGAGGTTGTGGCCATGCAGCCTCAAGTTTGCCTGAGCATGTGTTGGCGGCAGAATGGCATCCAACCGCTACCTGGACGATCCTCATGCCGTTATAGTTCCTAATCGGTAAATGGGTCATAATGGGCTGATTCCTCTTATAACGTATCACTTAATGGGTGACACCCCATTCAATAGTTAACATGGCCATGGCAACCACCGGCTTCGGCCGCTGGCCGTCGTAATGCCAAAATAGTGGGTGACATCCCTAACCGTCAACCGATCTCAGTACCATTGGCTCCAACAACTGGTTGTCGTAACACCAAATATATGAGTGATTCCCTTACAATCATATAACAATATACGACCTTTACAATCACAAAACACAACATATATGAGTGATTCCCTTACAATCATATAACAATATACGACCTTTACAATCACAAAACATAACATGGGTGATTCCCTTATAATCATTAAATAGTTGAACATATAATGGTCTCTTGACCAGCATATCCATGATAGGTGACCCCCTCATAGTCACCATAATCGATCTCAGTATCTTTCCACCGCATAGGGCTCGGTCGCCAAGATCGGTCACACTCGCAGTCGAAAGTCAAATGACCCAAAACCTACCACTCATATAAAGTGACTGGTTTCCCTTGACATCGACCACTTGTACGAGCGCGTGACAAAGCCCAGCGAATGATTTTTATCATTCATAAGCTGTAGGATCAACTCAGCATCATAACAAGAAATATCACGAGATATACCCAATCACGCATGCATGCATAATTTACTAATCAACAAAAACAATTGAAATAAAATAATAATATCCCAAATAGTTTTCAAATCTAGATCAAAAGATAAAACTCGGGACTATAAGCCCGTTACAAGATTCAAGTAGCAAAAGAAATAAAAGACTCAAAAACAAATATTTAAAGCAAGTCTTTTTTCCAAGCGAAGCCTAGAACGTCTGCTCACCAATTCCAGCAGGCAATTCGTCTCCAAAGTCTGTATATATACAAATATAAAAAAGAAAAAAAATTGAGAAAACAAGACAAACGCCCTTAGTACAAGTTTGGGCCGCAAGTAGTACAAGTAAGGGTATGAAAACAAGTGCAAGAAATATGGAACAAGATTTAGAATCAAGAATGTATAATATAATATAATAGGGATGCAACAAGTAGTGGAATTCAAGAAACTAGCTAGCAAGAAAGACAACTCAAGTGACAAGATTTGGTAACAAGTACTAGTAGTAGAACAAGTGGCTAGTGAATGGGTAATGGTATCAAGCATCAAGTAACAAGTATCATATACAAGTGTCAAGTAACAAGTCTCAAGTAACGAGCATCAAGTAGGGTATCAAGTGTGTACAAGTGACAAGTTAATCTTAAGTCTAATGTTTAATTCTATAGGTAGCACTTCATGCATCCATACTTTTACTACATAGTTGTTACATACAATCAGTTACATTTAGGCCTAGTGGTGGAGTTTATAGGGCGGTGTACTCAGGTATCAAGTATCAAGCAAGCCATGCTTATAAATCGAGTAATCATATAACTAGTTCATGTGTTAAGTCATAACAAGACAAGTCATGAATCAAATATATACTAGTTCATGAATCAAATAATATACTAGTTCATGAATTGAATAATAATATACTAGTTCATGAATCGAATAATAATATAACTAGTTCATGAAGCATGTATCAAGTAGGAAACACGGGCTCCCTTCCGAGTACACTTACCTATATTGTCCACTACTATGGTCTTTCCCTTAAACCCCGGCTTATTGTTTATTATTTTCATCAACCAAGCATGAAAGTGTGCGAAACATGTCAAGTAAACATGATCAATAATATGGGACAAGTTTAAGATAATTATAAAGCATATTCGAGGGTCAATACAAATTAAGATTATCAAGAACTACGAGAATTTCAATTCTGGACAGCATGACGTTACTGCACCAAAACTGTGATTTCCATTGCTACGAGATAGAAAATGTGGATCCGTCAGAAGGCCTAGAAACTAGACTCCTTCTCGGTTCCAATGCATATAATTAAGACACATAAAAGTTGTAGCAATTGATATCAAAATAGCAAACTATACAGCATTTGTGTTCATCCAGAATTTGTAAAACTGAGTTTATACATATGAAATAGGATTGAAACTTCATTAAATAATTCTGATAAAATTATGGAACGTTCTCTAGGGTGTCCAGTATCAGCATGAAAAATTTCAAGTCATTTACTTACTGGTAGCATAGTTAAAATAATTAAAAACCAAAGTGGTGCAGCAGTTTTTATGAATCTGCGATTACAGACACAGCAGCAGTAAAACTGCGATATCTCCTAAACCGTAACTCGGAATTCAATTCCGTCAAAAGTGTGGTAAATTAGACGTATGGAGCTAAGTTTCATATTCAGGACTCAAGTTCATATTCTGATTTAATCGAGGTCGAAACACCAAGCCAAGACAGGACAGAAACCAAATAAGACTTTTTGCATGAAATGTATCATAATTATACTAGTTGTGAACAAGTGCATCAACGAAGGGTTGTGACTCTTAGATCATGTAATAAATAAGGCGAAATATGAGATCATCAATGATAAACAAAGAGGAGTCACATTTACAATCTACTTGCAGTATTTTCAAGGAAAAGCTTGTACTAGAAAACGAAATATACAAGAAGATACTTGCCTTTAGGTGTAGACGATAATCCGACAGAGGAATAACGAGAACAAATCCCGATACGGATCTTGATGGCGATCAAGATCAGACCAACGGACAGCTCAGATCGGATTTGATCAGATCTGGTGAGATCGGGTGGCCCAGGAGCAATCTGATCGATGATCACGATCTTGATCAGATCGGAGGAGATCCAATGGCTGAGATTTGAACAACCTTTTCACCTTCTTTCTTCTTCAGCGACAGAAAGAGGGAGAGAGTTCCGATGGTGAGCGGGCTGCAGCCAGGGGGTCTGTCGCAGGTGGCTGCGACAGAGGGGAGATGACGCATAGGGGAGCACCAGGGAAGTCGCTGCCATTATTTGTGACAGGGCCTCGCGACTGGGCTACAGCTTCGCGACGTCGCTACGGAGACAGGGCTAAATGGCACGACAGAAGACAAAGCTGCTGACGGGGTCGTGGGGTGGCACGACACTGCTGCAGTCGAAGGGGAGGCGTGCAGGGGCTGGCGAGGCACTGGGAGGACAGGAAAGCTGTCACGGCGGTTGTCACTGCTTCGTTGGTGTTGTGGCTGCTGTGGCATCGGGGGAGGAGCACGGGAGACTGGGGTGGTCGGCGCTGATGCGGGGCTGCTACCGCGACACGACGGAGGAGCACAAGGCGGCACCATCGTAGCGACGCGACAGGGAGGAGGGAGAGATCGGGAGAGGTGAGATGCAGGAGGGGATGGGGTCTGCCGGCGACAGGAGGGGCTGCTATCGACGGGAGGAGAAAGGGAGAGGGTGACGGGAGGTGGAGGGTGAAGAGGCAGGGGGCGGCTGTATAGTTGTATAATAGGGTAGAGTTAGGGTTTAGTATAGGGGAATGGGTATAAATAGGTAAACGAGTTAGGAGTGAAATAGGGTAGGGTTGTGTAAACGGGTATGGGTATTGGGTTGCAAACGGGTGTGGGTGTAAATAGGTTAGGTTAATGGGTATTAAATGGGTTTGGGTTTAAAAATAGGATATAGGGTTTAAAATCCATTTGAAAATAATTATAAAAATCTTAGATAATTTAGAGTATGTTCAAGATAATAATAATAATAATAGCAACAACCGTAACAATAATAATAATAGGAATCAAGATCATAGTATAGTTATAAATGAAGTTATTGATCGAAAATCGATTTTAATAGAAGATTCAATAATACATTTAAACAAAAATAGTTTGAAAGCGGAAAACTAATTTACGAAAATTTGAAATACCGAAAATATGCAGAAAATACATTTTTAGAAAAACAAGGATTACATATCCCGAGAAGCACTATCAAACCTACCACCATAAAGGTTGTCGGTCCCCAGTGAACACTCCTCATGTCCAAGGCCAAATAGGCCAAATCCTTTCACCATATGTCTATAGTAAGATTACTTAGCCTCATGTTTTACTCCTCCGCGGCTGCAATTTGCGCCTAAGGAATTTGTGCTTGTAGACAATTCTCAGGAGTGGTTGCCAACCTCTAAACAAACAATATAATGCTCACGGTCCGCATAAGCTAAAACTGTGAACAGCTTAATAAATACAACAATAACCCACCCTTAAACTTGCATACTTGGGCTCTCATACACATATATAGAGCTTCTCTTGTTGTATCCAACATCTAAGATCAGAGTGCTCACGATCCGTGTATATCTTATTTGGACCCTCACATGCAGATAGCTCCAAATAAGCTCACCAAGACCCTCGTATGAGGGAAGTCGAGGTATAAGTTTATAAATCCCCCTCTTTTGCTGAATCAATATATTATGTTGTAATAGTTTTTCTACCTGATCGGTCCATCTCTATCAAAGATTTTCTCGGTGCAATTCCAAAATGTAATTAACAATTGCTTAGTCAACGGTCACTGGAAGCATCGAACCTGGCCTAAAAATAAAACCTTGTGACCTACAGTGCAAGAGAAAGTCTATTCGACCGCACGGTCTTCCCAGTAGTTCTTTCTATAAAAAAATCTCTAGTGAACATTTTTGGTCTAATAGCTACCCACTTCCCAACAAAGACCAATGCAATTTAGGTCCTTACCAGTGCAAAAAGCGCGCCAGAGCCAAAAACACTATTTTGGATATTGAATATCTCTCATAGATGAGGAGAGCTTATACCTAGCAGATAACCACTTATTATTAGTCACTGAGGATTACCAAAAACTCGAGCCAAGTTTTTAGTCATAAGACTCTCCTATAGAGTGTCCAATTGTCTCAAACAAACACCACCGAACTTAACAGGTTTACAAACTCTATCCCAGGCAATTATATGCAATATCTATCCCCATTACCTTTAGCCCAAAGGAAAGCACGAAATTCCTGCTCAAGCTTATGAACAATAAATTTCGCGACTCACTTGTCAGCTAACATATACATTGGGAGAGCTTGAGCAACTGATTACAGAACAACCAATATACCCTAAAGTTAAGAGTCTTAGCCTTCCAGCCAAATAGACATTTACAAACTCTCTCCATTACATCACCATAATTAGTAGTGGGATGAGCTAATTATAGTACCAAGGTATTTGAATGGCAAAGAACTCAACTCCATCTGCAAAAGTCTAAGTGCACGACATCGCTTATTCAAACAATCACGCTCTCCAAATAAAACATTGGACTTACTATAAGGTCCACATTCTAGCTGCTAAGAGAACAATATTTATCAAAATAATCACAAAATATTTAGAGACATTCACTCTTCCAATAAATTAAACACCTGAAATATTTTATACCTTATAAATGGGGTTCTTAGCTTAGTGAACAAGCTAGCCCAAGGCAAATATGTTTCTCCATTAGGCCAATAAGTTGGGCCGAAGTACTAATCTGGACTAAACAATTTATAATTCCAATCGCTAGCCATGTAGCCCCTAACCACCCCCCTCTCCCTGTTCCAATCCAACGCGGATAAGAAGTTGCAATAATGTCCAATGAAAATAGTAATCTTCTACTTCAAAAACGAAATCTGTTATTAAGAGCAGAGATTTCCACAAGTAATTTTCATAATTAGTAACTGCTGTTAAAAAAACAAACAAATCTGAGTTAAAAAAATATAAAATAAGGATTTAAAAAGGAAAGAGAAACAAACACGGAAACAAGTCACAACTGACAACACCCCATCCTAAAACCATTTGCTACAATCTGTTATCTAAGAAAAGGAACACCAGGATCAGCTGTCGAATTACGTTTGGCGCAAATCTCAAAGCCCAGTCCAACGGCTGTGCGAATCTCATCTCCGCACAGTTTGGGGGGCAGTCGCATAAATCAAATCAAAACCTTGGGATTAGTGCTTCCTAACTTTAATGCAATCTTACACAAACCCCCACCAGCAAATCATCCACTGCCACGTATCAAGCCATCTATTCCCCTTCTCCTTACCTCAAAGTCAGCAAAGATTCTTTCTTCCTCTTCTTATTAAGTCTTAACAAAGGAGAAGAGAAAAGAAAAGAAGAAGAAAAAATGGGAAATTCTCTCTTCAGATTTCTATGCGGGAAGCATAACGAGGAGTCCTCATCTCAGGGGCATCATGGGGTCACCGCCGCGACTGTCGGCGTCTCAGCCCTCGCGCAAGATCTCCTCCAATTCGACGCAACATCTCAGGTACTTTTTTTTTTCCTGGCACCCGTTGTCAACCTAGCCACAATTTTGTCGTCCATCTTATGAATACCATCCAAGATATTTATTTTTATTTTTATTATTTTCAAGCTCTGAAATTAGTTAGTTAGTTAGTTAGTTGAATCTGAGCTAATTAATTGTTGATTTGTGTAGGTTCCTGCAGGATTGAGCCAACATGTCGTTTCTTCGCCGAAGGCACAAGCTAATTGGTGATTAGCTATGGATTGTTTAGGGTTTGAGATTTTTTTTTATTGTTTTGTTTTGTATTTGTTTAGGTTTTTTTTAGTTTGTGTTTAATTTTTAAAGGTATAACAAGTTATTGGAGACATGGAGAGAGGCGAAGCCACCACCAAGAACGCCGGAGGAAGCGACTAGGCTGATAGTTCGGACGTTGAAAGGGCACAAGAAAGCGGATGTTCAGGTATATACATATGCAGTGCATGCAAATCACAGTCACTTGTAATTGAGATTGATATGAAGATTTTCTTAAGCAAAATAGTAATATACTACGACTTTTTAATGGAAAAAAAAAAAGAAAGACAAAATGGTGGTAAAAAAATCTGTTATTGTACAACTTGAGTTACGTAGATGTAGCTTCAGTATGTAACATTTCCTTATATTACTGAGAGTAATCAAAGTTATTAGGGAGATCGACAGTAGAGACTACATAACTTAGGAAGAAATGAATCTTCTACTGCTCAACATAACCATTTGTCGTAGATACATAAGAGTAGGTAAGAGATTCGTGCGACTTATGGTCGAACGTAGTTTTAGCATTAATACAACCAGGTTTTAAAATACCAAATATTCATATCTATTGATGGCAATTCGTCGTTTTGGGGATCGGGTTGTCATATTTGATGAAGTTATATATATATATTTTAAATGCATGTGATTTAAATTGCCATTGCATACATTATATATCACATATCTATTGAGAATATTACAACGGAGAACCTAAATAAATAATTATATAAGAGTAATTTAATAGATGAACGAACCATATTTAAATTATAAATATCAAAGAAGTTTAATTAAATAACAAGTATATACACATATATTTATTACAGAAAAGATTATATTTTGTATGATTTGAGATTATATTTTGGAATTTTTTCTCTTCTGATTTATGCATCTTCTTAAAATCAAATTGAAAATACATGCTCCCGTTTATAATATTTAGAGAAGCATGTCTCTCTCTCTCACTGTAACCTCCACGCCATTCTAATTAATGAATCTAATCCCCCGGCCCATGTGAAGCCATTGCAAATGTGAAGCCTTTGCGCAATTCACAAGAGCCACAATAGCAATATAGTACCAACCACATGACAAATACAGTGATTGAGATAGAGACATACACTTCCGTAAATACTTTCAAGAGGGACATATTTTTCTTTCTTAAATTATTACAAAATGGAAGTATAGATGTAAAAAAAAATTTTTAAATTTTAAATTTTAAAAAATTTTTAAAAATTTAAAAAATTTAAAAAATTTAAAAATTTTAAAAAATTAAAAAAATTAAAAATTTAAAAAAATTAAAAAATTTAAAAAATTTAAAATAATTAAAATAATTAAAAAAATTAAAAAATTAAAAAAATTTGTACTCTTGCAAATATTGCCTTTGGTATTTTCTAAAGAATCACGAACATTCTTTCACCATCCTAATTACTAATTAGTTACTGTTAACAATTCCTTGCGCAGATTGAGAATATATCAATTTATTAACATATTTCTTCCATAACAACATTCTGATTAGATCGGAAACAACATAACACACACACACTTGTTACTGAGTTATGTGCAATAATAGAAATAATTTGCTTATCAGGGGCTTTTGGCTTTCTATGGGCTGCCTGCTCCTCACACCCTTGAAGTTGAAATTGAAGAAGTCTCAGGTGTAGCTCCGTCTAAGCCAGAAGGAGTGAAGTATGAATTACACACACTACCGGTAAGATAAACTCCATACCATAAAGACATTCATTTAAGAATAAGATCAATGTAGCTAGTACGTAGTAGTTATCTAATCCATAAATGTTTGGAAGTATAGGTGGATTTGAAAGCCATAGCAGATGGGGACACCATCACTGTCTATGTCGACACTGCAGACCCCAGAGAGTCGTCTGTTGTCCCAAGGGAAGTGCAGGAGGCAGCAATTGCAAGAGCCAAGGCTCGAGCTGTAAGGGATTATACCAAGGCAGATGCTCTTCATAAAACCATTGTGGATGCAGGATACAGGTAGGTGCCCTGCCTTGTTGTTTCGTATCTACTATTTCAAAATTTGTTGTCTTGACTTTCGTAGTAGTCTTAGTCGTAATTTGTCTTTGCTTTTGAATTTATTTCTTGGTTCAGGGTTATAAATGGGCCAAACGGTGAGGAGACACTTGCAAAGAAATACAGGATAAGATTGAGGTATATGTGACCTATATGATAACCAAAATTGTTATAACTTTTCTTCTTCTTCTTCTTAATTCTATAACTTCAGAAATAAAATAGGGGAATTGATGCTCCTGAGAGTGCAATGCCGTATGGTAAAGAGGCTAAAGAGGAGCTGGTGAAGCTAGTTCAAGGGAAGAAGCTGATGGTATATGTCTATGGCGATGACCGGTATGGCCGGTGTGTGGGAGATATTCATTGCAATGGTACTTTTATTCAGGTCAGGAGTGAAAAAGATTAGGCTAACTCTTCAAAATTATATCTAGTTTATTGATTGATTCCCCTCACTCTATTTTGTTTCTGTTTCTTTCCATAGGAGAAGATGTTGAAAAAGGGGTTAGTCTGGCATTACCCTGCTTATGACAAGCGTCCTGAGCTCGCAGCGGTAAGTTCTAATTGTCAACAATCATCGTGAGATCCTAAAAAGCTTAGATCCAACCTTCCTATATATCACAAGTAATAAGTGTTTTATTTTTTTTAATTTTAAAATCTCTCCTATCTCTTCGAAAATCCTAGTCATGTCTTTATTGGATTAGAAAAAAAAAAATCATACACCTTGCTTGACGATACTTCTTGTTAACACGACTCAGTGATCGATGAAACCTTTCCATATCTGGTAATGGAGGTTGTAAAGTGTTAATTTAACGCTTGGATGCAGTGGGAGAAGGAAGCTCGTGCTGCTCGAGTAGGACTGTGGGCTTCGTCAAACCCTGAGAAGCCATGGGAATGGAGAAAAGAGCGGCGAAATGGAGCTTAGTCAGAAAACAAGTTATCATCAAACTGCAGGTTCTAGTACACCACCAAGAGGATGAACATGATTCAGAAGAGGATTCAATGTACTGAAAATTTGGCTTTGTCTGTAATTGAAAAAAGGAGCTTGTTGTAATTGAATTGATTTATAAGAGTGTGCAGGTTCAGTTGAACATTCGTTTATGAGAAACTTTTCAAGACTGTTTCGAAGGAGAGCTGATAAGTTATGATACCTGAAGATATCTCTAATTATCTCCACTTTGCGCTATTTGATACTTCTTTTGGATCTCACCTTCCTATCTTAATGAAATAGGAGAGATGCATGCGGTATCGAAACGTGAAACTGTTCTAATTTGTTCACTATCATTCCATGTCTTTCTTCTCTTATTCAATTATGTATCCAAACAAATTCATTTCCGAGGACAACTTAATTCTGTATCCAAACAAACTGATATTTGTTCACCATCATTCCATGTATTTCTGCACGAAGGTAAGAGTAACGCCTACAGATTGCATACTTCTACGTCCTCTAAAATAAAATTTTGGCTCATTCTATTCGATATTGAAACTGTTTGTCAAAGGTTTCTCAATTGAGGAGACATCAATGTAAGTGGTAGTATAAACCAAAACTTTGCTGAAAATTTTGCCGTACTACCCCACTTTTTGAAAATATTTAGCGCTCTGCCCCACTTCCCAAAACAATTAGCGATATGCTCTTGTTTAGAACACGTCAGCAAGAAACGTTATTGGAAAAAATGGCATAGGTTATTTCGATGTCGTTCTTCCCAATAACGGCATCTGTTTGAAAAAAAAGTGTCATGCCGTTATTTGGAATAACGGCGTTGGTTGTTTTGTTTTTCGACAGCTTGTAGTCCCCACTTAGAGAAAAAATTGCAAGTGTAAAAACCTTATAACAGATGCCGTTATTTCAAATAACGGCATTCTCAATACTGATGCCGTTATTTGGAATAACGGTATTAGTTATAAATTTTTTTTATAAAAAAGTAACTTATTATTCATCCTCTCTGACGAATAAGTTAAAAAAAATAAAAAATAAATAAATTATAACTGATGCCGTTATTTGGAATAACGGCATCAGTTATAAATTTTTTTACTGATGTCGTTATCTCCAATAGCGGCATCAGTCATTCGAATGCCGTTATTCAGGATAACGGCATTATTTATAAGTTTTTTTCACACTTAGAACTTTTTAAAGTTAGAAGATTCACACTTGTAAGAGAAATATACTGATGCCATTATTCCAAGTAACGGCATGAACAAAAAAAAGTAAAATAGATGCCGTTATTGGGAAGAACGGCATCGAAATAACCTATGCCGTTTTTCCCAATAACATTTCTTGCTGACGTGTCAATAACAAGGGCATATTGCTAATTGTTTTGGGAAGTGGGGCAGAACGCTAAATATTTTCAAAAAGTGGGGTAGTACGGCAAAATTTTCAACTTCGCTGAGCTACTTTGCTGAGCTTCTTTGCTGGTGAGTAATATTCTTTGCTGGTGAGTAATAAATCGGAAGTTCAAATCCCGCTTAGACAAAAAAATCACCAATTAATATATATTCGGAAGGAAGTGTGTGGCTACTGCCTTATTATAACAACAACAAAATTGAAGAAAAACCACCACAAGTGGCCTAGTGGTAAAGAGCGATGGGATTTGGAGTGTGCTCCTCCAAAGGTCCTGGGTTCGAACCCTATGGTTGGCAAAGAGCCTTAAACACCTCTGGAGTGTGGCCAGTGGCCGTAGGTCATAGATGGGCCTGCGCAACAACCCCGTCACGGGTCTGGGAGTAGTCTGAACCGAAGAGGGGGATGGATACCCAGTCATCAAAAAAAAAAAAAAAAAAACAAAATTGAAGAAACATCAAGATAGATTGGAACAAAACTGGCATGCAAAATAGTAACTCTCCATTCAAACATAAGCTCAATACCTTCAATGTCAATTTGATCAGATATGATTAGCTGGACCAGCTAAAGTTGATTGACTACTCAACCACACAAAAGTACATGGATTACCAAAACAAACTGATAATGTCAAAGAAGAAAACACACTAACAAAAAAGACACTAACACAGAGACAGCTCAATCAAGAAAGAGCCTCGTATATATATATTTCCCCATTGTGAAGAATGGAACACAAGTTAATCAATCAACCAAAACTATGATAATTAGAAGAAACGTTTTTCCATTATTTCAAACAATATGTGGACAAGTCATATGATCTTCAGAAAGTAAGAACGATTAGAGGCAGTCATGCGAACAAAGATTGTCGATGCACAAATCTCCAAAAATTAATAAAAGTTACAAAGAGATACACTTGCTGGATGTAACATAAAACTGGAAGAAGAAATAAGAAAATGGTGATGACGAAATTGTACAGCCGACAAACTGGTATCCACAAACCACCCACCAAACAGGCGCTGCAAGAAAAAATTCAATCTTAGTTAGCTATCTCCAATGTAGATAATGACTGAATATAGACTAAACGAAATTACAGGCACATAAAGAGCATGGGAGAAAATTAAATCAATATTCATGCATTTTAATTAAGGGTTTATTCCATATCAACACCTGCAACCTTTGCTATTTCCATATCCCCACCCTAAATATCCAAATTACCACCTCAAATCAGTATTAATGAGTCCCAAAATACACCTGATATTAAAAGACTATTTTGCACTTTCTTTTTCTTCTTTATTCTCTATTTATCCATCAAAGCATAGAGAACCCAAAAAGAACCCTAGCAACCCTTTTCAATTTCTTCAAATCTCTTGGATAACTTATCCTACTAACCATTAAACTTCAATTTACCTCAAATTATTTCCAAAAAAATTTGGGTTATTTTCTTCCCATCTTTTGTGGTCATGCAACTTTGAAATCTTAAGAAGTTATGTCATTATATATTAAAAGAGAGGAAACACTCTTTGAAGAGGGGATGAAGAAGATGAATTTTTAACATCATCTATTGGGTTAGAAATTTATTGTAGAGAGATGAGACAGTAGTGGAGAAATTGAAGACACAAGTGGATGAATCGAAAAGGATAATAGAAGAGAAATAGAGATTTAAATGAAGGAGATGCCTAGGTCGGGTTAGTTTGGGAATTAAAATATATTCTTATTGGGTTTGAACCCAATAAGAAGAATATTCAACATATATTCCTCATAGTTAATGGAAAAACTAATGTTAGGTAGTTTTTTGGAATCACTACATGAATTTGAGGTGGGAATACAGAAATATGAAGAATTCAGCTGAGAATAAGAAAATAGCAAAGATTTAGGGTGTTGATATGGAAAATACAAATTCTTGGTTGTTCACTTCATGGAATCATGATTCAAGTCTTCAAGCAGAAACAAACTTTTCCCGAAGTAGGCCCGCAAACATGTTAAACTTGAAATGGCAAAAACATGATGACATTTAATTGATCATGGCATCCTATGATAAATACAATAAATTGTTTCAACAAAATTAGAGCCAATGGCCAGGCACTTGTAGTGCAAATGACTAGGCTTCCTATTCTTAGATGGGTCCAAGGTTTGATTTCTTCCTAAAACCAAATTAATTGGGTTGTTTTATAGAAATCCACCCTCAACAACACACCCTCACAGGGGCGGCTATAGTCAAATGACTAATCACAATAAATAAATAAATAAAATAAAATATAAGGGGAGCCAATAATTCATAGCAACAGATGAGAGAGGAAAGAAAAAAGGCCAGCAAAAAGAGGAATCAACTGAAAACTGGAAAACTTTCAGCAGTTAAAGCTGGGTCCGTCTGCATGCAGATTATATAAGCAGTAGGAGAACCAATATCTTATTGGATGAAGAAAATGTTCATGGTCAGCTCTGTGGATCTCCTTCTTGGATTCTTCGTAAATTATTAGTCTTGCGAGGATATATTCCTGGATTAGACCAAACTCAGAGTTGGTACAATAAAACTCCCTTGACCTCCAACTGTAATCTTTAACAATCGAGAACATGAACCCCAAACTCCTTTATCCAAACAAAACACGCAAAAAGAGAAGGGGAAAAAAGATGCAATAGGAAAAAAGATCCTATGCCAAGTAAAATAACTCACCTTTGCCCAAAACCAACTCAAAATTTCTTGGAAGGTTGTCAAAAGCCTTTCAATATAGATCTCATTATTTCAATATCAAGCTCAACAAAAGAAACCAAGTATAACAGGGACTTGACAATGTTTTCCAATGTATAAATGGTATAAAATTGTCATTTTCCAAGTTTTTACCCCAATGGATCTTTAAAATGGGTCATGTAACTGATGAAGAAAGCATCCCTTCTGCAAAATCTACTGAAATAGTTAATAGGAGAAAGTAACTATTTACAGTAGAGCAGAATGTACCATGCATAATCCAGATGAGCTTGAACCAACACTACGATTTCTAATATCAAACAATAGGAGCGCGAACAACATATTACAAATTCATGACCTGGATATTCAAAATTAAAAGGCCATAAAATGACAAGGAAAGCAAAAGGCACCGATAGATTTCAAATATGTTATCTTGCATAACTTTTGTCATTTTAATTTGGGCCGTTTGGGGCTGAATATGGAATTGAGATAAATCCAACTATCTCACCCTAAGGTTTGGACAACGAGAGTTCTCACAGCCACAGTCCCACTCAGTTAGTTTCTCAACTATGTACTCTCTCTCCCTCTCTCTCTATTGGTGCCAAACACTCACGTTAAATATAACTGATGTAAAACCAACCCTAAAATAGAGAATTTTCCAAGAATTTTAATGGGTTAATTTTACCAACATGAAAGTGCGGATTTAGATTGGATATTTTAACAGTTAACAGGTCCGATGGGTTTTCAAGAATTGAATCAAATGCTAACAATTCCAATTAATAATTCAATCTTAATCAATAAGTAAATCCCTACGTGTTTCAGCAAGTAAAAAGAGCAATACTAATTCGTACTCTATTCTAGCATGTGGATCGCTCAATCTCAATTATTTTGTGGTCGACAGTCAAATCAGATAATATACTAGATGATAAGGCAGTAAAACATAAATACGGTAGAGATGGAAAGAGTATACCGAATGCGAAGAAATCCCACGTAGATCTCGCAGTTGGGCAGCAACTAGGATCTCAGCAACGCAGCGAGCAAAGGCAGCAACGAAGCCAAGCGCTGGCAGATCTGATCGGTGGCAGGTTGAAGGCGACCGGGAGTGGCGTCGACGGTGAGGGGCGCCAGCGTCGGCGGAGGCACACGGGAGCAGCGCCGCCGTTGGAGTCCGAGGGATTAGGGTTTTGATTGACGATCGGGGGCTGGGGTGGTGTTCGGGATTGGAGGAGGAAGGAGGAGATGGGTGGAGGCTGTAGTGGTGGTGGGGTGGCGACGGCGAAGTCGGTGAGGGGGATGGGTGGCGGCGGTTGGGTACTCGGAGATCACAGGGGAAGAAGTCGGGGTTGTTGTCGAGGTGCGGGGTTGAAGACGACGATGGTGATTAGGGATTTCGAGAGGTGGCGGAGGGGAAGGGATCTGATCCGGATTTGGGGAAGAGGAAGTTGAAGGCTGGGTTTGGTTTTGGTGGGGATCGGGAAGGGGAAGAAGAAAGGGGGAAGATTACTGTTGGCGGCTGAAAGAGGTTTGAGATTAGGGTTTGGTGATTTGGGATTAGGGGAAATTATATTGGGGATTTTTTTTTTAATTGGGGATAAAATTTTAGAACTAATCACTAATTCTAAAATTGTATTAGGATTTATCACAAACCCTAATTTGATCTCAATTGTATCACACAAAGGAGAGAAAATGAAGAGCAAAACTCAACACAGATTTTTTTTTTATCAATAATGGCATGTCTTTCTCATTCATCTCAGGGCCTTTAAATAGGCTCAATTACATCTCGAAACACATCTCCAAAATATTCTCAGAATCTAAAAATTACAAAAAAGATTACATAAAAATGGAAATAAAATAAAAATCCTAAACTGTAAAGATGTCCTCATCAATAACTAAAATTAATAATATAGGTATAACTGTAGTTATCCTGACTTCATTCCCAAACAACGCCTGAATGTACATAGTCCAGGCAGCAACTATCTACTTTTTAAGACAGCCCTAAGAAAGAGAGCTAAACAATGCTCTTTCTATTGGACATACCAACTAGTGTTTTTAAATATCTAAAATCCAAAAGAAGATCAGTACCGGTGTCTTTTAGAATTTACTTAATGATATTCCCTTCACCTTGTCAGCATTCCAAAGGAGAATACATCTTTTCAACTCCAATTTCCACTATAAGTACACTATTTAACAAACTTCTTGAGTTTCTCACAATGCAACACACTCCTGATGATGACATTTTAGTCTGAACATAAAGAATGAAAGATAGCAACTAGGCTATTCAAAATTGATTTGAAGGATAAAACCGATGAAATAAAATACAACGGTCTAGTAGAACAAAACAATAGCAATATGTGACATGGAACTGAATAAATTGAACAAAAGAAATTACTTTGCACAGAATATATTGTGCCAGTACATCTATTACCACCAAGATATTGACATTACTCAGTTTTAAGAAATGGAGTTTTAGAATAGTTGCAGGTTTTAACCCTTAAATTCTTTTAAGTCCATTAAGTCTTAAATATCAATATAAGTGTAAAAGCAAAAGATCACAAAAATGTAAAGAAAAATAAGAAAGAAATGAAGCTCACACTCACTTGAAAGTTAATACCTGTCAAATATAACCATCAACTCTTCTCACCATTCACTTCTTCTGAATCTGAGTCACTAGCATTATAACCTACAGGAAAACATCAACATGAATTACGGTACGCTAGAAGATAAATACCTGGCCAACAATGGGAACGGCTAATATTGCCTTGCTAAGAAAGGAGGAATATTAATTTGACAAGAATCTCTAACCTGGACGTTTGTTGCTGACCTTCCATGCTGAGGATCGGTATTTTGAAGCACGTGCCATCCAAGCCCTCGCCTAAAGGTCAAATAGATCAAAATATTAGAGAACAAAAGGAAGGCGTATATAAATCGCCATACAAACGAGAAACCATTAAATAAACATGTCAAAGCGGAATGTTGTCCTACATTATTCACTTGTAGACCATAAATTATTGTAACCGTCTTCGAAAATAATTCTCTTTTATTATTGCACGAGTAATATCTACTTTCATCAGAGCTTATTATTACAGAAGTAATATCTTCTTCTCTCTCCAGTATCTGAACTAATTACTACACAAATAATATTTTCTTTTCTTTCTCTATCTCTTTCTTATGCCCTGCATTTTTTTTTCATTTCTCAGTTCCTCCTCTCTTTCTCCTGTCTGTGAAAGTGAAACTACTATTATGGTGATATAGCCACTGCATATATGTATCTTCTTTTCTTTCTCCATCTCTTTCTTATTTCCTCTTTTTTTTATTTTACCAATTTCTGCTCTTTCTCCTGTGTGTGAAAGTGAAACCACTATTATGGTTTAATAGCCACTGCACAAACTTAAATGCACTATATCGTGGTTTTAGTACGAAGAGAAAGATGAAATTAGGAAGTAGAAAGAAGCGGGGGAAAGTTGAGAGAGAAAATATCCAAGGGAAAACTGACTAACCTGTGAAATTATAATGAGCTTTTGCGCTAGACGAAAGCTCAATTTGACTATGAAGATAAAAAGAATATGACTAGCAAGACATGTTTCTAGTGTAAACAATTCCAGTACACAAAATCCTCATTAAAAACTACTGACTTAACAAAAACTTCATCAAATGCCTCTCAAACTGCATCTATGTTGAGAAAGGTGATTACTTTATTTATCCACCTCAGCATCCCTGAATAGCCAAGTGGCACAACTAATTGTCTTGTGCGTAAGATGACAGGAATTCAGTCACATAATTGGATGATCTCCAGGTTCTGCATGGCTGAGTTACATTAACTGACTCCAGAATATATGTTAAACAAATTTCAGAATCATGACAGGACACTGTTATAAATCAGCATCTAAACAAGATATAGGGGTACCCAACAATATGCTATTCTCTAATAGTCACAGGCCTAGATGCACAAAATGCACAGAATAGAACTAGATCAGCGAATTTGCTCCCCCCCCCCCCCCCCCCCCCAAAAAAAAAAAAAACACAATACTAGATCACCAAAAATGAGAGTACCCACAATATAAAGGTCAAACAATTAATAGTTTTATTACTTTATACTACTCAAGACATGTACCTAACCACCTACTACATGAAAAATAGCATAAGAAACAGAAGATAATTGGAGAATCACAGGCGGTTCTGTTGAAAATCATTTATATATGCTATATCCTTCTAGTATGGCATTGACCTGTAAGCCTAGCGGTGGGCTTACTAGATCTCTGCAACAATGCGAAGAGAAGAGGAAGTGTTGCTATCGCAAGAGAGAAGCTTAATTAGTATGCACTAGCTTGTAAGCTAATTCAAACAGCACACATGACATGATCCAAGCAAAAGGAGTTGGATTAAGATGTACATGAGCAAATTATGGACAAAGAAAAAAATTTGTTTGCAATTTTGCTACAGAAACTTCAACAGAAAGATCAATACTATGTCAACAATTGATAGAAACAAGTTTACAGTCCTACACCTCGATCAAATAGGCGAACCCAATGCAACATTGCGGTGAAATATTTATATAGAGATGAGATGCATTCATCATTTAGTCTCCTGCAGCATATTTGGTAAGCAATATTGGGTAACTTTGGATGTGAACTGAATCCAATTAATATGTCAAGACATAATTGCAATAAAATGCATACTGCATTACTGGATCGGAGTGACTTCACCAGTAGTAGTCTAGGAAGTCGAATTTATTAGGAATCACTGTGTATACAGGGATCGAAAGTCCATTTGCAATGGTCCACCAAAATGGGCGTTGCACAATGACACTATTCAAAGAGATTATATAAGAAGGAAATGAAAGATGAAAAAGACCAAACTAACATACAGCTACAACTGATATAAATCTTATTGATTAGATAAACACAAGATCCTAGAGAACTCATGAAGTGGTTGTGATGAGGACATCTTTCCTGTTTAGTTTAGGATTTTTATTTCAGTTTCATTTTTGTTTCTGGCAATTATAGCCATATGTAATCTTTTTTGTATTTTTAGATTTTGAGAATATTTTAAGATTTGTATCAAGATGTATTTTGAGCCTATTTATAGGCCTTGAGATTAATGAGAAAGATATGCCACTCTTGATTAAAATTTATTGTGTTGAGTTTTTTGCTCTTCCTCTCTCCTTTGTGTGATACAACTGAGATCTAAATTATTAGGGTTTGTGATAAATCCTAATACAATTTTAGGGTTAGTGATTAACTCTAAAATCTACCCCAAATTAACATCCCCAAATAAAACCATTATCAAAACCCTAATCCCTTCTAAGCCTACAGCCGTCACCCTGGCCCTACCCCTTCTTCTTCCCGTGCTGCCTTCCGAAACTCATCCTGCCATCACCATTGCCGATCCCCGATCCTCCACCTCGTCCTCTTCCTCTTGTCGCCCTCCTCGACTGCACCCTTGAACTCCACCGCGACCCACCCCAAGCTGCAGACCCCCCGATCGCCAACAACCCCCGACCATCCATCGCTATTGCCTTCAACCCACAACCACTCCACCTCCTGTCCTCGACCAGCACCACCCGTTGACAGCCAATCCCCCGACCACCAGCGCCACCCCCGTGTGCCTCCGCCGGCGCCGGCGCCCCCGCTCGACGTCAACCCCGCCGTCGGCCAGATCTGCCGCCCCTTGGCCTGGTTGCTGTCTTTGTTCACTGTGATTGCTGTGTTCTTGGTTGTTGTCCAACTCCGAGATCTACGCTAGTTTCTTCGCATTCGGTATACTCTTTCCACTATTAGATATTTGTGTTCTCCTGCCTTATTATCTATTATATTATCTGATTTGCCTGTCGTCCACAAAAATAACTGAGATTGAGTATTCCACATGCTTGAGTAGAGTACGAATCAATATTGAACTTATTACTTGCTAAAAACACGTAGGGATTTAATTATTGAATGTAGGGTTGAATTATTAATTGGGACTGTTAAACTTGATTCAATTCTTGAAAACCCATCAAACCTGTTAACTATTAAAATTTCCAACTTTGATCCGCACTTACATGTTGGTAAAATTAATCCTTTAAGATTCTTGAAAATTCTCTATTTAGAGTTAGTTTTACATCATTTTGGTATCAGAGCGAAGGTTCTTAAAACCCTAGTTCTTGCATCGTAGGCATCAATTTTGCATTCATTTAGGATTGTGTAGTCTTTTATTTTTTTTCTTTTTTTTTATTTTAGATCATTTCAGATTTATTTTTAAAAAAAAATTAGGACACACGACCCCTAGTTCCCACTTTTGGTGAATGCGACTTCGCAGCACCATCACGAATCCTAAAGAGCCTTTCTTATCCCTTCCAAATTACCCAATTAGGAACCCTAGACTTTTCCGACCTGAAATGGACAACCCTGATATCTCCGCTACCCTAGCTGCCATCCAAGCAACTCTTGCCAATATCAATCAGAGACTTGAGAAAGTAGAGTTAAATCAAATCATTGTCCCTGAGCTTCATGCCAATCGTCAGATCCCTCAAGAGAATGCTCGTGACAATCAACGTCAAGAACGTGATCCTGACGAACAATATAAGAAGAACGTTAAGGCTGCCGTTCCCCAGTTTGAAGGCCACATGGAACCCCAAGCTTACCTCGATTGGATCCGTGCCATGGACCACTACTTTGTGTGGTTTGACATGAGCGAAGCCCTAAAGATTAAATTTGCCACTATGAAATTGACGGGTAAAGCTCAACAACACTGGACCAATCTTGAACGTGCCCGCAGAGGCCGAGACCTGGCACCCATAGCCACTTGGGAGGCCATGAAAGAGAAGCTCACTAAGAGATATGTACCGTTATCGTTCCACACCCGATTGCTAGATTCGTGAACCAACTTTATCAAGGAAGTAATTCCACACAAGAATATGTTGATAAATTTGATGACTTCCTTATTCGGTGCAATACTTTAGGTAAAGAGAGTGAAGAACAAACTCTTCTAGGTTCAGGGCTGGATTACGAGCCGATCTTAGGAACGAGCTAATCTATAGAAATGTGGACTCAATAGCGGTAGCCTACGCCTTAGTCCTCAATATGGATTCCCTTAAAGCTAGTTCCTATTACAAGTCCAGCGATTCGATGGATCATTCCTCTAGAATGAATCCTCTTGACCCCTCTAGACCTGAGCACTCCTCTCCTCAGTACCCTAACAAGTCTTACCCACATAAACATACTTCAAATTCCTATTCACATAAAAATGACAACACGGTTAAGAACACTGAAAAAGACTTCTAAGATTGATTCTCTCACTAAGTACTATAAATGTAAGGGATATGGCCATGTTGCTGGCAACTGTCCAAGCCCAAGTAGGATCAATATAGTAGAGGGTACCGCAGTCATCGCTGATGAGCCCGACAATGAGTTTACCTATGAACCTAACATTAGTGATGACTTTGATGAAAAAGAGAATGACTAGTCTCTCAATTGTATTAAGCCTATCCAGTCACCTCCATTGAGTATACCTGAGTCACCCATTCCTTCCCAAGTCACTTGGCAACCCATCGATTTTATCCTTGTGTTAGAACATCACAAAGTCACAGAGTCTGCACCCACATTTGCATATAGTATTCATGACTTGCATAGAGAAATTTCCAAGAAACTTAATGAGAATAATTTTAACTACAAGTTAATAGCAGATACTAGAAGGAAATTTATAACTTTTGATATTGGTGACGAGGTGATGGTTAGGATTCATCCGAAACGGTTTCCTGTTGGACCCGTTAAGAACTTGAACATACGTGCTGCAGGCCCATTTAAGATTCTACATGCAATCAATGATAGTACCTATGTCGTTGACCTTCCTGAAGGTTTTGGCATAAGACTTTCAATATTGAGGATCTAGTACTTTATGAAGGTTCAAAATTCAACCCTAAAAATTTTCTTATAGATGAACCTACCCTGCAGCCTAATGGTGAGATTTCCACATTTACCCATTTACCTGATACTATTCACCCACCAACAGAAGAATTGAATAATATTTTAGATGATCAGATAATCTCCACAAGAGATGGTGGTATGCACAAGTATTTGGTAAGGTGAAAAAACAAGCCGAAATCGGATGACACTTGCAGTGATTGTGAGGGGCTCCGGCAACTGGATCCAGATCTTTTGGAGCACCATGACAGGATCACTGGTTTTGACTCGACTGGGTCGAGCTCTCTCCCACCCGGAGAGAATGATGAGGACATCTTTCCTGTTTAGTTTAGGATTTTTATTTCAGTACCATTTTTGTTTCTGACAATTATAGTCATATATAATCTTTTTGGTATTTTTAGATTTTGAGAATATTTTGAGATTTGCATCAAGATGTATTTTGAGCCTATTTATAGGCCTTGAGATTAATGAGAAAGATGCCACTTTTAATTAAAATTTATTGTGTTGAGTTTTTTGCTCTTCCTCTCCTTTGTGTGATACAACTGAGATCTAAATTATTAGGATTTGTGATAAATCCTAATACAATTTTAGGGTTAGTGATTAACTCTAAAATCTACCCCAAATTAACATCCCCAAATAAAACCATTATCAAAACCCTAATCCCTCCTAAGCCTACAGCCGTCACCCTAGCCCTACCCCTTCTTCTACCCGGGCTGCCTTCCGAAACCCATCTTGCCATCACCATTGCCGATCCCCGATCCTCCACCTCGTCCTCTTCCGCTTGTCGCCCTCCTCGACTGCACCCTTGAACTCCACCGTGACCCACCCCGAGCTGCAGACCCCCGGATTGCCAACAACCCCCGACCATCCATCGCTATTGCCTTCAACCCACAACCACTCCACCTCCTGTCCTCGACCAGCACCACCCGTCGACAGCCAATCCCCCGACCACCAGCGCCACCCCCGTGCGCTTCCGTCAGCGCCGTCGCACCTCGCCGTCGACGCCGCCCCCGCTCACCGTCAACCCCGCCATCGGCCAGATCTGCCAGCCCCTTGGCCTGATTGTTGCCTTTGTTCACTGTGATTGCTGTGTTCTTGGTTGCTGTCAAACTCCGAGATCTACACTGGTTTCTTCGCATTCAGTATACTCTTTCCACTATTAGATATTTGTGTTCTACTGCCTTATTATCTATTACATTATCTGATTTTCCTGTCGTCCACAAAAATAATTGAGATTGAGTATTCTACATGCTTGAGTAGAGTACGAATCAATATTGAACCTATTACTTGCTAAAACACGTAGGAATTTAATTATTGATTGTATGGTTGAATTATTAATTGGAACTGTTAAACTTGATTCAATTCTTGAAAACCCATCAAACCTGTTAACTGTTAAAATTTCCAACTTTGATCCGCACTTACATGTTGGAAAAATTAATCTTTTAAGATTCTTGGAAATTCTCTATTTAGGGTTAGTTTTACATCAAGTTGAAACCATAATTACAAATTCAAAACCTTTTATACAACAATTAGCTACCTATATGAATTGGTGATGATTATTTACAACTTCTAGTAAAGTTTATAACCATGAAACACTAGTTCACTCCATTTAGTCACCAACATGCTTTACATTACAAGTTTATAACATCACAAGATGCATCTGGCGGCTACCTAATCAAATAAATATGCAGCTAGCAGCCAAAAAAATATAAATACATTCTAATGCTATTTGAAACACTGAAATTAACGATGCATGGTTCGACAACTCAGTATCGGGTTTCATATCGACCTTCTAATTTTTATATCGGTTTGGGCATCCACAGAAATATCAGGCACATTGAGTCGGTGCATTGGATTTTTTGGTAACAGATACTCAGTGTGTAAAAAAAGAATTTTTTTTTATAAGAATAGTTAAAATAGCTAAATCTTAAAGGAAATGTTCCGTTATTATGTTCTCAAATCATAAGAATATATATAATAAACTTTTGTATCTACAACTTTATATTCATTTTCATGTACAAAACATATTTTTTAAACATTCTTTTTATGAAGTTAAAGGTAAATTTCACTAAACCCAACTCACTTTTCACCAATTTGCAATAACCCTACCCAAATTTTTTTTTTGCAGATTACCCTACTATAGACCAAAAATTGTCGCGGTTCACCCTACTCTATCCAAAATCTCTATAAATTAGTCTTTTGGGCCATTTTTTTATTTTTTATTTTAACCTAAAGTACCCCTAATTGGTTAATTAGATATCAGAGACTTAAATGTATAATTTTCAAAAAAATAGGTGAAGAAGGAGAGAATATTTTATAATAAACCCACTAATTTTGAAATGCAAAATTATCAATATACATATATATATATATATTGTAGAAAACCTTAGCCTATGTAATATGAAGCTGTTGTTTCGTTATAAACTAGGCCGTTGTTTGAAACAACGACTTAGGTGGTTTGCACGCGTTTGCATGCTACAGTAATGTTTGCAATGGAGAATTTCTCGTATGTATATATATATATATATATATTGTAGAAAAGCATACTGAACTTTATAAGGGTAAAATGGTCATTTTATGCCAAAATTAACGGAGTCAGCTAGGAGAAGGGTGAATCGCGAACAACTTCTGGCCTATAGTAGGGTGATCGGCAAAAAAATATTGGGTAGGGTTATCTACAAATTGGTGAAAACTGAGTAGGGCACACTGAAATTTACCCAAGTTAATCCATGTACATATGGATTTAAAATTAGGTCATATGGACCTTTGTCTATTTTTTTCTCCATTCCTTGTTAACTTAAATATCGTCCCATCCCGAATTTTCAGGCAAGACAAACTCAAGATATTGTCATCATCTCCACTGAGATTTGATACTCAATATTAAATTTTAAGCAAAAAAAGTAGTAGTAAACAAAAAGGGTAACCAAAGAAATTGAACATGTGCTAAAAAACCAGAAACCGCTAAAAGCGCAAACCTAAAATACAAATTTTGTGCCTGATGTGACAATGTAAAATTCCCTTCAACAAATATACAACATAATACTACGTTTTAAACACGGAATATGAAGAATGTATATCGCGTCACATAACCTTCCACAAGTTCAGTACCCTTGGAACAATTAGCATATATGAAATCCTTGAACACCATCTAAAAACACAACAACCCTATACAATCCAAGAAAACAAAATTAACCACCACTGACAAAAAATATGCCCTATACAATCCAAGAAAACAAAATTAACCACCACTGACAAAAAATATGATACTTTCCCCCAATATATGTCTTCTTCTTCTTCTTCTCTTTTTAAACATAAATAAAACCATGATTTTTGACAACTATGTTTCAAATTTGGATACAATTTTTTTTAATAGTTGTTTCTTATGGTTTATATTAAAAGTTGCAGTTCTGCATGAACTACGATGAGTTCTCAAAATGAATATTCCCTTTATAAACTATTGTTTTACAACTCCCTTTACTCCAAAAGCATTGAAAACTCAACCCAGGACAGTGGTTTCACTATGTAGTTTTCACAGGCATATACAAAAAATAATATTACTATTCATCATACTTTTGGGTTTTCCTTTTCACTAACAGAAACAATTTTTTGAAAAAACGTAACCAAAAAGATCTCACCATTTTCTTGTTCCAATGTCACAGTAACAGCTAACTTAATAATCCTAGTAAGCTCTCGCTTCTTAATGACTATCAACCAACAAACAACCCACATAATCCCTACCAAATAAACCCATTACAAATCACTAAGTTGTGAAGTTGCAACAAGCACAAATTAACCCATAAACTTTGGAAAAACTATAGAATACTTGTCGCTGCACTCTTGGTGATCCCTGCATTGGGGATTCATATCCTTTCAAAATCCAAGTACTAATCAAGTGTTATACTAGTACCAATGTCCTAAAGGTGTCAAGGCACTAAGAAGCCATACGTCACATACTGCATGCACCCCATACGTGTCGCTTAACCTTTAAAATACCCAATCATCAGTATAGCATATGCCGTGCATATACGATGTTATACCGCATATCAAATTATCTGTTGCATAAGTCAGCTACACTGCAAAATAGCCCCTATGCAGTCAACAAAAGGCAAATTTTCCACATAAAATACCTATGATAATCCTACCTTTTATCGGTTTTGTATCTGTTCAAAAATTTAAATAAATAAATAAAGTCGCCCCTCCAAAGTTGAGATCTTTGGAAGTATCTAACCTCAATTCCCACCTAATTATTTCCCTACCTCACCTCTCTATCCAAACACTTACATAAATATATGCAACCTACGGATTTGTATCCCTATCATAACCATATTTCGAAACAGTAGCTTATGTAATCATTAGTTATTCATATCAAGATTTACACTTTATCACCTTCTGCTCATTCTTGGCAATGCCATAACCACTCTGGTACATCTGCCCCACCAAAACCTGCATTGAGGGATCGCCGTTCCTCGCCTCCTTCAGCGTGTCCTGAAACCACCTCCGAACGCAATCCGACACCACCTCCGACAGCGGGACCCTCACCCCCTCACCACTATTCTCCCCCATCAAAACCTTCTTGATCTTGCTTCTCTGCTCCTCAGCTGCCTTGAGATTCGCGCCCGAGTTCGATTGGGGGGCGGCGGTTCTCGAGAGCTTAACGGCCTTAATCCGTTCGGACGCGAGGCGGGCGTAGGCTTCGATCTTGGCCGTTGGAGGAAGGCGTTTGCCCATATAAAGGGAAGGAAAGCGCGAATTTTGAGGGAGGATTTTAGGGTTTCATGGAGGGATTTGATGAGGGGTTTTGGGGATTTGGGGAATGTTTGGGATGAAGAAGGAAAGGATTAAAGGGTTAATTGGATTTAAATATTTAATAAGGAGATGGACTTTCAGATAATTTTTTAGTTTGAGAACTAGCTTTTGAAGCACCCAGGACAGGAGTTGATGCAAGTGTGGCCCAGATCAACTTTGGCGGCTTGGTTACTTTACTGGGCTTTACAGAAAGAATAGTGCTTTTTGTTCAAGAACTAGATTTGCCCGTGGGCGTGCCTACGACACGTTTTCGGAACGATACAGCATATGAAATTTTTGTAAACAGCAAAACAATAATTATGTAGCTCAAGTTTGAATAGTAAAACAATAATTAGTTGTAAATAAAAGTCCATGTTTCCATTAGTATATGTTGAAAAATAATTATAAATGGGAGTGTAAATTCCAACTTTTAAGAACTTTGAGTGTGAAAAATAATGAAATTTAACTATTGATGAGATATTTACTATACACAATGTAACATGAGCAATAAAAAATGCATAACAAATCTGAAAATTTACAAACCTGAAATCTGAAAATATAAATCTCTAATATTATAATGGGAGAAGACCTTAGTGTCATTTGTAAATCTACCAACGCATGTATTGCACGTGCATAACTAATATGAAGGATGTCTCAAGTTTGAGTCCTTAATACGTCAGGTTATTTACTTTAATTTTTGTTTAATATATTAAATGTGCATCACACGTGTAAATTACTATCTATCTATATTTATATCTATCTATAATATAATATATAATAACTATTATAATGGAATAGTTGGAGTCGTAAATCTACTACTTACGTGCAACTCACGTGCAACTTCAACTCTCCCATTATAGTATTCACAGTTACTTTTAAAAATATATAATCCTATTTATTAAGACATGTATCGCACGTGTAAATCAGAATTTTTACTTTAATTTTTTTAAAAATTAATACGTACATCGCACTTGTATATTACTAGTTTATGAGTAAATAGAGAGAGAATGAGAGAGAGAGAGAGAGAGATAAATAAATAAAGGAGTTTTTTTGGGGAATTTGAATTTGAGTTTTGGGGGAAACTTTTGGGCGGAAAAATATGTTTTGTGAGGTTGGATATGGACCATTGATTTCAACCCTATTGAATGAGAGCCACTTGATAGCTTTCTTTGGGTTTTATTATATAGATTAGTGATTTTTACTTAGGAGACCCTTGCAAATGTCATTTTATAAAGGTTACTAGATTTACCGGTGGTCACGTGCCTACGGAACGTCTTCAGAACGGTACAGCATATGAAAAACCTTGTAAACAGTAAATCAACAATTATGTAGCTGAAGTTTGAATATTATGACAATAATTAGTTGAAAATAAAAGTCTATGTTTCTATATATATATATATATATATATATATATATAGAGAGAGAGAGAGAGAGAGAGAGAGAGAGAGAGAGATAGAGAGAGAGAGAGGGGGGGGGGGGGAGGGGGGGGGGGGGAGGGGGGGAGAGATAGAAATAATTAATTAAATAAATGAGTTGTTTTGGGGGGATTTGAATTTGAGTTCTGGAAGGGAAATATGTTTTGTGAGATTAGATCTGGGTCTTTGATTTTGGGGGATTGAAGGAAAGCCACTTGATAGCTTTCTTTTTGTTTTATTACATAGACTAGGTTTGCCAGTTGACACGTGCCTACGGCACGTCTTCGGAACGGTACACCTGGTTTGATTATATAAAATAGTTTTGGAGGTCCAGCAAATTAATTGAAGTAGTAAACATATTATATGAGGAAGCAGTATATCTACCTTTAAGCTCAATTATCGTCTTCCTGATCGTTAGCTTGAACTTACCTGAAATGCATATAGTTTGTTAGAAACACTGCATAGATTTTTTTTTTTAACTTCAGCATCAATTTTAGATGCTTGTAATAGGTATGCAAGGACATTATCATATAGGTTTTATAGAACTTACTCTAATCTCATAACCACTATGAGTATGTCTAAATACAATGGTAACGCAAGTGCAGGTTGTTACCGCTGATTTCGGTGTGGGGGTAAACAGATAGAATTTGTGAGTCCGGGAAACACCTGAACGATTGACTCGGTCTTCTTGCTCCTGGCACAACCTGCAAGGAAGTGCGAAACACCGGGGTTGATTCCGGCGACGCACCCTCCGACGCTCTTGTCAGTAATCAGGAAAAGATTAAGAAAGAGCTTAGGTGGTGAAAAAGTGATTAACCTGGTCTCGGTGGTAGAGGGGTTGTATTTATAGTCGCCTTTGGAGCCATTTGGGGCCTAATTTCCTGCCTAACCAATAGGAGAAAAATCCTCCTATTCTGTTTTGGGAAGTTAGGCCTTGATTCCCTGGTGAGAGCTAATCAGGTTTATTGATTTGACCAAATCAGTGGCCTGATTCTCTTCTTGGTGGATTGGGCTTGTATCGGGTCGGGACCCGTACCCAATTGAAGTGGATCCATTCGCGGGTGGTTGGTTCTGTGAGAAGGAGGCCCAATACCCGTTTTGGATCCATCTGTATGTGAAATTACCTTTTTACCCCCGTGCTTCAGGATTCGTGATCGATCTGGACGGTCTCGATTTAACCCCAATTTTAGCCATATCACGAGCCCCCCACTCCTAAAGACTGAGTGTGATCAGACTTTGAGGAGTAGTTTAGCTGTTTTAGTGGCTGATGGAGTTGTATCGGAGTCCAGACGTGGGATTTTGAATCTGGAAAGGGGGTAGTGAGGCGACTTTTGACGCCGCTGGCAGTTCTCTGGTCACATCGGGTATTCAAGAGTTTTTATCTATTTTTTCGGACTACTTGTTTAACTTTGCGACGCGTTTGCTAATCATTCGGGGGCCTTAGCCGTACATTCTGGGCGATAATTGTTCGTTCAAGGGTTCGAAAATGTGCCCCCTAGATCTCAATTACTCTCCAGAATTTTTGGCTAATTTTCCCGAATTTTTAACAATTTTCTCGCAATTTTTAAACAAGTAAAACAAATTAAATAGACAAAAAATGATTTAAATACCGATTTATGGCGTGGCTCGATCTGGGCCGCTGATCGCGGATGGGCGCGAATTTCGGAAAGATCTGACGGTTGCTGCTGCTCGGCAGCGTTTTTCTCCGTTTACCAGTTCGGGAAGGCCTCTGCTCGGCAGCCGACCGAAGGGATGGGGGTTCGGCAGCCGACCGAGGGCTTGAGTGACGTGGCGTAATCTGGGCCGTTGGATGTTGGCACGCATCTCGAGACGGGAACGGTTCCCAAAAAAACGCTATCTTGTCTTCTAGCGCACGTGGCGCAATCTGAGCCGTTCGCCATTGGGAGCGTGAATTTCTGAGAGATCCGACGGCTGAGATAGCTCGGTGCCTTTTTTTCTCCATTTACCAGTTCGGGAAGGCCTCTGCTCGGCAGCCGACCGAAGGCGATCTCGTGGCGCTATCTGTTCGGGGGCGATCTTGCTTCCGAGGGTATTAATGGCGCTCGGGGTTTGTGCGGCATTCCCCTTCCCCAGGCCATTAAGAATAATTCCTTTGATTAATGCGTGGCATTCCGACTTCCGGGGATCAATAATTTCCTCAATCAAAATGCGGCGCTTCAGTTTCCGAGGGTAGTAATGGCTGGCTACAGGGGGCAGGCTATAAGTACCCCATCCCTTTTGTCATTTTCGTCACAACCAAATTGTGTTCCAGACCTCGGAGGCGTCTGCCTTGGGTAGCTTCTCTCTTGAAGTTCGGAGTGGTGGTTGCTCTTCTGCCTGGTTTTCCCTTTGTTCCTGACGGCCCCAAAGTGGATGTCAGGAGCGAGGGGGAACGAGGTAGTAGTGGTGACGACCGTAGTCCGCACTCGGGGGATGAGTTATCTCCGAAGGACGGGTGGTCGCTCTCTTACCTTTTTCTTCTCCCGTTCCGGACGGTCCCTAAGTGGGTGTCGGGAGCGGAGGAGAATAAGGCAAGAGTGGCGACGACCGTAGTCCGGATCCGAGGGATGGGCCTTCCCGGAAGGACGGGCGGTCGCCCCGCTGTCTTGTTGTTTCCCCATCCCTCCCTGCTCCGAAGGGGTGTGAGGGGTGGGGGGCAACAAGACAGTAGCGTCGACGGCCATGGTCCGGACCCGGGGTGCGGACCTCTTTCGAAGGACGGGTCGCCGTTCTCTCACCAAGATCTTCTGCCTTCTTCGGTTGCTCCGAAGTGAGTGTTGAAGTAGGCGGAGATCTTGGTGGGAGAGTGACGACCCCTGTCCGATGTCGATCTCCGGGCCATCCGAGTCCGTTTGTTGCAACTGTGAAGGCGCCGCTGTTAGAGTCTTTCGACAAGCCGAGCCTTCCAGTTGCAACCAACTAGCTCGGGATGGTGCGTCTCTTTCGACCTCTGAGTGTTGTTGGGTCCCCTCCCATCTCTGTCTTCCTTCTCGGGCTGATGGCTTTTGACGGAGGTCAGCCCGGGGGAGTTAGAGATGGGGGAGTGCCGATCTGCTTCTGACCGGGGCCTGTTGTCGGGGTTATACCGACCGAGGCACGGGACCCTGGGGGCGCCCGCCGAGGGCGGCGCCTTAAAACATAATCAAAAATTTTCCAGGTTCTTTTATGCATAGGCGAGGCGTCCGAGGTCCCGATCGTCCGAGCGACGTGGCGCTATCTGAGCCGCCGGATGCTGACACGCATCTCGAGATGGGGCGTGTTCTCCAAGAAAACACTATCTTGTCGTTTAGTGCTCTCGGCGAGATCTGGACCGTCTGATGAAGATCAGGCACGGAAGTTGAGGGGGAAGGGAGTTTTCCCCATTTACCAGCTCGGGAAGGCACTTGCACGGATTCCGAGCGGACTCTATTGCAGCCACGTTCGGTTTGCTCGCAGCTCGGATTCTCGTCCCATCTTGCCGAGCTGGTTGACTTTGTGGTGGGCCTTCGAGATGCTTCGAGAGTAGCCCAAAAGTCGCTCTGGAAGTCCAAGAGGCGCCTCATTTTCACTATAAATCTTTACCCCCCCTTTGACCAAGTCTTCACTTTTCACTTTTACTCTCTCTCTTTCGTATTTACTTTGCTTCGAGGTCTTTAGCTCCCTGGTGGTGTCGCTAGCTGTCGCGGTAGCGTTCCTAGTTCCGGCGAAGTTTCCGACCGTAGCTGTCACTTCAAGGTCAGTCTCTTTCCCTTCTCTCTTTAGGAAAATATGGTTAAGATTTCGGTTGAGACCCCCGCCTCGGAGCAAGCCGTTGGCCGAGGGGAGAAAGAGAAAGGAGTAGTGGAGCCGAGCGAGCAGGACGTTGTTCGTCCAGACGCGGAGGGCGGAGTGGCCGAGGTGCCCCAAGGAGTCACGGCGGAGTCCCGAAAGGGCAAAGCCGTAATTACTATAGTGGAGACGCCGAAGAGAGCGGGGGAGTTCGGTCGGCAGCCCATCGCCGTGTCGAGCGTGGGAGGAGTCCGGGATTATACTGAGGATATCTTGGAGAAGGTCACCCAAGGTACGGCTAAACTGGTGGAGGAGAACGAGCCTAGGGAGCTATCCGAGGTCGATCGCAAGATCTCGACTCTTACCGAAGGGGACCTTCATCTGGTCCGAGAGGGCTTCCAGATCCCTCTCGAGTACACGTTGCTCCTCCCTGGGCCGGGGTTCCGAGCCAACACTGGGTCCTCTCCGGACATATGCGTCTTTCCGGTCGACTCCCTCATTGCCGGTCTTCGCTTTCCCCTCCACCCGTTCGTGGTTGACGTCCTGGTTTGGTATGGTCTGAGTCCCGCTCAACTGATGCCGAACACATGGAGGCAAGTTGTGGCGTTCCTCCTCCGATGCCAAGAGATCGGCGCCAAGCCGACCATGTACCTCTTTCGGAGTCTCTTCCGACCCGTCCAGCCGAGGAAAGACGAGAAGAGGTTTTATCTTTCGCCCCGGCCGGGCGTGAAACTGATCGAGAATCCGGACTCGATCAAACACTAGAAGGACAAATACTTCCTCGTTCGGAATCTGACGCCGTGGGTGATACCGACAGTTTGGGCGGACGGACTACCCAAGCGCACAAAGAAGGACGTTCCGCTGAACGCTGCAGAGACCGAGGTTCAGAAGAAGATCCTTGCTCTGCCGACGCTTAGCTGGAAGGATATCACCGAAGAGCAACTGTTCCGTGGGGGTCTCAGTCCGATCGACCCTCGTACGCTTCTGGTATTTATACTTCTCTCCGTGAAGTTTGCATTCAATTTTCTAAGTTTTTTCGTTCGACTCTTGCAGAGACCATGAAGCTCGATTACAAGGCCCTGGTGGCGAAGGGCAGGTCCGAGCAGGAGAAGAAGAAGAGGCCGTCGGCAGCGCCTCAGGACAGCCGAGCTTCGAAGAAGGCCTCGGTAGTGAAGGCAGCCGATCAACCGAAGGTTGCGGTCCTGAAGGAGGGAGAGGTTGAGGTCCTTGTCCCTTCGGCAAAGGTCGCGGTCCCCGAGCAGGGTGGGGTCGTGGACCTCGATCCTTCGGCCCCGGGTGCTCCTGCTCCTACCCCGGAGGCGGACGCTCCTGGTCCGTCGAGCAATGAGTTCGGAGTGGCCGATGCGCTGTCCCTCCAGGTTCCGCCACTCACCCCCGGCGCGGAGAAGATCTTGACCGAGCGTCATAAACAGATCTTCGTCCCTGATTGGCAGGTGATGAACGTCGACGGCTTTTTGGGCGACGGGAACATCTGTATGGAGGCAGTGAGGCACCTGCCGACCCCAAAGGACCGAGCGACCCTGAGGGCCGGGATGGCAGGGGACAACGTGATGCAGATGGCCCGGAGCACTATGTCGGTGAGTGTGTCGAACCCTTCTTCATTCATATTTTTCCTTGGATTTTTTTCTGAGTTCTTGGGCTCGGATTTTAACGCGTTGTTCTCTTCCAGACCCTCTGCCACTTCAGTTGGCTGGTCGAGGAGATGGCGAGGAAGGATCAGGAGAAGGAGAAGGAGAGGACGGAGCGCGTTCGGGTGGCGAAGCGGCTTGAGTCCGAGCTGCTTCTTTCGACGAAGAGAGTCGCCGAAGCGGAGGACCTGGAGAAGAAGCTGGCCGACGCTATCCAATCGTCGAAGGATACGGCGGCCAAGTTTGAGAAGGAGGTGGCCGAGCTGAAGGAGGAGCTGGCCAGCGCTCGGTCGGGAGCCGAGAAGGAGGTCACCGAGCTGAAGGATGAGCTGGCCAAGGCTCGGTCGGAAGGGGAGACTGCTCGGAAGAGAGCCGAGAGGATCAAGGCCAACCACCTGAGGAAGGTGAAGGAGGTGAAGAAGGTCGTGCAAGAGGAGGCCGCGCAGCACATGATCCAGAATATGCTGGACGCCTATGGCCGTGCCCTGACCCATGTAGCCGCGAAGAACCCAGGCTTCGACTCGTCCTCCTATGACTTTTACGAGCCCGTGGAGGGGGAAGAAGGGATCACCGAGGGTTTACTCGGACCCGATGGTGAGACAGAACCCGCCGAAGGCGATGGTGAGACCGAAGCCGAGGGCGAGGAGGAGGAACTCTCCGAGGAGGAGAGCTGGAGCGAAGGCGGGGGCGAGGGTGACGGCGACGGCAGGGCCGAGGGGTCGACGAATCCGAGCGGCAAAAAGGTCGACCCCTGACTCGGTTGTCTTCCTACTTTCAGTCTTTTTGGTTTTGTTTTCTTTTTGTAAGCCTTATCGCGGACTGGCCACCGCCCTTGTTTTGAATGAAAAAGTATTTTGTTTGGCCAAAAATTTGTCCAAGTGTTGAGCCTCGGACTTAGTGTGCGTTTTGGGCGTTTTGGGCGTAAATTTCTCCAACTGTTGGGCCTCGGATTTATTTCCGCTTTTCAGGTGGTGTTTGGTCCGGTCACGGAGCTGGTCTTCCTTCGGAAGGAATTGGCCAATTTGAAGCGTGAACTTTCGGACAGCCGGCAGAGGCGGTTTCTCCTGCTCGGCCAGGCAGAGGAGGTCAGGGCAGTTCTGAGGAGGAACTGTCGCGAGCTGCATCAACTCCGGAAGCGCTCCCAGGGTCCTGGTTCCGAAGGGGAAATTGAGCGGCTTCGTGGGGAGCTTAAAGCCGCCGAGCAGAAGAACGACGATCTTTTGGCCGAGGTACAGCACTTGGGGTTATCGGAGAGAGAGAGTTCGGCGGAAAGGGAGAGGATGGCCTCCGAGCTGGAGGGGGCTTTGGCTGAGCATAAGAGACTATTGGCCGAAGTCGACATGCTCAGGAGGATCACAGTAGATAGGGGGATCGAGGTCACCCACTATCGGCGGCTTGCAACTGATAGTCCCAATGCCTCCGGGTCGTTGAAGGCCCCTCGATCAAAGAAATTGGCGAAGGACGTCGTCCTGAGGGATCGGATTATCGAACTGGAGGAGGAGATCGCGTCGCTTAAACCTGCGCCGGAGAGGGCTAATGTTCGTAGCACGTCGTGCACTCGCGAGGAAAGTGAGAGGGGGATCACGTTTTATGAACTCGCGACGCGCCCGCTAACGACCAGGCGGAGTCCGACTGACGCTCAGAGCAGCGCGGCTGTCTCGTCGAGCGGGGCATCGGTCGGCGCGGCTGTTAGGACTAGCAGTGAAGGGGGGTCGCGCTTCGTTGGTTTAGGGTCGAGCTCAGAGGGTCGGCCTCGTCGTCCTCGCGTTTCCCTAAACCGAAGCATTCCCCTTCCGAAGAGGACTTGATTATGTCACTTTTCCTTCCTGTTGGCCGTTGTAATAACTTAGTTGTAGGGTCGGTCGACCGTCTGTAACACTATTATGTCTGAATGCAAAAAATTCTGAAAAACTTTTTAAGTGTTTGTCTTCGACACTGTATTGAAACCGCTTTGTTCGTTTTTCCTATTTTTCAGCTTGTCGCGGCGATCCATGGATCGGACTCCGGGCGTCCGAATGATGACTCCGCATCCGAGGCGACTTCTGGGACGGTGGTTCTGAGCCCCAGGAGTGTCGATCTGAAGCTACGCCGATCCGAGGGCGAGTGGAATCATCTTTCGTTGGTTCTCAGTCTCCGGGAGGCCGAAACACAACGCTTGGAGAGCAAGATCGTCGAGCTGAGCCCCGTAGGGGAGGACGAGGACTCGCAGACCGCATTCAGCAATGCTCTTCGGGTCAAAAGTATTCGGCATATTCAGTCGAAACTCATTGCCGAACGGGACGACTTGCTCTCGGAGATGGGACAGCTGCGGGCGGAAATGGCGAAGCTTCGAGGTGAGGCGGAGGAACCGTTTGCCGAGGAGGGCGAACAAGATGGAGAGGATGCATTTTTATGAAAGACAAGTGTAGTGGGTCGGGGGGTGTATGTTTTGTTTGCCGACACTTTTGTAATGGTCTATTTTGTACTGTATGCCGATATTTAATAAAATCCCCTTTCGGTGTTTTGTACGTCTGTCTTTGTTCATAACTGTGTTGGCCGTGCTGAACTATCTGAACTGAGTGTGTCTATTTAGTCGAATGGATCCCCAGGGGTACGGCGATTTGTCGCTTAGTGGGTCTGACACGGCGATGTTCTCGAGAGTGCTATTTCGACGTGGCGAGATCTGAGCCGTTGAATGTAGGCGCGGATCTCGAGGTGGCTCGTTTTCCAAGAAAACGTTATCTTGTCGTTTTGCGCGAGTGGCACGATCTGAGCCGTCTGATGAAGATCAGGCACGAAAGTTGAGGAGGAAGTGTGTTTTCCCCGTTTACCAGCTCGGGAAGGCACTTGCTCGGATGCCGACCGGATATGTCTGCCTTCGACCCTCGGCTGTCAGTCAAGAGTGGTCTGGATACGTGTTCCGGACCTTAGGCATAGTCCAACGGCTGCGGGAGCAATTCCGAACGGCGATCTACCCCTGGTTTGTCCGGAGACGAACCGAGGAGGTAAAGTCGAGCCGAGTGTTGGACTCCGAACCATCGGTATAGTTCAACGGCTGTGGGAGCAATTCCGAACGGCGATCTACCCCTGGTTCGTCCGGAGACGAACCGAGGAGGTAAAGTCGAGCCGAGTGTTGGACTCCGAACCATCGGTATAGTTCAACGGCTGTGGGAGCAATTCCGAACGACGATCTACCCCTGGTTCGTCCGGAGACGAACCGAGGAGGTAAAGTCGAGCCGAGTGTTGGACTCCGAACCATCGGTATAGTTCAACGGCTGTGGGAGCAATTCCGAACGGCGATCTACCCCTGGTTCGTCCGGAGACGAACCGAGGAGGTAAAGTCGAGCCGAGTGTTGGACTCCGAACCATCGGTATAGTTCAACGGCTGTGGGAGCAATTCCGAACGGCGATCTACCCCTGGTTCGTCCGGAGACGAACCGAGGAGGTAAAGTCGAGCCGAGTGTTGGACTCCGAACCATCGGTATAGTTCAACGGCTGTGGGAGCAATTCCGAACGGCGATCTACCCCTGGTTCGTCCGGAGACGAACCGAGGAGGTAAAGTCGAGCCGAGTGTTGGACTCCGAACCATCGGTATAGCAAGAGGGGAGGAAAAGAACAGGCAAATTCAAAAACAAAATGGAGCTTTCTTTATTTGATATTTGACGGCGAACCGTTTTACATAGTAGAATTCATAGAACAGGTTACAAGTTAAAGGAGAGGAGTGGCGCGACACCTCGGATTACTTAGAGAGGCGCCGGGGCGCTCTCTTGGTATTTCAGGAGGTGATCGGCATTCCAGGTCCTCGGAAGCTCTCTACCGTCCATGTCCTCAAGTCGATACGCCCCAGGCCGAACAACTTTTGTGACCCGGTACGGCCCTTCCCAATTCGGAGCTAGCTTGCCCTTCTGACTGGGGAGGGATATGGCTAGCTTTCTCAACACCAGATCTCCTTGCTCGAGGTTGGCGGGCCGGACTTTCTTGTTGTAGGCTAGCTCGACTCTCCTTCTGTAATTTTGCTGCCTAATCGATGCCCTTTCCCTCAATTCATCTATCAGGTCCAAGTTTCCTCTGAGTTCCCTGGCATTCTGCGCTTCGTCATAGGCGATGAGCCGAGGGGAAGGAATTCCGACCTCGAGGGGTATAACGGCCTCGGCCCCATAAGTAAGGCTGAAAGGGGACTCTCCAGTGGGCGTTCGCTTGCTTGTGCGGTAGTTCCACAACACATTAGGGAGTTGGTCGACCCACTGACCTTTGGAGCATTTGTCCAACCTCTTCTTGAGCCCCGCAAGGATCTGCTTATTAGCGTTCTCGGCTTGTCCGTTCGACTGGGGGTGCGAGACGGACGAGAACCGCTGTTGAATGACGAGGTCGTCGCACAGGGTTCGGAATGCTGAGCCAGTGAACTGGGTCCCGTTATCTGTCACGAGGACGCGCGGGACGCCGAATCTGCATATAATGTTCTTCCAGAAGAACTGCACCACTTTGTTCTCGGTTATCGTGGCGAGGGGCTCGGCCTCGACCCACTTCGAGAAGTAGTCGATAGCCACGACTAAAAACTTGAGCTGACCAGGAGCTGGAGGGAAAGGCCCTATCAGGTCCATTCCCCACATCGCGAAGGGGATAGGGCTCGATAGGGAGGTGAGGTTGGCTTGAGGGAGGCGTCGGATGTTGGAGTGTTTCTGGCAGGAGCCGCACTGCCGAACGTGTCGCTCGGCGTCTTGGAGAAGCGTTGGCCAGAAGTACCCATAATTCAGAGCTTTTCGGGCTAGGGACCTAAATCCCGAGTGTGCCCCGCCGATCCCTTCATGAAGCTCCTGTAGGGCATACTCAGCTTGATCCGGAGAGAGGCATCATAGATATGGTCGGCCGTCTGTTTGGGAGAAGGAGCGCTTGTATAGGATGCCCTCGATTAAGACATAGCGCTCGGCTCGGGTTCTAACTCGGCGTGCTTCTTTGGGATCTTGAGGCAGAACTCCATCCCTTAAGAATTCTACCAGTGGTTTCATCCAATTGTCCTGCAGCGCGACCGGCAATGTCTCCATCGATCTAGGCGTCTCGTCTTCGATGCTCGGCTTGGAGAGGACTTCGATCAGCACGGTCTGTTCAAGACCCTGCAGAGAAGATGAAGCCAATTTGGAGAGAGCATCGGCCTGTGAGTTCTCCTCCCGAGGGACGCGCTGGATGACGGCTTCTTCGAACTGACCCATCAGACCCCTGACCTTGGCGAGGTACTTAGTCATTCGCTCATCGCGGGCCTCGTACTCGCCCAAGACCTGATTCACAACTAGTTGGGAGTCACTGTGAACCCGAAGGCGCTGCGCCCCAGCGCTTCGTGCGAGTCCGAGGCCAGCTATGAGGGCCTCGTACTCCGCCTCGTTGTTCGAGGCCTTGAAGTTCATGTGGATCGCATACTGTAGGACGAAGCTATCAGGGCCGTTCAGGATAATGCCGGCGCCGCTTCCTTCACTGCAAGAGGATCCGTCCACAAAGACTGTCCAAATGGGGGGTCCATTCGGGACGTGGCCGACCTCAGGGATGGTGGATTCTACAATGAAGTCGGCGAGGGCCTGCGCCTTAATTGCCGTCCGAGGCTGATAGGAGATGTCGTGCTGACTCAGCTCTATCGACCACTTCATCAGCCGGCCCGAGGTTTCGGGCTTATGGAGGACTTGCTTGAGCGGTTGATCGGTGAGGACGATGACTGAATGAGATTGGAAGTAGGGCCGAAGCTTTCTTGCTGCCATGACGAGGGCATAGGCTATCTTTTCTATCCTCGGATAACGGAGCTCGGCATCCCGAAGTACCTTGCTCACGTAGTAAATAGGCCTCTGGGTCCGGTCCTCTTCTCTGACCAGGACAGCGCTCAGGGACTGCTCGGAGGCTGCTAAGTAGAGGAAGAGAGGCTCGCCTGAGACCGGCTTACTTAGCAGAGGGGGGTTCACCAGATAGGCTTTCAGCTGGTCGAACGACGCTTGCTGTGCCTCGCCCCATTCAAATCCCTTAGCGCCTCGGAGTGCCTTGAAGAAGGGAAGGCACTTTTCCCCTGACTTGGAGAGGAACCGACCAATGGCTGCGAGCCGACCGGTGAGCTTCTGCACTTCTCTGACGTTCCGAGGCGGGGCCATGTCTAATATGGCTTTGATCTTTTCGGGGTTAGCTTCAATCCCCCGCTGGCTCACCATGAAACCGAGGAACTTGCCAGAGGAGACTCCGAACGCACACTTGTTCGGGTTTAGCCGCATGTTGTACTTCCTCAACACGCCGAAAGCCTCTTGGAGGTCGGCTACATGGTCGGTGCCGTGGATGCTCTTGACGAGCATGTCATCGACGTACACCTCCATATTTCGGCCGATCTGATGCTGAAAGACCTTGTTAACGAGGCGCTGGTAGGTGGCGCCCGCGTTCTTCAAACCGAACGGCATTACTCGGTAGCAGTAGAGGCCTTGGTCGGTGACGAAGGAGGTCTTCGGGATGTCCGGAGGGAACATCCGGATTTGGTTGTACCCCGAGAAGGCATCCATGAAGCTGAGGAGCTCATGGCCCGAGGTGGCGTCGATTAGGGTGTCGATGTTCGGGAGAGGGAAGGGATCCTTCGGACACGCTTTGTTGAGGTCGGTGAAGTCGATGCATATCCTCCACGAGCCGTTGGACTTCTTGACCATCACAACATTCGACAGCCACTCGGGATAATTCACCTCCTGGATGAACTTGGCCTTCAGCAGCTTATCCACTTCCTCCTTGATTGCCTGCTGTCGCTCGGGAGCGAACTTTCGCCTCTTCTGCTGAACCGGTTTGCACCCCGGCTCGACGCTTAGGCGGTGGACGAGCAAGTCTTCGGAGATGCCGGGCATATCCGCGGCCGACCAAGCAAATAGGTCGCGGTTACCCCGGATACATCTCACCAGGTCGGAGAATAGCACGGTCGGCAAGGACTTGCTGACGAGGAATTTTCGGCTCGGATCCTCGTCGGAGAAGAGCACTTCTTCTAACTCGTCCGCCGGCTCGGACGTTGGGCGAGCCTTCGGCTCGGGGATCTCGAGTGTCTCGAGCGAGAGCACTGGTCCCCCGGTGGAAGTCATGTAGCACTTCCGAGCTGTTTCCTGGCTTCCCCTGACTTCCCCTACCCCCGAACGAGTGGGGAACTTCATCTTCAAATGGTATGCTGAGGGGACGGCCTCAAGGGCAGCTAGGCCGGGGCGGCCGAGGATGACATTGTATGCTGCCGGGACGTCAACGACCATGAAGTCCATGGGCTCGGTCCGGGTAGTAGGGGTGCTCCCCGCAGTAACGTCAAGGGTTATCACCCCTTCGACGGTCACCGGGACCCCCGTGAACCCGTGTAGAGTGTATCCGGCCGGCTTCAGACGGTCTCGGGATAGCTGGAGGCCCTGGAAGGCCGAGAGGAATAGGATGTTGACCGAACTCCCGTTGTCAACCAAAATCCTCTGCACCTTGAAGTTGGCCATGCGGAGGTCGATGACGAGGGCGTCACAGTGAGGGGTTCGGACTCCTTCGAGATCAGCGTCGGAGAAGGACACGGGCACTCCGAAGCCCTTGGGAGGAGGAGCACTGTGGACCGAGTTCACCTCTCGGACGAAGGCTTTTCGAGTCGTATTAGAGGAGCCGCCCATGGGGCCCCCGTGGATCATATGCAGAACCCTTTCTTCTTCGAACTCAGGGGTCACTTCGCGCCGCTCAGAGCGCTTGTTAGCCCCCCAAGGGGGAGGAGAGTTCCGATCTGTCCGATCGTTAGCCTTCACGAACTTCGCCAACTGTCCCCTTCGGATGAGGGCTTCGATCTCATCTCTCAAAGCCCGACAGTCATTCGTCTCGTGCCCGTGGTCTCGGTGATACCGACACCACTTATCTTTGTCCCTCCTCTTCGCCGGTTTGTGCATTCTCGGGGCTGGAGGGAGGACCCCCTCCTTCTCTACCTCCATGAGGATAGTGGAGACATTAGTTGTGAGGGGTGTGAATTTCTCAAACCTGGGGGGAGGACGACGCTGGCCGCCTCCGTCCTTCATTGTCTTCTTGGCCCCCTCTTCCTCCGTTGCCTTCCTCTTCGAGCCGGAGGAGGGTCCTCCGAAGTTCGGGAGGGACTCGGCCTCCTCGGCTCGGATGTATTTCTCGCACCTCAGTAGGAGGTCGGCGAAGTTGGTAGGCGGCTTCTTTGCTAGGGACGAGCGGAGGTTGGAGTTGAGGACGTTCGACTGGAACGCCACTGTTGCCACGGATTGGTCTAAGGAGGCGATCGACCTGACTTCTGCTGTGAACCTCTTCACATAGTCCCGCAGCTTCTCACCCCTTTCCTGCCGGAGGTTCAGAAGGGAGAGACTCGTTTTCTCGGCCCATCGGCTGCTCACAAAGTGAGTTATGAACAGCGTCTCAAACTGTTCAAATGAAAAGATGGAGGCGGGGGCAAGCCTGGAATACCATTCCCGAGCCGAACCCCGAAGGGTGGCCGGGAAGGTCCTGCAGAGTATGGCATCGGAGACTTGGTGGATCAGCATCAGAGTCTTAAAACTCTCGACGTGGTCTACTGGGTCGGACTCGCCTGAGTACGTTTCAAACTGCGGAGGTTTGAAACCCCTCGGTATGCGAGCTTCCATGATTGTCCGAGAGAAGGGCGGTCTGTTCGGGCGAACAGTCCCTGCTCTGGACTCCTCTTCTCGGTCCATACGGACAATGCGCCTCTCCACCTCATGGAGGCGGCGGTCAAAGGCATCGTCCCCTCGCCGGTAACCGTATGACCCTTCGGAATCTTCCTCATAAGAGGGAGAGCGTGGACTTCGGTGCCGGTATCCCTCGGATCGGCGGGGACTGTACTGTTGCTGACGACTGGGAGCCTGGAGAGGACTTCGCGACCGGCGGCGAGGACTGGGAATCCGAGGGGGTGTTGGGATCCTCGGGAGGTTTTGGTTGTTGGCACGGGCGTTCAGGGCCTGCAGTACAGTCTCCTGAAACTGGAGGAATTCGGCACGGCTGATGGGTACCTCACGGTCCCTCGTACGATGCCGATCCTCGGGGGAACGCGGCCTCCTCCTCCGGTGTTCGGGAGATGCCGCTCGGCCTCTCCGGTACGGGGATCTCCGCCTGTCTCGGCGACGAGGTGACCGCTCACCCTGACGCTGCCGAGAGGCTCCCGCTCGGGCCCGCCTCTCGTCAAGGTGCGTGCGGAGGTCGTTCTCCTTCTGGCGGTTCTGGAGCGTGAGGCTGAGGTCGGGGTTATGGGAGGCCATCGAGTCCGAGGATCCATTACGGACCGAGACATGGTCCTGGATGGGCTGCTTCAGCTTCTGGCCGTTGAGACCGGTGGGACCATTGTTGGGTTGTTGCTGAGGATGTTGAGGCTGGACCGGTTGGGTCGGCGGAGGAAGCCCAGATTGGGGAATTGGGTTGACGGGGGTATCCTCCGTAGGGTCGGCGGGGTTGGCCACCCGGTTGGATCCTTTGGATCTGTTCTTCTTCGGAGGCATGGTGATGGAAGGCGAGGAAGGAGAAGCTGAGGTCGTTCGTGTGGTGGCTTCCCACAGACGGCGCCAATCTGTTACCGCTGATTTCGGTGTGGGGGTAAACAGATAGAATTTGTGAGTCCGGGAAACACCTGAACGATTGACTCGGTCTTCTTGCTCCTGGCACAACCTGCAAGGAAGTGCGAAACACCGGGGTTGATTCCGGCGACGCACCCTCCGACGCTCTTGTCAGTAATCAGGAAAAGATTAAGAAAGAGCTTAGGTGGTGAAAAAGTGATTAACCTGGTCTCGGTGGTAGAGGGGTTGTATTTATAGTCGCCTTTGGAGCCATTTGGGGCCTAATTTCCTGCCTAACCAATAGGAGAAAAATCCTCCTATTCTGTTTTGGGAAGTTAGGCCTTGATTCCCTGGTGAGAGCTAATCAGGTTTATTGATTTGACCAAATCAGTGGCCTGATTCTCTTCTTGGTGGATTGGGCTTGTATCGGGTCGGGACCCGTACCCAATTGAAGTGGATCCATTCGCGGGTGGTTGGTTCTGTGAGAAGGAGGCCCAATACCCGTTTTGGATCCATCTGTATGTGAAATTACCTTTTTACCCCCGTGCTTCAGGATTCGTGATCGATCTGGACGGTCTCGATTTAACCCCAATTTTAGCCATATCACAGGTGTTAAGGTATCTACAGTACCAATAATCTAAACATTTATTTTTAAAATTTTAAAGTTTTATTTCTAAAATTTCAAAAAAATTATTTTTTTTTTAAAATTTTAAATTAATATTTTTAAATTAAAAAAATATATATTTAAAAAAAATTTATAAGTTTTTGATTTTTTTTTCAAATTTTTTTGAATTATTTTAAAAGTTTTTAAAATTTTAAATTTTTGGGTTTTAAATTTTTTATAAAAAAACTTAAAATTTTTATTTTCTGTATTTTTTGAATAGAAGAGAGAGAGAGAGAGAGAGAGAGAGAGAGAGAGAGAGAGAGAGAAATAATTAAATAAATAAAGGAGTTGTTTTGGGTGCGAGATTTAAATTTGAATTTTGGGGAGAAACTTTTGGGGAGAAAATATGTTTTTTGAGGTTAGATCTGGACCTTTGATTTTGGGAGGAATTGAAGGAGACCCACTTGATAGATTTCTTTGTGTTTTATTATATAGACTAGGTTTGCCCGTTAACACGTGCCTACGGCACGTCTTTGGAATGGTGCATCTTTTTTGATCATATAAAATAGTTTTGGAGGTCCAACAAATTAATTGAAGTAGCAAACATAGAGCAAAAAACATATTATATGATTTTTTTTGAATTATTTTTAAAGTTTTAAAATTTTTAATTTTTTTAGTTTTTAAATTTTTAATTTTTTAAAAATTTTTAAAATTTTTATTTTTTTAATTTTTTGAATAGAATAAGGAGGGAGGGAGAGGGGGGGGGGGAGAAAAAAAAATTAAATAAATATAGGAGTTGTTTTAGGTGGGGGATTTGAATTTGAGTTTTGGGGGGAAACTTTTGGGGGAAGGGGGAGAATATGTTTTGTGAGATTAGATCTGGATCTTTGATTTTTGGGGATTGAAGAAGAGCCACTTAATTGCTTTCTTTGTGTTTTATTATATAGATTATTTATGTTTAGTATTAAAAAGTAAATTTATTATTTTACTAGCTTTAGATATATCCATACCCAATAACTAGATAACATGATTGCCAGCGTCTTCCAGTTAGGAGAAATGATGATTTCGGAGATAGAGATTGGATCTAATGTCGACTACTTTTCTCATCACCCAAGATGTTGGAGGGATCTTTTACTTGTGTTGTTATTTATGTTCATTATCTTATTTATTTATTTAAGTACTAATACTAATCTGATCACATCTTCCAGGATTGTTGGGGCTACTAATTGGTTTTCACCTCACATCCCTGGATTGTTGGAGGATTATGTACTTTACTGTCTTCGTTTTCCCCAATTTTCTAAGCTTATTTTATTGTTGCTGTTTTTTTCAATGTGGGTGCAAACAGATAATGAGTTAATAATAGATGGAAACTACTAAAAGTCAAACTTGTGTCTTGGCCATTAAAAGACGTTAGAGCTCCTAAGACTGAATCTGGATCGTTGATTAACCTCCTGTGATTTAAATTGGATGGTGGATGATGCGGTCGACGGACCTGCAAAAATGTCTGAAACACCGGGGGGTGTCCCCCGGCGACAGACCCTCCGACGCTCAAGTCAGAACCAGAAAGAGAGAAAGAGAGAGAGAGAGAGTAAAAACTGGTGAATTGTTCATTACCTAGAGACTAAGGAAGGGAAGGAGTATTTATAGGGATGAGAGACATTCTGGAAGCCGAATCGTGACCGTCGGATCTTTCATGTCTCCCCCCTAAAGAGATAAGATATCCCTGTGAGAGGATAAGAGATGGGACTCCTAGCCATTATGGGCTGGGTGTCTCTCTTAGTGGGCCTAGTCTGTCACTTTTTATGGGCTTGAGAGTAGCTCATGTCTTGGAGTGGGCCCAGACCTGTAAAATAGGCCTATGATGGCTAATCTGCCTGTAGACACTTTGAGAACCGTGCAGGGATCGTACGACTCTGATCTGCTGCAATTTTTACCATCATCATAAGCCCCCCACTCGCGGAAGGCAATTTTCATGGCTTTCGGAAAGTAGTACGTCTTATTTTTAGAATCTGACGAATAATCTTAGCAGTCGGAGTGTTCGTAGATACCGAGAACTGATCTGTAGCTTCTGGAGACAGTGAATGTATTCCTGGATTTTTTCCATATTTTTTCGGATTTTTTCAAATTTTTTGGAATTTTTCTGGACTTTTCTGATATTTTTTCCACAGTTCTTCGGATTTTTTCGAATTTTATGGAATGCTCTATAATCTCAAAATCACTCTTTCTAATTTTATAATTAATCAATTCAATTTTAATTATTTTTTTCGGATTTTTTAATTATTTTTTCGAATTTAAATAATTATTTTTGAATTTTTTAATTAACTTTTCGAATTAAAAATGATTTTTAATTGTTTTTTCGAATTTATCAGACCTGTTACGCTTTTTGAAGCGATCTGAGATGGAGATCGCACGTGACTCGCGCACTGAGGTTGGTCTGATGGTTGAGACGCTTGATCAAGGGCGGAAATTCTCTGATGCATTGATCGTGGGCTGGAGCGATGATCTTAGAGATCTGACGGCTCCTGGTTGTCTTCTTCACCTCCTAGCTCGGCGAACGAAATCGCTGAGCTATGGCGGTAGCTCGTTATGGTTGAGCTATGATCGTTGTGGCTTCGCCGAGCTATGATCACTGAGTTTCGCCGAGCTACGAAGTCGAGCTATGGAGCTATGGTGGTTCGTCGCTCCGTTCTCCGTCGAGTTAACTCCTTCGTCGAGCAATGGGATATTGAGGCCTCGCCGAGCTATGGATCTCAAGCTCTCGCTGAGCTACCGCCGAGCTATGGAGCTAGAGGTTTCACAGAGCTACGGAGCTCGAGCTCTCGCCGAGCCATGGCATTTTGCATTCTCGCCAGCTATGGCAGCTCGTTTCCGCCGAGCTATGGAGCAGGGAAGTTTCATCGAGCTATGGCAATCCCTTCGCTGAGCCATGGTAGCTCGTCTCGCCGAGCTACGATCCTCTGAAGTTTCACCGAGCCATGGGGTTCGAATTCTTCGACGAGCTATGGCCATGGAGTGCCCCGCCGAGCTACGATAGCTCGTTTTCGCCGAGCTATGGACTCGAGCCCTCGTCTCGCCGAGCTATGGGATAGCTTGTTCTCGCTGAGCTACGAAGTTGAGGTCTCACCGAGCTACGGAGTCGAGGTCTCACCGAGCTACGGGATATCGAGGCTTTGCCGAGCTATGGGTTCTCTTTCGTCGAGCTATGGAGGCCTCGGAGCTTTCGCAGAGCTATGGTAGCTCGTTTTGCCGAGCTACGGAGGCTTCGATTTCGCCGAGCTATAGAGTTAACGATTTTCGAGCTCTATTTTTGGGGCTTCGACGAAGTGAACGCTCGGAGAGGGGGGCCAACTGAGGAAGCTCGACGATGGAGCGGAGGTGCGGTGCTTTCGGCGAGGCGAGAGCTCTAAGTTGAAGTCGAAGTGAGGAGGGGAAAACGAGTTGGAGCGTTTGGTCAAGTTCGAATTTTTTTGGCGCTCAAAAAATCTGAAGAAGAGGAAGAAGAAGAGGAGAGCAGAGCGGGTGCGGGTTTGTGGGTTCAAACCTGACCCGTTAATGCCTTTTACTTTGTTTCTTTGAATTTGTTTGCGGGTTTGGGTTTTGGTTTATGGATCCGAACCCGACCCGGCCTCATCCCTTCACTCATCTAACCGCAAGCTCACTTTTTAGGGGGGTTTTGAAGTATTTTTGAGTTGGATTTGCATACATTTTTTTTTACATGTATATTGTTGTGTATATGTAACAACATGTATATACATATAGTTAATCATGTGTATACCCAGCTTTTTACTTCGTAACCCTCGATTGGTGGATTTTGTACACACATAGCTAGTTGTGATAGGAGAATTGTTTGCATACTTGTTGTTTGATCCCAACAAGTTGTTGTGGCATATCCGAGACAGAGTTGAACGTTCAAGTTTGCCATTTGCGCCCGGCAAGTTTGTAGAGAACTCTACGGCGGAGTTGAATGTTGAGCTTGTCGTGGAGCTCACTGTTTGATCCCAGCGAGTGTGGAGAGACAATTTTTTGATTGAGTCAATGTATGGCTCGCTGTTTGACCCTAGTGAATTTAGATGGAACTCAGTGGTAGAATTAAGTGCTGAGCTTGTTTATAGGGGAAACTCCATGATTGAGTTGGGTGCTAAACTTATTTTTTTGTTCCCAACAAGCTTAGAGAGGACTCTATGACGGAGTTGGATATCGCACCTGCTATTTGCACCCAGCAAGCGTATAGAGACAACTCTTTGATTGAGTTGGTCCAGAAACTGCCGTTTGACCCCGGCGAGTTTGTAGGGGCAACTTGTGGCTGAGCTGGCATAGAGCTCGCAGTTTTGAACCCAGCAAGTTTGTGGAGATAACTCTGTGGTAGAATCGATGTAAAAACTGCCGTTTGGTCCCGACGAGTTTGGAGAGGACTTTAAGACAGAGTTGGATGTTGCACCTGCTATTTGCGCCCAGCAAGCGTGTAGAGACAACTCTAAGATAGAGTCAATGTAGAAACTGCCGTTTGATCCCGGCGAGTTTGTAGAGGACTCCGAGATAGAGTGGAGTTTTGCACCTGCTGTTTGCGGTCTGCGAGCGTGTAGAGACAACTCTTTGATAGAGTCAATGTGGAAACTTCTGTTTGGTCCCGGCAAGTTTGGAGAAGACTCTATGACAGAGTTGAACGTTCAAGCTTGCCATTTGCGCCTGGCACGTTTAGAGGGACATTGCACCTGCTGTTTGCGCCCAGCAAGCATGTAGAGACAACTCCTTGATTGAGTTAGTCTAGAAACTGCCGTTTGACTCCAGCGCGTTGAGAGACAACTCTGAGATAGAGCTGATGTTGAAAATGCCATTTGATCCCAGTGAGTTTGTAGGGGAAACTATGTGATGGAGTTGATGTAAAAACTGTCGTTTGATCTCGGCGAGTTTGTGGGGAGAGCTATGAGATGCACTTAAGCTTGAACTTGTCGTTTGGCCCCAGCAAGTTGTTAGTGGTGCTTGGGTGAAGACCACGTCATTGAACTCGCTGTTTGGAGCCAACGAGCTATTTGGCAGAGCTTGAGCGAAGACCAAAGTGTTGAACTCGTTGTTTGGAGCCAACAAGTTGTTAATGGAGCCCAGGCAAAGTGCGGAGCACTGAACCATTTGTTTGGGACCAAAGAGTTGTTGACGGGGCTTAAGCGAAGAGCAGAGCACTGAACTCGTTGTTTGGGACAAACGAGTTATTGATGGAGCTCAAGCGGCGAGCAGAGCGCTAGAGCCAACGAGTTATGGATGGGGCTCAAGCATAGAGCAAGGCATCGAACTCGTTGTTTGGGACAAACAAGTTGTTAATGGGCCTCAAGCAGCGAGCAGAGCGCTGAACTCGTTGTTTGGGACAAACGAGTTGTTAATGGAGCTCAAGCGGCGAGAAGAGCACTGAACTCATTGTTTGGGACCAACGAGTTGCCAATGGAGCTCAGGCGAAGAGTAGGAAATTGAACCCGTTGTTTGGAGCCACCGAGCTATTTGGTGAAGCTTGAGCGAAGACTAAGGCATTGAACTTTTTGTTTGGAGTCAACGAGTTGTTTGGTAAAGCTTGGGCGAAGACCAAGGCATTGAACTCGTTGTTGGGGCCAACGAGCTATTTGGCGGAGCTTAAGCGAAGACCAAGGTGTTGAACTCGTTGTTTGGAGCCAACAAGCTATTTGGCAGAGCTTGAGCAAAAACCAAGGCATTGAACTCGTTGTTTGGAACTAACGAGTTGTTGACGGAGCTCAAGCCGCAATCAGAGCATAGAACTCGCCATTTGGGACAAACGAGTTGTTGAGGGAACTCAAGCGGAGAGCAGAGCACTGAACTCGTTGTTTGGGACAAACAAGTTGTTGAGGGAGCTCAAGTGACGAGCGGAGCGCTAAACTCGTTGTTTGGGATAAATGAGTTATTGATGGAGCTCAAGCAGTGAGCGGAGTGCTGAACTCGTTGTTTGGGACAAACGAGCTGTTGATGGAGCTCAAGCGGCAAGCAGAGCGCTGAACTCATTGTTTGGAACAAATGAGTTGTTGATGGAGCTCAAGCAGAGAGAAGAGTGTTGAACTTATTATTTGGGACAAACAAATTGTTGATGGAGCTCAAGCGGCGAGCAAAGCATTGAACTCGTTGTCTGGGACAAATGAGTTGTTGATGGAGCTCAAGCGGCGAGCAGAGCGCTGAACTCGTTGTTTAGGACAAACGAGTTGTTAATGGAGCTCAAGCGGAAAGCAGAGCGCTGAACTCATTGTCTGGGACAAACGAGTTGTTAATGGAGCTCAAGCGGCGAGCAGAGCGCTGAACTCGTTGTTTGGGACAAACGAGTTGTTGATGGAGCTCAAGCGGAAAGCAAAGCGCTGAACTCGTTGTTTGGGACAAACGAGTTGTTGATGGATCTCAAGCGGCGAGCAGAGCGCTGAACTCATTGTTTGGGACAAACGAGTTGTTGATGGAGCTTAAGCGGCAAGCAGAGTGCTGAACCCGTTGTTTAGGACCAATCAAGTTGTTGATGGTGCTTGGGCGAAGACCAAAGCATTGAACTCGCTGTTCGGAGCCAACGAGTTGTTGGCGGATAGTTGAACGGAGGAACCCGAGTGGCGTGCATAGCGCCGAACTCATTATCAGAGCGAATGAGTTGTGGGTATTCTAAATCTTCTTAGTGTGGAGGTGAAGTCACTTGCGTTTATTCAGCGTTGAGATAATTCCATTATTCTCTTTACTGACAAGTGGTTGTGTGCATCGAATGAGGTTCCCCGAGACACTGAGCTTGTCCTCCTTCGTGATACGCTGTGCTTGACGGAGTTGGAATTCTCTCGTTTGCACGGCGCTTCAAGAGAGACAGAGTTGGAGCTTTCTCAAGTGAAGGTGGTCGAATAAACCTGGAGTTTGCTCATTTAAGGAAGGCTTCTCTTGAATATCATTATCAAGAGTTAAGGCAGCCCTATGGAGCTATTAGCTGGTAGGAGGCCGGCGAGGAGTTTTGTTTCTCTTGGGTAGAGCATCTCTCTAGTGTGTATAGCTGGAAGAACTGCTTTCATGACAGTTTGCTGTACAATGTTCGCAGGACTTTTGGTAGCGATTCTTAGACGTGAAATATGGAGTCATTGTAACTTTGCTATTATAATGAGACTTGTGGTTTTTGGAATGAGAAGTCTTCTACATGCCGATGTCTTGTCCTGTGATACATCGTCTTGGGGGTTGGCTAGTCGTATGAGCTGCTCTTGGGAGAGTTAGACTTTGGACTAGTCGTTTTGTATTTGCAGACGTCTGTAATGCTACTGCATCTGAACATATGAGTTGGTGATAGTTCTATGATTTGTGGGATTTATTTCATATGCTTGATCCTTACTGTCATGGTTGATGTGCCATCGACGGGTTCTTTGTCGCTAAATAACAGGGCCTCAAGTCTGTTGCGTATAGTTTAAAGAACTGTGGACGGTGTATGACGAAGTGTAGCATTGCTCCGTCTTGAATCCAGCTAGTTATAGGGACAACTCTGAAGGAGAGCTGTTTTCCAAACTTTCTGTATGGGGCCTCTAACAGATTGTTAGAGTCACATTGAATGGAGAGTTGAACCCCAAGTGCGGCTTTTTACAAGTGTTGCTAGGGTAACTTCAATCCATGATTTTGGACCTACTAATCTGTTATTGAGGAAATTTAACTAGTTGCAGGAACAGATCGAATGGTGAGTTGAACTCTGAACGTGTATCATTACAGGTTGCAAGAGTAACTCTTAACCATGAACATGGATTCTGAACTTGTTAGTTTAAGTATTAACAGGTTGCAGGAGCAGCTCGTATGGTAAAGCGCACTCTGAACTTGCTCCTTTGCAAATTGACAGGGTCTCTTTTGAACCATGAACTGGACTCCGAACCGGTCGTCGTGGCGTTAACGGATTGCAAGAGCAGATCGAATAGCGAAGTGTACTGTGAATTTGCGTTATTGCAAATTGTTTAGAGTCCTTGTCGAGCCATGGGTATGGACACCAAATCCGTCTTACGAGGAGACTCGCAACTAGTGTTTGGTGCTGCTTAAGTGTTTAAGTGTGGCACTCAACTTGTTGTTTCCGAGCCTCTAGGGAAGTTCAACTAGTTGCAGGAACAGATCGATCGGTGAATTGTGTTCTAAGCGTGCGAGGTTGCATGCCGCAACTCCCGAGTTCTGGATTCCGAACTTGCATTGTAGAAAGCTTGTAACGAGTGTTTAGCACCACTTTGAATGTAAGTTAGGCGTGTAGCTCATTGTTTTCTTTGATGAATTAACAGGTTGTAGGAGCAGATCGATTGGCGAAGCGCACTCTGAACTTGATTCATTGTAGATTGTTGTAGTAACTTTGCACTATGAATGTGGGCTCCGAACCCGTCTCGTAGGAAGCTTTTAATGATTTTGGTGCCGTTTTTATGTACAAATTTGGCACTCAACTCGTACTTCACAGGGTGTTCTACTTTCCAAGTCCCTACTGATATCTCCCTACCCCCCGGGTCTTCAAGTTGATGAGCCGTCAGGCGAATAACTTGGTAGACCTTGCCTGGACTTGCCTATTTTGGAGGGAGCCCCCCATTGTTTTGCATAGAGAAAGGAAAATCTTCTGATGTACCAATGTGTTTAGGCAAGATTATTTGTTTCCGTCGACTAAGCGGAGTGGCTTCGGGAGAGGGATTCAAGTTTATCACTGTATCATGATGAGAACTAGTTTGGACCTGGCGAGAGATGGTGTGGCAGGTTTGGAAGTTCTTGGTAGAGTTGGTTATGGCAGAGGCTTCAAGCTCGTTTATAGTTTTGGAGTTATTGTGACTGTTTTCTGGCGGTAGCTCTATGGCATCGAGGGGGAGAATGGAGGCCCCCATTGTGGCGGTGTAGCATGTTCGTGCCGCCACTTGGATTCCTACATCTTGGCCTATGCCAGCTATTGTTGGGAACTTCGTTTTCATGTGAACTGCGAAGGCAATTGCATGGAATGCCCCCCGGCCGGGACGGCCGAATATAGCATTGTACGCAGCTTTGACATCGATTACCATAAAGTCTAGTACTTCTGTTTGAATAGAGGGGGCTTTCCCTGTTGTTACGTCGAGTGCGACAATTTCCTTGACTTCGACAGGTGCACCAGAGGAGTCATGAAGTGTATAACCGGCTGGCTTGAGTCGGTCCTGAGAGAGCTTGAGGGCCTAAAATATGGCTATGAAGAGGATGTTTACTGAGTTGCCATTGTCCACCAGGATGCAGCGTAGCTTATGATTTAGCATGCAAAGGTTTATGACCAATGCGTCGCAATGAGGTGTTTAGACGCCTTCTAAGTCCTTGTCGGAGAAAGATATCAGGATCCTGGTATGTTTGGCAGGCGGAATGTTATCTGTGGAGTTGACTTCGCTGACGAAGGCTTTGCGGGAGGGGTTGGAATCTCCCCCCATCGGGTCTTCATGAATGAAATGGAGGACGGTCATGTGTTCAGAGTCTTGCGACTCGCATGGCCTCTGCTGATGCTTATCAACCCCCCCCCCCCCCCCCGGGGACGGAGAATTTTCGGCATCATTGTCTTTCTGAACGAAGTTGGAGAGATAGCCCCCGCGAACCAGGGCTTCCAGTTCTTCATTATGGGCTCGACAGTCGTAAGTAGTATGTCCATGATCTCTGTGAAATGTGCACCACTTATTTTTGTCTCTTCTTCTGCTAGACGTTGACATCGTGGGGGGAAGGCGGATAGTTTTGTCCTTCTCCACTTCCATGAGGATGGCTGATACGCTTGTATTGAGAGGAGTGAATTTTTCGAAGCGTGATGCTAGAGTTGGACGGCGTGAACTTGCACCGTTTTTCTGAAACTTCCTGAGTTCTTCCTCGCTTGTGTTCTCCCGTTTGTTCCCGAAAGATGAATTATTCTCGCCTTAAGGATAAAGAGCTTCCTCGAAGCTGGTGTGAGGGAGGTTTTCAGGTCTTTGTTAGTGACACTGTGGCGAAAGAGTTGCAGTTGTGACTGAAGTGTTCAACGTAGAAATTGACTCTGCTTCAGTTGTAAAATGCTTGACGAAGTCTTGCAGCGAAAGAGCTGCAGTTGTGACTGAAGTGTTCAAGGCATAAATTGACCTCGCTTCAGTTGTAAAATGCTTGACGAAGTTCTTTAGCAGTTCTCCATATTTTTGCTTCAGTTCTAGTAAGGAGACACTTGTATTTTCAGCTCTCTGACTAGTAACGAAGTGTGCAACGGAGAGTTCCTCGAGCTAATCGAAGGAAAACATGGATTCGGGTTTCAGACGTGGATACCATTCCCTAGCAGATCATTCCAGTGTAGCAGGAAATGTCAGACACATGAGTACATCGGTGGCATTATAGAACACCATAAGTGTTTTAAAGTTCTCGACATGGTTCGTCGGGTCTGATTCCCCGTTGTAGGACTCGAACTAAGGAGCTTTGAAGTTCCTTGGAACAGGTGCATCGAGGATGGTTTTGCTGAAGGGGCGTTGATTAGGGCAGTAAGCCCTGTTGGAGCAGTTTCTCTCATTCTCCATCTGTTCTAGGCGATCTTCTACTTCTTGGATATGGTGAAGGACTTGGTCGTCCTTCTTTTGGGATCCAGTTGAAGCATTGTGGACTGAGATGCAGTCGTACTGAGGATGTTGTTCAGGACAGTTTTGTTAGGAGCCCCCCGGTGTCTCTCCGTTGGAAGAGCGTGATTAGGCTGTCGGGGTGACTGTTGAGGAGGAATTTGATCTTCCATAGGAGGAGCTGGTTGACGAAGAGTGGAAGTGCGACGGCTGGAGGCCGCCCCTTTACCTTTTAGTCATTGTGGCATGGCGATAAGTCTTACTTGTGTAGTTTCCCAGTGACGGAGCCAATCTGTTGCTGCTTTTTCGGTGTGGGAGTAAACAGATAGTGAGTTAATAATGGATGAAAACTACTAAAAGTCAAACTTGTGCCTTGGTCGTTAAAAGACGTTAGAGCTCCTGAGACTGAATCTGGATCGTTGATTGACCTCCTGTGATCGGAATTGGACGGTGGATGATGCGGCCGACGAACCTGCAAAAACGTCTGAAACATCGGGGGGTGGCCCCCGGCGACAGACCACAAGTTAGAACCAGAAAGAGAGAAAGAGAGTAAAAACTGGTGAATTGTTCATTACCTGGAGACTGAGGAGGGGGAGGAGTATTTATAGGCCTGAGAGACATTTTGGAAGCCGAATCGTGATCGTCGGATCTTTCATATCTCCCCCCAGAAGAGATAAGATATCCCTGTGAGAGGATAAGAGATGATACTCCTAGCCATTATGGGCTGGGTGTCTCTGTTAGTGGGCATAGTCTGTCACTTTTTATGGGCTTGAGAGTAGACCATGTCTTGGAGTGGGTCCAGGCATGTAAAATAGGTCTGTGATGGCTAATCTGCCTGTAGACGCTTTGAGATCCGTGCAGGGATCGTACGGCTCTGATCTGCTGCGATTTTTACCATCATCATTTATTATTTTTCATTAAAACATAATATGATGGTTATACTGAACTTTTTTTGCAAGATAATGACAACAACAATAATAAAAATATGTAGATTATAAATTAATAAGTAACAACAAGCAATTTAACTTATATTTAATAATTTAAGTTTATTCACACAAGTCTCTTTATTTTGCAAAAAAATAATTATTGAAAGTAAAGCTGCAAAAAAATGATGTGCCAACAAGTAAAAAGGACCGGAAAAAAAAGAAAAAAAGAGAAAAAGAAAAAAAAATTCACCCTAATTGTGCACCATTTGTATAGTAATTTCATACTACTATACTCAAGAAAGTGGTGTCCAGAAGCAAATAGTGCAAAAATGTTTTACATGGCACCACCATCTTAAAAATTAGGATTTTTTAATACATATTAGTCCCTTTTAAAACATATATTTCTAAATTAGTCTATATTTTTACATTATTTGCTATTAGGACCCTTAATTGATCTAATAATTATGAAATTGATCCCTACGATTGATTAACCATGAATCTCTCCCTAAATCGCTGTCATACTTGACAAAAATCTTTTCCATTTTCGTAATACCCGTTTTTAATTTCATCGTTTTATCTTCAACATCTAGTTTAGACTAACACGCCAATTACAAATGAATTTCTCTCTCCAAAATTTGACTAATTCCGATGCTTGTCTTCTTAACAAAAATGGTAAACTTTACTACTCTAATTCCACTATTATATGTTGGTTTTTTTTTGTCATACATAATTAGCCTATTAATTATGATTACGTTGCATTTGGACGAAAATCGCCAATGAGGGACCCATTTAGTTTAATAAGGCTCGATCAAGGGACATAATTACAAATAATGTGGAAATAGGGACTAATTTGGAAATACATATTTTAAAATGGACTAATATCTAAAAAATCCTAAATATTATTGTGAAATAGTATGTAAAAAATAGTGCATTTAGGTTGTGTTTGATACTGCAGTAAACAAAAAGTGTTTTTACTAAAAAGTGTTGATACCAATAGGATTGTTAGAAAGCCTCATATCCCTCTTCTCAACTCCCCCCCCCCCCCCCCCTCCGAACACTCCATCCTCACCCCACTCTCCTCCCTCTTCCAATTCCCAACCCCAAACCCTAACCCTATTCCCTATTTCTGTTGCTGCTTATTTCGATGTGGGAGAAAATAGATAGTGAATTTATTTTTTGAAGAAAACTACTAAAGATCTAACCTTTGATCGGTGCCGTAAAAAGTGGTTACAGCTCCTGAGATTGGATCTAGACCGTTGGTTGAACGCCTTGTTCTGAATTCGACGGTTGCTGATGTAGCCAATGGATCTGCAAAAAGAATGAAACATTGGGGATGGCCTTGACGCTCAAGTCAGAATCAAAGAGAGAAATTCAGTTTAAGAGAGAAATTGCAAATTTATTGATTACCTTCTGAATGAAGAGGGGGAGAGTATTTATAGGTCTGAGAAACAGTTATGAGATTTTTTTTATCTCTTGTCTGATTTTTCCCTTTTCAAGAGATAAAATTAGTTATTCTCCTATTTGGGGATAAAATATTTGACTTACAGCTATCATGGACTGGGTGTCTCTTCTAGTGGGCCTAGTCGCTTTTAATGGGCTTGAAAGTAAACTACGTCCTGTTAATGAGCCTGAAGATGACCCATACCTATTAAAGAGGTCCATTAAGGTTAATCTGCCTGTAGAAGCTTTAGGATCTGTGCTGGAATCGTACGACCCTGATTTGCTATGACTTTTACCATTATCATAAGCCTCTCACTCCAGGAAAGTAATTTTCTTGGCTTTTGGGAAGTAGTTCGCCTTGTTTCAGAGTTCTGGAGTACAATTTTAGCTTTCAGGAACGACTGGAGATACCTGAAACTAATCAGAAGCTTCTGGAGGCGGCAAATATTTTCCTAGACATTTCCAAGTTTTTCTTTAATTTTCCATAATTGTTTTTAATTTTAAACAATTTTTCCCCAATTAATAGTTGCTTTTTTGAATTTTCTAATTAACTATTCCAATTTATAATTATTTTCAGAAATTTTGATTAATTTTCTGAATTTAATAATTATTTTTGTAATTTTTAATTGAATTTTCAAATTATAAATGATTTTTGGGGATTTTTTTGTTATTTTATCTGATCTGGCATGAGATTTGGCACGATCTCGAGCGTTGATCATGCTTTTCTTGCCCGCTGATGAGATCAGGCAGCTTTGATGAAGAGGCTATGAAGAGTGGCGACGTGGCTTCATCAGGGGGTCCATCATGATCGAGCTCGCCCACTGAGTGAGATCAGGCGGATGACAAGCGAGCGAGAGGGTGATGGTGGCATGACTTCATCTTGTGCGTCTATCATGCTCGGGATCGAGATTTGAGGGATCCAACGGCTGATGTACGCTATGAGAACCCCTCAATCCACCCGACCATTTTGTCGAGTGTTGCTTCTTATTTTGGTGTGGGAGCAAACTAATAGTGAATTTATATTTGAAGTAAACTACTAAAGATCTAACCGTGATCATCGCTGTAAAAATTAGTTAGAGCCCCAGAGAGTAAATTTGGATTGTTGATTGAACACTGTGATCTGAATTATGGCTGATGGACCTATAAAAAGCCTGAAATACCGGGAGTGGCCCTGGCAACAGACCCTTCGACGCTCAAGTCAAAACCATAGAGAGATATAGAGTTTGAGAGAGAAATTGCCAATTATTGATTACCTGCTGACTGAGGAGGGGGGAAGGTATTTATAGGTATGGAAAACAGTTTAGGAGATTGACATGGATCCGTTAGATTAATACGAATCCTTTATCTCTGGTTGATTCTCCCTTTTAAGAGATAAACTCTCTTGCTGGGGATAAGAGATTTGATTTACAGCCTTCATGGACTGGATGTCTCTCCTAGTGTGCCTAATCTCTCATTTTTAATGTGCGTGAAAGCGGCTCAAGTCTTGTGAATTAGCCTATAGAAGACCTGAACATTTTAAAGAGGCTCGTTATGATTAATTTACCTATAGAAGCTTTAGGATCTATGCTGGAATCATACAGCCCTAATTTACTGCAATTTTACCATTATCATAAGCCCCCCACACCTGAAAGACAATTTTCTTAGATTTCGGGAAGTAGTTCACCTTATTTCTGAATTCTGTAGTACCATCTTAGCTTTCAGAGTGTATTGGAGAAACTTCGAACTGATAAGTAGCTTCTGAAGATGGCAAATATTTTCTTGGAATTTTCTAGAATTTTTCGTAACTTTTGGGATTTTTTCGAATTTTCTGGATTTTAAAATAACTTTTCCCCAATTTAAAATCACCTTTTTGAATTTTTTAATTGAAAAACCAAAAGTTAAATTATTTTTTTGAAATTTTAATTATTTTTTCGAATTAAATAATTATTTTTGGGTTTTTAATTAATTTTTTGAATTTAAAATTTTTTTTGGGGTTTTTTAAAATCCATTTATCAGCCTAGAGCGCTTCTTAACGCGATCTGGTGTGTTGATCGCCACTTGGCTTTCCCGCTGAATGGGTTCAACGGCTATGATGGCGCTACTATGATGGAGGGGGACGTGGCGAATCCTAACGCGTCCATCTGGCTCTAGCTCGCTTTTCAGACCGATTAGGCGGTTGCAAATAGAAGCAGAGCGGTAGAGAAGAAGAGCAATATGGCTGAATCGTAGGCTACGATTTCATTTGGATGCGATTATCTGGGGGATATAACGGCTAGCGATGGCTGCAGAGACCCCCTAGCTCCCCTGACAGTTTCATCGAGCTATGGCTTCATCGAGCTACAGTTTGGTCTAGCTATATCTGTCACGCCCCGCTTTCCAAAAGGAATACGGAATACGGTACATTACTAAGCCCAGTGGATAGTTTTCACCATCCATAAGCTGTACGGATCTACTTGACTCATCACAACAGTAAATATACCAATATACTCGACCGGGCTTGCATAAACAATTATAACTCAATAGTATTTATTCGCAACAATAATGAATATCCCAAACAAATACAAGATTTGAAACAAAAATAATATCCTGGGACTACAAACCCAATACAAGTCTCAATACAGTTCATGAATAGAATAGTTAAAAACAAAACATTAAGCAAAATTTTCTAATGTGCAGCTCAAAACTTTTGCTCACCAACTCCAGTAGGCAAACGATCACCAAAACCTGCTCATATGACAATTACAAGAAAAAGGGAAGACAGGAAAACATAATGCCCGTTAGATGCAAGTTCCGGGCTGCAAGCAGTACAAGCAAGAAAAAGGAAAAGGGAAAAACTAAAGCAAAGCAGGAAGTACTGACATGGAGATAAACAACAAAGGATGAAAGTCTACAGGTAACAGAGATAGCAGGATAACAGTAAAGAGTGTAGTAATAACAATAACAGTGAAGTCAATAGTAACAGTGAAATCAACAGTAACAGTAACAGGATGTGACAGTGAAACAGTTATTCTTATGTCTAATGTTCATTACTATCTAGGTAGCACTTCATGCGTCCTAAATTATACCACATGGTTGCTACATCAAACAGTTTCGTTTTAAGATTTCGTAGTGGAACCTATAGGGCAGTATATTCAGATAAACAGTAACAGTAACAATAAAAACGAACATGAATGGTGTCATGGATCATGCATCCAGAGATAAACAGTAGGTACCACAGTAAAGAGTGGGGAAAACAAGTTCCCTTCTGAATACGCATTTCTATATTGTCCACTACTAGATTTTTCCCTTAAAAACCCCAACTTGATTATTTTTCATTATTATTAAATAGGTGTGAACGAATAAAAATAGGGCTAAAGACATGGCAAGAACAAAGGATAAGTCTAAGATGAATAGGGAAACACAAACGGCAACAAAAACAACTTATACAGTCAAACAACGAAACTTCCAGTTCTGGACAGCAAGACACTACTGTACCGAATTTGAGATTCCCGTTGCTACAAAACTGCAAATCTAGAACCTTAAGAAAATATGGAAACTAGACTCTCTGCCGAATCCAACGCATATATATAAGTCACACATCAGCCACATAAACAGGGTCAAAAACAGCGTTTAATATAGAAATTATGTTCAGCGAGAAAATGCAAAATTTTGTTTATAAGCATGAAAAGGATTTGAAAATATCATAATTAAAATCTGAGAAAAATCTGGAAGATTCCCTAACATATCTAGTATTAACATATAAAATATCATGAAATTATACTACAGATAGTATAGTCAATAAAATTGGAAAAATAGAGTAATGCAACAAAATCTCAATTCTGAAAGTTCAGACACAGCAGTACCAAAACAGAGATAATTCACAAAATATAATTCGAAATCCAGATCCGTCAAAATGGTGGTAAAATAGAAAAATCAGGCTACAGTTCTTATTCACAAAGTTTTCCTAAAAAATGAATAGAATCAGGTTGAAAACATAATCCTTTACTGAATAGCATTCAGTTTGAAAATATAACGATTGGTTTCATAAGCATGAAATGAGATACAAAAGTCATTAATTAATTCCATAATAATTAGGGATTGATCCCAGTCATGTCTAAGCATTCTCAGCAAAATATAGAGTTCAAATTCTACTTTTAGTATAAGTTTTAAAATAATATTTCATACATAATACATATCGTTTAGAATCTGGAATATACGATATGATTGCAGTAAAATATCAATAACTCATGCATCGAAAATTGGAATTCAGTTCCGTAGAAAGTTCTGAAAACTAGAAAACAAAACTTACAAATCATGTTCACAAATTTATTTATTTTACTAATGTTAACAGGGTCGAAATTACTGTACAAAAATAGGGCAGCAGTAAAACAAAAGTTCTTTTATGCATTTTAGCAAATAGTTTAATTTCAAACGATCCAAACTAAGATGGCATACAAAGCATGGCAATAGGTCACTCAAATCAGCATGGAATGTGAATAAATAGTCTATAATAAGATAATACATCATACAAACATCCATGTAGCAATCACCTACTACATACGATATGTCACAACAAGCACATATAACAAGATATCCATCTAATCTAATGTTTTCATGCAACGGGTGTCAACTACTGTGAATTACTTATGATCAAGAGATTAAGGAATGGATCAACTAACAAAATATGGTCATTGATATGGCTAAAAATGGGGTTAAATCGGAACCGTCCAAATCGGGCACGAATCTCGAAGCCCAGGGGTAAAACGGTAATTTCACTTACAACCGGGTCTGAGACGGGTACTGGATCTCCTCTCCAAAGATCCAATGACCCGTGAATGGATCCACCACAACTGGGTACGGGTCCCAACCCGAAACGAACCCAGTCCAGCAGGATAGAATTAGGGTCTATGATTCAGTCAAATCAACGGCCCTGATTCGTGTCTATCCTCTCACCGGGAAATCAGGGATCACATTCCTTGGCTGATTACGAGGACTTGGTTCCTTATCAGATCAGAGGGATTACATTCCTAATCTGATCCCTAAGATGCCTATAAATACCCCCCATCCATCTCCATTAAAAGGTAATCAATCTTTTGCCAATTTTACGCTCTTTCATAATCACTTCTGGTTACTGACTTGAGCGTAGGAGGGTGCGTCGCCGGAATCAACCCCGGTGTCTCGCACTTTTTGCAGGTGAACGGCGGGAGTCAACGATCAAAACTTCGGCGGAACAGGTAACAGGTTTGCTATTCAAAGTTTCCCAAAAATCCACAAATACTATCTGTTTGCCCCCACACCAGATTCAGCGGCAACAGATTGGAACCGTCTGTGGGAAACCAAACGAATAGCAGCCACCCCTCTTCCCATTGGTCAGATCTTCTCCAGCCATGCCACCTAGAAAGGTAAGATCCAGGGGGTCCAACCGCGGACCCAACCCCGATCAGCAACAGGAGGTCCCCCTCCAACCCGCTTAGCAGCAGGGGCAACTTCTGCCTCAAGCCGAGGACCCTCTCCAATAGGACCAGCCTCCTCTTCCGAATTAGCAACTCCCTAAAGGTCCCTCCGGTCCTCAAAATGCCGGTGCAGGGGTCTCGCGTCCCAACCCGCAGAAACAACCTCTCTATCAGGACCACGTCTCCATCAACAATGCCTCTTCGGATTCTATGGCCTCCCACAATCCCCGAGCTTCCGACCTTCGCAACACCATCCTCAATCGGCAGAAGGATGAGGATCTTCGCCGCCGTCTGAATGAAAAGCGGGCCCGAGAGGGAGCCTCCCGCCAACAACATCCGGATGAGCGATCTCCTCACCGCCGAGATTACAGAAGGTCCCCTACCCGAAGGGGGCGGAGGGAGTCCCCCGAGCATCACAGGAGAAGACCCCATTTTCCTACCGGTCGGCAACATCCGAGGAACGATGAGGCACCCATCACTCGTGCCGAGTTCCAGCAATTTCAAGCAACGGTGTTGCAAGCTCTCAACCTCCAGCCCAACAACAATAATGCCCAGAGGGTTCCTACGCCCCCACGGGTTCCAAGTCCTGGCCATCGGTCCTTAACTCCTCCTCCAGCTCCTAGTCACCACCAGCATAATCCCAGTCCTCGCCGTTCCCAGGACTACCGTCGCCGTAGTACCCGCTCCCCTTCCTATGAAGACGAGTCCAGAGGCTCGTTTGACTATCACCGGAGGGACGATGCTCTCTACCGCCGTCTCCACGAGATGGAGAGGCGCATCGGCTGGATGGACAAAGAGGAGGAGTCGAGAGGAAGAATCGTCTGCCCCAGCAGACCTCCCTTCTCCCGGACCATCACGGAGGCTCCTATCCCAAGGGGTTTCAAGCCTCCGCAGTTTGAAACTTACTCGGGAGAGTTGGACCCCGTTGACCACATCGAAAGCTTCAAGACCCTTATGCTTATCCACCAAGCTTCCGATGCATTGCTCTGCAAAACCTTCCCTACCACTCTTAAGGGTTCGGCTCGGGAATGGTACTCTCGCCTCGCCCCGTCTTCCATTTTCTCTTTCGAGCAGTTCGAAACCCTCTTCATCACCCACTTCGTGAGTAGCAGACGCACGGAGAAGACCAGCATCTCATTGCTCCACCTCCGTCAGGAGAGGGGAGAAAAGTTGAGGGACTATGTGAGGAGGTTTACTGCAGAGGTCAGATCCATCGCCTCCCTCGACCAATCAGTTGCAACCGTCGCATTCCAATCCAACATCCTCAATTCTAACCTTCGCTCGTCCCTTGCTAAAAAGCCCCCTCATAACTTTGCCGACCTCCTTCTTAGGTGCAAAAAGTATATTCGAGATGAGGAAGCTGAATATCTCCCGAGCTTTGGAGGATCTGCCTCCGGGACAAAAAGAAAGACAACTGAAGAGGAAGGGGCCAAGAAGCTTCAGAAGGATAATACCGGTCAGCGCCGCCCTCCCGCCAGGTTTGAGAAATTCACTCCTCTCACTACCAATGTCTCCACCATTCTAATGGAAGTTGAGAAAGAAGGGGTCATACCTCCCGCTCTGAGGATGAACACCCCGTCCAAGAAGAGGAACAAGGACAAGTGGTGCCGCTACCACCAAGTTCATGGCCACGACACCAACGACTGTCGGGCGCTGAAGAACGAGATAGAGGCCCTCATCCAGAGGGGGCAGTTGGCCAAATTTGTGAGAACAAACGATCGAACCGATCGCTCTACTCCTCCGCCTCGGGGGGCTAACAAGCGTTCCGAGCGACGTGATGAAATCCCCGATTTCGAGGAAGAGCGTGTTCTGCATCTCATCCATGGAGGCCCCATGGGAGGCTATTCCAACTCCTCTCGAAAGGCGTTCGTCCGAGAGATCAATTCAATTCACGGCGTCCCTCCCCCCAAAGGCTTCAGTGTCCTAGTCACATTCTCAGACGAAGATTTCGTGGGGGTTAGGACTCCCCATTGTGATGCACTTGTTATCGACCTTCGCATGGTGAACTTCAAAGTGCAGAGGATCCTAGTAGACAACGGAAGCTCCGTGAACATCCTCTTCCTTTCAGCCTTCCGAGGTCTTCAGCTATCCCGGGACCATCTCAAACCGGCCGGCTACACTCTCCACGGGTTCATGGGAGTGCCAGTAACTATCGAAGGGGTAATCACCCTCGACGTAACTGTTGGAAAAACTCCTACCACCCAGATCGAGCCGATGGACTTCATGGTCGTTGATGTCCTAGCCGCATACAACGTCATCCTGGGCCGACCCGGCCTAGCTGCCCTAGAAGCCGTTCCTTCAGTATACCACCTCAAGATGAAATTCCCTACCCGGGCAGGAGTGGGGAGGTCATGGGCAATCAAGAGATGGCCCGGAAGTGCTACATGACTTCCACCGGGGGTTCGTTCCTCTCCCTTGAAACTTTAGAGATCCCCCACGAGAGCGTTCAACCAACGTCCGAGCCGGTGGACGAATTGGAAGAGGTGCTCTTCTCGGAGGATGATCCGAGCCGAAAGTTCTTCATTAGCAAGACTCTCCCGTCTGTCCTATGCTCCGACATAGTGCAATGCATTCGACGGAACCACGACCTTTTTGCCTGGTCCACCACTGACATGCCGGGAATTTCCGAGGAGCTTTTAGTCCACCACCTCAGCGTTGAACCGGGGTCCAAACCGGTCCAACAGAAGAGGCGCAAGTTCGCTTCCGAGCGACAGCAAGCCATCAAAGAAGAGGTAGACAAGCTTCTAAAGGCTCGGTTTATACAGGAGGTTAACTACCTGGAATGGATTTCCAATGTAGTCATGGTAAAGAAGTCGAATGGGACCTGGAGGATATGTATCGACTTGACTGATCTGAACAAGGCCTGTCCCAAAGACCCGTTCCCTCTTCCGAGCATCGACACCCTCATCGATGCCACTTCGGGCCATGAGCTCCTCAACTTCATGGATGCTTTCTCCGGCTACAACCAAATCCGAATGTTTCCCCCGGACATCCCGAAGACTTCCTTTATTACCGACCAGGGCCTCTACTGTTATAGGGTGATGCCGTTCGGACTGAAGAACGCTGAAGCCACTTACCAGCGCCTTGTTAACAAAGTCTTTCAGAGCTAGATAGGTCGTAATATGGAAGTGTATGTCGACGACATGCTTTTAAAAAGCATCCGAGGTACCGACCATATGGCCGACCTACAGGAGGCGTTCGGTGTACTAAGAAAGCACAACATGGGGCTCAATCCGAACAAGTGTGCGTTCGGAGTCTCGTCAGGAAAGTTCCTCGGCTTCATGGTCAGCCAACAAGGAATCGAAGCCAATCCTGAGAAAATCAAGGCCATATTAGACATGGCCCCTCCCAAGAACGTTAAGGAAGTTCAGAGGCTAACGGGCCGCCTAGCCGCTATAGGGCGTTTCCTCTCGAAGTCCGGGGAGAAGTGTCTCCCCTTCTTCAAGGCCCTCAGGGGGGCTAAAGGTTTCGAATGGGGTCAACAGCAACAGGAGTCGTTCAACCAGCTGAAGGCTTATCTTGCCAACCCTCCTCTGCTCAGCAAGCCCGTTCCAGGTGAAACCCTCTACCTCTACCTGGCTGCTTCCGAACAGACCCTCAGTGCCGTTTTGGTGAGGGAGGAAGATCGGGCTCAAAGGCCCATCTACTATGTGAGCAAGGTATTTCGGGATGCCGAGCTCCGCTACCCAAAGATAGAAAAGATGGCGTACGCCTTGATCATGGCGGCGAGAAAGCTTCGGCCATACTTCCAGTCTCATTCGATGGTCGTCCGTACCGACCAACCACTGAAGCAGGTCCTCCACAAACCTGAGACCTCCGGCCGCCTTATGAAATGGTCCATCGAGCTAAGCCAGCACGATATCTCATACCAGCCCCGGACTGCGATCAAGGCTCAAGCCTTAGCAGAATTCATCGTCGAGAGCACCATTCCCGAGGTCAGCCAGGCGACGAACAGACCTCCTATCTGGTCGGTTTTCGTGGACGGTTCCTCTTGCAACGAGGGGAGCGGGGCTGGAGTCATTCTGGCAGGTCCAGATGATTTCGTCCTCCAGTACGCCCTCCGCATGAACTTCAAGGCCTCAAACAACAAAGCAGAGTATGAGGCACTAATCGCCGATCTCGGACTGGCCCGAAGTGCAGGGGCGCAGCGCCTCCGAATCTATAGTGACTCTCAACTGGTGGTAAATCAAGTCTTGGGCGAGTACGAGGCACGAGATGATCGGATGGCGAAGTATTTCGCTAAAGTCCAAGCTCTCATGGCCCAGTTCGAAGAAGCGCTCGTCCAGCGGATCCCCCGAGAAGAGAATTCCTAGGCCGATGCCCTCTCCAAGCTAGCCTCCTCCTCCATCCAAGGTCTCGAGCAGACCGTCTTGATCGAGGTTCTCTTGAAACCAAGTATAGAAGACGAAACCCTCGACTCGGTGGAGTCGCTGCCGGTCCTACTGCAAGATAACTGGATGAAACCATTAGTGGAATTCCTAAGGGACGAGCTCCTCCCTGAAGACCCTAAGGAAGCTCGCCGAATAAGAACCAGAGCAGAGCGGTACACTCTAGTTGATGGGGTCTTGTACAAACGATCCTTCTCGTAGGTGGATGGCAGGCCATACTTGAGATGCCTCTCCCCAGAACAAGCCGACTACGCCTTACAGGAGCTCCACGAAGGCATCGGCGGGGCACATTCAGGGTCCAGATCCCTAGCTTGGAAGGTATTGAATTACGGTTACTTCTGGCCTACTATCCTCCAAGACGCCGAGCGACACGTTCGGCAATGCGACTCTTGTCAGAAGTATTCAAACATTCGTCGCCTCCCACAAGCTCAGCTCACCTCCCTATCAAGTCCTATCCCCTTCGCTATGTAGGGGATGGATTTACTAGGGCCGTTCCCCCCAGCTCTGGGCCAGTTCAAGTTCTTAGTCGTGGCGATCGACTATTTCTCGAAGTGGATAGAGACCGAGCTCCTGGCAACAATCACAGAGAACAAGGTGCTTCAGTTCTTCTGGAAGAACGTCATCTGCCGATTCGGTGTTCCCCGGGTCCCCATAACAGACAACGGAACCCAATTTACTGGGGCTGCGTTCCGAGCTCTGTGTGAAGATCTCGCCATCCAGCAACGTTTCTCCTCCGTCTCCCATCCGCAGTCAAATGGCCAAGTGGACAATGCTAACCGGCAGATTCTCTCCGGTATTAAGAAGAGGTTGAATAAGTGCTCCAAAGGTTTATGGGTCGATCAGCTCCCCAACGTGCTGTGGAACTACCGTACCACGAAACGGACCCCCACAGGAGAGTCCCCATTCAACCTCACCTATGGGTCCGAGGCTGTGATTCCTCTTGAGGTCGGAATACCTTCTCCTCGCCTTGCAGCCTACAACGAAGAACAGAACGCCAGAGACCTTCGGGCAAGCTTAGACCTGATAAACGAGCTAAGGGAAAGAGCATCGATCCGCCAATAGAGCTATCGGAGGAGGATCGAGTTGGCATACAATAAGAAGGTCTGACCTACCGATCTCAAAGAAGGGGACCTAGTCCTCAGAAAGCTAGCTGTCTCCTTCCCTAGTCAGAAAAGTAAGCTAGCTCCAAATTGGGAGGGATCCTATAAGATCACGAAAGTAGTTCGGCCTGGAGCTTATCGTCTCGAAGACCTCGAAGGCAGAGAAATCCCTAGGACCTGGAATGCCGACCATCTTTTGAAATACCAAGAAAGTGCCCCGACACCTCTCTAAGTATTCCGGGATGTCGAACCGTTCCTCTCCTATTCCCTGTATCTTCCCTCTTTATTTCTCATATGTAATAACGGCTCGCAACTCAGAAGCGGCCGACTAGTAGTTTTCAATAAAGAAAGTTTTTTCATATTTTACTTGTGCAAATATCTCGGCTCTTTACTCTTCACTCTAACGATGGTTCGGAGTCCAACACATGGCTCGATTCTGCTTCGCAAGCTCGCTCTTAAGCGAGCTAGAAGTAGTTCGCCATTCGGAACTGCTCCCACAACCGTTGAACAACTCTAACGATGGTTCGGAGTCCAACACTTGGCTCGATTCTACTTCGCAAGCTCGCTTTTAAGCGAGCTAGAAGTAGTTCGCCATTCGGAACTGCTCCCACAACCGTTAAACAACTCTAACGATGGTTCGGAGTCCAACACTTAGCTCGATTCTACTTCGCAAGCTCGCTCTTAAGCGAGCTAGAAGTAGTTCGCCATTCGGAACTGCTCCCACAACCGTTGAACAACTCTAACGATGGTTCAGAGTCCAACACTTGGCTCGATTCTGCTTCGCAAGCTCGCTCTTAAGTGAGAGTAGTTCGCTATTCGGAACTGCTCCCACAACCGTTGAACAACTCTAACGATGGTTCGAAGTCCAACACTTGGCTCGATTCTACTCCACAAGCTCGCTCTTAAGCGAGCTAGAAGTAGTTCGCCTTTCGGAACTGCTCCTACGACCGTCGAACAGCTCTAATGTTGGTTCGGAGTTCGATGCTCGGCTCGACCGCGCTTCCCCAATATCCCGAACCGAGCGGACGAGGAGCCGACCTCCACATATGGAGAAAAATTCCTCCGAACCAATTTCACCGTCGGATCGACTCAAAATACGTACTGGAACATGATGGACGGATCAGATCGTGCCACGTATCCACAAAATGACAAGATAGCATTTTCTCAAAACTCGAGCCTCCCACCTCGTGATTCGTGCCATGATCGTGATCGGCCATCCAGATTGAGCCACACGATAATGGTGAGTTCGGAGTCCAATGCTCGGATCGACTACACTCCCTCAGTATCCCGAACCGAGCGGCCGAGGAATGCGTACTACCGAAGTACAAGGTTGCCTCGGTATACCCCGAGCAAGAGCTAAAGTTCTACAGCTAAGGCAAGAGTTCTACGGTTAGAACGCTCGAAGAAGCTAACTATTGGTTCTTATGGTTCGTTTCAAGAGTAAGGCAACTACGGCACAGCAATGAGCAGACGAACTTCGATTTCATTAAAACAACTTGATAAATTTACATGGCAAGAAGTTACAACAAAAAAGATAAAACAGATGATGCAAGAAATCAAAAGCTTGATACAACTTGTTCAGCGCCTCCTCGGAATGGGGAGATTCCGATTCAGAGACACTCGGGGTTTTCGTCTCTTCATCTCCGAGCTCGTCTCTAGGCCAACGAACTGGGACGCCTCTTCGCCACTAACCCTAACAGTGGCTCCGACCGAGGCTCCGCTCGAGCTAATAGCTACACCGCTTTGCGCATCAGTCGCGGTCCGACCTGTGGCGGGAGGACGAGTCGCGAGCTCGTAGAAGGAAATACCTCGTTCGCACTCCTTGTGCGTACACGAGGTGCTGCGGATGTTGGCCCTCGCAGGCTGAGGCTTGAGACGAGCGACCTCCTCCTCGAGCTCGACGATCCTATCTTTCAAGGTGTCGTCCTTCACCGATATCTTTAGCTGAGGGAGTTTTGCCGAACTCGGGTACTCAGCACTATCGGAGATGATGCGACGCAGATGGGTCACCTTGATGCTTTTGTTAACTATAACCCTCTGCAGCTGCTCGACCTTCGTCGTGAACTCGTCTCGCTCGGCCAGCGCCAAAGCCAGCTCTTCCTCCTTCGTCGAGAGCTTCTCCTCAACTATCTGCAAGTGGTGTATCTCGGCCAGCAGTTCGCTATTCTTCTTCTCCACGTTGAACAACACTCTTCGGATTAGGTCTATCTCGCCCTCGAGATGAGCCTCGCGAGACTGCTTAAACAGTACTGCACGACGCCGAGCTGCTGTGGTATCTAGAGCATGTTCGAAGATCTGAAAGACGAGAACATTACGTTGGAAGACTAAAGCCGAGCCAAAAACTTAGACAAATTTGAAATAAGATTTTCGTTCATAAAGAAGAGGCGGTGGCCAGTTCGCAAAAAGGCATTACATTCTAAAAAAGAAAAAACAAAATTACAAAAGACGAGGAGATCGGGGGTCCACCTGCGTCGTCGGCTCGACCACAGGCGCCTCGCCAGACGGCCCCTCATTCCTCGTCACCCCGGCCTGGGGGTCGGTCACCACAGTCTCAGGGACCACCACCTCCTCCTCGTCGCCTTCCTCCTCTTCGCCCTCTGCCGCAGCCCCGGGCCACAACCTGTATCCGACCCGCTGAAAGCCAGCGATGCGCTCCTGGACATGGTCGAGCGCCCTCTCGTAGGACTTCTCCATGTTGGAGGCCATGTGCACCTTCGCCTCGGCCTCGACTTCGACCCTAATCACCACGGCCACGACGTCCTTCTCCGCCTCCGCCTCCGCCAGAGCCTTCGCAGATGCTGCCAACTCCTCGGCAGCCTTAGCGACTTTGGCAACCTCGTTGGCGAGCCGCCCCTTAGCTCGCTCCAGGTCCGCCTCAAGGTCGGCGATCCGGACCTCCAAGCCATCCACGCGTCTCTGCTCCGCCTCGAGCTGCCGAACTGCCCTCACCTTCTCTGCCCTGTCCTTATCGCTGGCGGCCTTCAACTCCTTCTCCTGTTCGGCGAACGCTTGAAGGAGGTGGCCGAAGTGACAAGTGGCTTGCCGAAGGAAAAAGAGAATAAGAACAAAGTAAAAGCCGAACGGCAGACTTAAGAAATCCTCAAGAAAAATGAATGCAAAACTTACCGACATAAGCGACCGAGCGACTTCGTAGGTGTCATCGCCAGTCGTCCCCGCCTTCAGTGCGGCTCGATCCTTCGGGGTCGCTAAGTGCTTGACGGCTTGCATGCACATCTGCGAGTCCCCGAGGAAGCCGTCGTGGTTCTTGACTCGCCAGTTCGGGACAAACAGCTTCTTATGCTGCTCGGTCAGGATCTCCTCGGCATGAGTGGTCAGGGGCGGAGCCTGGAGCGACAGCGCCGCCGAAACATTGAAGGCCTCAGCGGCCGTGGCTGACGTAGCAGGAGCCGAGGGGTCGGCGGAAACGACCACCGCTGGCGAGGGGACCTCAACAACGGTAATAGGCGGAGCAACTGCCGAAGGAACTTTAGAGGGCCGGCCAAACGAAGCCGTCATGCTCGGCCTCATCCTCTTCCTTCCGTCGGCAACCTTGCCTCGCTCGTTCATCATCCCTAGAAAGTCCATCTTCGGCGCTTCTGTTCCAAACAACAAAACAAACAGCAAGTTAACGAAACGAGCTAAAAACTTAGAAAAAAATATATATTACGAGATGTTAAGAACGTACTCGGGTCGATCGGACTGAGGCCCGACCGGTGTAGCACCTCCTCGGTCATTTCCCTCCAGCTCAACATTGGGAGAGCCATGATCTTCCCCACCACTTCCTCCTCGGCCGCTGTCAGTACCGGGTCGACCCTTGCAAACTTCGGCACCTCTACTTTCCACTGAGTCGGAATCTTCAGCATCGAGGGCTCCCTCAACAAAAAGAACCTCTCCTTCCAACCTTTGATCGAGTCCAGATTCTCTATGAGCCTAACGCCTTTTTGGGGTGACAGGTAGTAGCGATGCTCGGTCTTGTGCATCCGGTGAATCCGATACATGCTCCGAAGGATCGTTATGTCTGGCTCGAACTCGGCGTTGCGACACTGCAGCAAGAAGGCATTCACGTGGCGCCAAGTGTTCGGCATGAACTGGGTCGGCGCCAGGCAGTACCACTGGAGGACCTCTAACACAAAAGGGTGCAGAGGAAAGCGCAATCCGGCGTTCAGCGAGTCGTAGTCGAACATACACATATCCGACGACGACAGTTTGGAGTTCGCTCGCATCCCAGGGCCGGGGAGGATCAGCTTGTACTCCGGAGGGATGGCGAACCCTTTTCTGATCCGGAGCAGGTCCCTCTCGGATAATACCGATGCAATCTCGTCCACCTCGGTGATCAGAACCGGGTTGTTCTCCTCGTAGACTGCCGACCGACCTATGATTGCCTTCTTCATAAGGTCGCCCTCGTATTGCCTGACTCCGGCATGGCCGGACAGTACACAAGGGTACCGGCCCGACTCAGGGGCTTGCCTCATGGTCTCCACGATCTCCTCGACTACAGAAGATCGGGCCACTACCTTCTTCTTCTTCTTCTTCTTCTTCACCTCGGCCACGGACGGCTCGGCCACCTCCTTCCCCTTTCTTCGGATCTCCATTCGCCTCCTCTCCTCGGCGCCACTATCGCCCGAGGACGAGGCCTCACTCCCCGAGTCTACCCTTGACATCTCTAAAAAAAGCTAAGGCAAATAAACTGACCTTGATGTGACGTGGCCTTGAAGTGACGTTCACGGTCGGAATTAGTTCGCCGGAAATCGCCTGGCCCACGCGGCAGCTAACGCAACCGCCTTGGAGCTAAAATCACCGCTAGCAGAGCACGCAGAGAGTAAAAAGTGAAAACTTGGAGTGAAAAGTGAGAAATGAGCTCTGGGGTGGGGGAGTGAGAATTTATAACCACAAAGCGACGTTTGGGCTTCCTTGGGTATTTAAAAGCCCACTAAGAGAAGCCAAAGCGCCAAAACGGAAAGTTGCGACGTTTCAAAACAAAAACTCCTCAAATGGCTTAATTCCATGACTCAGCCACCGGTGTGCATGTCCGAGCTACCAAACAGCTTGGCTAAGCAACCGAGCTACTGGGTCAGGGGATGGCGACAGTTCAGAACCAGGACTCTTCAAAACGTCTAACTCCATCCCTCGGCAAACAACACCTCAACGTGCCACCAGACAACCATTCTAACCGAACCGAGGTGCCGAGGTACCGACCTCCACATATGGAGAAAAATTCTGCCAAGGCCGAATCACCGTCAGATTGTTCCAAAATTCGTGTCAAAACTCGATGGACGGTTCAGATAGCGTCACGCCCACAAAACGACAAGATAACATTTTCTCGTAATCTGAACCCCGTCCTCGTGATTCGCACCGTGATGGATGCTCCAGATCTGGCCACGCGTACCTTCCGAGCTTCCGGCCACCGGTGTGCCTAGCCGAGCTACTAAACAGCTTGGCTAAGCAACCGAGCTACTGAGTCGGAGGGTGGCAACGGTTCAAATCCGGAACTCTTCAAAGCACCTAACTCCATTCCTCGGCAAACAACACCTCAAACTGCCACCAGACAACCGTTTTAACCGAACCGAGGTGCTGAGGCACCGATCTCCACATATGGAGAAAAATTCTGCCGAGGCCGAATCACCGTCAGATCGTTCCAAAATTTGTGTCGAAACTTGATGGACGGTTCAGATAGCGCCACACCCACAAAACGACAAAATAACATTTTCTCGTGATCTGAACCCCGTCCTCGTGATTCACGCCGTGATGGACGCTCCAGATCTGGCCACGCGTACCTTCCGAGCTTCCGACCACCGGTGTGCCTAGCCGAGCTACCGAACAGCTTTGCTAAGCAATAGAGCTACTGAGTCGGAGGGTGGCGACGGTTCAAAGCCAGAACTCTTCAAAGCACCTAACTCCACTCCTCGGCAAACAACATCTCGACCTACCACCGAACAACTGTTCTAACCGGACCGAGGTGCCGAGGTACCGACCTCCACATATGGAGAAAAATTCTGCCGAGGCCGAATCATCGTCGGATCGTTCCAAAATCCGTGTCCAAACTCGATGGACGGTTCAGATAGTGCCACGCTCACAAAACGATAAAATAATGTTTTCTCATGATCTGAACCCTGTCCTTGTGATTCACGCCGTGATGGACCCTCAGGATCGAGCCAAGTAGCTCGGCAGATCCTGAGGCTCCGGGCCAAGCTGCAGAAAAAGCCGAACCGAGGTGCTGAGGAACTGACCCCCACATATGGAGAAAAATTCTGCCGAGGATGAATCTCCGTCCGATCGTTCCAAAATTCGTGTCAAAACTTGATGGACGGTTCAGAAAGAGCCACGCCCACAAAACGACAAGATAACGTTTTCTCGTGATCTGAACCCTGTCCTCGTGATTCACGGCGTGATGGACGCTCAGGATCGCGCCACGTAGCTCGGCAGATCCTGAGGCTCTGAGCCGACCTACCGAACAGCTGGGCTGGACCACTGAGCCACTAATACAGTAGACAAGGAATTGAGCCACCTGAGCGCTTAGCCGAGCTACCGGACAACTTGGTCGAGCCTTCGAGCTACTTGGTTGGACCGAACGTCTTGTTGGAGCACTTATTCGGCCTTCGACGCCAAACTGCCGAGCCGAGGGGACGAGGAACCGACCTCTACATATGGAGAAAAAAGAGGCCGATCCTCCTCAGTCGTTGGATCTTGTCAAAAAACGTGATCAAACGTGATGGACGGCATAGATCTTGCCACGTTCACAAAATGACAAGATAGCATTTTTGGGGATCCGCGCTGAGATGGACACTCAGGATCGTGCCACGTAGCACGGCAGATCCAGAGGCTCCGAGCCGATCTGCCGAGCTGCCGACCCTCTCATATGGAGAAACTATCTGTCGAGGAAAATGGACCGTCCGATCGCCCAGAAAATCATGCTCGACGCTGATGGAAGGCTCAGATCGCACCACGCCATAAATAGGTAATAAAAATTAGTTTTTATTTATTTAAATCGTTTTATTTATTTAAAAATTGTGAAAAAATTACTAAAAATTCGAAAAAATTAGCTAAAAATTCTAGAAAATAATTATAAATTCGGAGGTATATTTTTGAGCCCATGAACAAACAATTGTTGCCTAGAACGTGTTGTTAAGACCCCTGAACGACTGGTTAACACTTCGCAAAATTAAATAAATAATCCGAAAAAATAGATAAAAATCACCAAACATCCAGGAAAGCTCAAGAACAACTCAGAGTGCAACCAACTTGAAAAATCACCACACTACCTCCTTCAAAGATTCAAAACCTTCCATTTGGACTCCGATACAACTCCTTCAGCCATTAAAACAGTAAAACAACTCCTCAAAGGTTGATCAAACTCAGTCTTCGGGAGTGGGGGGCTCGTGATATGGCTAAAAATGGGGTTAAATCGGAACCGTCCAAATTGGGCACGAATCTCGAAGCCCAGCGGTAAAGCGGTAATTTCACTTACAACCGGGTCTGAGACGAGTACTGGATCTCCTCTCCAAAGATCCAATGACCCGCAAACGGATCCACCACAACTGGGTACGGGTCCCAACCCGAAACGAACCCTGTCCAGCAGGATAGAATTAGGGTATCTGATTCAGCCAAATCAACGGCCCTGATTCGTGTCTATCCTCTCACCGGGAAATTAGGGATCACATTCCTTGGCTGATTACGAGGACTTGGTTCCTTATCAGATTAGAGGGATTACATTCCTAATCTGATCCCTAAGATGCCTATAAATACCCATCTCCATTAAAAGGTAATCAATCTTTTGCCAGTTTTACGCTCTTTCATAATCACTTCTGGTTACTGACTTGAGCGTCGGAGGGTGCGTCGCCGGGATCAACCCCGGTGTCTCGCACTTTTTGCAGGTGAACGGTGGGAGTCAACGGTCAAAACTCCGGCGGAACAGATAATAGGTTTGCTATTCAAAGTTTCTCAAGAATCCACAAATACTATCTGTTTGCCCCTACACCAGATTCAGCAGCAACAGTCATCATGAGGGTACTAACAATTTCGTGCGAGGCTAATTACGGTATTTAACTTGTATGACAAAAAGACACATACAAGCTACTTGCCTGATAACGACGACGAAGATGAAGAACAAAATAATGAGAATGGATCCTGACACACGAACACGAACACACGAACGAGAGACGACATGAACCAACACCAACACGAAACACGATGGTACACGTGCTATCACGTGCACACACAAGGGCAGTAACAAACAGCAGTAGCAATAGCAATAGCGTCGACAGCGGCTATCGGCAGCCGACAGCAACTTAGCAACGGACAGCAGTGCTTGGTACAGCGACGCGACGAAGGGGCTGGGGTGCGCTGCAATTGGGACAGCGACTAGGGCTTGGGCACTGGGGTTTGCGGGTGGTCAGGGTACACGGGGGTGCAGCGGAGAGGGGAAAAGGAGAGGGGTGGTTTTCGGTGTCGGGTGAAGAACGACGACAGTAATGAAGGGAGGAGGTCGGGAGTCGGGGGTAGGGGTAGGGCAGATGATGGGTAGAGGAGAGAGAGAGAGAATAATTAGGGTTAGGGTACAATTAGGGGGTTATATAGAGTCAATATGGGTTTGGGTTAACTGGGTATTAACCAACAGGAAGAAAAGAGTCCAATAAGAGACAACAGGCCATGAAATAGGTTTAAACAATAAACAAAGACAAGAACAAATTTGTAGATCAAACAAATGAGAATATAAAAGCTGGATCAAACAGAAATGAATCACAAGGAGAACAACAACATACAATTCAAAGGGACGAAAATCAATAAAATCAGAAATAAAATAAAATAACCAAGAATTTAATTAAATACAATAAAAATACAAAAATGACTAATAGGGATTACAATATCTCTCCTCGAGCTGTCGAGCTGTGGCACTCGTCGTTAATTTGCTGCTTCTCGTCGAGCTACAGTTTCCTTGTCGTGCAATGGAGTCGAGCTATGGAGTCGTTCTTCGAGGCTTGGAGCTTGAAGCTTGAAGCAGGGACTCTGTTTTGGAAATCAGAGTTGTTGTTTGGCTGAGCCAGAGTTTTTCCATCGAATTATGGCCTTCTCGTCGAGCTATTTTCTTGCCGAGCTCAGGACCTTGGAGCTTTCCGTTGAGTTATCACCATTGTCAATCTCACTTGGTTGGACTCATTTTCGTTGATCTATAGCTTTTGCCGAGCTATAATTTCAGGCGAGCTCTGATCTTGGTCGAGCTACGAAGTTGGGCAAGCTACGTGTTTTGATCGAGCTACCGTCTTCGTGCTCTTATCTCCGTCGAGCTACCGCCATCGAGCTATGGGTTTAGTTGAGCTCTACTACCATCGAGCTATGGGTTTGGTCGAGCTCTACTTCCATCGAGCTATGGGTTTGGTCAAGCTATTCTCCCATCGAGCTGTAGGAGTCTTCGTCAAGCTACAATCATCTTGTTGAGCTACTGCTTGCTATTTTTTGGAGCACTTCGCATCCCCCGCTTGCAGTTGTCGAGGCTCATAGTTGATTTTGGTGCTCGCATCGGAGTTTGTGTAGCATTGAGTTGGGTTCTCTCCGGAGTGTGGAGTTGAAGCTTCGGATTTGTGTGAAGTTGAAGCTTCAGAGTGTGGGTTTTTTAGCTCAGAGGTTGGAGTTTGGGTTTTGGGTTTAGGTCTTGTACCCGTTTACCCACTCTGATGTAAACCCAAATATATTGAAATTTTTGGGTTTTGGGAGCTTCGGGAATTGGATTTGGACCCGAGAATTTCTATCTTTTGTGTCTCTTGTAGCGCCCCAAATTTTAATGATAGAAATAAGAGACACAAATCCAAAATCTTTACTTCAATGTAATCCAAACACAATATAAACACAGGGAAAAAAATACAACTTTCATTACAGCAGTTTTTCATTACACTGCACAACGAAAAATTACACATATTTATTACAACACATACCATCACTTAAACTTCAGTCATCTCGAACTCCAAGCCTCAACCTTGCTCAACCAGCTTACTCGCAAATCCTACAAAACTTACCAGCAGAATGGGGACGTCAGTTGAAGACAACTGACACAATACCATAGTAATAGCAACCCTCCAAAGTCTCACAATCACAAACTTGTCACACATCATGAAATAAAACAACAACAGAAGGTTGATAAAAATTCAACAAGTGAACCTATACTAAGTATGTGTGCCAAGAAAACAAAAGAGAATGCATAAAACAATGTTCCAGAAAACACGATGCACACTTGTTCGGATTCTATGCATCCCATTTTACATAGGTCCGAGGGCAAGCCCATAACGTTCACCACTTTTTAGGGTTCAATCCCTCGTTATGCAAGCTACATCCATGACTAATGCAAGATTTAGACATTTTGCGCGTACCTAGCCCATGCCCCGATAATTCCGAAGGTCAATCTCTATCCACAGATAATTCCAAAGACTATTTCACTCACACCTGGGAATTTTCGAGAATATCCCACATCGCAAACTGTGACGCCTCACCTTACACAGACATCCCATAAGAGTCGTCTCGATCCTGATAATTCCGAAGATCAATCCCACACCGCAAGTAATTCAGGAGATTATTTCACTCACACCTAGATAATTCCCGGGATTATCTCACACCGCAGATCATCCTGAGGCACTCATACTCAAGTTTGTTCTTGTTTCATCATATCACCATCTAGTGCCTGTCCTTATGTACAAATAGGAGTATCTTGAGCCACCTAGAGCTAGCTCCACCCTACCGAACTTAAATCCACAAAAACTAGGAACACTAGCCCTCCCTGGCTAATTCCTAAAATCAATTAATTCACTGCCGGTAATCCTGGGTCCTGCTTAACCTCTAGTGCTCGCAATAAAAAATCCTCAACAGTTTTTGTAGGGTTCTCACCATAACCCTAAATTGCAAATCAAAACCCAACTTGGTTCAATTACACAAAATACACTTCATATTCTCTTTTCTGAAAACAATTTATCCCACAACACCATGGATGTAAGTCACAATCTCAAACATGAAATAATTTATTCCAAAATATCATTTCTACATCCACAAATTCTTCATTATTCATATTTCTTTTAATCAACTGATACTACCATAAAAGACTTTTTCATATATGTTAACAAAATCAATTTACGAAAAACCTTTAAATTCAACTTTTAAATCTCACTTCCCATTCATCCATAAAGTTCAATAAATTATACTAGATTTCAATCAACTCAAACTTAAACAAGCCACTTTATTGTTTGGAATCAAATCCCAAGAATCAGAAATTCTTTAGTGCTAAAAATATGAAATTTCCCTACTTTGGAAATCTGAAAATAACCCTTTACAAATTCGAGTTTTCATCTTTCGAAACTGAAACATACATCCTCTCAAAACTGAGGATTTCATTCTACAAAAATACAGATTTATTCCCTCAAATTATTACTTGAATACATTAAATTTGAACTATATTTCGACAAAATCTGAAATTTAATAACTTCTAAACTCAATCAAAACTCAATTTAACTTCACACAAATATTAGATTCAAACACATACATATACTCATCTATATGTATACTAGAGTTCTCAAACCCTAACACACAACACCACATACAAACACACACCTAAAACAACTCAAACAAAACAACCCGAAACCCAAAGAAAACAGTAGCCATGAACAGTGACCCTCGGGTTACTGTTCAACTCTGAGATCGAAACCCTAACCTCCAAGAATATGATTTATTTCTCATATATATTTCTTTCCATATACACATTTGCATGCACAAACAATTAGGATTCATCATCAAAAATTTTATTTGTATTAAAACAGCGAATAAACCCTAAAAATCTCATCTTTTAATCATTCAAAACATGCTTCTTGAATTATACACCAAGATCTAACATCTACAATCACATATACTCTCATTAGATCTACTTCTTTAAATAAAAATATTGATCTTTCATGCATAAACCACTTCTTTATTCAAGACAAATTATTTTAGATCTATACACAAACAAGATTCAATCTTTATGTTCCATAATCCAAATTTCAAATCATATATACATCTCCACAACCATTATAATCATGCTACATACAATCTATGGCTAACAAAGTTCATCCCTAGCATGATACTACGTAATCAAGAGATAAAACATGTCAAGAGAGTTGGAGTGTTACCCACCTCAAGAAGAATAATTGATGCAATTAGTAGCCTTCTCCTCCAAGCAAAGATCTACTCCAAAACTTTAAGAAATCACCAAAAATAGCCAAAATAAGAAGAAGGCCGAAATCCACAGTTCTTGTAATCCCTGTTACTCATTTTTGTACTTTAATTGTATTTAATTAAATTCATGGGTATTTTATTTTATTTCTGATTTTGTTGATTTTCGTCTCTTTGAATTGTATGTTGTTGTTCTCCTTGTGATTCATTTCTGCTTGATTCAGCCTTATTATTCTCATTTGTTTGATCTACAAATTTATTCTTGTCCTTGTTATTGTTTAAACCTATTTCATGGCCTAATTGTCTCTTATTGGACTCTTTTCTTCCTATTGGATACTACCCAGTTCACCCAAATCTATATTGAATCTATATAACCCTCCTAAACACCCTAACCCTAATTATCTCTCTCACCTAAGCCGTCATCCACCCTACCCTATCCAGATTGCTCTCTCTCCAGACCTCCTCCCTTCGCTGCTGTCGTCGTCCTTCACCCGATGCCGAGAACCACCCGTCTCCTCTTCCCCTCTCCGCTACACCCTCGTGTACCCTTACCACCTGCAAACCGCCCTATCCGCAACCCCCAGTGCTCAAGCCCTAGCCATTGTTCCTGTCCCAGTGCACCCCAGCCCTTTCGCCACATCACTGTGCCTAGCGTCGCCGCCCGTTGTTGAGTTTTCATCGGCTGTCGCTAGTCGCTGTCGACGCTATTGCTGTTGCTTCTGCTGTTTGTTGCTTCCCTTGTGTGTGCATGAGATAGCACGTGCACCGCTGTGTTTCGTGCTGGTGTTGGTTCATGCCGTCTCTCGTTCGTGTGTCGGGATCCGTTCCCATTATTTTGTTCATCTTCGTCGTCATTATCAGGCAAGTAGTTTGTATGTGTCTTTTTGTCATACAAGATAAATACCGTAAGTAGTCTTGCATGAAATTGTTAGTACCCTCATGATGACCATATTTTGTTAGTTGATCCGTTCCTTCATCTCTTGATCATGAGTAGTTCACAGTAGTTGACAACCATTGCATGAAAACATTAGATTAGATGGACATCTTGTTGTATGTGCTTGTTGTGACATATCGTATGTTGTAGGTGATTGCTACATGGATGTTTGTATGATGTATTATCTTATTACAGACTATTTATTCACATGCGATGCTGATTTGAGTGACCTATTGACATGCTTTGTATGCCATCTTAGTTTGGATCGTTTGAAATTAAACTATTTGATAAAATGCATAAAAGAACTTTTGTTTTACTGTTGCCCTATTTTTGTACAGTAATTTCGACCCTTTTAACATCAGTAAAATAAATAAATTTGTGAACATGATTTTTGGGTTTTGTTTTCTAGTTTTCAGAACTTTTGACGAATATGAATTTCGATTTTCGATGCATGAGTTATTGCTATTTTACTGCAGTCATATCGTATATTCCAGATTCTAAACTATATGTATTCTGTATGAAATATTATTTTAAAACTGATACTAAAAGTAGAATTTGAACTCTATATTTTGTTGAGAATGTTTAGACATGACTGGGATCAATCCTTAATTTTTGTGGAATTAATTAATGAATTTTGTATCTCATTTCATGCATATGAAACCAATCGTTATATTTCCAAACTGCATGCTATTCAGTAAAGAATTATGTTTTCAACAGATTCTATTCATTTTTTAGGAAAACTTTGTGAATAAGAACTGTAGCCTGATTTTTCTATTTTACCATCCTTTTGACGGATCTGGATTTCGAATTATATTTTGTGAATTATCTCTGTTTTAGTACTGCTGTGTCTGAACTTTCAGAATTGAGATTTTGTTGCATTACACTTATTGACTATACTATTTGTAGTATAATTTCATGATATTTTATATTTTGATACTAGATATGTTAGGGTATCTTCTAGACTTTTCTTAGATTTGATTATGATGTTTTCAAATCCTTTTCATGCTTATAAACAAGATTTTGCATTTTCTGCCTGAACATAATTTCTGTATTAAACGCTGTTTTCGACCCTGTTTCTGTGGCTAATGTGTGACTTGTATAGATGCGCTAGATTAGGTAGTAAGTCTAGTTTCTAGATTTTCTGACGGTTCTAGATTCGCAGTTCTGTAGCAACGGGAATCTCAGATTTGGTACAGTAGTGTCTTGCTGTCCAGAACTGGAAGTTTCGTTGTTTGACTGTATAAATTGTTTTTGTTGTCGTTTGTGTTTCCCTATTCATCTTAGACTTATCCTTTGTTCTTACCATGTCTTTAGCTCTGTTTGTATTCGTTCACGCCTATTTAATAATAATGAAAACTAATCAAGCCGAGGTTTTTACGGGTAAGATCTAGTAGTGGACAATATAGAAATGCGTATTCAGAAGGGAACTCATTCCCCACTATTTACAGTGGTACCCACTGTTTATATCTGGATGCATGAGGGCATGATCCATGACAATGTTGCTGTTTGTTATTACTGTTAATGTTACTATTTGTCTAAATATACTGCCCTATAGGTTCCACTACGAAATCTAAAAATGAAACTATTTGATGTAGTAACCATGTGGTATAATTTGGGACGCATGAAGTGCTACCTAGATAGTAATGAACATTAGACATAAGAACAACTGTTTTCACTGTCACATCCTGTCACTATTACTGTTGATTTCACTGTTACTGTTGACTTCACTATTACCGTTATTACTACACTTTTTACTGTTATCCTGCTATCTCTGTATCCATAGACTGTCACCTTTGTTTCTTATCTCCATGTCAGTACTTCTGTTTTGTTTTAGTTTTCCCTTTCCTTTTTCTTGCTTGTACTGTTTGCCGCCCGGAATTTGCATCTAACGGGCATTATGTTTTCTTGTCTTCCTATTTTCATGTAATTGCTATATGAGCAAATTTTGGTGATCGCTTGCCTACTGGAGTTGGTGAGCAAAAGTTTTGAGCTGCGCTCTGAAGAATTTTCTTAGATTTTTTGTTTTGAACTATTTTATTCATGAACTGTATTGAGACTTGTATTTGGACATGTAGTCACAAGATATTATTTTGTTTCAGATCTCGTATTTATTTGAGATATTCATTATTTTTGCAAATATATACTATTGAATTATAATTGTTTATGCATGCCTGGTTAAGTATATTGTTATATTTACTGTTGTGATGAGTCAGGTAGATCCGTACAACTTATTGATGGTGAAAACTATCCGCTGGGCTTAGTCACGTACCTATTCCGTATTCCTTTTGGGAAGAGGGGTGTGATAGTTCTATCCCTCTCTTATATGGCTGAGTTCTAAATTATTAGGGTTTTGATCGCAGTTTTGCAATTTAGTCCCCCAACAATCCCAAAATTTCATAATTATATATTTACTCAATGAAATCAAAGTCAAATCAAATTTGAGGGATAAAATCTCTCCCTCCAATCTCTCCACTGCTAGATCGGCTTACCAAAACAGCACAACAAAATTTGAATTCTAATGTTACCTGCAAACAACATTTTGCACAAAAACCCTTTTCTTTCAAAGTATTTACAAAAAATAGTTTCTTTATTCAGAAAAATCCCAAAACTTAGAATATATTCAATTATAAATAAGAGAATTTATTCAACTATTCAAAAGTGAAAATTTGCACCACAAAAATATTTACACGTGTGAAAATATTAATTTACAAAAATTTAAAATAATTAAATAAATTGATTTAAAAATTATTCATTAATTCAAAATATTGTATTAAAAATTATGGGGCGTTACATTTCTTTCCTATCTTGCTGTTGGAGTTTAGAAACTTAGGAGTTGAAGATGAGCTGAAGCTTGAACTTGTGGACCAAGGAGTTGGGATTCACTGAGTTGGAGTTTGAATCATCTCTGTGTGGGTGGGTGCATACAATTATATACACGTATATGTATATATGTGCATATAAAGTTTTTATCTTTTTCAATCCTTGGTTTATGGATCAACGAGTAGAGTCTCCTTTGGCAATGACAATTTCTTTATGTTAGTTAACTTGCTCTTGCGTTTGTCAACGAGTACAAACTTTTGTCAATCAAGTGTTCAGCTTGACCACTGATTTTGTTGATCAGGTGTCCCCTCGCTCGTTTTGATGAACTGCTCTCTTGTCGACCAAGCATTGTATTATTTGTTGTTTGTCAGTCGAGCGCTTCGTTGTGGAACGAGCATTACGTTGGTCTGGGAGTTGAGTGCTTTGACAGTTGGATCTGGTAAATGTAGCTGACCTAGAAGAGCTGTTGCAGTACAAACTTCGGAAGGTGGTCGAACTGCAAACTTGTTGTTTGATCCCATCAAGTTTGTTGAAGTGACTCTAGGACAGATAATAGAGATGGACGTATGACTTGCTATTTAATCCCAGCAAGTTTGGAGAGAACTTTGTGACAGAGTTGAACTTGTTGTTTGTTCCCAACAAGTTAATAGAGAATTTTGTGATGGAGTTAGACATTGAACTTGTTGTTTATGCCCATCAAGTTTGGAGAGGAAACTCTGAGATGGAATTGACGTAGAGCTTGTTGTTTGGTTCCGACAAGTTTGGAGAGACAACACTGAGACGGAGTTGAACGCTTGAACTTGTCGTTTGCGCCCAACAAGTTTGTAGAGACAACTCTCTGATGGAATTGGTCGTAGTGCTTGTTGTTTAGTCCTAACGAGTTTATAGAGGCAACCATGAGACGGAGTTAATGTTGAACTTGTCGTTTGTGCCCAGAAAATTTGGAGAGGCAACTCTCGGGCGGAGTTGGTCATTTAGCTTGCCGTCCGACAAGTTTGGAGAGACAACTTGTAACATCCCGGTCGGATATTATATTTGTATTATTATTATTTTTTAAATTAAAATATTTTTATGAAAATTTCTTGGTTTTACTAATAAAAAGTTATCTGTATATATATACTAGTAAGTATATATATCTATTGTATCGGTTTTGTGCACTTGTACAAAATCCTGTAAAATACGTTTTTGAGAAGTTGTTTATAAAATCTCGGGCCGGTATTAAAAATTATTATTTTATTTTTATTTTCAGAATTGAAATATTTTTGGTGGATATTACCCGGTTTTGTTAATAAACATCATCATCTGTATATATACCAGTCCGTATGTATATGAGTTATATCATTTTGGTACTGGAATCTTGATAGCAGATAATAAAATTTATTTTTATTTTTATTTTCGGAATTAATTTATTTTTATGCAGATTGTGCGGTTTAACAAACAAAAATTATCTGTATATATATTAATATATACGTATGCGTATTGTACCAATTTCGTATGTTTGTACAAATCATGTAGCATGTGTTTTGGACAAAAATATCTTATTTTTGTTATGATTAATCAAAACTGGATGGCTAGGATTTGTTTGGAGGGTTAAACCTAGGGTTTAGGATTAATGGAAATACATAAGAGGATTAATAGGTGTATTTCTACTAGAACCCTCCTCCACCTCACCCCTCCACCTCATCCTAGAAATGGCCGGCCACCCTTTGATCCAAGGGGATTTTTGCAAAATCCCGTGGTGTATTTGCACTCTCCCCCTCTCATTCCTCCTATAAATACCCTCCCCCTTCACCTCTTGCCTCATTTGCCAAAAGAAAAAAAATAGAGAGGAAAAGAAAGAGAGAAAGAAACCCTAACTAAAGAGTTCTTCATTTGTAGGTTTTCTATAGGAGCTAGGAGTAAGGAGAAGGATCTTGTCTAGTTCTTCCTACAAAGAAATCAAGGTGGGAGATTCTCTACTTTTATATTGTATTATTTTTGTTCTCTTTTTATTGTTGTATGTGTATGTTCTATAACAACTTGGACTAAATCTTAAGCATATAAATGGTTGTATGGATCAAAGTGATCACATGAAAAGATGGATGGTAGAACTTAAACAAATAACATAAATATTGAGTCTTTAAACCTTATTATGGTTATTGTTGTTGTTACGGTTATTTTCGCTAAACTAAAAACTTGGACTAATTGATTTGTGCATAGGAGTAGTGTGGATCAAGATTATCCATATGAAAAGTTTTGAAGGATAGAACACACTAAAAACCTTATTGTTGTTGATATGATTATTGTTGTTATTATTGATATTTTTTTGTTAACACAAAACTATTCAACTTGGACTAAACTATGAGCATATAAGATTAAGTGAAGTGAGAATACTTACATGCCCAATTTGGGGTTGTAGAACTCAACAATCTAATAAAAGATGAGTTTTTGTTGTATATTGCTCTCTACCTTGTTAAAGATCAAGTCTTTACTAACCCTAGTTCATAAAAAAAAGTGGACTTTGTTGTATGTAGGGACTTGTATATTAAAGAGAAGTAGGTTTTGTAATATGTAGGATTTATAGATTCAATAAAAGTAAATTTTGTTGTATGTTGCTCTCTACCTTGTTAAAGATCAAGTCTTTACTAACCCTAGTTCATAAAAAAGTGGACTTTGTTGGATGTAGGGATTTGTAGATTAAAGAGAAGTAGGTTTTGTAATATGTAGGATTTATAGATTCAATAAAAGTAAATTTTGTTGTATCTAGGACTTGTAAATTCAATGAAACAAGATTTTGTAATATGTAAGGCATGTAATTCATGAAACGAGTAGTTTTTGTAATATCTAGATAAAGTCCTTAGTAGCCTTTATGAGTTTACTTCCATGCATGCTTGAGTAGTTGTAGTTGTTCTAGTAAAGAAACCATGCATGCTTAAGTAGTTGTAGTTGTTCTAGCTTGAGTAGTTGTAGTTGTTCTAGTAAAGAACCCATGCATGCTTGAGTAGTTGTAGTTGTTCTAGTAAAGAACCCATGCATGCTTGAGTATTTGTAGTTGTTCTAGGGAAGAACTCATGCAAGCTTGAGTAGTTGTAGTTGTTCTAGTAAAGAACCCATGCATGCTTGAGTAGTTGTTCTAGTAAAGATTTCAAAAGAAACCCATGCTTGAGTTGTAGTTGTTTTGGTAAAGATTTCAAAATGAACCCATGCTTGAGTTGTAGTTGTTCTAGTAAAGATTACAAAAGGAACCCATGCTTGGTTGTAGTTGTTCTAGTAAAGATTTCAAAAGGAACCCATGCTTGAGTTGTAGTTGTTCTAGTAAAGATTTCAAAAAGAACCCATGCTTGAGTTGTAGTTGTTCTCATAAAGATTTTAAAAGGAACCCATGCTTGAGTTGTAGTTGTTCTCGTAAAGATTTCAAAAGGAACCCATGCTTGAGTTGCAGTTGTTGTGGTAAAGATTTCGAAAGGAACCCATGCTTGAGTTGCAGTTGTTCTAGTAAAGATTTCGAAAGGAACCCATGCTTAAGTTGCAGTTGTTCTAGTAAAGATTTCGAAAGGAACCCATGCTTGAGTTGTAGTTGTTATAGTAAAGATTTCGAAAGGAACCCATGCTTGAGTTGTTGTTGTTCTAGTAAAGATTTCGAAAGGAACCCATGCTTGAGTTGTAGTTGTTCTAGTAAAGAACTCATGCATGCTGGAGTTGGAGTTGTTCTACTAAAGAACCCATGTATGCTTGAATTGTATGTTGTAGTAGCATGCTCTAAATTACTCTAGGTTGCTAAAAGAACCCATGCGTGTTTAAGTTGTATGTTATAGTTGCATGCTAATCTAGTTAAACCATTAAAAAGAACCCATGAATGTTAGAGTTCCATAATTGTTTTAGTTCAAATTCTAAAAGAAACCCATGAAATTAGTTCCATAGTAGTTCTAGCTCAATTCGATGAAGAACCCATGCATTTAGTTTCTAGGTGATTCTAGCTTAAATTTGAGAAAAAAACCATGAACCAAGTGGCATGTGTTCTAGCTTAAATTTGGGAAAGAACCCTTGAACCTAGTTGCATGTTGTTCTAGTTCAATTAGGGAAAGAGAACCCATGAATTCTAGTTGTAGGTGGTTCTAATTGAAATTGGACCATATCATGTGAACATTCTTCATCTTCAATGATGGGTGATAATGGTTGGGAAAGTCACTATTATTGTTAGCTTGATAAAAGCTCGTCTAGGGTCTTATAGTTACCCTAGGGGTCATCGACCATCAAGACTCGTATCTTACCACCTTGGAAACTATGGATAAATCACACCTCGTGCGCCGACGGGTCTTAACCGGGGTGGGTTGATCGCGGGCCGAGAATGTTGACGAGATCCGAGTTAGGGGTAGTGATGAGTGAGGGAGATTCCGTCCCCGGTGTCTTGGATCGATAGGCCATGAGTTGGACCATGATAATCTTAAGAAAGTCTAAATTGAAAACCCCTCGTAAGATTGTTTAGGTTTAATGACATCGTTAGGGGAGTAACTTATGGCTATTACTACTTAACCCTTATTTATTATCATTTTTGCCGAAGGGAAAGAGTTGGTATTAAGGGTGATACCTTATGATCCAACTTGTCCTATAGGCCGACACTAGGCGGTATTATTGGTTATACCCTTCCTGTCAAAGGGATACGGTTTGTGCCTTCTCACGAGTTGGGAGCACAGGATCCATATCTCGTGTGTTAATTTCTGAAGTGCCACGATAAGGGCGGGAGAGATTCCTGTCGGAGCTAGGGGATGGACCCCCGGAACTCTTTCATGCTCTATATCAAGAAGGGCGAACAAGCCATAGACTACGGTCTATCTGCTAAGGGGGTCACAGGGGATGCTTCGAGCTAACCTGCACTGCGGATACCCTACGTTCGTCAGATTTTTGAGTGAGGTCCGGTACGTCGGGTAGTAGTGGCAAACATAGACACCATGAGCTGACTGCGAATGGCGAAATTAGACCGTTTCAGGGCAACCTCATCAGTCACGCTGTATCTTCAGAAACATGTTGAGTACAAGAGTAGAATTCATGGCGCAGGTTCAAATCTATATATATGAAGAAACGGTTTGTTATGGGCGTATGTGGTATGGGACGCATACTGTTCTGGAGACTCTCTTGTATTAGAATAAGAGCATCCTTGCATTAGTTAATCTTGCATTAGAGTCTAAGTCATAATATACACTGACACATCAATTATATATACACGTTTCTCTTTTTATCAATCTGTTTGTTTAAATTTGAGAATTGCTGCTAGTCATCAGCCTTAAAGCATCAGTATATGTACTGACGTTCCAAATTCAATAGGTATTGGATTGCAAAGCTACAGGTACAGGATTCAGGAGGACTCAAGGCAAATAATTTATTTCATGTTGAGAAGTATCCAAGTGATGTACCAAGTGTTATATATTATTCATTATACTCTGATATAATTTTTATTGAAAGTTTGTAACTGTTGGGCTTGTATGGCATTATTGTAACACTGATGTAATGTATTGCAGTTTTATAACATTCAGACTTGTAAATACATTAGTGTTGAATAAAAAGTTTTAAATTTTCCTGTTTTTCTGTGTATTGTGGCTAATTGAAGGAAAAGATTCTGGCTTATGTCACGGTTTCCCAGTGTATGAAAATTGGGGCGTTACACAACTCTTAGACGAAGTTGGACGTTGGACAAGCTGTTTGCACCTAGTAAGTTTGGAGAAGGCAATTCTAGACAGAGTTGAACGTAGAGCTTGCCGTTTGTTTCCGACAAGTTTGGAGAGACAACTCTAGGATGGAATTGGATATTGAACTTCCCATTTGCACCCAGCAAGTTTGGAAAGGCAACTCTTTGATCGAGTTGATGTAGAGCTTACAGTTTGATCCCGACAAGTTTGTAGGAAGCAACCGTGAGATGTAGTTGATGTTGAACTTGTTGTTTGTGCCCAGCAAATTTGGAGAGGCAACTCTCGGACGGAGTTGGTCATTTAGCTTGCCATTTGATCCTGGCGAGTTTGGAGAGACAACTCTTACACGTAGTTGGACGTTGTACCTGCTATTTGCACCCAGCAAGTTTGGAGAAAGCAACTCTAGACAGAATTGAATGCAGAGCTTACCGTTTGTTCCCAGCGAGTTTGGAGAGACTACTTTAAGATGGAGTTGGACATTGAACTCACTGTATGCACCCAACATGGTAGTTGGACGTTGTACCTGCTATTTGCACCCAGCAAGTTTGGAGAAAGCAACTCTAGACAGAATTGAATGCAGAGCTTACCGTTTGTTCCCAGCGAGTTTGGAGAGACTACTCTAAGATGGAGTTGGACATTGAACTCACTGTATGCACCCAACATGTTTGGAGAGGCAACTCTTTGATCGAGTTGATGTGGAGCTTGCCGTTTGATCCCGACAAGTTTGTAAGAAGCAACTCTTGAGATGAAGTTGAATGTTGAACTTGCTAATTTGAGCCCAACAAGTTTGGAGAGGAAACTCTTTGGTGGAGTTGATGTAGAGCTTGCCATTTGATGCCAGCAAGTTTGCAGAACAACCCTAACTCGAAGGCTAAGATGACTAATCTGAGAGAGGCTAAAGCAGCTCTTAGACTACTTTTTATGCAGTTCGAGATAGGCCTTCCTAATCTAGGACAGTGTTTAGACTATCCATGCACGACTCGTTTTTTTTCTTAGGTGATGAACTATCGCATGAAGTTATAGGGTTGTTGGAAGGACCCGAGCAAAAAACAGAGCTTTGAACTCATTGTTGGGGTCAACGAGTTGTTGGTGGCGCTCGTGCGAGGAGTAGGACGTTGAAGTCTTTGCTTGGAGTTAACGAGTTGTTGGTAATGGTGGTGTAACACCTTGTACTTAAGCATATATATATATATATATATATATATATATATATATATATATATATATATATATATATATATATATATATATATATATATATATATATAAGTGGGAATGTGGTGGTTGGTCTATAAAAGTTCTATGGGTTAAGAAATTAATTGGATTGATGGAGGAACCTATAGAGAAGAACTATAGGGCTTATGAAATAATGTGCATGAATGGTAAAAATGAATGAAAAGAAGGATTGCTTCATGCATGCATGGAAGGTGATGTGGCTTTATGTGGGAAGAAAGTCCCACATCGCCAAGGATGAGAAGAGAGTGTGAGTATATATAGGAATTGCCAAATGAGAAAGTTACCTATAGGGTTAACCCACCTTTTGATGGTGCCTATGGTGGGCGTGACTAGAGTTTTGTGTCCGTTCTTTCGCATGCGCGAGCACGTAGCTGTGTGCACAACTGAGCCGGGCTCAGGGCGTTATAGGTGGAGCTCGAGTTGAGAGCTAGGCCGAGCTCGTTGTTTGGAGTGACGAGTTGTTGATGGAGGCTGAGCGAAGAGTATGACGTAGAACTCGTTGTTAGAGTCAATGAGTTTTTGACAGAGCCTAGGTGGAGAGCAAGCTGTTAAACTCATTGTTTGGAGCCAACGAGTTGTTAATAGAGCTCAGCAGTGTGCAAGGCATCGAACTCGTTGTTTAGAGTCAAAGAGTTGTTGCTAGAGATCGAGAGAGGAGCAAGGCATTGAACTCGTTGTTTGGAGTCAACAAGTTATAGATGGAGCCTGAGCGAAGAGTAGAGCGTTGAATTCGTTGTTGGGAGTCAACGGGTTGCTGTTGGAACTTGTTCCGAGTCTTCTTGATATCGATGTGAAGTCCTTTTTGTTTCTTCAGCGTTGAAGTAATTCCATTCTTCTCTTTGCTGACAAATAGTTGTATGCACCGAACGAGGTCTTCAGGACGTCGAGCTTGCTCTTCTTCGCGATATGATGTGCTTGATGAAGTTGGAATTTGTCCATTTGTGCGGCGTGTTATGCGAGATAAAGTTGGAGCTTGCTCAAGTGAAGGTGATATGAAATGTTAGAGCTTGCCCACCTAAGGAAGACTTGTCTTGAATTTTATCATCAAGAGTTGAGGCGGCCCTGGGGAGCTGTTAGCTGGCAGGAGGCCGGTGAAAAGGTTTGTGTCCGAAAGGATGGTTTGTAGATGATATTGTAGAATTACTATGCCGCTAAATGTTTTCGGCGTTTCATTTAGTGATGCTTCCACTTGCGGACTGCTTGTGGTTCAATACTTGTAATGCGACCTATAGTTTTGTACTTGTACATATTTGTAGTGGCTCTGGATCTGAATACATAGATTTGCGATAGTTTTGTGACTTGAAGAATTTTTTCATATGTTTGATTCTTGATGTGTAACTTATTGTAGAAGTTGATGAGCCGTCGACTGGGTTCTTTATAGCTAAACTTGTTGCCTATAGCTAATGAATTATCGATGGAATTTGAATGATGTGCACAGTATTTGACAGAGTCAGAATTTTTCCTCTTTACTCCACTAAAAGGAGACTGATAGAGATTCACTTAAAGCATTTGTAGTTGTTCCGACTCAAATTTTGGGTATTTGGCATATAAAAATAGAAAAATGGGCTTGAGCAGTAGTCGTTTGAACTCAAATTTTGGATTTTAAATTAAAAAAATGAACAGACGAGGAATGATTTTCCGTCCGTTAATTTTTATTTTTATATTTAGATAAAAAAATAACAGACAGGGAATCATTTCCCGTTCATTATATTTAAAATAAAAAAATTAAATCCTAATTAATTCCTAAATTACTGTTAAAACAATCCTAATTAATTCTTATTAAAGCTTAAATAATTCTTAATTTTTAATTAATTTAACTTTAAATCTAATTTTTACCCATGGAAATAATTATATGGTGTATTCTATAGAATTTTTTTACAAAAAAAAATAAAGGAATGGCTGGGACGGGGCATCATCTCCCGTCCTTGCTCATTTAACTTTTTTTTTAAATTGAACGAGCGGGAAATCAAATTTTTTTTTTTTTTTAAATAAATAGCCATGGATGAGAAATCATTTCCCGTCCGACAGATTTAAATTTTTTTTAGAAGTGAGAATTTTTTTTGAACGGACGAAAGATAATCTTTCGTTAGCTATATTTTGGTAATTGTCATTTCTTCTTCCAAATATAGCCGACCATTGTAGCTCCCAAACCCAAATTTTGGGTATTTGGCTAACGACTACAACGTTTTTTTTCCTCCAAATTTTGAAAATTTTGGCAAAATAGCCAACGACTATAGATGCTCTTAGTTTTCCTTAACGCACAACCTCACCACCGGTTCATCACCATTAGCTGAAGTTCCAAGTATGCTTTCGATTTTTTGCCGTACTGACCAACTTTTTGAAAATATTGAGCGATCTGACTCACTTTCAAAAATATTTACCTAACTGACCCAGTTTTGAATATGTCAGTATTAACCGTTATTGAAAATAACGGCATATGTTATTTATATACAGCTGTTTTCAATAGCTGCATTTGTTAAATTTTTTTTTGCATGCCGCTATTTAGATTAATGGCATCAGTTAACTTATTCTCAATCTTGTATTCTCTCTTACTTGGAAAAAAAATATAAATACAAGAATATTCTATAGCTGATGTCATTGTTTGGAAGAGCGGCAACAGTATTACAGATGTCGTTGTTAGGAATAGCGACATCAGTTATAATATTCATTGTTAGGGATAACTGATGCCGTTGTTTGGAATAACGACAACAGTTCATTTTATTACTTATAATTGGCTAATCTATTTCAATTCTGTGAATTGTTGCCGCTGTTTCTAAGAACGACAACAGTTATCTTATGCCGTTGTTTGGAAGACGATTTTGGAGGAAGAGAGTTTAATGAGTATTATAACTGATGTCGTTATCTCCAACAACGACATCAGTAATGCGAATTCCGTTCTTGGGGATAACGACATTAATTATAAGTTGTTTCAGCACTTGGAATTTTTCCAAGTCAGAAAGTTCACACTTGTATAAGAAATGTACTGATGCCCCCCCCCCCCCCCCCCTTTTTTTTCAAACAACGACATGTTAAATTTTTTTTGGAAGAATAGCATGGTATTAACCTATACCGTTATTTCCAATATCGGTTAATGCCGACGTATCGAAAACTGGGTCAGTTGAGTAAATATTTTCAAACCTGGGTCATATTGCTCAATATTTTCAAAAAGTTGGTCAGTACGGAAAATCATTCGTATATTTCCATTTAATAACAACTAGTAATTTACACGTGCGATGCACGTTTTAATAATTTCAAAAAATAAAAATAAAAACTCTGACGTAAGGAGGATTTGAACCTGAAACCTCCTTAATATTAGTTATGTACGTGCGTTGCACATGTTGCACGTATACTTAAAGTATAGTCATTAAATTAATTGAATATATATCGAATAAAAAAAGAAATTGTTTTGTTATTACTTTTCATATTATTACAACTATTATTTTCTTCATTGATTATTTCTATTATACTTTGAATTTTTCTTATGTGCATTCATTTTATATGATTTGATTTTGTGATACTATATTTTTATTATCTTATATTCCAATATATTTTTAACAAGATTGAAATTTTATACCCGTATAAATATGACATACCATTTTTTTTATTGTCTACATTCGATACTATTGTTATTACATATTATTTGCTAATTTGTTTTGTTATTAATCATTACTCTTTAATTCTGTAACTTTATGCTTCTTCAATATAATACATATACTACATGATTATTGTTTTTTTTTTTTCATTTGTGTTTTCATCTCGTACATATGCCTTACACTATTTTCATCTTAATATTATAAATCATTTTCATTACAAACATCCTATATTTAAATTCTATCTATTTTAATATTTTTTCATTGTAATTTCCTACTTTATTTGCAACTTTTCCGTCCACTTTCATATCACTGATTTCAAACATGATACTATATTTTATTAAACATCCAATATCCAAGTGTATATGGAATATTACATCTTTACATCTCCCGTTTTGGTGCAACCTGATGTCGAGAGGGCAAATCTGCAACTAGACATCAATTGAGGCAATCTGCAACTGGACGTCGGGGAGGCAAAGTCTGCAACCAAATGTCCAGAAGGCAAACTGCAATCGAATGTCATAGAGGGCAATTCTGCAACCTTGAGATCGTAGAGGCAAGTCTGTAGTTGGATACCTACAAGACGAACCGACACCGGAAGTAGATTTTCTACTTTGTTTTCTATAATACTTACATACCACCATTCTATTTTTATACCAGCTTATGCTATTTCATAATATTTTACAACCTAGCATTATATTGCTTATACTAATTTCTATATTTATCCTACTTGTGTATTTACTATCTAATCTTAACTATCTTACTGGTTTTTTTTTTCTTTATTTTGAATATTTTTATGAGTAAGTATTTTTTATACCGCTTCATCATGTTTTATATTGCTACTAACTTATCTTAGAATTTGGTGGCTACGCACCTAATAAAAATAAAATTGGTATTTATACGTTTTCTTCAATTCGTAAGTTATTTCTATATGATTAGTTTTCGCATTATTTCAATAACATGTTATTACTTTCTCTACTATGATGTTTTGTTTTACTACTACAAATCATTTGTAATTTTCAAATCATACTATTGTTTGTTTCACCCTTATGATTTTGATGCATATATATTTATATACTTTTGTATGTTGATTTTCTTGCTCTTCTTGACAATTCAAAAGTGTTTTGATGTATGCCTTCTATTTTAAAATTTCAAATTGTATGATAATTATTATAGTTACCTTACAAACTATTTTATTAATTGGTATACAAAATCATTTCTATGTTGTCTATACTTTTGACTATATTTCATTCTCGTATATTTATTTCAAACTGTTATTCAATGGTCTTGTTTTAAATTGCTAATCCGATTTCGTTATACAATACTAATTCAGTTTTGCAATTTTACTATTCTGTCGCTTATTACCTTGATGAATTTTGATTTCTAAATCTATTTGTAAATTATCCATTGACTATATTTCTCTTTATTACATTGTTTTTTGAAACTATTCCATAAATTAATGGCTGAGTTTATTTTTCCTTTTTCAAAATGTTTTACCGAACATTATTTTTGTATGAAAATTTCTCCCAATGTATCTGATCTTTTGTTACATTTCTTTTCTTATGTTATTTTCCTAGTTTTCTTATTTCATTCTTGTAAAATTTTGATACTCATAGTTTTCTTATATAGAGTTCGTCTTGTTTTTCCTCTTTGCATATTTTTATACTACATTTATTTTTCTTAAAGTTGCAGTTTTCTAGATACAAAAATAATATTTTCTTTGGCGTGTAAAAAATACAACCTTTATCCTAGCGAGTTCTGGGGACGGAACTACTCTAAGGGGGAGAGAGTGTAACACCCCGCAAAATTAGAAAATGACAATTTTGCCCTTGTGTATTACGCACGTGTATTTTGTATCGTGTTTTCACTATGTATTTGGATTTCCGTCTGTTTATGCATTTCTAGTATTGATTTTATCCTATTTGAGTCAACTAAAATATAATATTTCAATCCCTGTATTTTTACATGCTTTTATGTGTTTTCGATGCACATATCAGGTATGTATTTTTCCATCGCTATGTATGATATTTTTATGAGTATTGATTATTTATTTTTGGGTTCGAACTCGTTTTAAAAAGGGAAGTTCATTTTTCTCCATTTTGTTTAAAATAATTTTTGTACCTGAAATGCACGTGTTTTATACGTACGCAGCAATTTCATCATAAAATTATTAATATATTTTCTTATATTGTATTTTTATTATCTTTAACATTTTTTCGTTGATAAAGTCAATTTTCGTATTTTGATATTTTACGTGCGACACACGTGTTTGTTTCGGTACACGTATTTGAGCATTTCCGTTTTCAAAATAAATTTTTGGAGAGCGTGTATTTATTTTTGCATAATACCTTTTGATTTTAAAGTAAACTATTTTACCTACATAACAGTATATATATATATATATATATATATATATATATATATATATATATATATATATATATATGAGGCTTCTTCGGTTGCAAACGGGTTTGTGTGCACAGACCCGTGCGAACTTTAATCTGGGCCGTTGGATCCAACGGCCCATATATTTTTTTATAAGGTTAAGGCAAAATATTATAAAAAAATGTATGGGCCATTGGATAAAAGTTCGCACGGGTCTGTGCACACAGACCCGTTTGCAACAGAAGAAGCCTCTATATATGTGTGTGTGTGTGTGTGTGTGTGTGTGTGTGATATTTATGCATATATTTGAAAATGATTTGTTTGTCATGGGGGCCCACGTGAACCGCATAAGTCTATTGGAAATGAGTTTTTTTTCCTATGTTTGATCAAATTTTGTATGGTGGGCTTAGTGTATACTGTGAATTGAATGGGGGCCTACCAATTGAAAACAACTTCATAGATTGTGCTGTTGTTGGCTATGGGTGACGTGGCAAAGGGAGTTGGCGTTAGGGGAGTTTAGAAGATGGAGGGGTGGGAGTTGAGTTTTCTAAAGGTGGAAATGTCAAGAGGTGGGAGTTTGAGAGTTATGAAATGTGAAGGGTTGAAAATTAATTTGAGTAATTTATTAGGTGTGTAATTTTGCAAATTGAACCCTAACTTTGTCCTATAAATAGCTCCCCTCTTCTTCTCATTCCACACACCAAAAACTAAACAAAAACAAGAGAAAGAAAAAGAAAGAGAGAAGAGTGTTCTTGTGCTTGGAGGCTCTCGCTAGGAAGAGAAGAGCTAGGAGTTCGCTTTGGAGCTAGGAGTGGTGTTCTATCTTTCCTTTCATTGTTCAAACTTCATAAGAGGTGGGTGTTCTCATGCTTCTAATTATAGAACAATGCATGCTAATAATAATGAATGAACAGTGTAAAAAGTTTGATGTGTTAAAGTAATCTATACTATTATTTGTTGTAGTATTGAATCATGTTATGTTTATTTTCATCATGTAGTAGTTAATGAGAAAAGAAGTAATTAAGTATTTTGCCATGAATGAAGAAATCGTTAATTGCATGAACAATGGTTGGAAAGTTCTCTTTTGATGAGCAAACAAATATATATATATATTTTTTGTAAAATTGGTATTATTGAATTTATTTGACAAGACATATAATTGTGTTACTTTGATGAAATTAAAATCTATGCTCATTAGTAAGAAGAAACAATTTGAAAGTTAATTCTATTTTCAAAAATACAAATTTGAAACCTACGAGTTACTGTTGGAAAGTGAACACAATTTTTTTTAAAGATAATTTCAGTCTAGTAAGAGATTAGATCAATGAAGAATCGAATTTTTTATGAAAAATGAAATAACAGAGAACTCGAACAAAAGCCTAGTAGGATCCTTTGAACTGCTGGGCACAATCGGCCTGGTGGTCTGATGTTGCGCTGGCTTCCTTGTTGGCCTGGGTTCGAATCTTGTGAAGTCCAAAACTTTTATGTTTTTTTTTAAAAAGTCACTCAGACCCGATAGTGAGTACAGGAGACTTCGAAACAGAATCTGAACACCAAGTCCATATGGACTTAGTGGCGTTCAGGGGTAGCCTTGGGCGCTGTCTGTGAACTCACGGGTTCGAAAGCCAGGAGGTGGGTTTTGTTTCTATTTTTTTTATGTTTTAGTTGAATTAATGAGTTTTAAAGCAAATTAAATTTGAGGGAACATCCTAGTATTCATATAATAAGATGGAGGAGTTATAAAAAAAATAATTTTAAAGATTTTCATGTACATTTGGAAAGATTAAAATATTTAATAGCATGATTTATCTCCTTAAAAGAAAAGTAATATGAGAATTAATTTTCTTAATAAAAGTATGTTATTGAGTTGAGTAAGAAATTCTTGATTACTATTGTGCTCAAATTAATAATGAGTTTTGACAAAAAATAAATTATTAATGAAAATGAGATTTATTTGTAGAATAAGAGTAAATTATTCATGTGAATGGATTTCTTTGGATGTGATTATACTTTTATTTTGGTGCAAGTAAAATTTGAGATGGTTAAGATATATTTTATGAGTTCAAATTGCTAATGAGATTTCAAGTGGTGAATTTTATGTTCATGAAGAGAATGATTGCCTTTAAAAGATTCTGAATAAATTAAGATTGAGGATAAGGGAATCATGAATAAACATCGTTCAAGTTGTGAATAAGTTGAGAATGAAAATATCTAGGTTTAAGACATGTTTTATTAAAGGGTATGTGTACCCATGATTTCTTGTACATGAAAAAATTGTGATTTAGAGTTAGTGAGACCTCGGGTACCGGCACTACTAAATTAAAAAGAGTTGAGATTATGATTTGAGATGTGGCCATGGGGCTATCTTGTATTTTGTGAAGTCCGGTAGGAGGTAAGACTAATTCTATGTTTGGAAATTTATTCATGTCTTGAACTAAATAATTAGGCACATAAGTGAAGATGTAGTAAACCTGGGCAAACGTAAGTGGGTTGCTTCTATATAGTCGGCGGTAGATCTCCGTGGCTATAGACCCAATTGGTGAACTGTGGTTGCTCCGATGGAGACAAGCTTTTATTTTAAATCCGGAACTTAGCGTAGTCGGGCTGATAGTTTGCCGTACTCCAGTGTATATACGTATACCGGGGCTAGAGGGGCACTTGCGGGATGATTCGCACGATTAGGGATCTGTTATAACAGTCGGCAGTGGATCTCCGTGGCTGGGATCCATATTCGTGGAATGATCTAAACCTTGTGTTATTACTGGGTAGCCTCATGGCGAGGGATCGAACCCTTTATTGTGGAGTACATAGGTGCTTGCCCTCGGACCTATGTAGTTTGGAATGCATAGAATCTGAATAAGTGTGCATTAGTGTTATCTTAGTATAAAATATGTACATTAGGCATTAAGTCATGGCATACACTTACATATTTAGCGTAGTAACGATTTAACACTTTATTGTTTATTAAAAATTTTCTTGTGAATTGTTAAACTATGGAGATCGTTATACTATTTCCGGTATAGAGAGGATAGCCATGTATAACATTTCGTCGGTTGTAATCAACTGACGTGCCCACAGTCTTACATGCAGGTATTGGATTTCAAAGTGGATATGCTGTTGCCGTTTTAATTGAAAGTTAAAGATGTTGTAATTGTATTATTGTAATTTATTTTTATCTACCGCTGTGTAAACAAATTGTAATGAACTCTGATCTTGTTGAAAAAGTTTTAATTTCCTTATAAAATTGTACGAAGTGAAGTAAAGATCCTATGAAAATCTCGAATTCGGTCTTATTTGGAATTCGGGGCATTACAGTCCGGGTCCAATTTTTGAACCCGTAGAGGGACAGGGTAGTGAAGGACCCGACCTGCCCCGACCCGATACCATTTCTAATCTCAGTTATTTTTTCCATAGATTAGGTTCGTTCGAACTGGGATAAAGTTGTATACTGTGTATTTGCTTTAGTCTACTTGCTTGACTGTTTGTGTTGATCAGCTAGCAAATTGAAAAAGGTGCACATTTTCCATTCAGCAAGATACGGGAGAGCCTCACGTTGACCGTCTCCTAGACTGGGTGTGGCAATTTCAGAACCATCGGTGAGGCCCTGTTGGATGATCTGAAGCAGTCAACTGACTTCTTCAAACAAGTGATTGGTGCTGGCCACTACGAGGAGTATCTTACCATTAGTGGTGATATACCGTTCATGTTTTTGCTGGAGTTGGAGCCCATTATGTCACTATAATGGGGTGTTTGGTTGGTTGTAAAACTTTTTCAAAGTTGTGAGATTACTGTAGAGAAAAGAAATCTGTGGAAATGAGTTCTGAAAAAGTGATTTGGTTGAATGTAGATTTACTATAGATGAAATAGTTTTATATGAAAGATTAAATTTGTTTGAGTTGTAAGAACACTGTAGCGAAAATAATTTAAAAGACATTAACTTTTTGTTTTATTTGAAATTATTATGAATTAATTTGGGTTCAAATTAATTAACTAAATTGATCTTAATTAAATTAAACAAAAAAAAAACCGAAAAACAAATTTAAGCAAAAATAAAAGCGGGAAAAACAAATTTAAGCAAAGAAAATCTGAAACTTAAAAAAACCGATCCAAAAAAAACTGAACCAAAAAAAATGCAGAAAAAAACCTGGCGTTCTATGTGGGACTTTAGTCCCACATCAGACAGGAAATGTAACCTTCCTTGGTATATATACCATTTTGCAAATTCTCTCACCTACAACGAAAACCATACGGTAGGAGAGAGAGAGTGAGAGAGATAGAAGATTATTGTATTATTAAATGTTGGACAGTAATGTCTGCCTGAAATTGAAATCAGACCACATGATCAGAGAGTCCCTCTGATTTTCACTTCCTACGGTATATTTCATTTTAAACAAACAACCCCTCAGTGGAAATCGATGCTACGACGGATGGCAGGGATGGGGAAAAATGGGTCAGCCACGTAAAAGTGATCATAATATTTTGCTCAATTACTTAACAATTGCATTTAAGTCTCGTTGCGGAATCAAATGAGTACTACTTTCTACCATTTTGCAATCATTGAGAGGCATGTTATCTCTGTTTTAAATCATGCTCTATTGTTCTTATCCTGTACCAACTTGTTGCTGCTTATTTCGGTGTGGGAGGAAACAGATAGTGAGTTAATAATTGAAGAAAACTACTAAAAGTTAAACCTGTGATCCTAGCCGTTAAAGACGGTTAGAACTCCTGAGAATGAATTTAGATCGTTGATTGACCACCGTGATCTGAATCTGACGGTTGCTGATCGGCTGATGGACCTGCAAAAAGCCTGAAACACCTGGGAGTGGCCCCGGCAATAAACCCTCCGACGCTCAAGTCAGAACCAGAAAGGGAGAGAGAGAGTAAGAGAGTGAAAACTGGAAAATTGTTGATTACCTTCTGACTGAAGAGGGGGAGAGGTATTTATAGGCCTGAGGGACATTTCAAGAGATTGATTTTTAAACAAACAGCCCCTAAGTGGAAATCGAAGCTATGGCGGATGGCGGGGATTGGGAAAAATGGGTCAGGCACGTAAAAGTGGTCATAATATTTTGCTCAATTACTTAACAATTGCATGTAAGTCTCATTGCAGAATCAAATGAGTACTACTTTCTACCATTTTGCAATCATTGAGAAGCCTGTTATCTAAGTGCTCTTCTATTTTAAATCATGCTCTATTGTTCTTATCATGTACCTACTTGTTGCTGCTTATTTCGGTGTGGGAGCAAACAGATAGTGAGTTAATAATTGAAGGAAACTACTAAAAGTTAAACCTGTGACCCTAGCCGTTAAAGACGGTTAGAGCTCCTAAGAATGAATCTAGATCGTTGATTGACCACCGTGATCTGAGTCCGACGGTTGCTGATGTAGCTGATGGACCTGAAAAAAGCCTGAAACACCTAGGAGTGTCCCCGACGACAGACCCTCCGATGCTCAAGTTAGAACCAGAAAGAGAGAGAGAGAGTAAGAGAGTGAAAACTGGCAAATTATTGATTACCTTCTGACTGAAGAGGGGGAGAAGTATTTATAGGCCTGAGGGACATTTCAAGAGATTGATTTTTAAACAAACATCCCTTAAGTGGAAATCGAAGCTATGGAGGATGGCGGGGATTGGGAAAAATGGGTCAGCCACATAAAAGTGGTCATAATATTTTGCTCAATTACTTAACAATTGCATTTAAGTCTCATTGCTGAATCAAATGAGTACTACTTTCTACCATTTTGCAATCATTGAGAAGCTTGTTATCTAAGTGCCCTTCTATTTTAAATCATGCTCTATTGTTCTTATCCTGTACCTACTTGTTGCTGCTTATTTCGGTGTGGGAGCAAACAGATAATGAGTTAATAACTGAAGAAAACTACTAAAAGTTAAACCTGTGACCCTAGCCATTAAAGACGGTTAGAGCTCCTGAGAATGAATCTAGACCGTTGATTGACCACCGTGATCTGAGTCCGACGGTTGCTGATGTAGCTGATGGACCTGCAAAAAGCCTGAAACACCCAGGAGTGTCCCCGACGACAGAACCTCCGATGCTCAAGTCAGAACCAGAAAGAGAGAGAGAGTAAGAGAGTGAAAACTGGCAAATTGTTGATTACCTTCTGACTGAAGAGGGGGAGAGGTATTTATAGGCCTGAGGGACATTTCAAGAGATTGATTTTTTAAACAAACAGCCCTTAAGTGGAAATCGAAGCTATGGCGGATGGTGGGGATTGGGAAAAATGGGTCAGCCAAGTAAAAGTGGTTATAATATTTTGCTCAATTACTTAACAATTGCATTTAATTCTCATTGCTGAATCAAATGAGTACTACTTTCTACCATTTTGCAATCATTGAGAAGCCTGTTATCTAAGTGATCTTCTGTTTTAAATCATGCTCTATTGTTCTTATCCTGTACCTACTTGTTGCTGCTTATTTTGGTGTGGGAGCACACAGATTGTGAGTTAATAATTGAAGGAAACTACTAAAAGTTAAACCGATGACCCTAGCCGTTAAAGACGGTTAGAGCTCCTGAGAATGAATCTAGATCGTTGATTGACCACCGTGATCTGAATCCGACGGTTGCTGATGCAGCTGATGGACCTGCAAAAAGCCTGAAACACCTAGGAGTGGCCCCGACGACAGACCCTCCGACGCTCAAGTCAGAACCAGAAAGAGAGAGAGAGAGTAAGAGAGTGAAAACTGGAAAATTGTTGATTACCTTCTGACTGAAGAGGGGGAGAGATATTTATAGGCTTGAGGGACATTTCAAGAGATTGATTTTTAAACAAACAGCCCCTAAGTGGAAATCGAAGCTATGGAGGATGGCGGGGATTGGGAAAAATGGGTCAACCACGTAAAAGTGGTCATAATATTTTGCTCAATTACTGAACAATTGCATTTAAGTCTCATTGCTGAATCAAATGAGTACTACTTTCTACCATTTTGCAATCATTGAGAAGCATGTTATCTAAGTGCTCTTCTGTTTTAAATCATGGTCTATTGTTCTTATCTTGTACCTACTTTTGCTGTTTATTTCGGTGTGGGAGCAAACAGATAATGAGTTAATAACTGAAGAAAACTACTAAAAGTTAAACCTGTGACCCTAGCCGTTAAAGATGGTTAGAACTCCTGAGAATGAATCTAGATTGTTGATTGACCACCGTGATCTGAATCCGACGGTTGCTGATGCGGCCGATGGACCTACAAAAAGCCGAAACACCTGGGAGTGGCCCCGGCGACAGACCTTCCGACGCTCAAGTCAAAACCAGAAAGAGAGAGAGAGAGAGAGAGAGAGAGTAAAAGAGTGAAAAGTGGCAAATTGTTGATTACCTTCTGACTGACGAGGGGGAGAGGTATTTAGGCCCGAGGGACATTTCAAGATATTAATTTGTGTCCGTTGTATCGATTTAACTACCTTGTCTCTTTTAATGCTCTCCCCCTCAAGAGATAAGATATCCTTGTTAGGGGATAAAAGATTTGACTCCTAGCCTGCATGGGCTGGATGTCTCTCCCAGTGGGCTTAGTCTGTCACTTTTTATGGGCTTGGGAGAAGCTCATGTCATGGAGTGGGCCCAGACCTGTGAAAGAGGCATGTGATGGCTAATCTGCCCGTAGATGCTTGGAGATCTGTGCAGGAATCGTACGGCTCTGATTTGCTGTGATTTTTACTATCATCATAAGCTCCCCACTCCTGGAAGATAGTTTTCTTGGCTTTCGGGGAGTAGTACGTCTCGTTTTTAGAATCTGGCATATAATCTTAGCAGTCGGAGTGTTCGGAGATACCTGGAACTGATCTATGGCTTCTGAAGGTAGTGAATATTTTCCTGGATTTTTCTATAGTTTTTTCGGATTTTTCTGAATTTTCTAGAAATTTTTTGAATTTTTCTATATTTCTTCAGATTTTTCCCAATTTTAAAATCACTTTTCGAATTTTATAATTAATGAGTACAATTTTAATTATTTTTTCAGATTTTTAAATTAATTTTCTAAATTAAAATAAATTTTTTTTGAATTATTTTAATTACTATTTCGAATTAAAATAAAATAAAGGGTTTTTTTTGCAAAAAGTCGACCGCCCACGGATCTTGACGCGATCTAGGTCATTCATTAGATGGCGGATCGTGCATCGAGGAGATTGAACGGTGGATGAGCGAGAGGATCTTTGGGGATGAAGGTGGGCGACGTGGACGCATCTGAGCCGTCCCTCGCACTCGAGCTCGGTTTTTGGAGAAATCCAACGGCTGACAGCGACTGTGAGCGACCCCTTAGCTCGGCCGACCATTTTGCCGAGCTATGGGCGATCTCTTCGACTCTTGAGGATTTCTTCGTGCTGCGGAGCTACAGGGCTGTTGTCAAGCAATGGTGGGGAGTTGTCATCGAGCTACTTTGGTCGAGCCACGAGCCGAAGTCATCGAGCTCTGTTTTTTGATGTCATCGAGCTATGATTTCGCTTTCGGTCGAGCTAGCCCACCTCGTCGACCTATGGGAGCGTCGAGGTACCTCCCCTTAGTCGAGCTATGAGGATTTGGAGCCTCGTCGAGCCATAGCCTTGCTGAGCTTAGAGCTCTATTTCTTCATTCGAGCTTCATCTTTGCTCTCTGTCGAGCTATGGAGCTGACGGTTCCTCGCCGCACTATGGAGCTAGTGATTTGGCCGAGCTGTGGTCTTTGAACTCTTTGCTGAGCTATCGGAGATGTTGTCGAGCTTCGAAGCAGTTGAAGGCTCGTCGAGCCATGGAGTTCTCGTTTAATCGGGCTACTTTGGTCGAGCCACGAGCCAAAGTTGTCAAACTCTGTTTACTGACCTTGTCGAGCTATTACTTCGCTTTCGGTCAAACTAGCCGACCCTCATCGACCTATGGGAGCATCAAGCTACCTCCCCTTGGTCGAGCTATAAGGTTTTGGAGCCTCGCCGAACTACGAGCTCTAACCATTGTCGAGCTATGGCGGCATCGAGTCATAGCAGAGTCGAACCCAAGCGGCATCGAGCTACAGCTCTGGTCGAACCATGAGATCAGCGAGGATCTTCTTCAAAGTGGGAGCTCAGCATTCGACGAGGAGAGAGCTCGAAGGCAGAGACGAAAATGGGTTTTGACAAGGTAAGAGCTTGAGGACAATGATGCCCTCTGGCTAGGAACTCGGCGATGCTTTGTCGAGGTGTGAGCTCGAAGTCGGAGTTGGGGCGAGGAGGAGAAGATGAGTTGGAGTTTGCTGAGCTTGGAGCGAGGTGGAGAAGAGCTTTCGATCGAGCTCTATTTTGGAGCTCAACTCTTTGAAGAAGAAGGAGAAGAGGAGAGTGGAGCGGGCTTTTGGGTCTGCGGATTCAAGTCTGACCCATTAGTACCCCTTCGTTTTAACTCCTTTGAATTTCCTTTGAGGGTTTGGGTAGCAACCTGACCCGATCCGCTGTTTCCTTTACCCTACCTCCTCTTACGAAACAGTTAAGTTCATTTGCTTTGGAAAATTTTCATTTTTGCAACTCTTTGGAGCTTTTGTGGAGATTTCTGAAGATTTTTTGAAGTCTTGATCTCACTAGAAGCTCGCCCTGTTTGGAGTTGAGATGTCTTCAGTGGAGTTCTTTCTCACATTGAGGTAGGAGCACTAGTGTGCTTGGGTTTTTTGGAGTTGACCATCTCTTAAAAATCTTGGTTGATTTTGGTGGAGAGAGTTTGAATGGGCTTGGAGACTCCACGGGGTTAGTAAGCTTTGTCACAAGGAAGCTTGTTTAGCAACGGGTCTCCTCTATTGGTGGTGAACATGGCTCCCACCAAGTGTTTGTAAAATTTCTCACCCCATCACGTTCACCAAGTGTTTGTGAAATTGCCCATCCCACGACATCCAACAAGTGTTTGTCAGATTGTTCACTCCTTCATATTGCTTCTTTTGTTGACCGAACATTGTGATGATCGTTCGCGTCACCGACTGACTGTCCTGTTGACAAGTTACTGCTATTATTGGACCCAGGGTGGTGTGATCAAGCTGTTGATTCTTGCGGAGGGCTTAAATTCTGCCACATGGTGATTTAACCTCTAGGGTCCTATAAATAGAGGTTGATTCCACCTCCCCCTCCTTCATTTACCACCTTCACTTTCTCTCCCCTAAAATTTTTTAGAGCTTCTCTCTCTAGAAATCATGGTGTTTTGCCAGGTGGTGCTTGGTTGCTTGCCTGTTGTTTTGACGGAGGTGCCAGCTTCAGCTATTGGTTCGGAGTTTCTTCCACTTTGGCTAGGTAACATTCTTGCGACCGCTGTTTATCATGTCTAGCATTCTGTCCGTCTGTGCCTCTTCTAGATCAGCTGGTCTAGGTGGAAAAGAGGGTGTTATGCTCGATCATTTTCCTAGAGAGAAGAGTGTACGTGGTGAGGCTGATCGTTCCACCGTTGTGGAAACGATCGTCGAACCTGAGAGAGATAGGGGGTGTATGCTCAAGACCCCATTGTTCCTTGTTCCTGAGTTGATTAGAGAGTACTCGGTAGTAGATCAACCATTCCTTAGGAGCGGCATGGAATACGACAATCCGGAGCCCGTCCATACTACTGAGGATACTCATACCTTCACCATTCTTACACGTGATGAGCTTGCCGTGATAAGAATAGGTTTTGGTATTCCTTGCAAGTACAGTCTACTCCTGCCAGGGCCTGGAGTCAGGGCATGTTATGCCATGTTAGAGGAGTACTGTTTCTTTCCTTGTGATTCTTTCTTTGCGGGGCTTCGCCTGCCCTCCACCCCTTCGTTAAAGAGGTGCTTAACTGGTATCGGCTGTGTTCGATGTAACTGATGCCGAACACATGAAGGCACATTGTCGGCTTTGTCTTGCAGTGCCACCAGCTCAGAGCTAAGCCGAGTCTCGCGGTGTTTAGACAACATTTCAAGCTTATCCAACTCAGCCAAATGGAGGAGCGTTGGTACCTCAGCCCTCGCAAGAATAGGGGCTAGTCGACGGTCCTCGATCGATAAAATGTTGGAAGCAAAAGTTCCTTGTCGTTCGCAGTGCCAATCCTTGGGGGATTCTGACTACATGGAGAGGAACGGTTCCACGGCGGTGCGAGCAGAGCCGGTAATGAGCATGGAGGAGAAGAGCCTTAGTGATGCGCTTCTAGAACTGAAAGTGCTGTCGTGGTAAGATATTACCAACGAAGTGCTCTTTGAAGGTGGTCTTGGACCGGCCATTCCTAGTACGATTTTGCTATTATCGTTTTTGTGCTCCGCTATCCATGCTTTTGTTGATTTCTAGTTCTTTTATTCATGTCTCTGCTATTTTCATTTGATCTTACGGTTTCTAACTACGTGTTTCATCTTGCAAGTAGGACGGACATTGATTTCGAGGATACTTTTACAGATCTAGATGTGCTACGAAATAAGAGGGAGGAGGAGCTGAATAAGTGGAAGAAGACGGCGTTGCATCCCTCTTCTTCCCAGGGCTTACCGCCCTCGGCTCCCGTTGCACAGACTGAGCCCCTACAGGGGTACCGCCTGTCGTTGAGGCATGTTCTTCTTTAGCTACGATTGTGGAAAGTGTCGCGTCAGCCCCACTGACTGCTACGACTGCCACGGTGCTAGCTAGTCACGGGGACATGGTGTACACCCCCAACTAGAATGTGAAAGCCCAGGAGAACTTTTGGGGAAATTCTACTGCTTTCCTTGAGGCCTGTCGCCACATCCCTACTCCTTCTGACAGGGAGAGGTTGAAGATGGAGCCCCCCAAGAGATCCATCTTGGAGATAGCGAGGGCACATGTGACAGTATGACCTAGTCTCTTTAGTTTCTTAGCTTGCGCTTTCCTTTTCTTATATCGTTATATTTTTAACTTTTTCTCCTCATTTCAGGCAATGAGCCACTTTGAGCACTTGGTAGACTTTTATACGACTAAGGAAAAGAACATGAAGGCCTACATCTTTCGTGCCGAGAAAGACAAGAAGAAGGCCGTCAAAGAGTCCAAAGCAGAGTTGGAAGGGATGAAGAAGAAAAAGGAGGAGGCATGCCTTGAGTTGGAGGCATTGGCAGCGAGGAAGGAGGAAATGCACCTCGAGCTGGAGGCATTCAAGGAGAGAGAGAGGGCATTAGAGAATAAGAACGTCGATCTTCTACTAGATTTGGAGAAGGCTTGCACTGATGCGGCCTCGGAGGTGAAGGTCAAGGTGTCCAAGGTTCACGCGGAGTGAAAATCTAAGCTGCAAGGGGTGATGTTGAAGTCCTATACCTTGGCGATCTCACATGTGGTGGAGCGCGTTCCCGGTTTCGATGGGAAAGGCTACCATGTGATCCTTCGACCTGGTGAGCCCCTGGATCCAGACAGGAAGGACGATGGTGAGGTCGGTACTCCTGCGGGTGGCGCGAGGAGTGGTTCTGGGAAGAAGGACAAGGGAAAGGGCGCAGCTGGGGTTTCCTTGTCCATGGAGGCACCGGAGCAGGTGGATGCTTGATTCACCATAATACGTCATTTATCTTCCAGGCTAACCTTGATTTGTTTTGTTTGGGAGTTGCAATTTACTTTTTTGTGATGTCTAATTGCAGACTGGCCACCGCATTCATGTATCTTCCTTAGTGTTTGAATAACTATCTTCTAGATTGGTTATCACTTGTCGTGTTGTGTTGATGTGCTTTGAAGCGATGCTTGTCTGTGACACTTAGTACTTTAATCCTTTGTCTGACTATGCTTTTGAAATTGTTGACAGACGATTGTGGGATCCGATAAAAACCTTGTAGTGACGAGGTAGAGCACCATCACAAGCAAATGCGCATAACAGAGTTGGCGGTCGACCGTTTGCACGTTCAATCAGATGAGGAATGGTTGGAGTCTGTTCACCTTAAGTCGGCGCTCGTTAAGAGGGATTGCAAGTTAGCACTCTTGTATTTCGATCGTCTGATCAACTAACCACTGCCTCCATAAGTGACGAAAGACAGTATTGAAGAATGTGCCTTACTCAGAGCGATAGTCGTCGAGAAGGACTTGGAGCTATACTGCCTTCAAGTGAGGCTTGGTGTTTTATGGAAGGCAAGCACCTTGCACGTCGTTAATGCGAAAAAGGAGCCAATGGTTGGAGCAAAAGAAGACACCATAACTAATGCAAAGGAGAGTGCGATGGTAGGAGGAGTCGGGTCGATTATTAGGGGAACGGTGCTAGCAGCATTGGTGCCCTCTCGACATCCTGGCGGCACCCAGAGGGGCGTGTTGGCTTTGTTGAGTTTGACTTTGGTGGGTGATGAGTCATGTGCCACGTATGCCAGCCAGCAATCTCAATCTATGGGATCGACATTTTCTATGAAAGATGTTGGCGGTCAAGGAAAGAAGGTGAATGTCAGGCAATCCACAAGGAGGCTTGTGTCTCTCAGGAATAACGTTCCTTGCCCACTAAGTCGGAAGGACGGTTTGTAGATCGATTTGTATGATTGATGATTCTGTAATTGTAAATATCTGTAGTACCACTTAATATGAACACGTGGATTTGTAATAATTCTGTGATTTGATGAACTCTTTTCATATGCTTGGTCCTTGCTGTCGTGGTTGAGGTGTCATCGACGGGGTTCTTTGCCGCTAAATAATAGGGCCTCAAGTTTGTTGCGTATAGCTGAAGAACTTTTGATGGTGTATGTCGGAGTTTGGAATTTCTCCATCTTGAACTCAGCTAGTTGTAGGGACAACTCTGATGGAGAGTTATTTTCCAAACTTGTTGTATGGGGCATCTGACAGGTTGTCAGAGTCACATCGAATCGAGAGTTGAACTCCAAGTGTTGCTTTTACAAGTGTTGCTAGAGTAATTACGATCCATGATTTTGAACCTCTTAATCTGTCGTTGAGGGAATTTAACTAGTTGCACGAACAGATCGAATGGCGAGTCGAATTCTGAACGTGCGTAATTACAGGTTGCATGAGTAACTCTGAACCATGGGTATGGATTCCGAACTTGTTAGTTTCAGTATTAACAGGTTGCAGGAGAAGATCGAATGGCAAAGCACACTCTGAACTTGCTTCTTTGCAAATTGACAGAGTCTCTTTTGAGCCATGGGTATGGACTCCGAACTAGTCGTCGAGGTACTAACGGATTGCAGGAGCAGTTTTATCGAATGGCGAAGTGCACTGTGAACTTGTGTTATTGCAAATAGTTAGGGTCTCTTCGAGCCATGGGTATGGACTCCGAATTCGTCTAACGGGAATACTTGTAACGAGTGTTTGGTGTCGTTTATGTATATAAGCTTGGCACTCAACTCATTGTATAAGTCTCCAAGAAACTTTAACTAGTTTTGGGAACAGATCGCTCGGTGAGTTGTGCTCTAAATGTGCAGGATTGCATGTTGCGAGAGTAACCCCGAGTCGTGGATCTGGATTCAGAACTTGTGTCGTAGAAAGCTTAAAACGGGTGTTTAGCGCCACTTTAAGTGTAAGCTGGTCGTTTTTAGCTCATTGTTTGCTTTAATAAATTGACTAAGATGTAATAAAATAAATTGGCTAACTTTATTAAAGAATAAATTGAGGGGCTGCGCTAATGGCTGGTCCTTATTATAAGTACGACCATTAGTAAAAGCGGTCTTTATTGAAAGAAAAAACTAAATGGCAGCTCTAGTGGCTGGCTTTTATTACAAAATGTAAAAATTTTGCGAAAATTAGGAGCGCATTTTAGACATTCTTGTTATACTTCAGAGCACGTTTCAGACACTCTCGTTGTACTTCATAAGGTGTTCGGCGTTCCAAGTTCTAGGTCAGGTCTTCAAGTCGATAAGACCCTGTGCGAATCACTTGAGAGACCTTGTACGGCTCCTCCCAATTAGGGGAGAGCTTTCCTTTTCTTCGTGGGTTCGAGATTTCGAGTTTACGCAAGACAAGGTCCCCCTCTTTAAGATTGGTGGGGCGGACTTTCTTATTATAAAACTTCTCGACCCTTTGCTGATAAATATTTCTCTGTATGGCCGACTACCTTTTCAACAATGTCGAGGTTAGCTCAAAGTTTATTGGAGTTTTTCTCTTCATTGAAGGAAAGAAGACGAGGAGATGGCAATCCAACTTCCAGGGGGATGACTGCTTCTGAGCCGTAAGCGAGGTTGAAAGGTGACTCCTCCGTGGGTGTCCGCTTCGTGGTTCTATAGGCCCACAAAATGCTTGGAAGCTCTTTTACCCACAGACCTCTCACAGCTTCCCCCAGTCTCTTTTTAAGGCCGTCTAGAATTTGTTGATTTGCGTTTTCCACTTGGCCATTAGTTTGGAGGTGTGAAATTGAGGTGAAGCCCTGAGTGATTCCCAAATCAGTACAGAATTGGCAAAAAAAATTTCCTGTGAATTGCTTATCGTTATCTGAGACAAGCACTTGAGGGATTCCAAATCTACAAACAATGCTCTTCCAAAAGAACTGCTAGATTTTATGCTCGGTGATTATGGCTAGAGATTCTGCTTCAAGCCATTTTGTGAAGTAGTCGATGGTAACTTCTAGGAAAAAATTTCGTCCAGCCACCAACGGGAATGGTCCAAGCAAGTCCCCCCACATGGCGAAGAAAAAAGATAGAGTTGAGGACTGCTTGTGGCCCATGCTTGATCGCTGAATGCTTCTGACAGGGGTCGCACTGGCGAACATATTCTTGTGCGTCATTGAGTAGTGTGGGCCAATAATACCCGTGATTTAGTATCTTTCACGCGAGAGATCTTGCCCCTTGATGGCAGCTTCCGATCCCTTCATGTTTCTCCTTGAAGGCGTATTGCGCTTCCTCTAGAGTGAGACATCCAAGATAGGGCATGCCATCAACTATGGTGTACGAGCGTTTGTACAGGAGTCCTTCCACGAGAGTGTATCTTTCTGCTCTCGTATGGATCTTTCCTGCCTCTCTACAATCTTTAGGGAGGATTCCTTTGTCGAGGAAATCGACTAGGGGTTTCATCCAACAATCTTCAGATATTTGGGGTGCGATGGCCATGAGCTCCAACTCTTCCTCCTCGATGCTTGACTTGAGAAGGACCTCAATGAGGACTGTGCGGTCTAGCCCATCGAGAGATGAGGAAGCCAACTTGGAGAGGGCATCTGCCTGCCCGTTTTGCTCGTGGGGAATGCGAGTGACATTGGCTTCTCTGAACGCCGGAGTTTCTTTACTCGTGACAAATATTTGGCCATGCGCTCGTCCCTAGCTTCATATACACCTTGGACCTGGTTAACAACTAGCTGAGAGTTGCTAAACATCTTGATTCTCTATGCGCCAGCTTCTCATGCTAAACGGAGACCAGTGATTAATGCTTCGTATTGTGCTTTGTTTTATGATGCGGGAAAGTTGAGTCGCAAAGAATATTGGAGAGTAAAATTATCGGGCCGGAGCAAAATAATTCCAACTTCGCTTCCTTCGAGGCAAGATGACCCGTCTACATACACTTTCCAAAGTGGGGGGGAGGGGGGTTCATCTTCCTCGGGGAAGTAGGTGATGGTGGTTTCCACGATGAACTCGGCGAAGGCCTGGGCCTTGATGGTCGTTCTAGGTCAGTAGCTGATGTGTTGACTCGGTTCAATGGACCACTTCATCAACCTTTCAGAACTTTCGGGTTTGAGGAGCACCTGATTGAGCAGTTGATCAGTTAGGACACATATGGAATGCACCTGGAAATAGGGGCAGAGTTTTCGCGCTGCTGTGACTAGTGCATAAGCCATCTTCTCCATTTTTGATTAACGGAGTTCTGCATTATGGAGTACCTTGCTAACATAATACATTGGATTTTGGACCCTGCCCACTTCTCTGACTAGGACGGCACTGAAACTCTGGTTAGAGACGGCTAAGTAGAGGAAAAGGACTTCACCCGGCTCAGGCTTGCTAAGAAGTTGAGAGTTTGCAAGGTATGCTTTGAGCTGTTCAAAAGCGGTATGTTGTTCTTCTTTCCACTCGAAACCTTTCGCACCCTGGAGGATTTTGAGGAAGGGCAAACACTTCTCCCCATATTTGGAAAGGAATTGGCCGATGACAGCTAAGCGACCGGTTAATTTTTGCACTTCTTTGACCGTTGTTGGGGAAGACATGTTACGAATTGCTTGGATTTTCTCGGGATTGGATTCAATTCCCCTTTGACTAACCATGAAGCCCAAGAATTTACCAGAGGATACTCCGAAAGCACATTTGGTAGGATTCAAACGCATGTTATGCTTGCGCAATTCTCCGAATGCTTCTTGAAGATCTGTGATGTGGTCCTCTTTCCGAAGGCTTTTGACTAACATATCATCCACATAGACCTCCACGTTCCTGATGACTTTTCCTTTGAAGACCTTATTTACCAAACATTGATATGTAGCGCCGGCATTTTTCTGGCCGAAAGGCATAATTCGATAGCAGTACAGACCCTGATCGGTGATGAAGGATGTTTTCGGAGTGTCAGGTGGAAACATTTGAATTTGATTATATCCAGAAAATGCATCCATGAAAGTCAGGAGTTCGTGGCCCGACGTGGCATCGATCAGTGCGTCTATACTGGAAAGCGGAAATGGGTCTTTCGGACATGCTTTATTAAGATCTGTAAAGTCTATACACATCCTCCATTTACCATTTGCTTTCTGAACCATCACCACATTTTCCAACCACTCCGGATAGTTAACTTCTTGGATGAAGCATGCGGCTAGGAGTTTGTCGACCTCTTCTTGGACCGCTCGAAGCCTATCTAGAGCGAATTTGTGGCGTCATTCCTGAACAGGCTTGGCATTGGGACTCACACTAAGATAATGCATGATTAGATCTCCAGGGATTCCCAGCATATCAGCTGCATTCCAGGCGAATAAGTCTTGATTTTGCCTTATTCAAGCTATGAGGCGCTCCTTGAGCTAGAGAGAAAGGGTCTTGCTGACTCGAAAACTCTTGCTTCGTCTTCTTGGGAGAAGGGGATCTGCTCTAACTCATCCACGGGTTCCGAGTTCGCATGATTTCTTTCTGGCGGGGGCTCAATGGTATCGAGCGGGAGAATTGAGCACCCGATAGTAGCAGCGTAACATGCCTACGCTACCTGTTGGTCTTCCAGTACCCGACCTACGCCTGCCATTGTCGGAAATTTCATTTTTCAAGTGAAACGAGGAGGCGATGGCATGGAAGGCGGCTAGTCCGGGGTGGCCAAATATGGCATTGTACGCGGATTTGATGTCAACTACCAGAAAGTCGAGTGTCTTCATCCGAGTTGTTGGGGCCTTTCCGGCTGTTATGTCGAGTGTGACTATTCCTTCGACATGAACGGGTACACCTATGAAGCCGTGGAGTGTGTAACCGACTAGCTTGAGTTGATCTCGAGAGAGCTTTAGTGCATTGAATGCGGCCATGAAAAGGATATTTGCGGAGCTGCCATCGTCTACAAGGATACATTGCACCTCGTGATTTTCCATGCCTAAATTGATAACTAGCGCATCGCAATGAGGCGTGTTGATGCCATCGAGATCTTTATCAGAAAAGGACACTGAGAGGGCCGAACCGTTCGAGGGTGGGGTGTTATGAACCGAATTAACCTCCCTTACAAAGGCTTTGCTAGAGGAGTTAAAATGTCCCCCCATAGGTCCACCATTGATGGTGTGCAGAATGGACATATGCTCAGAGTCTCTAGATTCAGAAGGCCTTTCAGGATGCTTATTAGCCCCCCGTGGCGGAGGGTTTTCTATGTTGTTGTTTCGTTGGACAAACTGAGAGAGATAGCCCCGCTGAATCAGGTCTTCAATTTCTTGTCTAAGGGCTTTGCAATTATCAGTAGTATGTCCGTGACCTCTGTGAAATGTGCACCATAGGACCTTGTCTCTTCTCTTGTCGGACGTCATCATCCTGGGAGGAGGACGAACTATCCTATCTTTTTCAACCGCCATGAGAATGGCAGACACACTTACATTTAGAGATGTGAATTTGTCGAAGTGAGGCGTAGGAGGAGGATGGCGTTGACCTGCACCGTTTTTCTGAAACTTCTTGGGTGTTTCCTTACTTGAGTTCTTTCGTTTGTTCCCGGAAAGTGACTTTTTCTTCACTTGGGGACTGAGAGCTTCCTCCACTCTGATGTACTTTTCACTCCTTTCTAGGAGCTCAGTGAAAACTCGAGGTGGCCTCTTAGCGAGGGATGCTTTCAGCTCTTTATGCATGACGTTGTAGCAGAAGGCTGCAGCCGCCACTGAGGAGTCTAAGGAGAAAATTGACCTTGCTTCCGCTGTAAAATGCTTGATGAAGTCCTTTAGCAGTTCTCCATTTCTTCGCTTCAGTTCTTACAGGGAAACACTGGTCTTTTCAGCTCTCTGGCTAGTAACGAGGTGTGTCATGAAAAGTTCTTCAAGCTGATCGAAGGAAAATATGGATTCGGGTGTCAGACGTGAATACCATTATCTTGCTGATCCTTTCAGTGTTGTGGGAAATGTCCGACACATGAGTGCATCGGTGGCGTTATAGACCATCATGAGTGTTTTAAAGCTCTAGATATGGTCTGTCGGGTCTGATTCCCCATTGTAGGATTCGGCTAGGGAAGTAGGCCCTGTTGGAGTGGCTTCTCTCACTCTTCATCTGTTCTAGACGTTTCTCTACTTCTTGGATTCGGCGAAGGACTTGATCGTCCTTCTTTTCAGATCCGGTTAAGTCGGAGGATCCTTCGTTTAGGGGGAGGTCCAGACTTGGACTCCCTTGGGGAGCATGGAGGATGTCATGTTTGAATTTATCCAATTCAGCCATGGTGGCTGAGGCATTTTGCCCTCTGTTCTGCACAGGAAGCCTTTGACTCTCATGCATCGGGTTTTCCATTGCTGTATGCCTCTTGTGAGAGGACGATTGCCTTGATCTTTGTCTAGAAGGATGAGTTCTCTGGTTTGCTTGATGTCCCGAACGTAAGGCCTAAGATCGAGCGCGCCTCTTGTTCAACCTCATTCATAGGTCGGCTTTTGGTTGCTTGTTATTAATGATCTAGAAGATATATCTAGACCCCTGTGGGCTCGCAAGGCCATTGAATCAGTTGAAGTATTATGGACGGAGATGCAGTCGTACTGAGAATGTTGTTCATACTGGGAGCCCCCAGTGCCTCTCCGTTGGAAGGAGCGTGATTAGGCTGTCAGGGTGACAGCTGAAGAGGAATCTGATCATCCATAGGAGGAGCCGCGAAGAGAGGTAGTGCGATGGCTGGAGGCCGCCCCTTTACCTCTTAGTCTTGGTGACATGGAGACAAGCTCGACTTGTGTAGTATTTCTCACAGACGACGCCAATCTGTTGCTGCTTATTTTGGTGTGGGAGAAAACAGATAGTGAGTTAATAATTGAAGAAAACTACTAAAAGTCAAACCTGTGACCCTGGCCGTTAAAGATGGTTAGAGCTCCTAAGAATAAATCTGAATCGTTGGTTGACCACCGTGATCTGAATTCAACGGTTGCTGATGCGGTCGATGGACCTGCAAAAAACCTGAAACACCGGAGAGTGGCCCCAGCGACAGATCCTCCGACACTCAAGTCAGAACTAGAAAGAGAAAGAGAGAGTAAGAGAGTGAAAACTGGTAAATTGTTGATTACCTTCTAACTGGAGAGGGGGAGGGGTATTTATAGACTTGAGAGATATTTCAAGAGATTGATTTGTGTCTACTGGATCGATTTAACTACCTTATGTCTTTCGTGTCTCTCCCCCTCAAGAGATAAGATATCCTTGTTAGGGGATAAGAGATTTGACTCCTAATCTACATGGGCTGGATGTCTCTCCTAGTGAGCCTAGTCTGTCACTTTTTATGGGCTTGGAAGAAGCTCATGTCTTGGAGTGGGCTCAGACCTGTGAAAGAGGCCTGTGATGGCTAATCTGCCAATAGATGCTTTGAGATCTGTGCAGGAATCATACGGCTCTGATCTGCTGCGATTTTTACCATCATCGCTACTTTACCTAATAGTTTTACAGCTTGCATAGTGCACAAAGGACCTGCAATTTCTTTGAACCACAATAGGCCTGTAATATGAAGTATCAACTAGTAATTTCTTGTTAACTTTTCTTCTTCTTCTTTTTCTTCTTCTGATAATCAAGAAACAACTACGACTTACGACCTAGCATATTTGACGCCTCTTGCATGAGCAACAACAAATAGAGAATGGAAAATCAGAAACTTAAAACAAACTCATTTCCTTCAGTCAAACTTGTTGAGAAAATAATTAGTAGACCTAAATGCCCAAGTAAACCTTCTGATAGCACCACACGGTTCTGGAATGAATTGATCGATGAACTTGAACTGCGACAGGAAGAAAGTGTGAAAACGGCTCGAGGCGTGGATTGCACTTTCTTTAAAAAGTTATTCGGCCGATTCTGAAGATGAATTTTTGATCTTCAAATACTCCCCCAGGATACAACGAGCTTCTATTTATAGTGTTGTCTGATACTCCGGTGGAAACACGTACCAAGCTTGCACCACTCAATGAAAAAGTTGCTCAATAATTGAAAAAAATATTTGAGAAGAGATGAAGAATATAATTTTCTCTGCCTTTTTTTTCTAATTGACAGAAATCATCTATTTATAACAAAAAGAAGAAAACGTTTTACTGATTTTTGCCATAAAATGGGATTTACTTTCACCATAAAGAATTCTTTACTTCCATAAAACGTTTCATTGATTTATTCTTTACTGGAAAAAAATGGTTAGTAAGAGAAGAAATGTTTTTCATATTTAAAACCAATTATTAAAAAAAAATCCTTTTTTTCAAAAGACCCCAAAACCAGTTTAAAAAATATTTAAATATATAATATGTGAAAAATGAGAATTGATCCTTCAATCTCATTGAGCCCAAAACTTTGACCATTGGGCCACATAACAATGTTAAAAAAAATAATAAAATAATTATTTTTAATGAATACTAAATTTTAACAAGACTCTTGTTGAACCTGTTCCAAGACCTGCATCAGGACTCTTTTTCTTTCGATCGCATCAATTATGCCCACATCGTTCTGATTCCGAAATTGCCGGGTGCTAATGTTTTGGCGGATTTTAGACCCATTAGCCTTATTAATACCTCGTTCAAAATTATTATGAAAGTTCTTGCTTCTAGGCTAAGTGCTATTATCCCGCCCCGGATTGATCCGGCCCAATCAGGTTTTATCAAGGAGCGCTTTATTCTTGACAGCGTAGCTGCCGCTCAAGAGATTATTACGCTAAGCCACCATCACAACTTAGAAGGTATCCTTCTTAAGCTTGACTTTCAAAAAGCTTATGATAATGTCAGTTGGGACTTTCTCCTCGATATCATGCTGCACCGTGGATTCGGTCCGAAATGGATCGCGTGGATTAAATCCAGCTTGTTTGCTGGTACCTCGTCTATCCTTATCAACGGGTCAGAGGGCCATAAATTTAAAATCAAATTTGGTCTCCGCCAAGGAGACCCGCTTTCATCCCTTTTGTTTTCTCTAATAGCGGACGTTTTCAGCAAGTTTCTCCGCAACGCTCGCGAGGCTCAGGCCATTGAAGGCCTCGGCCGATCTCATCACTTTGACAGTATCCTCAACTTGCAATATGCAGACGATACTATTATTTTCACCAAACCTGATCTCGCTTCATTGCGCAACCTTAAACTGTTGCTTTACTGTTTTGAGCTGGCTTCCGGACTTTCCATCAACTTCAACAAGTCCTCTGTGCTTTGGCTCGGCAGTGATGACAGTCGTCAAACCGAAGTCTCACAATTTTTTAACTGCCGCATTGCTTCCTTCCCCATCACTTATCTGGGTATTCCCCTGAGATAGGGCAAGCTTCACAGATCTGACTGGTTCCCTATCATCGATAAAATCGAATCTAGGCTTAATGTCTGGACTGGTAAGATGCTCTCCGGAGGAGGGAGATTAATTCTTCTCAACTCAGTTCTCACAGCTATTCCACTCTATATGATGTCTTTCTATTACATTCCTTCCTGGGTCCTCAAGAGGATCGATCAAATTAGAAGCAATTTCTTTTGGTCTGGAGCTGCTCTTTATAGGCAGGGCTCTCACTTTTGCAACTGGAACATCATCTGTTCCTCCAAAGCGAACGGAGGATTGGGAGTTTTAAATCTTCGAGACCATAACCTAGCCCTCTTAGGCAAATGGCTTTGGAGATTCCATAAATCTCATCACTTGTCTTGGGTTCAATGCATCAAAGAGAATTATTTTGCTTCCACCCCTTGGTGGCATTTCCGCTCTCCGATCCATCGATTAGCTTCCCCCTTCTGGAAAGGAGTCTGGAAAGTTTCCTCTGCTTTCCAATCCAGCATTTATCGGCTTTGTGCTGATGGGTCTAGGACCAAACTCTGGACCGATCTTTGGCTGGGAAACACCACCCTTGCCTTAGCCTACCCTTTACTATTCAGTCTTGCAGCCATCCCGGATGCCACAGTAGAGGAATCTTTCGACTGGATCAATTCCACTAGGTTTGGAGCATCACAGTTCAGTTACCTTTCCCTTTAACTTCTGACCTTCAACAACTTATTGATTCCCTCAATCTCTTCGAGTGGAAGCCTTCGGAGGACATCGCTTGGCGATGGAGTCCCTCTGGATCCTTCACCGTTAAATCCTTCTACAAGTTTCTCAACTTCCGAGGCATCATATCCCCTTCTGCTGATTTCATTTGGAAATCTTGTGCTCCCCTCAAGGTTAAGATAAACTCTTGGCTGGCCCTCAACAACAAACTCCTCACAGTTGAAGTGCTTAACAAAAGAAACTTAGCGTGGGGACAACTCTGTCCCTTATGTTCGGAAGTCTCGGAAGACGTTAATCACCTTTTCGTTAGCTGCTCGTTCATCGTCCCTCTTTGGAAGGTGGTGGCCCTGGCTTGGGTTAATCCGGCTGTGCCTTCTAATCTTCTCTCCTGCTGGAAAACCCCCGCCGCGCTCCCGAAATATCGTAAGGGATGGAATCTATTGGTCCATATCATTTTATGGATCGTCTGGATGGAAAGAATCCGCAGATTGTTCACGCATAAAGCTTCCCCTATCTCTTCTCTAATAGAAGAACTATTATTTCTTTTTAAATTTTGGACTTCGTAGATTAAGGCCGAAAATCAACAGTCTTATTGCAGTCATCGTTTAGATGAATCCCTGATTGTTCTTTCTAGACTCAACGCTTTATGATTTTCCATGTATTTGGTTCTCATCTGGTTTTTATAATGTCATCGTTTAGATGATTCCATGTTTTCAGCTTTGCAGTCTTATCGCTTAATGATCACCTACTCACTGTTTTCATTTCTGATTTTATTGCTACTGTCGCAGGATTGAAGGCAAAGCCGTTGTGCCCTCCTCTATGCTAATTCAGGACCATTTTTGTTCCTGGCGCTTTTGTTTTTGCAGTCCTGGCTCTTTCGATTTTTCTGGCACCTCTGTTTTGTTCTGTGCTCCTCTGAGCTTGCTGTCACAGGCTGCTGGGCATCGCCTTCTTTAAGGGTGCTGTGGGTTCTCTTTGGTTGTATTTTCTTTTTTTTATGTTTCCTTTTGTAGCAGGATAGGTGGGTGATCACGCTCTTATGCTTTAGCGCTTTCTATTTCCTTTTCTCTCGATCCTAACTGGCGGTAGCCTGAGACTTGGTTCTCACTGTATTGTTAACTCATGACTGTGTTTTAGAGGAGCGCTCCTTCCCTCACTGTGCTTTTTAGCTTCCTTAGTGTTGGGTTAATGGTGGTCTTGCTTTTGCTTGCTCTGTATTGATTGCCTGAGCGCATCCCTTTGTGGCGCTTGCGCCTTTTTAGGCCTCTGATACTAAGCTCTTCTTATTGTGCTGTTGGGACTGTTTGACACATTGAGTGTCTGAATGGGTTATTGCATGTGTCCCCTATTTTTGTTGTGGGACTTTTGTATTCTTATCAGAGCAACCTTTTTGCTTTTGCGGTTCAGTGCAGATGGGTGTGCCTGGCTTCGCCTCTGTGATGTGTCCCCTGGCTTTCTTGGGGCGTTTCTATGGAGTTTCCTGGACCCTTATGTGCCTTTTGTGGGCCTTGGCTTGAGCGCCTGTGGTTGCGCGCCCCCGTATCATTGCGTCATGAGATTGGATGTTCCGTGTTCAGCTTCCCTCCGATCGGTGTTTCGCCATTTCTCAGCGCCCCATCGATCCCGGAGTTGATGCCCTCCCTTCCCTGTTAGAGTTTGGGATGTAGGCCCCGTATGGCTGTGAGCCGCTTCCAAAGTGCACTGCTCCGGTGGTTGCTAGAGATCATCGCGGGTTTAGCGTTTACTTCCTCCGACCGGGGCCGTCTTTCTATTTGTTTACACTGTTTTAGTCTGTAGAGTGTCTTCTTTACTTTCTGTATTCTTGTCTGTATTTCTTGGCTGCGCTTCATAGCGCCTAGCGCTTATTTTTTACATCTCGTAAAACCCTAAATTTTTGTACTGTACAGTTATTATCGTTTTATCAATAAATTTTTTGATCGGGCTGGAGTCTGTTGACTCTATCCGCTTACATAAAAAAAAAACAAGACTCTTGCTGACAATCCAATTGGCTGGTTGATTCCCTTCTCTAACTATTATCATTGCAATCATGGATAACAGATAAGTACCATCATGTTTTCCCCTTATAAACCACTCCATCGAATAAGGGAAAGTTTTGATGATGTCAAACATCCCCTATCCATACCGCATATTTCGAAAATTTTGCCGTACTGACCCACTTTTTGAAAATATTTGGCATTCTGACTCACTTCTGAAAATAATTAACGATCTGACTCAATTTTGGACACGTAAGCATAAACCGTTATTGGAAATAACGGCATAGGTTATTTACATGCCGTTATTTCAAATAACGGCATCTATATTTAAAAAAAGTGTCATGCCGTTATTTGGAGTAACGGCATAGGTTATTTTATTTTTTGACAGCTTGTAGTCTCCATTTAGAAAAAAAATTGCAAGTGTGAAAACCTTATAACAGATGCCGTTATTTCAAATAACGGAATTTTCAATACTGATGTCGTTATTTGGAATAACGGCATCAGTTATAAATTTTTTTAATAAAAAAGTAACTTATTATTCATCCTCTCTAACGAATACATTAATTTTTAAATAAAAATTTTTTATAACTGATGCCGTTATTCCAAATAACGACATCAGTTATAAATTTTTTGTTAAAAAAATTAACTTATTATTCATCCTCTCTGTTTCCAAACAACGGCAAGAGTTCATTTATATATAACTGATATCGTTATCTCTAATAACGGCATCAATCATTCGAATGCCGTTATTGGGGATAACGACATTATTTATAAGTTTTTTTCACACTTAGAATTTTTTAAAGTGAGATGATTCACACTTGGAAGAGAAATATACTGATGCCGTTATTGGAAATAACGGCATGGTAAAGAAATGTAAAATAGATGCCGTTATTGGAAATAACGGCACATAAATAACCTATGCCGTTATTTCCAATAACGGTTTATACTGACATGTCCAAAACTGGGTCAGATTGCTAATTGTTTTCGGAAGTGGGTCAGAGCGCCAAATATTTTCAAAAAATGGGTCAGTACGGCAAAATTTTTGCATATTTCAGCCTCACATTTAAGCTAAACTTGTTCACTTTGCAGGTGTACTAGCACAACATTTTGTTGCATACGGCATATCTATTCAGTATATTGCGGATCCAGAAAATAACCAGACAGTTGCTTTGATGGTATCGGGTAAATTTGTCTTTCTACTGCTGTAGGATTTGGAGGCATCGAGACACCCTATATGTAGCCAACGTGTTGCTACTTTTTCTCTGTAGGAGCAATCAGATAATGAGTTCCTTTAGAGAGATGAATCTTACAATATGTATCGTCGATAAGATCTGACTTGTGATGGGTGAAGACTCCTTAATCTGAATCTGACTGGTTGACAACGTCTAGATCAAATATCTGGACGGCTGAAAACGTCCGGCGAACTTGCACAAAATCTGAACACAGAGTTTGGTCACGCTTACGTCAATAACTCAGAAAGATGATAAAAGTTTTAGTGGCGAAAGATTGATTCCCTTTGAATGATTGTGGGAGGAGAGTATTTATAGGCTAGGAGTTAGTTGTAAAAGATATACCAGAAAATGTATCTTTTAAGTTCTAACTGCAGATTCCTATGGTGATGAGATATAATTAGTTAATTCCGTTTAAGATAGGAGATTTGATTAACATTCATAATTTGCTGGAAATCCCTCTTCTCAGGGTGCAACCCATGTTTTTTTTGTAGGCTCGTAGTTGTTGTAAAATTATTGTTCTGCCTCTGAAAAGCATTAAGATGCCTATCAGGATTATGTGGCTCAGATTTACTGATATCATAAGCCCCCCACTGCTGAAGGTTGGATGTCACAGCCTTTGAGAAGTAGTTTGTTATTTTTCGGGTGGTCAGGAGAACATACTATAGCTTCAGGGATGCCTGGAATCTTATTTGGAGCTTCTCTAGGTAGTAACTATCTTCCAGATCAATTCCCCCAAATTTTCAGATTTTTTAAAATTATTTTTTCTGATTTTTTAATTATTGTTCAAAGATTTTAATTAGTTTTCCAAATTTATAATTATCTTTTGGATTTTTCAAATTAAATTTTCTGAATTCATACTTATTTTTTGGAATTTTTAAATTATTTTTGCAAAACTATAATTGTTTTTTTAGAATTTTTAAATAGTTTTTCCAAATTTTAAATATTTTTGGAATTCTAATTATTTTTTCTGAATTTATAATTGTTAAATGGAATTTTAATTTTTTTTTTAGTCGGGCGCAAAAATTGGAGCGATCAGACGGTGGGCGCGAAAATTGACGAGATCATGTGATTGTATTCTGGCATTAAGGAGAGTGTTGACATCATCATGATTTCATCATCTTGTTGTATTGCGCCTAAGGACGCTTTCGGATCGGATACATATCGGATATTAGCTATACCAACATCCATATCCACATTCTAAAGGCAGATTCAGATACAGATATGGATATGACTCGGAAAAAGAAAAAAATAATATCTGTGTCCGCAACTTTCGGATACGGATGCGAATCGGATACTTAGGGTCACATTGATATCTGATTAATTTAGCATGGAGATGTCACCATTACCGGAATATACAACATTGAACATATTCACAATATCAGGTTGGATTACCTCTCAGAAGGAATGGAAGAAGCTCTTTGAGAAACCATCTGGTCTAGGAGTCTTATCACTACTCATGGAGAACACTGGATGCTTAATCCATCTAGAGTGAAAGGAGATTCTAACTGGGCCTTGTCAGAAGTACTACAAAGTGATTGAACCAGAAGTACCTCAAAGTGATTGAAAGTGTCTATCAAATTCCAACCTGATATCATTTTGCTCAGTAATGACATGCTCATCCTTCAAAAGGGAGTGGATATATTTCATTCTTCTCTTACCATTTGCAATATAGGGGAAGGACTTAATATTTGCATCTCCCTCCTTCAGCCAAGTCACCCTTAATCTTTGTCTCCAATATGTAGTGTCAGCTTGGACCAACTTCTCATATTCATGGGCAAGAAAGAATCTTTCTTCCTTCTTTGTTGTGGTGAGATCCCTGGAGTCTTAGACAATATTTAGGCCATGATTTTACCAAGCAGAGATTTCTTCTTGATTTTGATGCTTCCAAATGATTTATAGACATTTTACGTACTAAGCCTTCTTTTTAGGAGGGTGAGTTTGCAAGTAAAGCTATCAACTTGTGAGCATCTGCATTTAAAGGACTTTCACCAACCTTTTATCAAGACTGAGAACTGAGGATTTGAGAACCAAGCCTTCTCAAATCTAATAAAGTTCACCCTAGGAGGGGCAGCCTGGGTGTCCTGCACAATTGGGTAGTGATCAGAGGCAATCCTGCATAGAGAAGATTGGATACTGTTGGGGAAGGCAATATCCCATTCATGTGTGATTAGAAACATGTCCAGCTTAGCCATGGAAGGATTAATTGTTAGGTTGGACTTGTATACTTCCTGCCAGAGAGGGGCATATCAATATGGTTATGACTAGCCACAATATCAGCAAAGATCCTCATGTCTTTGGGAGAGCCTTTTCCCATGTTTATTTCCTAATCAGACATAGTAACATTGAAATCTCCACACGAAGTTTAGTTAGGGCACAGGAGGGGTCTTCTCTATACAATCTCATGCTAGCAGCAGTCTCTATATTCTTTCTCAAATGGGGCATATGCAGTTGTGATCGACCATTCAATACCTTTTAGTCTATCTCCTAATGAAACTAATAATGAAAAATGTCCACTACTGAATAGAAAGCATCATATAAGTTATCATTGGAGCCCACCATCACTACTCTACAACTATGCATAGCATCAAGGTTCACCCATCTATTAATAGAAGCTCCTCAAATGGAGTTACGCTTCTTCTTACATGTAACGCCCTTGTCCCGAGCTCGGACAATTTATACAATTTATAAGACAAATTGGATACTATGTATTACAACTGCCCACCACAGGCTGCCTCTCAAAAGGTGGTTAACCGAATTGGTGACTCTTGATCATAGGCAATAGTATTTATATATTATTATATTCTTGTATCTTACCGATATGGGACTATATCCACTTACCTTTCTCCCGTTCTCTCTCTCATCCGAGAGTACATAGAGCGCCAAAGCCTGCTGGCTTCAAACCTCACTCCGGGTGGGCCCCTCAACCATTTCCACGTCATCAGCACATTCAACAGCACTACTTGCTATTTCAAACCACGTGGGCCCCCCTCTATACTATTCCTTTTCAAGATTATTACACAAATGCCATCAAGCATATATTTAAACCAAACAGCAGCCAACTTTTTTATCAAAGTATATATATATATATATATACACTTTTGAAAACCACAGGGTGTTACACACAAACCCCCTTCAGAAATCAGCGTTCTCGCTGAGCACGAGGCATGCACAACCTAGTGCAGGATCTCCTTTCTAGCCGATGCGGAGTAGAGTACCCTGATTCTGCTAGTTGCACAGTACCCTGATTCTACTTGTTGTACAGTCCCCTTACCTGGGTGACCTGTCCCCAACCTCGCTCCCTCTCAGGCATACTTACCCGTATATCTGCTAGCTCCATCTAAGGCATACATCTACGCTGAGCACGAGGCATGCACAACCTAGTGCAGGATCTCCTTTCTAGCCGATGCGGAGTAGAGTACCCTGATTCTGCTAGTTGCACAGTACCCTAATTCTGCTTGTTGTACAGTCCCCTTACCTGGGTGACCTGTCCCCAACCTCGCTCCCTCTCAGGCATACTTACCCGTATATCTGCTAGCTCCATCTAAGGCATACATCTCACCCACTCTTACCCACACTTGGTGTCGAAACCTGCCTCTGATACCGTTTGTAAAGCCCCTGCCCCGGAGCTCGGACAATTTATACAATTTATAAGACAAATTAGATACTATGTAGAACAACTGCCCACCAGAGGCTGACTCTCACATGGTGGTTAACCGAATTGGTGACTCTTGATCATATGCAATAGTATTTATATATTATTATATTCTTGTATCTTACCGTTATGGGACTATATCCACTTACCTTTCTCCCGTTTTCTCTCTCATCCGAGAGTACACAGAGCGCCAAAGCCTGCTAGCTTCAAACCTCACTCCGGGTGGGCCCTTCAACCATTGCCACATCATCAGCACATTCAACAGCACTACTTGCTGTTTCAAACCACGTGGGCCCCCCTGCATACTATTCCTTTTCAAGATTATTACACAAATGCCATCAACCATATATTTAAACCAAACAGTAGCCAACTTTTTTATCAAAGTATATATATATATATATATATATATATATATATATATATATATATATATATATATATATGTATGTATGTATATATACACTTTTGAAAACTACGGGGTGTTACATTACTAGGACTTGTAAGTTGTGAATCTTGGATACAAACCACACATAGGTTGGCGATGATTATTCCATTCTTGATCATAGAACATTTCTGAGGATTTCCCAATCCTCTCACATTCAAGCATCATATCCTCATTTCATTAGAAATAGCATTGAAAACAAATACTAAAGCTAAAACAAGCAACATACCTAGAATAAAGGCAATGAAACTCATCATGAGCAAGCAGTTGGCTATGGTAACTTAGTGGTAATACAACTGTTGATGTTGTTGACAATTTAATATTTTATTTCAAGTGTCTGTTATAGTTTATATCATACAATCTTCACATATTGAAATAACCAGATTGGAAAAAACTATGAGAGACCTCATGGCTACCAAATTGTAGAGGGACATCAAAAAGTTTTATAGGTAGAAGGAACTATGTCTTAGTTTCCCATGGAACAGTTAGAGGCAAGGGCCACTTTGTAACTCAAATATCTCCTTATAAAGTGTATGTAATGTGCTTGTTATTTCTTATGGATGTGTTTGATATGTTTGTCTTAATTGCAGGTTAGGAAGGTAAGAGACCTAAGAGATAGCTAGAGCTATTAGTCAATTTGTTTTGGGAACTGTACACAACTAGGGATGTTTTGGAACCAATTTCAATCATGAAGTTGTTGTAATATGTATTGGTTGCTCCAATATAAATTATGTAAAACTGTCTATTGTAAACAACTTGATTGTATGTATAACATTTTCAATTTCAATTTCTACGGATTTTACATACCATGATATGAGGTGTTGCAACCCAATTGTGTTGTTTCATTGCTAAACAATCTATCTTGCAATTTTCAGCTGTTCAGATACGTAACCCCCATTCCCGCCAATACGTATTTTTCGTGTATTTTCTATAATTTGATTTTTATAAATTTATTTTGTGCTAAATTCGTTTCAGATCTTTATTAAAGTGGTTTCTAATCGAAAATTTTATTCATTTCGAATAATGGTGTATTTTAATCTTATTTTCTATTTCTTGTTGATTGGGTATTTATATTTGAGCCTAATCCTAAATCAAATATATTATTATTATTGGATTATTTTAATAAAATTGTTAAACCTGAATACTATTTTCTTATATGATTTTATTATTGTTATGATTATAATTATTAATTGTTATTTCTTGATTATTTATTTAAAATTCATTTATTAAATTATTTTATTATTGTACTTGATCTAGTTTTCTTGGCGATTCCTAATTTATTTTCAAGCCCAATTTATATTATTTTCATTTGTATTACTTATTGATCTATTTGGATTTAAAACCCAAACCCTATAGCCAATTTTCCTATTGGATCCCTATACCCTAAACCCAATAACCCACACTTTTCCTATATATATATTAACCTACCCTAACCCCAACCTTACCCTCAGCCGCCCCCTACTGTTAAACCCTACCCCTGATCACTTCAACCTCCCATCTTCCTCCTCCTTCTTTATTGATGCACCCATCCTCGCCTCCATCGCCCATCGTCGTCATCCTCTCATCTCCTCCATCCGCTCACCCTCGACTCTGCCTTTGCCGCTCCTCGACATGCATTCATCTTCCCGTCGAACTCTCCAGCAACCCATCAGTCGACCACAGAACCCCGTAGTCCCAGTGCTACTCCTCCACCCTAGACTATCACCCTCAACGCCGTTGGCCCATCTCCATTCGCATCACGACCATCGTCAGCCGCCCACCACCATCCAGTCAACGAGCTCCTTCCTCTGTTTTGCGTCAGAAACAGAGCGCCATCGTCCCCCATCCTCGCCACTCTCCGACCTCCACCGAAGATCCCCTAGTGCAGCCCAGTCGACCTCCAGTCCGCCCATCGTCCACCTCTGCCATTGCAGTCGAGCTGTCGACTGCACCCTCTCGCTCATCTCCTATCCTCCCTCACCCCGTCAACCGAACCCATCCCCTGCCTCTGCCCTGTTGCTAATCTCGTCGACCATTGCCCCTGCCAGTCGCCGCCCACTGTCGAAGTCGGACCCGTCGCATTGCTGCTCTGCCATTGCAGCCGCACCCTGCTGCTGTCGAAGCTCTTACTGGTTGCTATATGGGAGATCAGAATTGTCGTTTGCTGTTTTGATCGTGATCCTTGATCTTTTGATCTCCACCTTTGATCATGTGGAGATTGCTGGATCTCGGTTGTCGATCGCTTTGATCATCTTAATCGCTCGGTCTTGAATCTTGATCTCGATATTTGATCTCGGCCGTTGGTTGCTTAATCTTGCGCTTGATTGTTGATCGTCATCAAGTTCTGTACCCGATCGTGATCACCAACATCAAGATTCACCTCGTTCGCGATCGTAAGCATTACTCCGGAATTCTCATCCCATTATTCTTGGTATTCAAATTAATCGTCTATAAGGAAAGTCACTTTCCTCTTGAATTAAATCTTGTATCAAATTCAAGTTTTTATTGAAACTCTTCCAAGTAAATCCAATTGTTCATCGTATTGTACATTGTTCACCTCTTTTGTTAGGTCTATTGAGGGTTTATACGAGCTAACCTCAATATTCTTGACTTCGTGCCACTTTTGACTCCAAAGATTGAATTTTTCATGCATTCATGTAGAATTGATAATAGGGTTATTCGTATAATCGCTACATAAACAATCTATCGTAGAAACAAATGCTAGGTTATATGTTTGAATGATCGATTGATGTTTGGTTGTTGTTAAAATATTGTATGTGTGTATTCTTAATTTGATTTATCATGCTATTACACCCATCATACTGATTATAAGATTTATTGACTATAGAATTGATACTCATCATGTTTAATCAATTTATTTCATCAAAAATACCCAAAACCTGTATGTTGCTTGCGGTCTGTATTTTGCATGACGATTTCGACCCAGTATTTGATCTTAAAATAAGTAACTTTCTGAATATGAGTTGTAGCCCCATGTTTCTAGTTTCCAGAACATCTTGAATTTTTTAATTCTGAGTTATGTAGCAAAAGTTATGATCGTTTTACTACAGCTGTCTTTTTATTTCTAGATTTTCAGATTCTTGTATATTTCATCTTTAACTTGTTAAAAGACTGATCAAATGATAAAATTTTGTTCCGATAATTTTCAGATTATTACTTAACATGCTTAGGAGTCTAAAGAATATTTTTAATGAATTTTTTATTGAGTTTTTGCTGATTCTAAAAATAAAATAACATGATGTCAATTTTCTGCCTGAACATGAAATCTGTAAATAATGATGTGTTTGACCTAGCTAATGTTGTAGGATTTTGAACTTTAAATATGCGTTGGAACATTGTGGAAGTCTAGTTTCTAGAACTTTTGACGGATTTAATTTTCGATTTCTGAAACAGCGAAAAATTGCATTTTTGTACAAACTACTCTTGCTGTCCAGAACTTTATATTTCAGATTTTAATAGATTAATTATTCTTATATCGTAGTATTGCATGAATTAACGTATGTATGTTGCATTGCATGATCCTAATATCTTATTATCATCATTCTAATTGTCCTACTTCATGTTATCATCCTATTATTCTTCTATTGTTATTATCGTTCATCTAATGTTTTCAAATTGCATATTGTATTGTTGCATTGATAAAATAATTAACAAATCGGGGTTTAAGGATTGACTTTAGTAGTGGACAATATAGGGACTGTACTCAGAGGAGAGCCCGTGTTTCCCGTATCGGTCATATCGGTCATCTGTTGATTACTGATTAGAGTATCTCAATTGATTCAGTCATTGGTCATTAAATCATCAGTCATTATTGTATATCGTTGCCGAGTACATGATCTATAAAATCCACCACTAAGTGTAAACGTAATTTGTTTGTATGTAGCAACCATGTGGTAAATAAATGTGATGCATGAAGTGCTGCATTAGTTAGGATTAAAATGATTAATAAACTTAAGAATTAACACCACATCGACATCGCATATTGTTCATCATTGTTTCTATTGATATCGATTATTGACTAAGTATTATTGATATTGATCATTGAATATTGTTATCGATTATTAAATTATTGTTTACAACTATTGCATCGTTTATCATGATATTGATTCCTATTGATCCATTGAACTCATTGTTATATCGTTATTCCATTGTTCTTTGCTTTCTCAACTTGTTTTCCATGACTTGCTCTAAGGATAATTTTCTCCACTTTTCAGATGAAGTGTTTACAGGTATTGGTGGAGAATTTCCTGATGGATTGGGAGAACAGCATTGGTGAAGGAATTGATAGCATCGCCACTTAATAAATTATTGTTTTGTCATGAAGACTTAATTATTGGACTATTGTTATTTTATTGTATTATGGGATTTTGACTTGAATATTGCTATTATTTGTTTCCAGATGTTGGATTATTATTGTATTTGGATATTTCATGTTACTTCATTCTAAGTATTATTGTTCATGAGATTATTATTATTGTTTGCGCAATTGTTCTGGATTGATTATATTGTTGAGTTGATCGGATAAACAGCTTATGGGTGACGTTAGTCATTCACTGGGCCAATGTCATGTGCTCGTATTCCGTATTTTTGGAAAGCGGGGCGTGACAAGATATGAGAGCATTAAAATGTATATCAGAATTTAACACTGAGAAGAGCTTTGACATATGTACCATGCCGTGCATATGTATTTTCATTATTGAATGATGCAAAATGCTTGAATCAAAGTTTTTGTCACCTTCTGTATTTGGCATTTGTAGAGCTGTGCACCCTATTTCAGGCTTCAAATATATATCAGCTGTTGTGCACACTTAATATAGCTATCTTTACCTAATGGACTCTGATGGTGAACATTTTTGAGTAGCACAGCTAACTGCAAAGGTGCTTAATACACGCACATCATCTAATTCACAATTTAGTATGCTTCCTACAAGCTGTATTGAAAGCATCAATATTGTGTACTGAAATATTGCAAGACTTCCATAAATTGTCTAATTTCGTTGATAATCTGTCTAGATATTACAAGAAACAGTACAATTACAACCCCCATATGCTTATTGAATCATTTGAACAAATTGAAAACATTGAAGCACACAATGCTACACACAACAAAAAAAGTATCATGGTTGCACAACTTTTCAACTCACTTGAAATATTTGCAATCATCATACCTCCAGTGAGAACACCCTACGAAGCATCTCCCTTTGTTCTTTGTTCTTCAAACCACCTGAATAATTGCCTCATCCCCATAAGTACAACATAGAACACATGTACATTTGTTTCCCTTTAATTATGACTTAAAGTGAACATGATTCACAGAATGTCCTACGTAATTTAACAAAACATGCTTCAATGTATATGGAACATCAACAATATATATGATGCAGAATGAAAGTTTTGATAAATTTAAGAAGAGGACTAAACAAGATTTGTGTACATTTTCAATAAATGTATACCAGTGGTGTTGGATTCCATAAGAGTATGTTTGATATGATTGAGACTTGGACTAGTTGCATTGAGACACACACCATACATTCATGTTAGACATGTGATATGCACAGCTCCAAATTCGTCTGACTCCCTTATATTTAATCACATCAAAGCATGTATAACTTGCTATAAATATTAACAGATAACTTGCTATAAATATGGAACCATAGACACATCAAAGCAGTAACAACTTCAGAAATTGAAGGGTTACACCCACATCCTATAGCTTCCATCCCTTATACTAAGTTATCAAGCCAAGATACAAAATGAGAGGTATTGAAGATGTGTCTGTAGAGGATGTTCATGTATGGGTAGAGGAATTTGAAACATTTCTGATACCTCCCAATCCATATCTTAGATAATTTTCATCGACTTGACATATATAACTCATAGTCAGGATAATCTATACAAGTTAACCCACAATTTGTGTACACATCCTATAGGCCTTTATTAAAAGTTATAACTTGATTGCTTAAAGACATTGATTGTGACAAATGAAGCTAACATTGTTTTGTTTGACCCAAAATTTTAACTTTTACCTATATCAATTCCTACCAAACTTTACACCTTGGTTGTCTATATATACTCTTAACATATACTTGAAGTTTGCTAGCAAGAAGAAAATTAAGATGAGGAAGAAGAAAAAAATAAAGATCATATCCACAAATGAGAGATGATGCACAACAACTCCAAGAAGAGACTAGGCCTTCTACTACTTAGTGCTGTGCCAATATATGGAGTGGGAGGTATTGGAAATGTAGGTTTGGAGAGGGATCTTCAGCTAGGGATTTAGTTATTCTCCTCTCCCAACTACCTCTCTTGCGTCCAGGATAGTAGTGGAAAACATTCTGTGAATTATGTGTGGAAAGAGGGAGGAATTGATCCAGGTTGATACTTGGTTATATGCCTACTCAATTCTACCACTTGCATATATCCAGAATTACTTGCTACCACCACCGACGCAACCTTATATGATGCATGTAGTCCTTCAAGTCATCAAGGTGTGGATGACCGATGTATTTTCAACTTTAATAGGATATTTGTAGCTTATTCAAATGTAGCTCTTCAAGTCATGTAATATTTAGAGTTTGATGAATAATATGACAATGTTTCTATAAGTGATTACTCTACTATATGTCTTATGCCCAATTACATGGTATACTTGTTCATCAGTTCCATATCCATGTTAATGTACATGATGAACATCCTTGAAAGACACAATAGTGATACCCCAACCGACCACACCCAACAGCCAACAAAACATCCACTTTCCAAAACTTTCTCTTTACAATTTTTTTTTTAAGTGTTTGAATATACCCAAAATCAATCAAACAACCAATCAGACTAAGGGGATCCAAAAACAAAGAGAGAGGAATAGGGAAGATTGAAAGAGGTAACAGGTACCTAACTACAACAAATAACAAGACCTGGATGGAGCAATAATAATTGTTACCTCCTCCGTTTGCAAATGGGGACTTCACCAGAAAGTGATCTTGAAGATTTCGAGTTTGATGCTGTTTTGATTTGGATGGTTTAGGGTTCGTAATTTGGGGATTCAGGGTTACAGATTTTGAGGGGTTCAGAGTTACGATTTCGACCACCAAATTTGGTAGGAGAAAGAGTAGGAACCTAATTTGGTTGGAGAGAGAAAGATAGAGAGAGGGTGATTCAGACATTAGATAGCGGAATAGAGATAGCATAATTTAAAAAAGAGAAGAGAGTAATTAGTGGAATTATTATGGACTATTTAAATGGGGGCAATTTGGTCATTTCACTCCAACTTTTAAGTTTACCGTACGGGATTTGACTACAATTCGAAGTTGGGTTTGTCACTTTAACCAATAATTTAGAAAGTTTATCGCTTTGACCCCATAGATCATGGGTATTTTTTGCTATTTACCCTTTAAAAAAAGGAAAAAGTTACCTTTCGGCATTTGTGGCAAAAAACACCAGGATAGGTTATTTATTTATTTTTAAAAAAGTACCCCATCGTTTTTGGCTTAAAATGCCGGGATATGATATTTCTTTATAAATTCTTTTAATTTTTATCTTTTTTTATAAAAAAATCTTGCATGAAATAGAATCGCATATGTTATAAAACAACATAGAACTCCTTAATTTCATTCAATACAACCAATTGCAATGTTCGATGTAGTTTGCCTGTATTCCAGCATGACTACATAGATAGAAATCAAACTCAGTTGGATGGCAGATCCTTTTGTCCACAACAGTACCTAGACATATGAAGGAACTGTTGAAATATAGTAATTGTATATTATGTTTCCTAATATAGAAAATAGATTTCCCAAATCTCTCATCTCCCCAATCTTCTCTCAATCTCTTTTCTTCTTTTCCAAGAATGTAATCCTTATATATAGATGTATACAGTAAAGAATAAAGTACAACAATAATAAGAATCATTTTCCCCAAAATCTATTTCTCTTCATGGTATCAGAGCCTAATCAGATCTAGGCCAAGTGAAGAAGAAGAGGAGGAGGCTGATCACCTCCATCTTGATCTGATCCCGTTGTTGATCCCGTCACCAATCATCGACGTTGATCCCGTCAGACCCCGTCGCCATCACCGCTCTGCCCTCATCCACGATATCCGCCACTGAACCCCCCTGCTCCATCCCTTTCCGATCGTCAACAGCCACCCCGTCGACGCCCTACTCTAGTCAAGCCGCCCCCCTCAGTTGCAACCCCCTCACAATCCCGTCGATCCACCATCGTTGTTGTCCTCTTTCCGATCGACGAGCTCAGCCAGTAGTGCCCCCACACCACCGCCCTCCTCGCTGCATCGTCATCCTGTGGTGATCCCGATCTCATCGCGCCGCCCTCTGGTTCTCCCCTCTTGTCCACCTAACACCCCAGATCGAAACCCTATTGCTGCTCCTCCCTGCCCCTGCTAGTATCTGACGCATCGGTCAAGTTGGGATATGCCCCCTTCATCGAGTAAATAAACTCCCCTCGCCGCCACTCCCACGACAGCCGCCAATTATCCAGCCTCCCAAGTGCTCGACCTCAGACCTCGCCGTTGACCTCCTATCGACGCCACCTCCTGCCATCCTCTATGATGCCGACCACCGCCTTCAGCCCCTGTCGACGTCGACCCTGATCCGAACCCCCTTGTCCCTTGTTACTGTGTTGCAATCTCTTTTACTGTTGTTTGCTGTTGGTGTTTGGGGATTCAGTGTGTTGCTGTTTTTTTGTGAAGTGGATTTGATTGGTGTTTGGTGTTTTGTGAAAGAGGGATCTTGATCTTGTGTTTGGCATTTGGATCTCGGTGTTTGGTGTTCTGATCTATTGTGGAGTTGCTGTTTGGGTGTTGGATTGTTGCTATTTTGCTGGTTGTTGAAGACTTGGAGCTGTTCTTGACCAAGTTGTGTTGTTTGCTATTGGTTGCTGAAGATCAGATCTGTTGTTTTTTCCCCTTGTGCCGCTACCATGGGACGAGCTGATAGAGCTGAGAAGAGTATTGGACTCGCCTCTACATTAGTTACAGCTACAGGTAATGATGGTAAGGTATTTAATATTTCTGCTCCTGTTATGAATAGTGCATGGATAATTGATTCGGGTGCTACCGACCATATGACTTTTGATTCTAGACAAGTTCAAAATTTTCAACCATCCACTAAATCGACTGTGTCCACTGCCAATGGTGATCTTGCCACTGTTACTGGCGAGGGTACCATACATCTCACAAACAACCTAACCTTAGATACTGCCCTAGTTATGCCATCCTTGAATTTCAACATATTATCTGTTACTCAAATAACTACTGCCTTACATTGTATTGTAGTCTTTTGACCTTCCCATTGCGTATTTAAGGATATTCAGACTCGCAAGACGATTGGTTATGGGGTTAGACACGGGAAGCTCTATTACCTGGATTTAGAATCTGAATCTTCGAGCAAGTTGACTCAAGCTCTAAGTGTGGAAGGATCTAAAGATAAGAAGAATAAATCAGATATTTGCCTATGACATCGACATCTAGGGCATGCTTCTTTTGGTTATTTGAAAAAATTATTTCCAAGTTTATTTTTGAAGTTTGAAATATCTGCCTTTCGGTGTGATATATGTGAACTCGCAAAAGGTCATCGTGTCTCTTTTCCTCCAAGTCCAAGTAGAAGCTCCATTCCTTTTATGATTATTCATTCTGATGTTTGGGGTCCATCCAAAATCACTACATTTGGAGGAGCCAAATAGTTTGTGACCTTTATTGATTACTGTACCCGTATGACCTGGATTTGTTTGATGAAGTCAAAAAGTGAAGTTAGTGGTTTGTTTCAGAAATTTCACAAGCATATTATGATTCTGTATAAATCACAGATTCAAGTTCTTAGGAGTGATAATGGCGGAGAGTACCTGAGTTCAAATCTGCAACAATATTTAGTGGAACACAGAATTGTTCATCAGACTACATGCTCGTATATACCTCAACAGAATGGGGTTACAGTTAGAAAAAATAGACACTTGCTCGAAGTGGTCCGTGCTTCTCTCATCCATGGAAATATGCCACTCATTTATTGGGGAGAAGCCCTTGCTTCTGCTGCATACTTAATCAACCGAGTTCCCTCTAATATCCTAAACTTCCTCACACCATTTCAAGCATTAACTGAAGCTGTGAATGCACCAAAAGTCGTCAACTTGCCACCTCGTGTGTTTGGGTGTGTTGCATTTGTTCATCTTCATCAACATGAACGCAATAAGTTAACTCCTCAAGCTGTTCATTGTGTTTTCGTGGGATATGCACAGAATAAGAAAGGGTATCGGTGCTATCACCTACCAACTCAAAAGATGTTTGTGACTATGGATGTTGTGTTCCATGAAGATGAGATGTATTTTTCCTCTGAGGTTGAACTTCAGGGGGAGTACCGAAGTGAAGTTCAAACTATTGCCTATGATGAAGTGGTTACTATTCAAACTGAACAATCAGATATAAGAAGAGAAAATCAAGATGTAAGTAATAACGATCACTCGAATGAAGACTTGGTTGAGGAAGAAAATCTCCACGAAGATCTGTAGTCAGTGCCGAACCTCCATGAAGATGAGCCATCTCCACCACCAGCACCATCTGAACCATCTCCACCACCATTACCATCAGATCTATCTCTACTCCCAGCAGAACTCCAAAACCAATCGTTATCACTGTCCGAAGCTCCAAGAAGAGAACTCCCAAACGGTACTACTAGAGGTATCCCAAAACCCACTTACGAGCCTAATCCCACTAGTAAAGTCAAGTATCCCATGAGTCATTATGTATCCACTCACCAATTGTCTGAATCAAATAAGTCATTTGTGAATCAATTATCTGTTGTATCTATTCCTAACAGTGTGCAGGAAGCCTTAGCCGATCCAAGGTGGAAAGCAGCTATGGATAAGGAGATGAAGTCCTTGAAGAAGAATGAGACTTGGGAGATAGTTGAGCTGCCAGCAGGAAAGAAGCCAGTAGGATGCAGATGAATTTATACAGTGAAATATAAATCTGATGGTTTGATAGAGCGGTACAAAGCAAGGCTGGTTGCCAAAGGGTACACTCAAACTTATGGAATTGATTATGACGAAACATTTGCACATGTGGCAAAGTTCAACACTATTCGAGTTCTACTGTCACTTGCTGCAAATCTTGACTGGCCGTTGGAGCAATTTGATGTGAAGAATGCATTTTTGCATGGGGAATTAACAAAAGAAGTCTATATGGATCTTCCACTAGGGTCGAACAGACCAGTCCAACACAGCAACAAAGTATGTCGTCTGAAGAAAGCATTGTATGGACTAAAGCAATCGCCAAGAGCCTAGTTTGGGAGATTTACATGAGGACATTCAGATACGATCAGAGTAATTCTGATCATACTCTATTCCTAAAAAGGAAAAAAGGTAAAATTACTGCTCTCATTATTTATGTTGATGATATGATAGTAACTGGAGATGATCCTGAGGAGGTGAAGGCATTAAAGAACTACTTGTCACAAGAGTTCGAAATGAAAGATCTTGGTCCTTTGAGATACTTCCTTGGTATTGAAGTTTCTCGCTCAAGAAAGGGGATATTTCTTTCTCAAAGAAAATATGCTCTGGATTTATTGAAGGAAACTGGAATGTCCCTTGTCAACTGATTAGTACACCATTGGAAGAAGGACTGAAACTATGCAACGGAGCTGATCAAGTGCCTTGTGATAGGAAAGATATCAAAGATTGGTTGGACGACTAATGTATCTTGCACATACACGGCCAGATTTGTCATATGCTTTAAGTGTGGTAAGTCAGTTTATGCATGCACCTCGGGAACAACATATGGACATGGTAATGACAATTATGAGATACATTAAGTCAGCCCCAGGAAAAAGAGTCTTATTTGCGAAACATGGTCACTTGAAGGTTGAGGCATATACTGATGCTGGTTGGGCAGAATCTACAATCGATAGGCGCTCCACTTTAGGATATTTCACCTTTGTTGGAGGAAATTTAGTTATATGGAGGAGCAAGAAGCAAAATATTGTTGCACGCTCTAGTGCAGAGGCTGAGTATCGCGGAATAGCTTTAAGTATAACAGAAGCTTTTTGGCTGAAACTCCTGTTGCAGGACATAGGCTATGGTCCAAAGGAACCTATGAAGGTATATTGTGACAGTCAAGCGGAGTGTGATATTGCGGCTAATCCAGTTCAGCATGATAGGACGAAACATGTAGAGGTGGACAGATTCTTCATAAAAAAAAATTAGATGAGAAAGTTATTGAGATATCCAAAGTGAAGTCAGAAGATCAACTCGCAGATATCGTAACTAAGGCCGTTTCGACTCGGCTCTTCTTGAAATTTGTTGACAAGTTGGCATGCTCGATATCTATGCACCAACTTAAGGAGGAGTGTTGAAATATAGTAATTGTATATTCTGTTTTCTAATATAGGAAACAGATTCCCCAAATCTCTCATCTCCCCAATCTTTTCTCAATCTCTTTTCTTCTTCTCCAAGAATGTAATCCGTATATATAGATGTATACAGTAAAGAATAAAGTACAACAATAATAAGAATCATTTCCTCCAAAATCTATTTCTCTTCAGGAACACAATCGAGGTTACTTACTACTCTTTTAATCTACAGATGTGACTCTGCTCAAATGCAAATCAGGAAAATGGTGATTATATTGACCAACCTGGTATGATGTTTCCGCTCTTATCTTAGTTGTTCCCTACAGGAAACAGATGAGCGTGATGCCTCTTTTGCACTACCACAAATGTAATAGCCAGGGGGATTATAATCTTGACCAATTGATGTATAGGCCTGCATAGATTGGCAATGAATAAGCAAGATACGGGAAACAGAAACGTGTAAGAAGAAAATGAAAACATAAAGAGCAAAAGATATGGTCTTTACTTTTCATGGCAGTGATCTCATTAAGTAGGGCTTGGCTAAACTGGCCTTCACTAATACCATCCCTACATATATTATATAAAAGCCTCCAATAATGAGGCACAAGTAGATACATTGTAGGAGGATACTAACATGTAAAATATAATTCATTCAGGTAACCGCTGTGTTTTCTTACAAAAGGATAACAATAGATCCCTACATGGAATAGAATATAAAGATTCAAACTAAAAATAGAGCATTTCTGAATAGAACAAGTGCTCTGACAAACCCACCAGATCATGCCACCTGAGTCGTTATAAAAGTCACCTATCAACCTGCAGGGAAAAAACAATAGAGTTGAGTAGCATATAAATATGAAATCCATTGAAGAATACAAATAACTTGTAAGCCATTATCAATTTTTTTAACTATAAGATGCAATCTTTCAATTATGAAAAATTACAAAACAAGAGTTCATAATACAAAATACCCAATATATAGCCAAATAGAAATGCAAATAACCAAATTATTACATCAAGCCCATAAATGCAAGAGTTCCCTAATCAAAACGAAAGCAAGGTAAAAAATATAGAGGCTGATCCCGCGCATATTCTGCACTGAGATAACACTATCATAAAACTCATTTGAAAATATTTTTACACATCTTCGTTATCTTTGATGTTGTTGTTTGTAGGGTAGGAGGGGGATTTCGTCTCCGATGTAGAGGTAGGAGGAGCACCTAGTTGGATATAGCATACATCAGTTGTTCCTCCTTAAATTGACTCACCTAGTTGGATATAGCATACATCAGTTCTCTAGCTTGAATCAATTTGTTCCTCCTTAAAATTGACCTTGTCCCCAAGTTAAAGTGTTTAACTCCACTAGGGCCAACAGTATGTTTACTTATCCAAGATACCAAAATAAAATTACTATAATGGGAATATTCTTTGTTGTTCATGGCCTTGAATTCAAGCAGCTATTCAACAAAGACCTGCTTGACAACATGGCTATCCTTCCAAGCATCCTCCCCTTCAGTAAACTATTTGTGTTGCTCAAAGAAATCCCCCGAGGGCCAATGGTCTAACAGGTTCACTTACTATCTCTCTTAAAGCTTGGAGTTTGACAATTCTCCCCATGAGATCAAGACAGCCACATCACATATAGTATTCAAAGATTTGTTAACGTGCAACTGACGTTTACACTCTTAACAATGATTTTTTGTTGTAGAATTTTAGCAAGCTCTCCCGTCAATCTTCTAGTACTCTCTTCAATAGTGAGAGAGGAAAAAACCATTGAATTTGCCACCATAGGGTTAATATGAGGGTGGTATTCTTACTAGCGGGTGTGGTATTATTGGTAATCGTCAAGATGTTGGGGCTTGCAGTGACACTATCATTGTTGGACATGGTCAAATTATCGAATAATCAAGGAGCATATAACCAAAGTCTAAGGACCCCCAAAAACTAACAGGTGTTCTTGTTTGCAGCCCACGATTTACTTGGACAATTTGATATTAATTGGATAGAAAAGAAGTACTTCCGCAACAATTTATGGTAAAGTGAAAAACACACATTCCTTTCTCTTGACCCAACCTGAAAAAGATTTGTTATCAGTACTCACCGTTTCTAGTCCGCAAACTTCTGCAAGATTTATTATTGATCACAGTTCTAATTTGCTAAAGCTACAGTCTCAACAATCTAAAACTTTAGCAACACATCCCAAAAAAGTATGCAGACAAACTACAAGTCTAAATATCAACTTTCTCAAATTGATTGCAAGACTTAAACCATTTTGCATAAATCTGATCTATCACTTAGAAAGTAATGATTTATAACAACAGTTACATCATATTTTAGACAAAAAAGAGCCCAGTTCTTCTTTTCCTTTCACTGTATATGTTAAGATATACTTCTATTTCTGTATTCGGTGGTTAGTTTAACCTTAAATTATTTAAGGCACAATGAGAGGTAAATTAAACACAACTACTAACTACAAGAAGTGTTAAATCCTAACCGAGTTTTGATACCTTGAAAAAGAACTCCTTTCAGCTCATATATTTTAATGTAATTGTCATATGCAATCAAAGAGATGTGGAATAAAAGTGCATCAACTTCCTAAAAGTGAGGTGTGATAATAATGTACAAAATATAAGTAAGAAAAACTAGAACAATGATACTATACGATAAATTTTCATCGACTCCTTATCTAAATAGTCACCTTATGAACACTGTATATAATATATATAGTATTAACCTCCAATGTTCTAAAAGTCGTTAGGCGGTAGTCGGGCGGCCGATGGGGGCCTAGCGCCTAGACTTTGTAAGCAGGGCCTAGGTAGCTAGGCGTTAAGCATTTTTTATTTATTTATTTATTTTAGTTTAGTGTATTTTTGCCCCAATTTATCTTTTGGTTTTGTTTTGTTGTTCCATCATGCATTATCATTCTCTTTATTGCTCTTCATTTTTACTCTTGATTTTTATCCTTATTATTGCAAGATGAGCTTTAGATAGTCTAATAGGCACAATTGCATCAAGGTGTTGATTTTGATAAGAGATTTGGGTAGAGCAATGACTTGCCAGGATAAGGTATTGCTTCCCATCATAATTTTTAATATCTTAGTTAGATGTATCGAAAAATTAAACTATTATACTAGTTCTAGTCTGTCTCTTTTAAAATATGGATTGACTTATTTTTTCATAATTAAAAGCATCGGCAGATTATCTTGGAGGTAAACAGTGTTGTACTTGAGGTTTTCAGTGAACTCCAACTTACAATTTGTAATGTTGGGTTGTGTATTCTATGAAAACAATTTTGAAAAAAAAAATAAAGAAGTCATATCTTCCTAATCTGATTATTGTCGAAAGATGCAGTAGCTATATAAGTATATATATTTTTGAATATAGGAAGATTGTTGTCATCCCGTTTCATTGATAAGTTGATATCGAAATAATAACGCTAAATCCTCAAGATAAAAACAAACAACCAGACCACACCTACTACTACAAGTAAAAGACACCACCTAAGAACTATTTTAACTACTACTACTACTACTACTAATATGAACCAAGTCTGTGACTCCTTCTAGACCCGAAAATTATTTTTAAACGGGTCCGGATTGGATCAGATCGGGTTAAGCTCTATTTTATGATCCGGGTTCGCCTAGGCCGCCCAGATCCACTAGACCGCCCAGACCCGCCTAGACTCTCCTAGATCCGTCTGGACCTGCCTGGACCTGCCCAATAGGCTAAACCAATTTTTTCCAATGCCTAGGGCCTAGGCGAGTCGCCTGGGGCCCGCCTAGGCGGGCCACGGTCGCCTAGACCGATTTTTAGAACAGTGTTAACCTCACAAAAGGATAACAAAAATGAGCTAGATGTTTAAGTATTGAAAGGTTGGCAACTCCCAACATATTGTCATAAGAAGCAATATGGTAGTGTAACAACAAGACACATCTAGTAATGATCTCCTACCGCAACAAAAGCTTAATAGACTTAATCCCTTCTAAAGACCTAAAGGGCGATCCCTCGTAAGGGTTAATGATTTGTAGACAATATTTCATTAGCACACAAGTATATCAAGAATCACATTTTGTCAAAAAATCAAAGAAAAAAAAAAGGATGATAGACCACAACAAATTGGACGATAGAGCCAAAGAGACATTATATCAAACACCTACTCTAAACCTAAACCAATCCCCACCCATTTTCAAACAATATAGCAACCTTTACACCCCAAATCGAACACAACTCATGAAACACCTCAGCTGCAAGTCAGAAACTGAATTACGAACAAGAGATTGGTTTGGAACTCACCGAATGAGCCAAGGTGGGGCTGGAGCTCACCCGATGCCAAGGTCTTTCTCGACGGCGACACAGCGGTGTACCTCCACACCGTTCCTCTCACTCGCCGGCCTCTTCGATCCCGTTCTCTCCCCCTCCTCAGCACATGATCCTCCTTCTTCCTCCGCCGTCTCCGGCGACCCCCTCTTCTTTCCTCGGCTCCTTTTCGCCGGCGGGGTCACTTCCTAGTCGACTTCTTCTTCGACTTCTTGTTCGGGTTGTGGATCGGGTTTGAATGGAGATCCATGGGATTCGGCGGCTTCGGTGGATTGGAGGCCATGGAAACCCAAGAAAAATATTAGAATTTGGGTGGGATATAATGAGGGGGAGAGGGAAAATTTTGTCGTACTGCCCCACTTTTTGAAAATATTTGGCGCTCTGCCACACTTCCGAAAACAATTAGCGATCTATTCCTGTTTAGGATACATTAGCATAAATCGTTATTGGAAATAAAGGCATAGGTTATTTACGTGCCGTTATTTTCAATAACGGCAGCTATATTTAAAAAAAGTGTAATGCCGTTATTTGGAGTAACGGCATAGGTTATTTTGTTTATCGACAGCTTGTAGTCTTCATTTAGAGAAAAAAATTGTAAGTGTGGAAACCTTATAACAGATGTCGTTATTTTCAATAACGGCATTCTCAATACAAATAACGGCATCAGTTATAATTTTTTTATATAAAAAAGTAACTTATTATTCGTTCTCTCTGACGAATAAGTTTAGATAATAAAAAAAATTATAACTAATGCCGTTATTCCGAATAACGGCATCAGTTATAATTTTTTTTTAAACTTATTATTCATTCTCTCTGTTTCCAAACAACGGCAAGAGTTCATTTATGTATAACAGATGCCGTTATCTCCAATAACGGCATCAGTCATTCGAATACCGTTATTCAGGATAACGGCATTATTTATAAGTTTTTTTCACACTTAGAATTTTTTAAAGTTAGGAGATTCACACTTGTAAGAGAAATATACTGATGCCGTTATTCCAAATAACGGCATGAAAAAAAAATGTAAAATAGATGCCGTTATTGAAAATAACAGCACGTAAATAACCTATGCCGTTATTTCCAATAACGATTTATGCTGACGTGTCCTAAACAGGGGCAGATCGCTAATTGTTTTTGAAAGTTGGGCAGAGTGCCAAATATTTTCAAAAAGTGGGGCAGTACGGCAAAATTTTCGGGGAGAGGTGGGGCGTGGGGATTTAGAATTTTATTTCAAATCCCAGATCTATCCTGGTGTTTTGTGCCAGAAAACATCGGGTGACCCCTTAAATTTTTATAAGGGTCTATCCTACCGTTTCACTAAAATGCTGGTGCAAAAGTGCCGAAAAAAGTCATTTGTAGTGGGCTGTCATCAGAGCAGGATGCAGGGTTAAAGACTATTTTGGCTCTCTGGGCTCCTTTGATGGGTAGAGGCTGAAATCTCAAAATGTAACGATACTAGTTTGCTATACTTCGCCTACTTTTGACATACTTTCAACTCCAACATCTCCCTCGCCCCCCCCCTCCCCCCCCCCCCCCCCCCCCCCCCCCCCCCCCCCCCCCCCCGCCGATACTAGTGTCCATTTGCTATATACTTCGCCTACTTTTGACATACTTTCAACTCCAACATCTCCCCCCCCCCCCTCTCTCTCTCTCTCTCTCTCTCTCCCCGCAAACAAAAGCCATATACCTCTTCATCCAACATACAATATTCTTTAGTATATATATATACTAGTATAATATATGTACGATGCACGTTAATAAAATGTAAATTCATCAAATTAAATAAATATATATCGAATAAGAAAAAAATTAGTTTATATTTGAATTTTTTGTTTTGGGCTACACGTATGGTGCACATTTATATTTGCTAGATATAATTTGGACGTGTATTATACGTGTTTATATAGTTATAAAGTTAGAATTTGTTTGTTACAAATCTCAACTCTCCCATTAAAATAGTAGAGATAGGAGCATTACAATAATGAACATATGTGTACAATAATCTTTTATAACATACAATAAAATGTCAGGATTAGCAAAAATAATATATTGGAATTTTTATATATTGATCAAGAGAATGTGTGCAATAAATGGGCATGTTATACTTAGTTGGAAGTGTTGGTAATTATTAACTAGTAATTTACACGTGCGATGCACGTCTTAATAAATATAGTTTTTTAAAATAAAAATTTAGACATAATCTGGATTTGAACTTAGAACCACCTTTATAATAGTTATGCACGTGTATTGCATGGGTTGGTAGATTGACAAAACATTTACAAATGACACTAAGGCCTTCTCCCATTATAATATTAGAGATTAGAGATAGGAGTATTTCTTAGTTTTTAAAAATAATGGGGGTATATGCTAGTTTTCACATTCTAAATGGGGGTATTTGCTAAAATATCCCTTTTTAGGAGCTGCACGTGCATCACACGGATATGTTTGGGGGATTTAATTTGGTCGTATATTGTACGGGTTTGCTCAGTTACAAAATTAAGTTTTGTTTGTTTACAACCCCAACTTTCCCATTAAAATAATAGAGATGTTAACTATGCTATCTATCCTTTTGGTTATTAAGAATTCCTTTACACTAATTAACTTTCTTAATTAATTTCCTTTCTTGGTTTGTTATTTAAGATTCCTTTACACTAATTAACTTTTTCCAATTTTCTTTTACCAAATTTGTGTCAACCATTAACTTGGCTGCATGGTTCATATTATCTATTTTTTCATTTAAATAGAAATTTAGAACATATTCTTTTAGACTATATATAGTATTACAATATATATATATATATATATATATATATATATATATATATATATATATATATATAGGGAAAAGGGGGTATGAGCAACTTGCTCATTTAGTAAATGAGCAATTGATGATGTGGCATACATGTGATTGGAAAAGCCTTAAAATGGTTAGTTGTCCAATGTATCACATGCATGCCACATAATCAATTGCTCATTTACTAAATGAGTAAGTTGCTCATATCCCTTTTACCCATATATATATATATATATATATATATATATATATATATATATATATATATATATATATATATATATATATCATTCATACCGACTGAAATCTTCATTACCATTCTCACATAAGTAGATAGTTTAGAGAATCACTGCAAAACCATAATGTTATACAATTGAATATTACTAAAGCTAGGAAGTGGGTTGGGGAAGAGCCGTCAGATTTTGTGAGGTTGGGAAAGTGAGAGGGGAAGAGACTATGTTTGAGGAATTAGCGTTTTTATTTTGTTTTTGTTTTCTTTTAAATCATGTGTAGTGCACATGTTAGTTAAATAGGAATCCCTACTTTTACTTTCCTTTCTCAATTTCAAAATGGAGAAAGGAGAGAGGGGTACTCTCTCTCTCCTATTAGTATAAGATATAGATATAATATGGCCCTTCGGTTGTGCACTCCCCTGGTGTGCACTCTTCGTCAGTCGTCCGATTTGAGCCTTGATCATGATCTTAATCGGGCAGCTCACAATCCTTCCACTCTTCTCACTTAAATTGGAGGGTAGTTTAGTCATTTTCCTACCCCTCACTTCACATACCCCTCCCCTTCTCTCTCCTTCATCTCCTTCTCAACTCCGTCTCATCCCAGCCCCAACCCAAATCCAAACTCGAAGAAAAAATTTCCCCAAATCGAAACCCTAATCCAAGTCCCTTCTCTCTCTCTCCCTTCGAATTTCCTTCAAAATCAAAACCCTAGATCCCGAGCTTCTTCGCCCCTATTCCCTGATGGCCCAATGCCTCACTGATTTCTATATTAAAATCAAAACTGGCTCAGAGCTTTTTCGCCCTTATCCCCTTACGGCCCGATGTCGTACTAAACCTCCACCGAACTCCACCCAGCAACGCCGCCACCCCCAAGGTATTATTCGCCCTTATCAGGGATGACAGTCATGTGATTGACTACTCAGACTTGTCTGTGAGGCTGGATTTGTCCTGTGAAATTCAACCAGTCTCTATCTTAGACCGTTGGGAAAAGGTATTGAAGAATAGAATCATCAAGTTGGTTCGAGTTTCTTGGAATCCTCACTCGCTAGGTGAGTCAACTTGGGAGTTTGAGGAGGACATTCGGAAGAAGTTTCCTCATTTGTTTGAGTAGCTGTTTTGCTTTGTTTTGTTTTGTTTCGGGGTTCGCCCTATGTATCTCTTGTATGAATTTCAAGGATAAAATTCTTCTTGTAAGGTGGGTAGGATTTGTAATCCCTATTTTCCTATTTTGGATTTTATTGTATTTTTATTTTCTTTTCGCGATTATTGTATTTGGATTCTTTCTATTATAATTTTCGCTCTTATTGGGTTCTTTTATTCCCTTTTGATCATTCCGTACTCTTTTCTGCTATTTTTGGCTCATTGCAGATTTTTTCTCTTCATATTTTGAGTTTGAGTTGTTCCGCTATATGTTCATCTCATTGATTTATACTTGTTCATATCTTTTTGGAGCCTAAACCTGTACCCTAAACCCATTAACCGCAACCCAAAACCCCAACTTCTTAATCTCCTATAATTACCCTATTAATTAAACCCTAATTATAATAATCCCTACTTCCTCTCTCTTCCGCCGTCTTCTCTCTCCTCACCCCTGACTCTCATCTCTCTCCTCTGTTTCATCTAAACCCATCCCTGTTCTCTCCCGTTTACCTCTCCGACCGCCACCTTGACCATTGCCACCACTAATCATCACCCTCGTCATCATCCCCGTGCCACCATCTCATCCCCGTCGCCTTCGACCCACCAAACCCATCTCCTCGCCGCTATCCACCACGTCGTCCCTCGCCTTCACCCTTTCCGTTCACCCCGCAACCATCGCAGATCCCTTCGCCTCGTCGTTGTCCAGAGCTCGAGTTCCCCTCATCGTCTTCTCCTCTGTTTCGTCAAGAAACAGAGTATTCATCGCCGCCGTTTCCCTTGGTCGCTGCCGTCGTCGCTGTTCCTCATGCCATCTCTCTGTGTGTGTGTGTGTGTGTGTGTGTGTGTGTGTGTGTGTGTGTGTGTGTGTCGCAATTGAGAAGAAGAAGCATAGTGGGATTTTTTTTTAGCGTTTGGTGTTTGTGAGTAGAGGATCCGCTGTTTGGTTTTGCTGTCTTGTGTTTTGTTGTTCGTTGTTTTGCACGTAACTCACACATGCAAGTGTGATTCCGTGTGATCCTGATTCGTCGCCCGGGATTCTTATCTCGTTATTCTATATATTCGAATCTACTAATTAAAATGCAAACCTCTTCTTGAACTAGTTATTTGTTTTGTTCAAGATTTCTTTGATCTCTGCAAGTAGATCCAGTCTTTTTTATTGTACTGTTATTTAAAATTCCGTTAAGTATACTGAGGGTTTATACGAGCTAACCCGACATATTCTTAACATTGTGCCTACATCTTTGATCTAAAACCTAGCCCCCCCCTTAAATCTTGCATATGCACAATTACATAAAAAAATAACCAGATCCATGTGTTGACTTGTTTGATGAATTGCATACATTAGATTGAATTTGATTTAATGAATTGATTACCATGGCTGTGAAATTGCATCTTAAAACTGAAATTATGCATGTTAAACATCTAGCATCACTTTAATTATTATTTAGTAGGAACTATATGGTTGTATGATTAAATTGTTGCCTATTCATATCAAAATAAATTCTGGACTGTTGTTTGTTTCGTTTTGTATCAAATTTTCGACCATGTTGTTGTTGTATTTTGAAAAAACTTTCTGAATATGAACTATAGCCCCATGAATCTATTTTCCAGAACTTTTAACGGATCTGAATTCTGAGTTATACTCTGTTAGATATCAGTATTTTAGTACAGCTGTGTCAGAAATTTTAGATTTATAAATTCATGCGTATCTTTCTGTTTCATAATTAAATTGAACATGTTAAATGTAAATTAAAAATATGAAATAAATTCTACTGAACCTAGACATGTGTAGGAACCACCCTGAATTTTTGTAGATTTAATTATTGAGTTTTCTGACCTAATTCATATGTTTGAACACAATTTACAACTTGCTGCCTGAACATAAAATCTAAAAAAAATAGAGTTTTCACCCTAGTTTCTATGACTTACATATGTCGTATATATATTTTCTGGAACCGGCAGAGAGTCTAGTTTCTAGAATTTCTGACGGATCCAGATTTTCTTTTCTGTAGTAGCGATAATCTGTATTTTTGTACAACAACGTCATGCTGTCCAGATTGTGTGATTTGTGCTCAATTAATATGTTGCTTCTTGATTGGTCTGTAACGAGTAGAATTAGTCACACTTAGAATTATACAACATTGACACCTTCTTGCATGCTCACATAGGATTAAATTAAATGATAACAAGCTGGGGTATTATGGGATGACTTGGTAGTGAACAATCAGAAACTGTACTCGGTCGGGCCCTACTGCTTGACTTGTACTGATGGCCAAAAAATACTGCTTGATAATCACTGACATTGAACATTAAACACTGATTACTGGGCCGAGTACATGGACCGTGAATTAACCATCAGTCTAATGTGTACACTGTGTGCTTGTACCGAACTTGTGAAATGAGATGCAGTAGTACGTGCACTAGATAGGATTAATAAAATGATTAATAATCTGCATTTGACATTTCATGCTTGATCCCGTATACTGTCACCAATATGGAACTTGAATTGAAACTATTAATTAAATACATAATTAAACATAGACCCTTGACATTATTGCTGTTATTTGACTTTGCTATTGACTTTGATCCCGTCCATTTTCTTTCGATATATCATGTTCTTATTATTTTCTGTTTTCTCTACTTGTTGTCCATGACTTGCTCTAAGGACATTATTTTCTTTCTTTTTAGATCAAAAATTTACAGGTAGTGGAGGAATAATACCAGAAGGAATTTGTGAGCAACGATTCTAGAAGATAGAGTCCAATATTAGATTGCTTGAATTATTTTATTGCTAGACTTATTTTATTTGAACAAGGTCTTGATCTTATACTCTGTTTTTGGGCTTTATGATCCGGAGTTTGTTTTTAACTTCTTATCCCATATGTTGGATATTATTAGTTGGATTATTTCATTTATTATTGAAGTTGATCTTTGTTTATGTGATTATATCTTCTTGCGTGATTGTGATTGTTGTTTCATATTGTTGAGTTAGTCTAGTACAGCTTATGGATGGTGTTTACATCATTTACTAGAATTACGTTACATACTCGTATTTCGTATTTTGGGAAGCGGGGCATGACAATATGTCTTCGGAACGATAAAGATGACGAAAAGTCTTGTAAACAGTAAAACAACAATTATATAGCTCAAGTTTGAATAGTATGACAATAATTAGTTGTAAATAAAAGTCCATGTTCACATTAGTATATGTTGAAAAATAATTATAAATTGGGGTGTAAAATCCAACTTCTTAGAACTTTGAGGGTGGAAAATAATGAAATTTAATTGTTGAAGAGATATTTGCTATTTTTAATATAACATGAGCAATAAAAAAAATATAAAAAATCTGAAAATTTACAAACCTGAAATATGAAAATCTAAATTTCTAAGTAAATAGAGAGAGAGAGAGAGAGAGAGAGAGAGAGAGAGAGAAGAGTGAATAGAGAGTGAAGAGTGAAGAGTGAATAGAGAGATAGTAATAAAGTAATGAGTTTTTTAGTTTTTTTTTTCGGGGGGGGGCGGGGGGGGGGGGGGGGGGGGGGGGGGATTTGATTTTGGGGGGAAAATATGTTTTGGGAGGATGGATCTGAGCCATTGATTTAGTTTCAATTGAAGGTGAGCCACTTGATAGCTTTCTTTGTGTTTTATTGTAATTATTATTATTATTATTATTATTATTATTATTATTATTATTATTATTATTATTATTATTATATATATATATATATATATATATATATATATATATATATATATATATATATATATATATATATATATATATAGGGAAATGCTCCATTGAAAATGCGAATGTTGTGAAAACACGTGAAAACCACCTCGGCCGTTGTTGGAAACAACGGCCTAGGTGGTTTTCCCTGTTTTCATCGCTACAGTACGTTTTCAATGGAGCATTCCTTATATATATATATATATATATATATATATATGGGAAATGCTACATTGAAAACGGGTTTGTTTTTACCGGGTTGGAAAACAGCGATCTGAGCCGTTGGATCGCTCTTGATCGTGATCAACGGCTCAGATCTGAGCCGCCCATCACCCATCTCACTTAAGTGGCAGAGGATTAATTTGGGAATTTCGACCCAAATAACTTTTCGCCTCACGGATTCTAAAAAAATGAATGAACCTAGGCCGTTGTTTGAAACAACGGCCTAGGTTATAAAAATTGAGAGCATAGGCCAATTTTTATAACCTAGGCCGTTGTTACCAACAACGGCCTAGGTTAATTCATTTTTTTTATAGCGAATCAGGCAAAAAGTTATTTGGGACGAAATTCCCAAAATAACCCTCCGCCACTTAAGTGATAATGGGTGATGGGCGGAGGCGATCTGAGCCGCTGATTATGTTCAAGAGCGATCCAACGGTCCAAATCGCTGTCTTCCAACCCGTGAAAACAAACCCATTTTCAATTGAGCATATATATATGTATATATATATATATATATATATAGGGTTTTTAACATGTGTACCCCTAACAAATAAGCTAATATAATATATACCCCTAAAAAATCAATATTATCACATTTGCCACTAACAATCTGAGATCCGCCTTAAGTTGCCACTCCGTTAGAATTCTGCAACTTAACCATAGTTTAGGCCTTACCTCACCTTTAAAATGACTATCTTACCCTTATTACATAATGTAATGAACTATACCCATTAACCCACTTAACCCTCATTCTCATCTAAACCCCTTCTCATCTTCATTTCGACGCCCAAAAAAAACCCTAACTTTTTGAAAATCCCTGAGATGATATGAAAATCAATGGCAAAAAACCCCGGATGCTCTGAAAATCGACAGCGTAAACCCCCTGAGATGCTCCAAAATTCGTTGATGTAAACCCCATTGAATTTTGACGGTATGTTTTCACACCCCAAATTTTCGTTTGATGTTCTTTCATTTATTTTGATTGTATTGTTTTGATTGTAGTGTTTCCCTGAGATTGGAGTGTTTCATTGAGATGTTCTTTCATTTTACACCCCATTTTTTTGCACCCCAATTGTAGTGTTACTTCACTTCTAATTTGTTTGGGTTTCAGTTCAAAACAAGGTAATCCCTTGTGCTAATCACCATCTTATTGTCTTTAAATTCCCCCATAAAATATTTGCTTCAAGTTTTGAGGAAAACCCATGAGCATGAACTTGGTTTTGGCTATCTAGCTCTGATTCTGATATGTATGAATATGTGCATTTGATTGCCAGATCTTTGCTTATTTGCATATTGGTCATTTTTTGTATGAATCTTAATGTTTTTTATAGTTGTTGATCTTACTAAAATTTTTGTTGTGTTTAAATATACAGGATGGCTATAAATGATAAATTAGATATTAAGTTGCATTATGATGGTCACTGGAGAAGTGTACCCAGGACAAATAGACTACAGTATGAGGGTGGGCATCAGAAAAAGATGACAGTAATTGTAGGTTAGTCATCCTTAAAGCAGTTTAGAGAAACTATAGGGTCTAGTATGCCATGGTTGAAGGGTTGTAGATTGAAGTTGTGGTATACTGTCCCGGAGACAAATCCAAGAGATTTTTTTACAAATATTGAAGGATGATGAGTTTATCAAGGTGGTTGAGGGTGGGTTATCTAATTCTAAAATGACAGAGATGTTTATAGAAGCTGATTTAAAGAATAGAAAGAACACTAAGTTTTTTAGACAATGGAAAAAGAAAAACACAACATCGAAAAAGAAGAATATTGGGGGGTCATATCAATTTCTCGAGTATGAATTGTCATCTGATGATGATGGAAATTATCCTGATGATGAGGATGAAAATTATATACTGTTTGAGGAGGAGATGGATAACGATGGTGATAGTTTGGAAATAACGCTGAGCGAAAATGAAACTAATGGTAATGCAGATCAAGAAGTGCCTAACAATGTGATATCTAGGTTGACAAATGAGACTCTTATAGATGATAAAGATAATGCATCTGATGAGGCAGATGATTGCTACTCGCAGGATTCATACCATTCATATGAGAGCAGTGAGGACGAGTATTATGAGTCTGAATCTGTTGACATTGTAAATCTGTTGTCATCAAGACAACTGCAGAGTAGTGATGACACACATTACAAAATAGGCATGAAATTTGAGAGTATTAATGCATTTAGAATTAGTCTCCAAACTTACAGTGTGATAAATAAATTCAACTATAATGTTATCAAGAGTGACAGAGAAAGGTACTTTGCGAAGTGTGCTATTAAGGGGTGTCCTTGGTATATTAGGGTCTACAGAATGGGGGATGATCTTACTACATTTCAGGTGACTAAGTTGATAGACATCCACATTTGTAAGGGAGTTAATAAGTGTGGAAACAAACATGCTACGGCTATTTGGATTGCACAGGTTATGCTGGAAGATGTCAGAGGAAACCCATTTATAAAACCAAAAGACATTCAGGGGAGGCTTCAAGATAAGTTTGGTGTGTCAGTGCCATATATAAGGGCATTGAGAGGGAAAGACAAAGCTTTGGAGATGATATACGGGAATGTGGAGGAAAGTCATATGACCTAGTGGATGCACTGAAAGGAGAATTACAATCAAGGATGCCTGGAAGTCACATTGAGATCAAATTGGAGGATGATAAAGCTTCTCAAAGAATGTTCATCTCTTTTAAACCATGTGTGGATGGGTTCAAGGAAGGCTGTAGGCCATTCTTAGGCTTAGATGCTTGTCACCTCAGTCCAAATTCTTAGGAATGGTAATGGGTGCTACAGGATTGGATGGTGATAATGGGTTGGTCAATGTAGCTTTTGCAATTGTGGAAAATGAGAGCAGTGACACTTGGTTTTGGTTTGTTCAGCATTTGAAGATTGCATTTGGTGGGGATATGAGTGAGATCACAATCATATCAGATCAAGAGAAGGGTCTACAAGTGGCATTGCATGAACTAATTCCAGAGGCAGAGCATAGGGTATGCACGAGGCATATGTAGAAAAATTTCAAGAAAAAATTTCAAGGTGATTTATTTGAGGGTCTTGTGTGGAAGGCAGTAAGGGCATTTAATGGCCCTTCATTCTATGGAGCAATGAGGGAGTTGAGGGCAGTCTCAGTTCCAGCATATGATGAGCTTATGGGAATTGATAAGTATAAATGGAGCAGATACATGTTTGCTACTAATAGCAAGAATCACTATATAACAAATAACATCTCAGAGTCATACATGCTTGGATTTTGGAGGCTAGATATCTTCCAGCAGTGGATTTAGTCGATAGAGTCAGAAATCAAGAAATGGAGAAGAGAAGCAAGAGATGGACACTTGCTCAGAAGTGGAAGTCCAAGCTTGTTCCTATGGCAGAGAGATATTTGAAAGATTTTAGCCTAAAATTGGGTAGTTGGAAGGTCAGAAAAAGTGCTGATTCTAGATGGGAGGTAGATAATGGAGCTGACAGGTTCACTGTAGACCTTAATCAAAGAAAGTGCTTTTGCAAGAGATGGCAGCTTACTGGCCTGCCTTGCGTACACGTTGGAGCGGTGATTGGACAGATTAGAGAAGCCGTTTGGGAAGATTTTGTGGATGATTTTTACATAGTTAAAAGGTATGTTATATAAGTATTGTCATTCATTCATTACCTTTGAAATAAACATTGCTGCAATTAGGGTAATTATTACTTTGTTCTTGATATTGGTCAGGCATAAACTTGCATATAAAATTCCAGTTGCTACATTACCATCGAAGAACCAATGGGAGGGGGTTGATAGAGAATATGAGATTGGCCCTCCTCATGCCAAAAGGCCAAGGGGTAGGCCAGCCAAGAAGAGGAAGAGAGGGACAGATGAACTGCAGGGCAATGAGACGGGACAAGGGAAGGCAAAAAGAATTGTAAGGTGTGGAAGATGTGGAAATACAGGTCATTACAAGAATAGTTGCAAAGAACCTATTTACCAAAGGAGTCAACAGTTAAGCAATGATGTTGAAGAATCCTCCCAAGCTGTTGATAGGTAAATCCCACATTTTCTTTATGTATTTTCTTTATTTTTGTTATAATTTCTTGATACATACTTGCATTTATTATGTCTATTTAACTGTAGTGTTAGACTTCTTCACAAAAGCCTATTATCCTATTATGGGTAAACACACAGGAAAAAGTATCAGTCCTACTGGAGCGTATCAGTCATGAAATAGAAGTGTTACTGAAATGAGATCAGTCATCAACACATAAAGATAAGATAACCAACAAAAAGTATCAGTCATGAAATTCACTTTTTAAAAATAATTTCAGTCATGAAAGTCAGTCATGAAATTCACTTTTGAAAGTATTAGCTTATGAAGTGAGTCATGAAATCAGCTTTTGAAAGTATTAGCTCATGAAATTCACTTTTGGTACACCTGAGTCATGAAAGTATCAGTCAACAAAAAGTATCAGCTTATGAAGAACACTTCAGTTGATGAGCCACAAATTATGCTTAAAACTTTTTACAAGGCTAACTAGTTTAGATGGCTATCACTCTTATAGTCCGATGAGCCACAAATTATGCTTAAAAATTTTTACTCTCCAGTTGATGTCAAGTTCATCTATTAGTTATTATCAAGAAGGGTGTAAAGAGTCTTTTGTAATCTATTAACAACTCCTAATTCGGATCCCTTGATGCATGAGATATTCAAAGGGGTAACTGAAAACCCCCTCTGATATGTTCTGGGTAGCATTTACCAACCCAGTACTCGATTATTAGCACTCAACACAACTGGCTTTCATCAGTTCAGATATCTAATGCATTTAGTTGAAGGGTCTTATTTACAACTAACTAACAGTATGAGAATAATAACCTAGCCCAAGTCTAATAGATGTTGCTCAAAGCATACTTAAAGGGTTGTCTGCATTTAACCACCATTTAATCTAATAGATGTTGCTCATAGATCTTAATGAGAATTGTTCCTCTAATTCTTTCCTCAGGTCAGTACCTAAACAACATAAATATGGAAAGGGAAAACAAAGAAGACAATACTTCAAGCCACCAAGATCAAGTAGGCATGCTGATGTGTGGTCTCAGCCAACTCAAACATCCTTACATGGAGCATCAGGAGTTCTAGTTGGAGATGGAGGAATGGGAGTCTCAGTTGACAATGTTTCAATTTATTCAAGGCAAGCATTAGCTGAAAATCAGGATATTGGAGCTAGAAATGTTGCAGCTGCGCAAGGGAATCATGGAGTATCAGCTTCACCTCAACATGGAGAGGTCATACAAGAAGTAAACATCAATAAAGTGGGATATGAGGGTCTCTCTGAAGATGAGATAAACATGATTGATTATCTCTATTCCTTTTGTGTAAAGAAGTGAGATATAGGAGGCAAGTATCATCCGCATCCCCGGCTCATTCCGTACCTATCGCGAAATGGAAATCGATAAAGAAAAGATTTGTTACATGTTTCGATTTTGTGTAAATGTGTAGTTGGTTTTCCACTTTTTGTGAACTGTCTATGTTTTATGATCATGGTGTAAGATCATCTTTATATTTTGTATTAAGAAATATGCTATTTTTGTAATTTTGATTCGATGAAAACCTCTTTTATATGTGATTGGCTATCTAAAACTTATTGTGCTTATGTTTATGTTCATATTATTTTAGAACTCTTATTATCAAAATTTATCTTTAATTCTTTAAGGAGATTATCTAATAATTGGAGGATTGATCATATGGGTTTATAGTGTGAAATCTAAAGACAATTTGAAAATAAATTACTAGCTTAAGGAAGAAACAATGAAAGAGAGCTTATGGGTTTTGAATGAAGTGATGGATTCGGGTGGGAATACAAAGAGGAAGAAATTGAAGGGGGAATGATAGAAGGGTATTTAGTCATTTTCCATTAATTCCATTAAGAAAAACAGAATATTCCTTTCCTATTGGATGTCTTGTAACCTAAAGGATATATATGATTAAGATTTACATTGTTAGTGGCAAATGTGATAATATTGATTTGTGAGGGGTATATATGATATTAGCTTATTTGTTAGGGGTACACATGTTAAAAACCCATATATACATATATTAAATTTGCCGATATTCGTATCTGAATCTCCTTTTTAAAGAGAAATCTGTATCCGCATTAGCATCCAGATTTTTTTGAATTTGGATATCCGAATCTATATCAGTATTCACCTGGATATGAGTTTTTCATATCCGTATCCGCAAAACATTCGGATCCGGATACAAATCAGATCGGGTATATTCTTATCCGAGAGCATCCCTATTTAATACCCAAAATAAATCAACACTAGTTAATTAAGGATTCTTATCCTCTTCTACTCTTGAAAATAATAAGAAGATTCGGTTAATATATTAATATACACAATACATCTAAAAATAGATTGTAGATTTATTTTTGAATATGAAAATTGAGAAAATGGCCCAACAAACCCCAAAAATATCTCTACTGATATGGGTTGGACGACGTGGCCCCTCCTGGGCCATAGGATCCCCTCAAAATGAGCGTGCCTCCAGATCATCCAGATCTGCCACGTCATCACTGGAAAACCGCCCAGGCCTCTGCCACGTCAGCCCGAAAACCGCCCGGGCCCTTACCACGTCAGCCCTATACCGTCCGGGTTTCCATTGCCTCAACCCCACGGGCAACCGGGTCCAGACCCGGCCCCAAACGGGTCCAGACCCGGTTGGGTTCTCCTATAAATACCAGACCCCTACCCCTTAATCCAGGTAATCGATCTTTTCCCACTCAAACCCTAGTTACTGTTACTCTCTCTTAGTAGCTGACTAGATCGTCGGAGGGTCTGCCACCGGGACCAACCCCAGTGTTCCTAGACCGTCTGCAGGTACACGAGACCTCGGATCCGAGCCCCCCGATCCGAGTCGAGCATCAGCCTCCACCTCACTACCGCCTACTTCCGCACCATTCGCCCGGCCGAGGGTCATCGGCATAGGAGTTTTCTCCCTCAATACAAATCGAGTAAGAACTCACACCTGGTGCATCCACACGCCTCCTAAAAACAAACCGCATCAGGTTGGCGCCGTCTGTGGGAACTTCTATTGTAGACGCCGGTCCGAGCTCAGCCATCAACGGTACCCTGTCAACCCGAGCTCACATGGCTCCCAAAGCCACGAGAGCTGTCACCTCAGTGCGTCGGCAGGACGTGCCTTCACAGGGCGTCGGCGCCGACGCTCAAGCATCCAACAACCCGGGGATCAGTCACAGATTCCAAAAGGGTGCCTCCCATCCGATCCAACCCGACCTGTGGAGGGTAATTCAGAACCGACAAGCTAGCCGCAGCAGGGGAGGGGCCGCTTCCAACTCGGCCCCGAACCATCCAAAGCCTCCATCCCAAGGACGGCGGTCGGTGCTCAGCCGTGTCGGACGGCAACCTCCGGCTCAACCAAACTGGGCCGAGCGAGCCCCGGTCACTCACCAGGAGTTCCAGGACTTCCGAAAGGAAATCATGGGGGCCATCCGAGGGATCCCCATCGATGAGAACGTCCGCCGCTCTCACACACGATCGGATGCCGAGGCCAGCGTGTCTTGCCCCTCAACAATCCCACCAGAGTATGACGATGACATTTTGAAGCGCCTCCAAGAAATGGAGGATGGCCTCGACCACTTTGGTGACAGCGGCCCAAGAACGGCTCAGGGGTACAGGCCTGTCCGACCTCCTTTCTCCGCCCTCATCCTGCAGACGGAGATACCCCGGGATTTCTGTCCACATCAATTCGAGAACTATGATGGCGAGGGCGATCCAGCTGATCACATGGAGGACTTCAAAACCCTCATGATGATTCACAGCACATTGGATCCCCTCCTGTGCTGAGCCTTCCCCGCCACCCTCTAGGGTCCGGCTCGGGAATGGTTCTCCAAGCTCACCCCCGGCTCCATCTATTATTTTGAACAGCTAGAGGGCAACTTCCTTGCCCACTTCGTAACCAGCCGAAAGGCCGAAAGAACAAGTGCGTCCCTACTTGGCCTCCGGCAGAAGGAAGGGGAGTCACTCCGGGTGTTCGTCCGAAGGTTCACCGCCGAGGCAAGGTCGGTCTCCTCCCTCGACCCTGGGGTTGCCTCGACAGCGTTCCGGCACAACGTCCTACACGGACAGCTGAAAGCCTCCCTGGCAAAGAAGCCCCCGATAGACTTCCCCGATCTCCTCAACCGGGTCAAAAATTACATCTGAGCCAAAGAGGCCCTGAATCCAGATGACCAGAAAGAAGTTTTCGGGAAGGGAAAGCACAAGGCTGACGAGGTCGAGCCGGCGAAGAAAGCTCCGAGAGACGGGGGCGCTGCGAAGAAGGTTTCGCCGATCCCCCGCTTCGAGAGGCACACTCCGCTGACGCAGAACGTGTCGACAATCCTCTTAGCGATTGAAGACAGTGACCTCGTGCAGTACCCCCCTCGGTCGTCCAACAATACCAGCAAGAACAACGGGATCAGTGGTTCTACTGTCGCTTCCACCGGGACAACGGGCACGACACAGATTGTTGTCGTGCCCTGAAGGACGAAATTGAGGCCCTCATCCAACGAAGGTATATCCAGGAATTCAAAAGAGATGGCGTCCGGGAATAGAGGGATGCTAGAAACATGAGGGATTCCCCTCCTCCTCGAGCACCCCGACAATGCCCCGAGCGGGATCCGGAGCCCGAGGAGCCCGAGGGTCAAGCAATCTTGCATTGCATCCACGGAGGGCCCATGGAAGGAGAATCCAACACTTCCCGCAAGGCATTCATCCGAGATGTCAACACCGTCCAAGGCCCTCTCTCCTCCCAAATCCAGCAACTCCCTGTTTCTTTCTCAGGGGAGGACCTGGAGGGAGTCCGGCTCCCTCACTGTGATGCACTTGTCATCAGCCTCAGCATGGCGAACTTTGAGGTCCGGCAAATCCTCGCGGACAACGGGAGCTCGGTCAACATCTTGTTCCTGGAGGCATTCGAGAACTTGAAGCTCTCCCGTGAGAAGCTAAAGCCAGCCAGATATACCTTGCACGGATTCTCTGGCATCCCAGTGACAATAGAGGGGATCGTCACCCTAGACATCATGGCAGGCACGATCCCGAATAGAAGAACCGAGTCCATGGACTTCATGGTTGTGAATGTCAAGGAAGCCTACAACGCCATACTCGGCCGTCCGGGGCTCTGCTCCCTCCAGGCGGTTCCCTCGGCCTACCACCCGAAAATGAAGTTCCCTACTAACACTGGTGTCGGAGTTGTCCGAGGAAATCAAGAAGCAGCCCGTTCGTGCTACATGACTGCAATCGGGAGCGGTGTATTTCCCCTCGATGCCGTCGAGCTAGAGCCCGAAAGAACCCAGCCAGAACGAGAGCCGGCGGACGAGCTAGAAGATGTCTCATTCGAGACAGGGGATGCGTCGAAGCACTTCCGAGTAAGTTGCTCCCTCGCGCCCGACCTCAAGAACGCCCTGATCGGCTGCATTCGCCGCAATGTCGCCCTCTTCGCCTGGAAGCGCTTTGACATGCCCGGGATCTCTGAGGATCTCATCATGCACAAACTTAGCGTGATTCCCGGGTCGAAACCTGTTGTCCTAATGCGGCGCAAGTTCACTCCGGAGCGACAGCAGGCAGTAAAAGCAGAAGGACAAGCTCTTGTCTACGCGTTTCGTACAAGAGGTCAGCTACCCAGAGTAGCTGGCGAACGTCGTCATGGTCAAGAAGGCAAGCGGGAGTTAGTGGATCTGCATAGATTTCACTGACCTCAACAAGGCATGCCCCAAGGATCCGTTCCCTCTCCCCAGCATTGATGCCCTGATCGATGCCACCTCGGGCCACTAGCTCTTATCTTTCATAGATGCCTTCTCGGGCTATAACCAGATCTGGATGTTTCCTCCTGACATCGCCAAGACGTCCTTCGTCACAGACCGGGGACTGTACTGCTACCGGGTTATGCCCTTCGGGCTGAAGAACGCCGGTGCCACCTACCAGAGACTCGTCAACCGAGTCTTCAAAGATCAAATCGGACGTAATATGGAGGTATACGTCGACGACATGCTCGTCAAAAGTCAGCAAGGACAGGACCTCGTCGCCGATCTGGAAGAGGCCTTTGGGGTCTTTCGAACCCACAACATGAGGCTCAACCCGGCAAAGTGTGCCTTTGGCGTCTCCTCGGGAAAGTTCTTAAGGTTCATCGTCAGCCAGCGCGGAATCGAGGCGAACCCCGAAAAGATCCAAGCCATAATAGACATGGCCCCTCCCAGGAACATCAAAGAAATCTAGAGGCTAACGGGGAGACTGGCGGCCATCGACCGTTTTCTCTCCAAGTCTGGAGAGAAGTCCCTTCCGTTCTTCAAGGCGCTGCACGGCACCAGAGGGTTCGAGTGGGGTACTCAGCAGCAAGAGGCCTTCGCCCAGTTAAAGGAGTACCTCGCCAACCCTCCTCTCCTCAGCAAGCCTGAACCAGGTGAGCCACTCTGGCTCTACCTCTCGGCATCGGAGAACGTGCTTAGCGCCTTCCTCGTTCGAGAAGACGAAGGGGTCCAAAAGCCCCTATACTATGTAAGCAAGGTCCTGCTCGACGCCGAGACCAGATATTCCAGGATGGAGAAAGTAGCATACGCCTTGGTCATGGCCGCGCGAAAGCTCCGTCCATATTTTCAGGCACATTCAGTCCAGGTACTCACGGATCAACCCCTAAAGGCGGTGCTCTATAAACTCGAGAGCTCAGGGCGACTAGTCAAGTAGTCGATCGAGCTCAGTCAGTACGATATCGGCTACCAGCCAAGAACGGCCATCAAAGGGCAGACCCTCGCCGAGTTCATCACGGAATGCACTATCTCCGAGCAACCCACAAGTCAGGAAGTCGACCAGACGTAGGAAGTTTACGTCGACGGCTCCTCTTGCTAAGCGGGGAGTGGTGCGGACATTATTCTTAGGGGTCCAGATGGTTTCCTCCTTCAATACTGTCTCCACCTCAACTTCCCGGCCTTTAACAACGAGGCTGAATACGAGGCCATGATCGCCGGGCTCAACCTGGCTCATCAGGCCGGCACCAGACAGATCAGGGCCTTTAGCGACTCTCAGCTGGTGATCAACCAGATCACCGGGGAGTACGAGGCCCGTGACGATCGGATGATCAGGTACCTGGCCGTGGTCCAACGCCTACTAACGTCCTTCGACGAATCGGCTGTCTTGAGGATCCCCCGGGAGCTGAACGCCCAGGCCGACGCCCTATCAAAGTTGGCCTCCTCATCCTTTGAAGGCCTCGACCGCACGATCCAGATTGAAGTCCTATTGAAGCCAAGTACAGACTTCCCGGAGGTTCTGTGCGTTGAAGACAGAGCCCTTCCCAATGACTGGACCACTCTTATCAAGAAATTTCTAGTCAAGGGAGATCTCCCCGAAGACTGGGCTGAAGCAAGGCGAGTCAGGGTCCGATCAGAAAGATTCGCGGTAATCAACGCCACCCTCTTCAAAAAGTCCTACACCACAACGGATGGCAGACCCTACCTCCGTTGCCTGACCCTCGACGAAGCCAAGTACGTCCTCAAGGAGCTGCACGAGGGGATCGGCGGATGCCACATGGAAAGCCGTTCGTTAGCGCGAAAGGCATTAAATCACGGGTACTACTGGCCCACTATGCTGCAAGATGCCCTCGCCCTAGTGAAGAAGTGCAGCCCCTTTCAACAGTTCTCCCCCGTGAAAAGGGCTCCTCAGGCGAATCTCCGATCAATGGCCAGTCCGACCCCCTTTGCAATGTGGGGGATGGATTTGGTGGGCCCATTTCCAAAGCAACGGGCCAACGAAAGTTCCTCATTGTGGCGATCGACTACTTCACTAAGTGGATCGAGGCTGAGCCATTAGCAACGATCACCGAGCGATAGACCTAGCTGTTTTTCTAGAAACACATCGTCTGTCGGTTCGGGATTCCGCAGGTGCTCATTACAGACATTGGGACTCAATTTGCAGGTAAGCATTTCTGCAAGTTCTGCGAAGATCTCGGGATCCAGCAGCGCTTCTCCTCAGTATGCCACCCCCAGTCCAACGGTCAGGTCGAGAACGCGAACCGTCAAATCCTCGACGACCTCAAGAAACGACTCGATAATTCTTCTAAGGGGTTATGGGTCGACGAGTTACCGAGTGTTCTTTGGGCCCACCGGAGAACAAAGAGAATCCCCATGGGAGAATCCCCTTTCAATCTGACATACGGCGCGGAGGCCTTCATTCTCTTGGAGATCGGGATCCCTTCACTCCGAATCATGGCTTTCGACGAGGCAGTTAACTCCAAACAGCTGCGAGCCGACCTGGATCTCATAGACGAGGTCAGGGAGAAGTCCACCATTAGAAGAAGCATCTACCAACAAAGGATTGAGAAGTTCTAAAACAAGAAGGTGAGTCCCACCGACATCAAACTCGGAGACCTCGTTCTCTGAAAACTGGCGGTATCCAATTCCGGCCAGAAACAGAAATTAGCCCCAAACTGGGAGGGCCCTTACAGAGTATCAGAAGTCGTGCGCCCAGGGACGTACCGCATGACCAACCCAGAGGGCAAGGCCATCAAGAGGCCCTGGAATATTGAGCACCTCATTAAGTTCCTAGGAGGAGATTAGCCTCCATCATGTAAATTATCATTAATGTAGTCGGCACGTCGTGCCTTGATTTTTGTAAAAATCCAGTATGATGTAAATATGCCAACTTTCTTAAAACAAGTTTGTGGCTTCGTATTTTGTTCTCAATAAAAGACGTCTCGAACTCGGCGCCCGGATAACATCGCGAGCTGGAAAAGCTTCTCTTACAAGCTTGGGGCTCGGCGCTCAGGTAGCATCGCAAGCCAGAAAAGCTTCTCTTACAATCTTGGGGCTCGGCGCTCGGATAGCATCGCGAGCCAGAAAAGCTTCTCTTAGAAGTTTGGGGCTCGGCGCTCAGATAGCATCGTGAGCCAGAAAAGCTTCTCTTACAAGCTTGGAGCTCGACGCTAGGATAGCATCGCGAGCCAGAAAAGCTTCTCTTACAAGCTTCGGGCTCGGCGCTCGGATGCGCGAGCCAAAAAAGCTTCTCTTACACATCTTTTCTGAGAACAAGTACGGGAGCTCGGCGTCGACCTCGAGCAAGACGGGGGATTTCTTTAAAGCCCCCCGACCTTAACGCTCGGAGACGATCCGTGACTATGCCCGTTACTGGCTTTCTCCCCGGTGTAGGAGCTCGGCACCTGTCCCTCACATGGTTTGGGCTTCTTCGAGCCCATCAACCATAGCACGAGGCGGCAACCACCAGCTACACCTGTGCCGTCTCTCCTGAGAACAAGTGTAGGAGCTCGGCGTCGACCTCGAGCAAGGCGGGGGCTTTCTTCAAAGCCCCCCGACCTTAACGCTCGGCGACGATCTGTGGCTACGCCCATTACTGGCTTTCTCCCTGGTGTAGGGGCTCGGCACCTGTCCCTCGCATGGTTTGGGCTTCTTCAAGCCCATCAACCATAGGACGAGGCGGCAACTGCCAGCGACACCCGTACCATCTCTCCTGAGAACAAGTGCGGGAGCTCGGCGTCGACCTCGATCAAGGCGGGGGCTTTCTTCAAAGCCCCCCGACCTTAACGCTCGGCGATGATCCGTGGCTACGCCCATTACTGGCTTTCTCCCCGGTGTGGGGGCTCGGCACTTGTCCCTCGCATGGTTTGGGCTTCTTCAAGCCCATCAACCATAGCACAAGGCGGCAACTGCCAGCTACACCCGTGCCGTCTCACCTGAGAACAAGCACGGGAGCTCGGTGTCGACCTCGAGCAAGGCAGGGGCTTTCTTCAAAGCCCCCCGACCTTAACGCTCGGCGACGATCCCAAGTAAGGCCGACGCTTTCTTCAAAGCACCTCGACCCGTACGCTCGGCGGCGACCTACCCCCACGAATACTTCAACAAAATTTTTCATTAAGGTTTAAGGCATCCACCTTCCGTGGATGCCCCGAACTTTGAGTCGATTGGTAGACCCTTCTCTCGCCCTCGAACAATTCGGGGTTTACCGCTTTCACAAGCCAAAACCCCAAATTGTTCAAGGACGGCAGGAGAGCCACCGACCCTCGGCTCTCCTCGCTCCGAGACCATTCGTTGACCCTCCTCTCGCCCACGAACAACCCGGGGTTTACAGCTCTTTACGAGCCCAAAACTCCGAATTGTTCGAGGATGACAGGAACGCCACCAACCTCGGTTCTCTCTGAGCCTCCGAACCGATCGGTCAGCCCACCACTCACCAACGAACCCCCTGGGGTCCTCCGGCCCTCAAGGCCCGAACCCCGAATTGTTCGAGGGTGATTGGTGTGCCTCCAATCCGGAGACCTCGAAAAAAGATTATGTTCGGGGCGCCCGCCCTCGGCAGGCACCCAAAGTCAAGCGGCTGATCAGCCACTCACTCCTTAACAACCAGCTTGGGGGGAGTGGGGATTATATAGCCCCATGAGGGGTGCAATTATTGTGTCTGGGAATGCAAAACGGCGGAAGGCAAAACGTCGCCATAAATGTTCATGGGAATGCGAAATGTCGCCATTAATGACTTATCGACAGGCGATACGCTACTGCATATGCGCCCGTTGCACCAAGTCACCTCGGCGGAGACCCTTCGCAACAAGCACAGCAACCACCTTCGGCAACCGACATAATCAAAGTTCAGAAAATCAAATGTTCTTATTATTACTTATTGCTTACAACTCAATGAAAGTCGGTACAAATACAACGAACAACTTGCTGATCACTCACACTCGGCTTGAAAACTCAAACTCGGCACTTCGTTCGGGGCTCCTCTCACCCTCGGCCGGCCCGGCCTGGGTAGAGACTCCTGCCACCGAGCTCCCTGCGTCATCTAGCTGGGCTGCTTCAAATAAAAACGTCGGAGACCGCCCCGGCGTGGAGTTGCTTGCCTCCTCGATCAGACCCGCGCCCAACACCAACTTCAGCCTTTGGATCTCCAGCTCTTTCTCAACCACAGCCTCGCGAAGGAAAGACTCCGAAGCCGACCGCCCACTCGAGGCACCCGAGATGGACCAGTCTGTCTTGATTACCCACCAGTCCCGGTCGGCTATAGCTTTCTTCAGACGAGCCACCTCCAGACTGAGCTCCCTAGACTTATTCGTGAAGTAATTTACCGCGGCCACTCGATCACGAGCCTGTTTTCGCTGACGAGCCAGAGCCACTTCCAATGCCTCCTTCCCTGCTCAAACCCGGGATACCTCGGCAGAAACCGGGCCGGCTCCCAAGGTCTCGTGCGTCTATCTAAGGACAAGAAACAAACAATCACAAGGAAAGCGAGAAAAATGCACAAGTCACAAAGCTTCGGCCCAAAAAAGTATATTTCGTTTCTTTCAAAAATTTGATACAAAAGCCGCAGTGGCCAGTCCGCTCGAGGCATTTACATCAAAAACAAAAAGAAAAAACTAGTCTATTCTTGAGGGGGGGTGGCACCTCATCTTTGGCCTGGACGCCCCCCATTTCGTCACCCCCCGAGGTCGGCGGAAGGTTCGCCTCTCAACCATAGTAGAGGTGGTCCACGCACTGCTCTGGGTAGATCTGCCTGAAGTGCGCCATGGCCTGCTCATACATCTCGTCCTACGCTATAATCAGGGCTTCCGCCGAGGCCATCTCCATCCTCTTCAGGGCCTCCCGCCCCTTCTCCGCCTCCTCCTTGATCCTCTCCTTGAGACGATCCACGTCCGCCTTGTGGATGTCGCAAAGCGAGGCCATCTGGGCCTCGTGAACGGCAACCATGCTCTGAGCCTCCTTCAGATCGTCGGTCGCCTTGTTCAGCTCGCGGAGGTACTTCTCCGCGTTCCTCCTCTCTATGTAAATCTCTTTCTCCAAGCACTTTTGAAAGTACTGACCATGGAGCATCGCCTGTCCGAGGGAGAAAAGATTAGAAAAATTCCACCAAGATCAAAACCAAGGAAAAAGGTGCCGAACTAACTCACCGAAATATGCGCCTGGGACCAGCGCATGAAGGCCTGTTCGGCCGTCTGCGATGCCAGCGCCATGAAGTCACGCTCGGTGCCGGCCTTCGTGATGAACTCTACCGCCACAGGTCCGTCGAGCAGACTGTCCCCCCGCACGATCGACCAATCGGGGGCGAAGGGCCGCAGTCCCTGTTGGCCCACCATCTGCTCGGCGGTGGGGCGTGGCGGGGGAAGCCTTTTCCTGGGGCATCAACAGTTTTGCCTGAACTACCCCCTGCATCCCGGGGCGCCCTCGGCGTGGGGGGGTGGCTATGCTTCTTGGCCTTCTTCGCTTGAGAAGGCTCCTCGGCTACCGGGGCCGGCCCCTTGGTGGACCCCTCGACCTGAGCGGCCAGCTTCTCCTGCTCCGCCTTCTTCTTCTTCTGCATATCCGCCCTCACCTTCGCGGCAACAGCCAGCAAAGCTCACCTATCTTCCACCTGCTCGGAAGTCATCTCTGCAAGAATGAAAAAAGGGCTAAAGTTAACACAAAGGCAGAAAGATGAAAAATTTAGAACGAAACATACTAGGGTTGGCCGGGCTCAGTCCGGCCCGGGCGAGGTGTAGCTCGGTCACTCGAGGCCACCCAATACTGTGCCCCCCTACAATCTTCTCCACTCTTTTCCACTCCTTTGCTGTCAAGTCGCTTCGCTTCGGAGGTTTATGGTACGGCTTGAAGAAACTCCACTGGGTCAGTATTCCCCAAGCCTTCTCACTCCGCACCACAAAAAACTTCTCCTTCCACCCTTTGATGGAATCCGGATGGCCGTGCATGATCTTTTTGTGCGGCCTGGGTGAGAAGTAGAAAACCCCATCCTGATCTCCGAGCGAACTGATCCCTAGGATGGCTTGGAAGTACGTCCACCTCGGCATCACCCCCTTCTCTTGGCACCTCAAAATAAAACAGATCAAGTGTTTCCAAGAATTCGGGCCGTACTGCATGGGGCATAGCTTCGCCCAATTCAAGACCCTCTTAACAAAGGGATGCAGAGGCAGCCTCAGGCCCGAGGCGAAGGCGTCCTTAGGAAACATACAATAGCCCAGCGCCAGGACCGTAGTGGGCCGAATGCCGGGGCTCGGGATGAAGACTTCGAACTCCCGCGGGATGAAATAAGAAGCCCTCTGGATGTGGAGATAGTCCGCCCTCAAGATGCACAGGATGCTATCCATCCGAATCTTCACCCGGCTCTCTTCACCTGGCACGAGAGGGATGGGGTCGATGTCCTTGATATCATCAGGGTACGTCCGGATCAACCTCGAATTTTTTTAGGTGACTCAGGGGAACTCGAGCCCCGGCATGGGAGCATATTCATCCTGTGGAGGAGGACTGTCTGGGATAGTTAGCTTCCGCTTCTTCTGGCGAGGACGAGCCTTCCTCTCAGGAGACGGCGTCGACAAGGGTGGGAGAGGTGGAAGGTCATCCCCGACCAACCTTCCTGCTGTGTCTTCGCCAGCACCCTCTTGAGTGCCCTCATCCTCATCATCAATGGCGCCCTCATCCTCCTTATCCTCATCGTCGGTATCCGGATCCTTCTGATCCTTATCCTCCCCCTCCTCTTCACCGTCGGTGCCCTGGTCCTCCTCGTCCTCTCCCTCCTCCTCTTCGCCCTCGGCGCCCTGATCCTCCTCGTCTTCTCCCTTCTCCTCTTTGCCCTCGGCACCCTGATCCTCCTGATCCCCCTCATCCACTTCCTCCTCTTCGCCCTCGCCTACAGGTTCCTTCCCCGGCCTTCGGGATCTCAGTGGCGGCACTATGAAGACTACGTCGTCACTACTTGCCGACCCAGGGTCTGTCAGGACCTCCTGCTTCACCTTATACTTACTAAAAGATGAGGACATCTCGAACTCGGAATCCTTCGCGAAGCAGCCCGACGAGCTGGCCTCGGATCCGGACTGAACGCGCGACATTACAAAATAGAGAATACTAACCTGAAGAGTTTACCGAACGATCACCGGAAAAATTCGCCGACGGTAGGTAAAACCCTGTTCTTGAAATAATGGAGAGTGAGAGTAAAGAAATGAAGAAGGAAAAGTGAAGAGGGGGGAGGGGATTTATAAGGAGAAAGAGACTACTCGATTTCCGCAATTAAGATCTGGCCATTGGATCTTAACCATCAAGATCTAACGGCCACTAAGATCTGGAGACGCTTCAAACCTTGCGCTCCTGACGTCAGCAGTGGGTGTGGAATTACCCAAACTACCCCCAAGCTTTTCTTCCCCACACCGCGGACTTTTTCGACAAGTCAATGAAGCTCGACGCTCGGATGGCACTGCGAGCCATAATTCCTCTTCTATTCCACAGAAGGATCGATGCTCGGATGGCACCGCGAGCCACAATTCCTCTTCTATTTTCCACAGAAGGGTCGACGCTCGGATGGTACCACGAGACACAATTCCTCTTCTATTTTCCACAGAAGGGTCGACGCTCAGATGGCACCGCGAGCCACAATTCCTCTTCTGTTTTTACAGAAGGGTCGACGCTTGGATGGCACCGCGAGCCACAATTCCTCTTCTATTTTACAGAAGGGTCGACGCTCGGATGGCACCGCAAGCCACAATCCCTCTTCTATTTTACAGAAGGGTCGACGCTCAGATGGCACCGCGAGCCACAATTCCTCTTCTATTCCACAGAAGGGTCGACTCTCGGATGGCACCGCGAGCCACAATTCATCTTCTATTCTACAGAAGGGTCAGACCTCGGATGTCACCCCGAGTCCTAGAAGCACTCCCCTATTCACAGGGGCTCGGAGTTCGGATGACACCGCGAGCCCCAGGGTCTCCCTCTATCCCACAGGCAGGGGGCTCGACTGCCAACCCACAGAGGTCGACAAACCGAGCCCCAACTCACCTAACCTCGACGACATCTCACTCTTCCAACTAGCGAGAGAACCGTCTGCCGACCCTCTGAGCTCCTCTGCCAACCCCAGATGCTCGACAATGACCGACCAATGCCAGTCATCAGGACTCCAAAAGCATTAAATACAATGAAATCATCCAGTCGCTACTACCAAGTGTAGGGGCCCGGAGCTCGGATGACACCGCGAGACCCTACCGCCCTCCTCTATTCCCAGGAGGTTCGGAGTTCGGATGACACCACGAGTCCCTACAGCCCTCCTCTATTCCCAGGAGGTTCGAAGCTCGGATGACATCGTGAGCCCCTACAGCCCTCCTCTATTCCCAGGAGGCTCAGAGCTCGGATGAAATCGCGAGCCCCAAAAATTCTCCTCAAGCGAGGGGCTCGCCAACCGACCCTCTATGCTCGGCGAGCCGATCTCTAAACCCAAGAGGCGTTGGCATCCCCTTGCTCTTCCAACTAGCGAGGGAGTTGCCTGCCGACCCTCGACGCTCGCCTACCGACCTTCTATGCTCGGCGAGCCAATCTCCAACCCAACAGGCGTTGGCATCCCCTCGCTCTTCCAACTAGCGAGGGGGTCGCCTGCCGACCCTCGAAGCTCGTTCACCGACCCTCACCGCTCGCCTATCGACCCTCTATGCTCGGCGAGCCGATCTCCAACCCAACAGGCGTTGGCATCCCCCTTGCTCTTCCAACTAGCGAGACGGTCATCTGCCAACCCTCGAAGCTCGTCCACCGAACCTCAACGCTCCCCTACCCACCTTCTATGCTCGGCGAGCCGATTCCCAACCCAACCAGTGGGGGCATCCCCTTGTTCTTCCAACTAACGAGGGGGGTCGCCTGCCGACCCTCGAAGATCGTCCACCGACCCTCAACGCTCGCCTATCGACCCTCTATGCTCGGCGAGCCGATCTCCAGCCCAACAGGCGTTGGCATCCCCTTGCTCTTCCAACTAGCGAGGGGGACATCTGCCGACCCTCAAAGCTCGTCCGCCAACCCTAGACGCTCGGCAAACCGAGCCTCAATTGAGCGGACCTCGACGTCCCCTCGCTCTTCCAACTGACCCCCGAGGCTCGTCTGCCGACCAAGGGCTCGTCTGCCGACCCTAAGGCTCCGCAAGCGTCACTCCGACCCTTCTACCCAGCATCCTGCGCAAACTCCGACAAGGGATCCCTTCCTCCTAACCCCTGGCCTCTTCGGGAAGTAGCAGATCCTACTTTCTCACCGCACCCTCCACCCTGCTCTTCCTACAGAGGCGAAGAACCACTCCTACACGGCTGGTTCACCTAGTCCTCCAGGAGTGTAGGGCTTGTGATATAGGTTGGATGACGTAGCCCCTCCTGGGCCACAGGATCCCCTCAAAATGCGCGCGCCTCCAGATATTCAGATCTGCCACGCCGGCACTGGAAAACTGCCCGGGCCTCTGCCACGTCAGCCCGGAAACCACCCGGGCCGTTGCCACGTCAGCCCTATACCGCCCGGGTTTCCACCGCCTCAACCCCACGGACAACCGGGTCCAGACCCGGCCCCAAATGGGTCCAGACCCGGTTGGGTTCTCCTATAAATACCAGACCCCTCCCCCTTGATCCAGGTAATCGATCTTTTCCCACTCAAACCCTAGTTACTGTTACTCTCTCTCAGTAGCTGACTAGATCGTCGGAGGGTCTGCCACCGGGACCAACCCCGGTGTTCCTAGACCGTCTGCAGGTACATGAGACCTCGGATCTGAGCCCCCCGATCCGACCCGAGCATCAGCCTCCACCTCATTACCGCCTACTTCCGTACTGTTCGCCCGGTCGAGGGTCGTCGGCATAGGAGTTTTCTCCCTCAATACAAATCGAGTAAGAACTCACACCTGGTGCATCCACACGCCTTCCAAAAACAAACCGCATCATCTACTTACTATAAACATGCTATTTTAATTTGTTTCATCTCCGGAATCTACATACTACAAACATGTAGTTCTTTTTTATTTCGATTTTAATTATCTTGTTTAGCAAAAATAACTCTCCAACCTATTCTTCCTAATTTATGCAATTTTGGGGAATAAAACCTGGCACTAATATAATTTCCTTTGTCTTTTCTTTAAGCATAATATAATTTCCTTTGTCATTCAATAATCTCTAAAACTAAGTATTTCTTTTATTTCATAGTTGATGTCTTTTCCATGAGTTACTTCCCAACCTATGTCAAACGTTACCTATGTGAAACGTTAAAAATAAAAGCCAATGTAGTGTCAAGTCCGAAATAATTCTTATTCTATGTTAATTTTGGCTAAATTATCAAGCATCTCCTCTCTCCAAGTGCGCATCCTTATCTTTTCTCGTCCAACAGTTAGTTATTAATATGAATGCAAACGAGCAGAGTCGAGTCGAGTACCTTTGAGGCTCGATCTCTGCTCGTTAAACAATCGAGCTCACTTTTTCAGCTCGAGCTCGTCACGAGCCGAGCTTTACCCAAACTTTGACAGAGTTCGAGCCGAGTAGCTCGCGAGCTTAGCTTAACAATCATTGCAAGCCTAAGTTCGAGCTCGACTCGAGCTCGTTCCGAGCCGAGTAGCTTGATTCGTTTGCAGTCCTAATTACCAATTATCATGGTCTTTGCAACTTCTAGTCCTCTCTATCCTCCTCCCTCGCCGCTGTCACCACCTGCTTTCATCCATCCTTAAACTCCTCTATGGATGCAAATAATTAATTCTAATAGTATATTGATCTCCTCCTTAATTAAAACCACAATCTCTCACTTTGTTGTCAGTGAAATAGAAACCTTTTATTGGTAGAAATTTTTGGAGATGCAAGAAAGAAGCTTGGACTTTATTATTTTCCCACTATAAATGTTAGGGCATCTCCAACCCCACTCCAAAATGGCGTTGGAGTGGGGTTTGGAGTTGGGTTTCATCTCCAACCCAGCGCCATGTTAGGCACTAGTTTGGCTGGCGTGAACAGTGGTGCGCCATATATGGCGCGCTACTGTTCACCTAGCGGCAATTTTTTTTAAACCCCCTAAAAGTTTTCAACTTTTTTATTAAACCCTAATTCAACATTTTCTTAACAAAGTTTATTACATTCTACTCACAGAAATGAAAATTTAATTTATTTATGTTCTCTACATTATTTAATATTGAAGGTTATTAATTTTATATTTAGAATATTTAATAATTAGAAAATAATACGAAATGTCAATTACAATATATAAAAACTTCGAACATTTTAGGACGCCTTAATTAAAATTTCATAAACATTCAAATAAAAAACAATGCAAAATACAATATTCAAACTAAACTCGTGCAATAAAAAAATAATGCAAAATACATAACGCAATAACATAATAACACACATAAGACTAACAATTTAGAATGGCGGTAAATCGGTTCCGGATCCACCAATATCTTTGAAAAATTGTCCAAAAGTATCGGAAGAAAGTCCTTGATGTTGTTGTTGTTGTTGAGCTCTTTTCTGAATAATTCTTGCTTTTTCAACTCGGAATAACTCACGCACGTTTGGATCAGCAATGGAATTTAAGTCTTTTAATAAAACTTTATTTTCATCTCTCATTGCTTTAAAGGCCAAATTTTGCCGCTGAATTTTCAGAAGTTCCTTCCTATCGGATCTGGTCTTTTCTAACATCTCCAGCAGTTGTCGATTATTTTCTTTAACATCGTTCATATCTTCATCATTTTTTCTTTTTTCCTTTGGCTTTTTTTACTCCAATGGGTCGTTGCGATGAAGTACTACCAAAATTTTCGTCATCTAAATTTTGAGAAAATGAAGGCAGCCCAGAGGAAGATGACATGGGAGACTCTGGAGTGGGATTATCTGACTGTGGTGAGTCATAGTTTAAATTTCGAGCAGTATGTCTTGCAGTGGGTACATTATCTTGAAATTTCTCAAAATTCTTAACTATAATCCAAACATGATCAAATTTGAATCCTTTTTTGAACTTTGTATCTTGCATGAATAATTCCTTCGCTCGACTAAACTACAAATTATTGTGAACATAAGGTTAAGTAATCGAAATGAAATAAATAACTTTTAATTGTAAAGTTTAATGAATACTCACAATATCCGCATCTGAGTCACCACTTGGATTCAAATTCTCTACTTGTTTCAGACAACCATTTAATTTTTTTTACTTCAGTCATTATAGTCTGAATTCGACATTGCACGGATCTTTTTGAACGAGACTCCCAACTCTGGTTTCTTAATGCATTGTAACTTTTCTCCACACGAGACTAAAAATAATCTGTAGACTGGTACCTACCCGTAATAGGGTCTTGATAAATTTCTAAATAAACTTGACAAAGGTGCACATCTTCGCTAACAACGTATGAAGAAGCACGGACAGACATTTTCTTCTGAACAAGTGGAATGAGAAAGAAGATAAGTGGAATGAGAAAGAAGATAATAATATCTCTATTTATATATGTTAGATTGTAGACATTTGGATTATAGCCGTTGGAATATAGCTATTGGAATATATTCATTTAGAGTATAGCCAGTAGAATATATTCGTTGGGATATAGTTGTTGGAATATATTCATTTGGAGTATAGCCATTTGGATTATAGTCGTTGGAATATAGCTGTTGGAATGTGTTCGTTTGTAGTATACACAGTGGAATTTAAAAGTTGGAATATAACCGTTGGAGTCACTTCATTGATTTACTACAAATAACGTACTACAGCCTCATATCAATAACGTACTACAGCCTCATTTCAAATTTTATCCTTCTATCTTCCATTTTCTCAAAATCAACATTCAAAAAACTTGTTTATTTTATTCAATTTGAAAATGAACTTCAATATTGGAGGTCCATCTAATTCAGCAAGTTCCACTTCATTTTCAGATACAGACAATGATGCGACAACGATCAACGTTATGGAAAATTTGTTCGCCTCCGAACATGCGATATATCAGGGGATTGCTAACAACAACATGGTTCTTGCGTGCTACTTCAACCAACAAACCCACCATGGTGGTTCGATTTCGGGTCATGTAGTGATCAATCGCGATAGGAAAACCGCAGATCGTAATTTGTTCTACGACTATTTTTCTGAGAACCCATGCTACAGTAAAGCCATGTTTCGCAGACGGTATAGAATGTCTCGGAGTTTGATCTTTCGTATTGTTAATGCGGTCAAAGGTCATGACAATTACTTCCACCAAAGAAATGATGGACTTGGTAGAGCTGGATTATCAAGTTTACAGAAAGTAACAGTCCCATTCCGGATGTTGGCGTATGGTCTACCGGCCGATGCGATGGACGAGTACATTAAAAATGGGCGAGTCAACGGCGATTGAAAGTATGAAGAAATTTTGTCGTGCTATTGTGGATGTTGTGCGCGAATACAAATCAAACCAACTAATGCGGAAACAAAGAGAGAACCAGCGAGAAAACACAGAAAAGCAAGCAACACAAGAACACAAGATTTACGTGGTTCGGCAAAACGATGCCTACATCCACGGGGCGGTTGGGGTTTCTTCTTCTTCAAATTATCACCAATGGGCGAAAACAAACCCTTACAAATAATGACGGCTGCAAAACCGAATTAGGGATCTCTAATTTTCGTCACCGATTACAAAACCCTAACAAGTGTATTTATAGGGAAACTATTGGGCCTTTTCGAATTGGGCCTGATCTAGTTCAAAATCCCGTCGACAGTCGACTGGTCGACTTACCAGTCGACTGGCAATCCTTCTGGCAGTCGACCGATCAGTCACCTGATCCTCTGCTGCTGCTTGTATCTTTAGCCTTCGAAAACTCTCTGGACAGTCGACTGCTCCTCCAATCAGTCGACTGAAGCTCTGTAACTTTCGAACACTGCAGATACCAAATACCAGAATCGAGCCATTATCCTACAGTGGAAATATTTGTAGAGCGATATCTAAGAACACCTATCGCTAATGATGTCACAAGGCTACTTCATGTTGGTCAACAACGTGATTTTCCGGGAATGTTGGGCAGTCTTGATTGTATGCATTGGAAGTGAAAAAATTGTCCAACAGCATGGGCTAGACAATATGCAGGTCGTAGTGGGCATCCAACTGTTATTCTTGAAGCTGTAGCAGATTATGATCTTTGGATATGGCACGCATATTTTGGCATGTCGGGCACCAACATTGATATCAATGTGTTGGAGTCATCCTTTCTTTTTTCTAATCTAACTCAAGGTATTGCTCCTTATGCTCATTATATTATTCAAGGAAAAAAGTATAACATGGGCTATTATTTAGCTGATGGTATATACTCAAAATGGTCCACTATTGTACAAAGTATACATCAACCGCTTGGTCGGAAGAAAAAAATATTTTGCTATGAAACAGGAAGCATGTAGAAAAGACGTAGAACGAGCATTCGGAGTTCCCAATCACGATTCACAATTGTTGCAGGACCGACACGTTATTGGAGCAATAATGTGTTACATGATATAATGACTGTGTGCATTATTATGCACAACATGATTCTCGAGGATGAACGTGATCTTCATGCACCAATTCAAGATATGAGGGAGGCTGCAGCTCCAGAAGTTGAAATGGTTGTAGATGAAAATGCAAGATTTCAACAATTTATTGCTTGTCATAGACAAATTAAGGATAAAGATACTCACATCGCGCTTTGTAATGCATTAATTGATTATTTGTGGGAGGAGTATACTAACTCAGATGGTTAATTAAACCATACACATATTTTTTTTTGTATTCCTATTTATGTTATTGAATATAATATTTTGGCAGTCATTTGTTTTAATTAATGCAATTTTGTTTTCTAAGTATTATATTATTTGTAGAATTGTCATTTTATAATAAAATATTATTTATTAATGTTAAATATTGAGGCATATTATTGAATCAATACATTATTTTTTTGTTTGCGGCTAATTGATCAAATAGATAAATAGTAGGGAGTTATAAGATAATTAATTTAAAAAGTAGATAAAAAAGAATATGCTGGAGTTAGAAATGAAGTTATGGGTTAAAAATAAAGCTACCGTTTGATGTAACAGTTATACTGTTTTGAAATAAAATATACTCTAAAATAGCGTTGAGGGTTGGAGATGGTTTTAAAACACTCATAGCATTGAGTTAGCGCAGCATTATTAGACAGCATTATTAAAAGTGAATGATCTCACAACCGATTCAGGATGACCATGACCCTTGTAGTTAGTATTTATGAAAGACAAAACTCAATGATTAGGAGTTCTTTTGTACGAGACCATGGCTTTTTCCTCCGAGAAATGCTACACTTACATTGTTTCTTATCCCAAACATACATGAGATTTGTCTTTTAGTGATCATTGGGTCCATTCCTCACTAAAAGACAAATGGAAAAGATTCAATCACCACTAAAAGACAAATCCCATGTATGTTTGGAGTAAAAAACAATATAAGTATAGCATTTCTCTTCTCCTCCTCCCTACCTCGCCCTCACTTCACATCTACCGTCCCATAGTGCCATCATTTCTAATCACCATTCAATCAACACCTATAAAAAACCAAAATACAAAAAAAAAAAAAAAAATCAATATCTCATCCTCATCTTGATTCTATCGCAAACCCCCAAAGTACAAGTAATGCATTACAATTTCAAGGTGAGATTCCTTGAAGCCGAGTAAGGGGACCAATGATGGGCTGGGGAGAGGATAGATGATAAGATTGGAGACCATAAAAAGGAAGGAAGACTGAAACGGATACTGAATGAATCTATGCTCAAGAGTTTAAAGCCATTGGATCATTTATGAGATGATCCAACGGCTAGAACAACTGATTTACCATGAGTTATGATCCATAGAATTCTTTACTAATAAGAATGGTTGACCTAGTCAAATTTAACACAGATTATGAATTATCTATTTTTTTAATCATAAAAATTACGAATTATCATGTGAAACTTACAGTAGGATTTATTTGACATACATTGGGAAATATTTTGACATATCCTACTTTCCTTTATAAGCTGCTAGTAATTAATTTTCACGTGCGATACACGTTTTGATAAAAAAAATTGGAGTTAAACGTGCGATACATGTAAGTCAGTAGTAATCAGCATTTTTGACGAATGCCTTAAACTTTAAAAAAAAATTGGAGTGAACGGGCACTGCACGAATTTTTTTTAATTTTTTTGAAGGAAAAATCTTGAATTGTACGTACGGTGATGTATTACGAAATAGATTTGGAGTTGCACGTGCAACGTACATATTTACTTTGTGACAAAAAATTTAAAAATTATTTGTTTGGTGAAGGAAAAAAAACTTTGATTTACACGCGTGATGCACGTGTTAATAAATAGAGTTAGAGTTACACGTGCAACGTATGTGTTTTATTTGTGACAAAAAAAAATATTTAAAAAATGTTTGTTTGGTTACGGCATCCACAATGGTGTTTCTCATTTTTTAGAATATGGCAGCTACAGTAATAGCAAATACTGAAACTGTCTGCAGTCGTTGTTTGCTATAATTTTGCTAAAATTTGAGACCGACGAGATATGTTGTTTCGTCGGAGTTTTTTTTTTTTTATTATTTTTTTACGGTTAATTAATTAGTGATTAGAAATTAAAATAGTTTAATTAAATAAATTATATAATAAAATATAACCTAAACCTAATAATTAACTACCTAAACTAAGTTAGTGCCATAATCTAATTGCCCAGATATCATGGACGGGACATGTCCCGTCCCAAGTTTTTTTGCTTGAGACGAGACAACATGTCTCGTCCGAGCGGTTTTTTGATTTTTTTTCTCCAGACAAATTAGACCGTCCGATCAAAAAAAAAATTGTCAGACAAAACAAGTTGTCTCGCCCGACTCCCATTAAAATATTCAAAAAAAATTGGGATGATACATGTTGTCCCGTCTCTTATAATTTGATAATAGCAAATTTGATTCTCAAAAATGAGAACGCATTGTAACTACTTTGCTATAAAATGGCAAAATAGCAAACGATTGCGGCAATTCATTTCTCAAAAAATAAAAAATTGGCAAATATAACAAACGACTGTGGATGCTCTTATAAATTCATAAGTGACAAAGTGACAAACTCTCCCATTAATAGCAACAGTAATAGTAGTAGATGAAGGTGTCCAGGTATACTTTTATTTACATGGGACTTCACTCACTCTAGTGCATATAACAATCATAATATTTCCCACACAACAATAAAAAATTATTTGTGAACAAAAAAAAAAGTACAAATTTCTTTCACACCGCATTCTTAAAGTCTCATACCACCATCTTCTCCAAAGTTATAAATACTAGTAATTTACACGTGCGATGCACGTCTTAATAAATATGTATTTTTTAAAGTAAAATTTTTAACATAGTCTGGTCTCGAATCTGATACTTCTTTTATATTAATTATACATGGACAATGCACGTCTTAATAAATTTTTATTTTTAAAAAAATAAATAAAAATTCTGACATAATAAGAACTCGAACCTGAAATCTCCTTTATATTAATTATGTAAATGCGTTACACGCACTGACAAATGAAAATAAGGCATTCTCCTATTATCATAACTAGTATCATGCACATGCGATGCACGTGGAGGAAGAAGGAAAAAGACAAAAAAAACCTACCAACACGTGCGCTGCACGTGTTTTTTTCCGCACATGTGGAAAATGGGGAGGGGAATGAAAAGGACCCCAAAAAAAATCTAGTATTATACACGTGCGTTGCACATGGAAAAATGGGGAGGGGGAATGAAAAGGATTACAAAAAAAAAGGCAACACGTGCGCTGCGCGTGGAAAGGAATGAAAAGGACCAAAAAAAAACTATAATGCACGTGCGATGCACGTGGAGGGGAACGAAAAGGAAAAAAAATGCCAACACGTGTGATATGGCTAAAAAATAGGGGTTTAATCAAAACCGTCCAAATGGGGCACGAATCCCGAGGTTCAGGGGTAAAGCGGTAATTTTACCTACAAAACGGGTCTGAAGCGGGTACTGGGTCTCCTATTCACAGATCCAGTAACCCGCGAACGGATCCACCACGACTGGGTGCGGGTTTCAACCCGCAACAAACCCGGTCCAGCAGGATAGAATTAGGGTTTCTGATTAATATTAATCAACGGCCCTGATTCATATCTATCCTTTCACTGGGGATTAGGGATCACATTCCTTATCTGTATACACAGGAATTGCATGCCTAATCTGTTCCCTGAGACGCCTATAAATACCCCCCACCCATCTCCATTAAGAGGTAATCAATCTTTCACCAGTTTTTGCGCTCTTTCATAGTCTTTTCAGATTACTGACTTGAGCGTCGGAGGGTGCGTCGCCGGGAACAACCCCGGTGTCTCGCACTTTTTGCAGGTCCGCGGCGGGATCGACGACCGAAGACCGACGGAACAGGTACACAGGTTTACTATTCAGTATCCCTAAGAATCTACAAATTCATTTGTTTGCCCCCACACCGAATTTAGCAGCAACAGATTGGCGCCGTCTGTGGGAAACTAACGAATAGAAACCTCTCCTCTTCCCCGAGAACAGGTCTTCTCCAGCCATGCCGCCTCGCAAAGTCAGGTCAAGGGTCTCTAACCGAGTATCCAATCCTGACCAGCAAGAAGTCCTTCCTGATCCCGCTCAGCAACAAGGGCAACTTCCCCCTACCACGGAAGAGCCGCTCCAACAAAACCTTCCCCCTCCTGATCCGAAGGGTCCTAACCCTCAGAAACAGCCCCTTCACCAAGAGAACCTCTCCATCCACAACGCCTCCACAGACTATATGGCCTCCCATCATCCCCGAGCCTCTGCTCGCCGCAATGCAACCCCCAAACGCCAGAAAGATGATGACCTCCGTCGTCATCTGGATGAAAAACGGGCCCGGGAGGAAGCCTCCCGCCAGCATGAGCGATCCCCTCATCGCCGAGAGTACAGGAGGTCCCCCATCCGCAGAGGGAGGAAGGAGTCCCCCGATCATTACCGAAGAAGGCACTCTCCCGCAGGTCGGCAACAGCCCAGGAACAATGAGGCACCAATCACCCGTGCCGAGTTCCAGCAGTTCCAAGCGACCGTCCTGCAGGCCCTCAACCTCCGTCAGAACCCTATTGAGCCGAAGCTCCTATCCCCTCCTCCGGTCCGAAGCCCTCGCCGACGGCCCCCCTCTCCTCGACCCGCTCCTACCAACTCCAGGCGCACCCCAAGTCCTCGTCGTTCCCGAAGTTACCATCGCCGCAGCCCTCGCTCTCCCTCATACGAAGACGAGTCCCGTGGCTCGGCAGATTACCGACGGAGAGATGACGCCATGAATCGCCGCCTTAATGAAGTAGAAAAGCTCCTGGGTCAGATAAACCGAGAAGAGGAGTTTAAAGGAAGGACCATACGTCCTAGCCGACCCCCTTTTTCCCGGACCATAGTGGATGCACCCGTCCCGTTCGGATTCAAACCTCCCCAGTTTGAGACTTACACCGGAGAGACTGACCCGGTTGATCACATAGAGAGTTTTAAAACTCTAATGCTCCTTCACCAAGCTTCCGATGCCCTCCTCTGCAAAACCTTCCCCGCAACTCTCAAAGGGCCGGCCCGAGAGTGGTATTCTCGTCTCACCCCCTCCTCGATATTCTCTTTCGAACAGTTCGAAACCCTCTTTGTCACGCACTTCGTAAGCAGCCGAAGGGCAGAGAAGACCAGCATCTCCCTCTTGCACCTTCACCAGAAGAAGGGGGAAAAACTGAGAGATTATGTGAAGAGGTTCACAGCTGAAGCCAGATCCATAGCATCCCTGGACCCATCGGTCGCCACGGTAGCATTTCAATCCAATGTCCTCAATTCCAATCTCCGCTCCTCCCTCGCTAAGAAGCCACCACATGACTTTTCCGACCTCCTCCTTCGCACTGAAAAGTATATCCGGGCCGAAGAGGCTGAGCAGCAACCCAACTGGGAGGGGTCTACCTCCGGGTTTAAGAGAAAGGGAGCAGAAGAAGGAGCCAAGAAGCTCCAGAAGGATAATGCCGGCCAGCGCCGACCTCCCCCTAGATTTGAGAAGTTCACTCCCCTCACCACAAACATATCCTCCATCTTCATGGAAGTCGAAAAGGAAGGGGTCTTACCTCCAGCTCCCAAGATGAACACCCCCGCCAAGAGAAGAGATAAAGAGAAATGGTGCCGCTATCACCGGGACCATGGGCATGACACCAACGACTGCCGTGCTCTAAGAAATGAGATCGAAGCCCTTATCCAGAGGGGGCAGCTGGCAAAATTCGTGAGGAAGGACCGAGCCGAGCTTCCTCCCCAGACTCGGGGGGCTAACAAACGTCCGGAACGAGAAGAGACGCCAGATTTTGAGGAAGAGCGAGTCCTCCACCTCATCCATGGGGGTCCAATGGGGGGCTCCTCGAACTCCTCTCGGAAAGCTTTTATCAGAGAAGTGAACTCGGTCCGAGCCACCCCTCCTCCCAAAGGCCTCGGAGTGCCCGTCACCTTCTCTGACGAAGATCTCGAGGGTGTCCGCACCCCTCATTGTGACGCACTCGTCATCAGTCTTCACATGGCCAATTTCAAAGTCGAGAGGATCTTAGTGGATAACGGTAGCTCCATCAACATCCTCTTTCTCGACGCTTTCAAGGGCCTGAAGCTCTCCCGAGACAGACTCAAGCCCGCCGGCTATACGCTCCATGGGTTCACAGGAGTGCCGGTTACTATTGAAGGGGTGATTACCCTCGATGTCACAGCCGGCAAAACTCCTACTACCCGCACGGAGTCGATGGATTTCATGGTCGTAGATGTCCCAGCAGCCTACAACGTCATTTTGGGTCGGCCTGGCCTAGCCGCCCTTGAAGCCGTCCCCTCTGCCTATCATCTCAAAATGAAATTCCCCACCCGGGCCGGAGTAGGGGAAGTAAGGGGCAATCAGGAGCAGGCCCGTAAGTGTTATATGACCTCCACCCTCGGACCCGTTCTCTCATTAGAAACACTGGAAATTCCCCAAGACGCCGCTCGGCCGACTTCCGAGCCGGTGGACGAATTGGAGGAGGTGCTCTTCTCGGAGCAAGAGCCGACCCACAAGTTCTTCGTTAGCAAGACCCTCCCGTCCGCCCTATACTCAGATATCGTAAAATGCATCCGAGCCAACAAAGACCTCTTCGCATGGTCAGCTGCAGACATGCCCGGTATCTCCGAAGAACTCCTGGTCCACCGCCTGAGTGTTGATCCGGGGTCCAAACCGGTTCAGCAGAAAAGGCGCAAGTTCGCCCCCGAGCGTCAGCTCGCTATAAAAGAGGAGGTAGACAAATTGTTGAAGGCCCGATTCATACAGGAGGTAAATTATCCTGAGTGGTTGTCAAACGTAGTAATGGTGAAGAAGTCCAATGGGACATGGAGAATTTGTATTGATTTCACCGACCTCAACAAGGCCTGTCCCAAAGATCCCTTCCCTCTGCCGAGCATCGACACTCTGATTGACGCAACCTCGGGACATGAGCTTCTAAGCTTCATGGACGCTTTCTCGGGTTACAATCAGATAAGAATGTTCCCCCCGGATGTCCCAAAGACATCTTTCGTAACCGATCAAGGCCTTTAATGCTACAGAGTCATGCCATTCGGCCTAAAGAATGCGGGGGCGACGTACCAACGCCTCGTCAACAAGGTATTCCAGGCCCAGATTGGCCGGAACATGGAAGTGTACGTGGATGACATGCTTGTGAAAAGCATCCGAGGCGTTGATCATGTGACTGACCTCCAAGAAGCATTTGATGTTTTAAGGAAGCACAATATGAGACTCAACCCGAACAAGTGTGCGTTCGGCGTCTCATCAGGGAAGTTCCTCGGCTTCATGGTTAGCCAACGAGGAATAGAGGCAAATTCGGAAAAGATCAAGGCCATACTGGACATGGCCCCTCCCAGAAATGTCAAAGAAGTTCAGAGGTTGACTGGTCGCCTAGCCGCCATAGGGCGCTTTCTGTCGAAGTCCGGGGAGAAGTGCCTCCCGTTCTTCAAAGCCCTCAGGGGGGCTAAAGGATTCGAGTGGGGGCAGCAGCAACAAGACTCCTTCGACCAGCTTAAAGCTTACCTCGTCAATCCACCTCTTCTCAGCAAACCCATACTTGGCGAACCACTCTACCTCTACCTTGCAGCTTCCGAACAGACGCTCAGTGCGGTCTTAGTCAGAGAAGAAGAAAGGGCTCAGAAGCCCATCTACTACGTCAGCAAGGTGCTTCGGGACGCCGAGCTCTGGTACCCGAGGATTGAGAAAATAGCCTATGCCCTGGTAATGGCCGCAAGAAAGCTCCGACCCTACTTTCAGTCCCATTCGGTGGTCGTCCTTACCGACCAGCCACTGAAACAAGTCCTTCACAAGCCTGAGACTTCCGGCCGGCTCATGAAGTGGTCGATCGAGCTGAGCCAACATGATATAACTTATCAGCCTAGGACCGCGATCAGGGCTCAGGCACTGGCCGAATTCATAGTGGAAACAACTATCCCCGACTCCGAGCAAGCAATGAAGGGACCACCCGTCTGGTCGGTCTATGTCGACGGATCCTCTCGTAACGAGGGAAGCGGGGCAGGGGTCATCCTGGCAGGTCCAGATGACTTTCTCCTCCAATATTCCCTCCGTATTAAATTCAAAGCCTCGAACAACGAGGCCGAATACGAGGCACTCATAGCCGGCCTTGGAATGGCCCGAAATGCAGGGGCACGACGCCTGCGGATCTTCAGCGACTCTCAGTTGGTCGTCAATCAGGTCCTCGGCCAATACGAAGCCCGTGATGACAGGATGGTTAAGTACTTGGCTAAAGTGAAAAGCCTCATGGCACTCTTCGAGGAGGCCCTCATCCATAGAATCCCCAGAGAAGAAAATGCCCAGGCCGACGCCCTATCCAAATTAGCTTCCTCTTCCCTTCAAGGCCTCGAACAAACGGTTCTGATAGAAGTCCTCCTGAAGCCGAGCATAGAGGACGATGCGCTCGACTCTGTTGAAACACTGCCAGTCTTCCTCGAAGATAATTGGATGAAGCCCCTCGTCGAGTTTCTGAGAGACGGACTCCTCCCCCAGGATCCGAAGGAGGCACGAAGGATAAGAACCCGAGCCGAGCGTTATGTATTAATCGAAGGCATTCTATATAAGCGCTCCTTCACCCAGGTGGATGGTCGGCCCTACCTAAGGTGTCTCTCCCCCGGGCAAGCCGACTACGCCCTGCAAGAACTTCATGAGGGCATCGGCGGAGCCCACTCCGGCTCCAGAGCCCTAGCGCACAAAGTGTTAAACTACGGGTATTACTGGCCCACTCTCCTACGGGACGCCGAACGACACGTTCGGCAATGCATCTCCTGCCAGAAGTATTCCAACATCCGACGCCTCCCGCAAGCACCACTTACCTCCCTATCAAGTCCGATCCCCTTCGCAATGTGGGGGATGGATTTACTAGGGCCGTTTCCGCCCGCTCCCGGACAATTGAAGTTCCTAGTCGTGGCAGTCGACTATTTCTCGAAATGGATAGAGGCCGAGCCCCTGGCTACAATCACCGAGCATAGAGTTGTTCAATTCTTCTGGAAAAATGTAATCTGCCGATTCGGCGTTCCTCGGGTCATAGTTACAGATAACGGAACGCAGTTCGCTGGGGCTGCCTTCCGAGCCTTATGTGAGGACCTCGCCATACAACACCGCTTCTCCTCCGTCTCTCATCCCCAGTTAAATGGCCAGGCCGAGAATGCCAACCGACAGATCCTCTCCGGCATCAAGAAGAGACTGGACAAGTGCTCCAAGGGCTTGTGGGTCGATCAGCTACCAAATGTGCTCTGGAATCATCGCACCACGAAGCGGACCCCAACAGGCGAGAGTCCGTTTAATCTCACCTATGGGTCCGAGGCCCTCATCCCCCTAGAAGTTGGAATACCCTCTCCTCGTTTGATAGCTTTTGAAGAAGAGCAGAATGCCAGAGAGCTCAGAGCAAGCCTAGACTTGATAGACGAAATCCGAGAAAGAGCAGCTATACGGCAACAAAGTTACCGGAGAAGAATTGAGCTCGCCTACAACAAAAGGGTCCGCCCAACAGACCTCAAAGAAGGGGATCTGGTTCTCCGAAAATTGGCCATCTCATTCCCCAGACAGAAAAGCAAACTGGCCCCGAATTGGGAGGGACCATACAAAATTTCAAAAGTGATCCGCCCCGGTGCGTACAAGCTAGAAGATCTTGAAGGCAGAGAAATCCCCAGGACTTGGAATGCCGACCATCTTTTGAAATACCAAGAGAAGGCAGCTACGCCTATCTAAGTAACTCGAGATGTCGAACCACTCCTTTCCTGCTACTAGTAGTAATTTTTCCTTTATTTTTTCATTGTAATAACGGCTAGCAACTTTAGAAGCAGCCGACCATTAGATATTAATAAATAAAGTTTCATATTTTTGATACTATCGCATCTCTCTGCCTTTAATTCTTTAACCACACGATGGTTCGGAGTCCAGCACTCGGCTCGACACTTCTTCCTCGACTCGCCTACAGACGAGCCGGAAGCAAATCGCCGTTCGAAATTGCTCCTGCAGCCGTTGAATGGATCGGAGTCCAACACTTGGCTCGATTCTACTTCGCAAGTTCGCTCCTAAGCGGACTAGAAGTAGCTCGCCATTCGAAACTGCTCCTGCATCCCTTAAACTAACCACACGATGGTTCGGAGTCCAGCACTCGGCTCGACACTTCTTCCTCGGCTCGTCTACAGACGAGCCGGAAGCAAATTGCCGTTCGAAATTGCTCCTGCAGCCGTTGAATGGATCGGAGTCCAACACTTGGCTCGATTCTACTTCGCAAGTTCGCTCCTAAGCGGACTAGAAGTAGCTCGCCATTCGAAACTGCTCCTACATCCCTTAAACTAACCACACGATGGTTCGGAGTCCAGCACTCGGCTCGACACTTCTTCCTCGGCTCGCCTACAGACGAGCCGGAAGCAAATCGCCGTTCGAAATTGCTCCTGCAGCCGTCGAATGGATCGGAGTCCAACACTTGGCTCGATTCTACTTCCCAAGTTCGCTCCTAAGCGGACTAGAAGTAGCTCGCCATTCGGAACTGCTCCTGCATCCCTTAAACTGATCTAACGACCAGATCTCTCCTATGGCTCGACTCTATCCCTCCGACTCGTCAAACGAGCCGGAATTGGATACAAATCACACTCCTGACGCGCCGAGCCGAGGTACCGGGGTACCGACCCTCGTATATGGCAAAAAAACCTCCCGAGGCGAAACCACCATCAGATCGTCTTAGAAAGTGTGCTAGGGCGTGATGAGCGGATCTCATTCAGCCACGTGTCCACAAAACGACAAGATAGTGTTTTCTTGGGAACTGGACCCGCCTCAAGATCCGTGCAAACATCAGACGGCCCTGATCGCCTCACCTCGCTCGGCGGAAGTCACCCCGGTCCCCAAGCAGCGATCAGGCCACGTGGGCGCAGTCGAGAAACGACTGCACCTTAACAGCCAAACCAAGCCGCACCCGAAGGGACCGGGCTAGGCTCAGAAGCGCAGAGAAAATTTCGAGGCCAAGGAGTTCGGCGAGGCGAACACCGGCCTCGTGGTTCGTCTCGAGCCTACTCTAGTTAGCGCGACTATAGCACAAATAAGGAGACAGCCGAGAATAGTTCGGATAAAACAACTCCAATTCCATTAATAAATTTGATAGTTACAAAGTGGATTACAACAGCAAAAACTTGCAAGTGGGTTACAACAACAAGACACGATCCGTTTACTACTTTCGAGGTAGGGGTATGCTCCGGTTCAGAGACACCTTGGGTCGGCGTTTCCTGACCCCCGAACTCGTCTCCAGCCCAACGAACCGAGACGCCTCCTCGCCGCTGACCCTGACAGTTGCTCCAACCGAAGCACCGCTTGAAGACATCGCCACACCGCTTTGGGCGTCGGCGGCTGACCTGCCTACGATAGGAGTCCGGCTCGCCGCTTGATAGAACGTGATCCCTCGCTCGATCTCTTCGCGAGTGCACGAGGTGCTCCAGACGTTAGCCCTCACCGGCTGAGGCTTGAGCCGAGCAACTTCTTCCTCCAGTTCGACGATCCGATCCTTCAATGTGTCGTCCTTCACTATCACCTTAAACCGAGGAAGTTTCGCCGAACCAGGGTACTCGGCGCTGTCGGATATGACGCGGCGTAAGTGGGTCACTTAGATACTCTTGTCGACCGTCACCCTTTGCAGCTCTTCCACCTTCTTCGCTAAGGCATCTCGTTCGGCCAAAACTCGCGCCAGTTCCTCTTCCTTAGCGGATAGCTCGGCCTCGACTATCCGTAGGTGATGCAGCTCGACCAAAGCCTCGATATGCCTAATCTCTAAGTTGTGAAGTATCCTCCTCGTCAAGTGAACCTCACCCTCGAGACGGTCCTCCCGAGATCGCTTAAACAACTCGGCTCGGCGCAGTTCAGCCGAGGTGTTGTGAGCCAGCACGGCAATCTGAAATAAGAAAGGGACCGCATTGAAATATCACACTACCGAGCCAAACACTTGGACAAATTTCGAAGTCAAATTCCAGTGCCAAAACACTACACTACCAAGCCAAATACTTTGATAAATTTCCGGAGTAAAAATACTTTTCATTCATCAAAAAGCGGTGACCAGTCCGCAAAAGGCGTTACAATGCTCAAAAAAAAAAAAAAAAAAAACAACAAAAACTACAAGAAACTTAACGTGGGGATCAGGGGTCCACCTTCTTCGTCGCGTCGACCAAGGGCGCATTCACGGATGGCCCCTCGGTCCGCCCCTTGACCCGACCGTCCGCCGAGGGCTCTTCGGCCACTTGTTCCTCGTCCTCCCCTTCGGACTCATCGCCCTCGACCTCCTCCTCACCGCCTGAAGGCGACCCTGGCCACAGGAGGTAGCCGACCCGCTCGAAGCTGGGGATTCGCTCTTGCACATGGTCGAGTGCCGTTTGATAAGACCGCTCTATATTCTCGGCCATGTGCTTCTTCGCTTCGGCCTCGACCTCCTTCTCCACTTCGGCCCGGATCTTCGCCGCCAGGGCCTCCTTCTCCACCTTCTCTTCGGCCAAGGACTTCGTCGCCGCAGCCAGCTCCTCGACGGCCTTGGCAGCCTTGGCAGACTCCGCCTCGAGGCTCGACTTGACTTTATCCAGGTCGGCAACAAGGTCGGCCACCCGGACTTCCAAGGCCTCGGCTCTCCTCTGCTCGGCCTCGAGTTCTTTGACCGCCCTCACCTTTGCCAACCGGTCTTTGTCACTGGCGGCCCTCAACTCCTTCTCCTGCTCGGCGAACGTCTCGAGGAGATGGCCGAAGTGACAAGTGGCCTGCGAAGACAACAATGAACGCACTAAGCAAACCGAGCAATAAACTTGGGAAAATTTTTAGCAACAAGAAACTTACCAAGACGAGTGACCGAGCCACCTCGTAGGTGTCGTCACCCACCGTCCCCGCCTTCAGCGCGGCTCGATCCTTCGGGGTCGCCAAGTGCTTGACGACCTGCACTGACATTTGCGAGTTGCCGAGGAACCCGTCATGGTTCTTCACTCGCCAATTCGGCACGAACAGCTGCTTGTGCTGTTCGGTCAGAATTTCCTCGGCATCCCTGGTCAGCGGTGGCGCCTCGATTGACAGCGCCGCGTTTATGTTGAAGGCCCCCTCTATCGCACCCGGGGCCACGGAGGACGAGGGCGCCTCGGCAACAACAACCTCGGACGGTGCTTCGGCAGTCGGAGGGGGAGGAGCGATGGTAGAAGCAACGGTGGGCGCCGGAGTCGAAGAGGCAGCCTTGGTCGCCCTCTTCCTCTTTCGACCCCCGGTCAACTTGGACCTATCGGCCATCATCGCGTTGAAATCAATCTTCATCGCTTCTGCGTCAGACAACAAGAAGAAAACAAATCAGAAGGGCGAACTAAAAACTTGAAAGAAAAACGGAAATAAGTGAGATGTCAGGAGCATACTCGGGTCGATGGGGCTTAGGCCGGACCCGAACAAAACATCCTCAGTCAAATCCCTCCAACTCAAGATCGGAAGAGCCATTATCTTCCTCGCCACATCCTCCTCGGCCTCAGACAATACAGGGTCGGCACGCGCGAATTTCGGTACCTCCACCTTCCAACGGGTCGGAATAATCCGAATCGCCTCGCCCCTTACTATGAAATACCTCTCCTTCCAACCCTTGATTGAGTCGGGGTTTTCTATAATCTTAACACCCTTCCTCGGCCCCAAGTAGTATAGATATTCCGTCTTGTGCTGCAGGTTTACTCGATACATGCCTCGGAAGACCGTGAGATCCGGCTGTACTTCGGCTCGGTAGCACTGAAGCAAAAAGGCGTTCACATGGCGCCAAGTGTTCGGCATAAACTGGGTCGGCGCAAGGCAGTACCAGCCAAGGATCTCAAGAATGAAAGGGTGCAGAGGGAAGCGTAACCCAGCATTCAAGGAGTCGACGTCGAACATGCACATGTCCGACGACGGCAGCTTCGAGTTCGCTCGTATCCCGGGTCCGGGAAGGATCAGCTTATACTCCGGAGGAATGGCGAAGGCACTCCTGACCCGAAGTAGATCCTTCTCGGCCAACAATGTGATGAGCTCATCGGCTTCGGTGGGAAGGACCGGGTTAGGTTCCTCGACAATCTTAGACTTTCCATAGATCGCCTTCTCCAGCAGGTCGCCCTGATATTGCCTGACCCCCGAATGACCGGACAGGACAGAAGGATACCGTCCCATCTCGGGGGCTTGCTTCGGATTCTCCACGATCACCTCGACTACGGGGGATCGGGCTTCCACCCTCCTCTTCTTCTTCTCCTTCCTCGTCTTAGCTATAGACGGTTCGACGACCAGTTTACCCTTCCTCCGAATCTCCGACCTCCTCCTCTCCTCGGCACTATCATCGCCCGAAGACGAGGCCCCACTCCCCGAGTTCACTCGAGACATCTCTAGAAAGATTATTTAGACTAAGTTAACTGACCTTTTGAAGTGACATTCACGGTCGGAGTGCTCTCGCGGGAAATCGCCTGGCCCCCGTGACAGCTAACGGCAACGCCTTGGAGAGAAAAGCTCCGCTAGCAGAACCTTAGAGATCGAAAGTAAAAACTTGAGAGTGAAAAGTAAGAAATGAGCTTGAGAGCGAGGGCGAAAGCTTATAACAGCTGACAAGTTGGGCCTCCTTGGGAAACGCAAAAAGCCCACTAAGAAGCCAAAGCGACAAGCGGAAAAGTTACGAAGTTACGAGAAGCAAGAAACTCTTCAAAATACCAAGTCAACGATTCGGCCAACGGTCCGCCGGGTCGAGCTACCGAACAGCTCGGCCGAGCAGCCGAGCTACTTGGCGCAGAGGGACTTCAAAACATCCAACTTAGCACCTCGGTCCAACAGTCTCGATGTGCCGAACCGAGGTGCCGGGGTACCGACCCTCGTATATGGCAAAAAAACGGTCCGAGGCGAAGTCACCGTCGGATCTCTTCAAAATTTGCGACGGAATCTGATGGACGGTTCAGATCATGCCACGCCCACAAAACGACAAGATAACATTTTCTCGTGATCTGAACCCCATCCTCGTGATGCGCGCCATGATGAACGGCTCAGATCCGTCCACGCATATCTTTCGAGACGCCTGCCACCGGCTCGCCCAGCCGAGCTACCGAACAGCTCGGCCGAGCAGCCGAGCTACTTGGCGTGGAGGGACTTCAAAACGTCCAACTTAGCACCTCGGTCCAACAGTCCTGATGCGCCGAACCGAGGTGCCGGGGTACCGACCCTCGTATATGGCAAAAAAAACGGTCCGAGGCGAAGTCACCGTCGGATCTCTTCAAAATTCGCGACGGAATCTGATGGACGGTTCGGATCATGCCACGCCCACAAGACGACAAGATAACGTTTTCTCGTGATCTGAACCCCATCCTCGTGATGCGCGCCATGATGAACGGCTCAGATCCGTCCACGCGTATCTTTCGAGACGCCTGCCACCGGCTCGCCCAGCCGAGCTACCGAACAGCTCGGCCGAGCAGCCGAGCTACTTGGCGCGGAGGGACTTCAAAACGTCCAACTTAGCGCCTCGGTCCAACAGTCCTGATGCGCCGAACCGAGGTGCCGGGGTACCGACCCTCGTATATGGCAAAAAAACGGTCCGAGGCGAAGTCACCGTTGGATCTCTTCAAAATTCGCGACGGAATCTGATGGACGGTTCAGATCATGCCACGCCCACAAAACGACAAGATAACGTTTTCTCGTGATCTGAACCCCATCCTCGTGATGCGCGCCATGATGAACGGCTCGGATCCGTCCATGCGTATCTTCCGAGACGCCTGCCACCGGCTCGCCCAGCTGAGCTACCGAACAGCTCGGCCGAGCAGCCGAGCTACTTGGCGCGGAGGGACTTCAAAACGTCCAACTTAGCGCCTCGGTCCAACAGTCCTGATGCGCCGAACCGAGGTGCCGGGGTACCGACCCTCGCATATGGCAAAAAAACGGTCCGAGGCGAAGTCACCGTCGGATCTCTTCAAAATTCGCGACGGAATCTGATGGACGGTTCAGATCATGCCACGCCCACAAAACGACAAGATAACGTTTTCTCGTGATCTGAACCCCATCCTCGTGATGCGCGCCATGATGAACGGCTCAGATCCCTCCACGCGTATCTTCCGAGACACCTGCCACCGGCTCGCCCAGCCGAGCTACCGAACAGCTCAGCCAAGCAGCCGAGCTACTGGGCGCGGAGGGACTTCAAAACATCCAACTTAGCACCTCGGTCCAACAGTCCTGATGCGCCGAACCGAGGTGCCGGGGTACCGACCCTCGTACATGGCAAAAAATCATCCCGAGGCTCGTCATGACGCCGCAACCCTCGGAACCTCTGAACCGAGGCACCGACCCATCTAGCCGAAGAGTCTAGTCGCCGAACCGAGGTGCCGGGGTACCGAACCTCGTATATGGCAAAAAATCGCTCCGACGCGCATCAGCCGTTGGGTCTTGTGAAAAAACGTGCTCGTCATGATGGACGGACCAGATTTGGCCACGTCCACTAAACGACAAGATAGCATTTTATGGAGATCCACGCTGAGATGGACGGCCCAGATGATGCCACGTACCTCGGAACCATCGTGCCGAGGCACTGACCATCCGAGCCGAGGCACTGGGCCTCGAGATACCAATCCGAACCGAGGCACAGACCCGCCGAGCCGAGGTGCCGGGGTACCGACCCTCGTATATGGCGAAAAATCGCACCGACCCACATCAGCCGTTGGATCTTGAGAAAAAACGCGCTCGTCATGATGGACGGCCCAGATATGGCCACGTCCACTAAACGACAAGATAGCGTTTTATGGAGATCCACGCTGAGATGGATGGCTCAGATGATGCCACGTACCTCGGAACCATCGAGCCGAGGCACTGATCATCCGAACCGAGGCACTGGGCTTCGGCACGCCAGGCCGAGCCGAGGTACCGAGGTACCGAACCTCGTATACGGCGAAAAAACGTGCCGAGGAACAGGGACCACCCGATCTCTCCGAAAATCGCGCTCCGCCCTGATCGAGGGCTCTGATGACGCCACGTCATAAATCAATATTAAAAAATTGATTTTTATTTATTTTAATCATTTTATTTATCTAAAAATTGCGAAAAATTGCTAAAAAATTCGGAAAAATTAGCTAAAAATTCTAGGAAATAATTGAAAATTCGGGGGATATTTTCAAGCCCCCGAGCGAACAATTATTGCCTAGAACATACGGCTAAAACCCCCGAACGACCAGCTAATGCATCGCAAAATTAGATACATAGCCTGAAAAAATAGATAAAAACTTGATATACCACATGGCTTCAAGACAGATTGAAGGAATTACCTTACCATCCACTTCGGGATTCCAAAAACACCCATTCGGACTTCGAAACAACTCCATTAGCCACTAAAACAGTCAAACTACTCCTCAAAGACTGATTGTCCTCAGCCTTTAGGAGTGGGGGGCTCGTGATATGGCACGAGCCCCCCACTCCTAAAGGCGTCCAAATGGGGCACGAATCCCGAGGTTCAGGGGTAAAGCGGTAATTTTACCTACAAAACGGGTCTGAAGCGGGTACTGGGTCTCCTATTCACAGATCCAGTAACCCGCGAACGGATCCACCACGACTGGGTGCGGGTTTCAACCCGCAACAAATCCGGTCCAGCAGGATAGAATTAGGGTTTCTGATTAATATTAATCAACGGCCCTGATTCATATCTATCCTTTCACTGGGAATTAGGGATCACTTTCCTTATCTGTATACACAGGAATTGCATGCCTAATCTGTTCCCTGAGACGCCTATAAATACCCCCCACCCATCTCCATTAAGAGGTAATCAATCTTTCACCAGTTTTTGCGCTCTTTCATAGTCTTTTCAGATTACTGACTTGAGCGTCGGAGGGTGCGTCGCCGGGAACAACCCCGGTGCCTCGCACTTTTTGCAGGTCCGCGGCGGACCGAAGACCGACGGAACAGGTATACAGGTTTACTATTCAGTTTTCCTAAGAATCCACAAATTCATCTGTTTGCCCCCACACCGAATTTAGCGGCAACAACGTGCGATGCACGTGGAGGGGAACGAAAAGGAAAAAAAAACTATAATGCACGTGCGATGCATGTGGAGGGGAATGAAAAGGGGAAAACAAGCCAACACGTGCGCTGCACGCGTTGACAAAATGACGAACGATGACAAATGACACTAACCCCTTCTCCCATTATAATAGTAGAAGATTTGGATACATCACAATTTTAAAAGGTTGACATAAAATTTATATAAAATCTTTAATTCATGATTAATTTGAATACTTGTACAGTGTTAAACTTTTTAATAAAGCGAAAATTCAAAGGCAACAAATTATATCAATTTTAGGGTTGTTTTTTTTCTAAATTGCATAAATTGAGGACATAATCCGGAATTGTACATATATATAGAATAAGATATTTATAGTAGGTAAAAATAATTTAGGGATTTGTGGAATCATTTTCTCAATTTTAATTATTCAAAAATAATTCTTCCGTTTAAAAATAGATGGACGGATTATATTGATTAACGAAATCGTCCTAGTATTTTTATGAATAGAAGGGGATACAAATCCTTAAACGGTACACCATATGGCCCTGAAACATCGTAGTGTTATCATACAATGCATACCTTTTCCATTGGGAACACAGGTGAGATTATATATCGAACACGCACCTTAATAGCACATCGGATATGCATTGCTCACACGTTATATATATAAAACAACTCATATTGCACTTATATTATGATTCAATAATCATTTCTTAGAACCTACACTAAGCTTAAAATTAGGTAGAAACCCTAAAATGAAGCTCGATTTCTACTTCATCAATGATTAGAGCAAAGCGCCCGCCAGGAAAGAAATGGTGGGTAGCCTTCAATTCACATAACACAACAGTACGTAGATTAGTGTGGACACAATTAATTGTGTATAATGATTTTGCCTTCCCGTTGTTTTGTATGCATGCATGCATATCATCTCACGTCATGTCATATCATATCGTATGAGCTTGCAAAGGGTCCTACTCTTTGTCAAGTTCAATTATTGATTCACTCGTGGGCACAAGCTCAAGTGTACGTGGGATGTATCAGTTGGTGTGATAGGGATCTATGTCTTATTTTCAATTAATGAAGGATTTAAAGCGAAGGAATTCTAGTATATAGAGACAAAATTAAGTAGCATGGGCTAAAAATATTTAATCGGCTCTTGACATACCAGCCCTAACGGATGTCGTATAACATTAATCATTGAGAAAAAATCATAAAATAACATACATAAGCTAAGTAAAAAATAATATTAAATTCATAAAATAAAAAAAATGATATGTATACCAAAGTGAAAAATAATTTGTTTAGAAAATTTAAAAAATATTGAAAAGCCCATGCAAGTTTTGAACACTCTAACCAAATGAGTTAATAGGCCAACTATCATTTAAAATTTTAGATAATACAATGTAATCATATCTGAAAACATTACATTTTTTTAACAATGTAAATACTTCAAAAATATGGGGGCCTAAAGCAGTTGCTTGTGCTGCTTGGGCCCAGATCCGACCCTGTCCAAGAGCCTGCAAATGAAAATAAGACTGAAAAATGTAAAATCAAGAGAATATTGGTGTATCACCATAATTTTTACCTATTCACATTAGTATATATTTTACGCCGCCATCATAATTTTTACAATAGAAAAAATGTACTCCAGGAAAATGCAAGCATTAGGAGCAACATGCAATACTCAAAACTAAGTAATTCATTGAGATCAAGCTCAAGTACTCATTATTCAGATATAAGCCATGACCTAGAAATCTAAAATCCAAAGTCTCTCTTACTGTCATCTCAGGAATTTGAAGGTCATCCTAGCTTAAATAAGCTGATGGTTTCTCAGGGATGAACCTTCCAATATGAAGTCATTGTAAGTTATTTCTCCTTACTAACAATATAAACCCAAACAAAACCTGTATAATAATAATGGTGACTTAGTATTAATGATGACTTTGAGTATCCAACATGTCAAACTATACACAAGATGCAGGATAATAATAAATTTATCAATGGTTCCTAAGCCGCAACACTTAAGTACGAAGGGAATTTGAATTTCATCTGGCAAAGAAATATTCAATCTAAACTTCAACTTAGTAAAATATTAGTGGATTTAAAACACCAGATCATATAACATCAAACAAACATAATAAGAAAGATCTTTTTTTTGAAGGAAACCCATCACCGAAAACGGACTAAATACACCAAAAACTAAACCAAGATGAAATCTTACAGTAACAAAAGCAAGGTAGAAGATAACTTGAGCTCTGTTGTTAAGAACATCAACTACCGCATCATGAATCCCAGGGAGCCTCTTGGTTTCGGATTGGAGAGGGGTGTCAGGATTAGGAGTGGAATTGGGGTTAGGATTAAGAGTTATTCTATCATATTAGGGTTTGGAAGGATTGGGGGTTTTGGATTGGAGAGGGGAGTAGAGAATAGGGTGGAATTGGGATTAGGGTTTGAGTTTTGAAAGACTGAGAGAGATTAAAATTTTGGGGAGAGATCAGGAGGGAAGAGTTAGGAGCGGTTACGGTTAGGGTTAGGGTTTTGAGAGATACATGGATTTTTGGGGGTGTCGGGAGATTTTATAGATGGAGGAAACGAGTATTAGTAATTATAGTTAGGGAAATATATAAGTATTTTGGATGGCTGATATTTGATCAAGAAATATAAGATATACGGTTCAGATCTGCTTCTGCTTTGGAAATATTTATTTTAGATGGCTGAGATTTGTTCTAGAAATACAAGATCTATTGTTCAGATCTTCTCTGGACAGATTTATTGTGGATTTTATAATATATATATATATATATATATATATATATATATAAGAAATGCTCCATTGCAAATGGGTCTGTTTGCACAGATCCGTTGTAAATAAGCATCTCCGCCATTGGATCGTCTTGATCTTTATCTGATGGTTGAGATTCTTCCTGCCCAACTCACCTTCTCTCTGACTTAATTTTACCCCATTATAACCCTCACCACTTAAGTGAGAGAGAGGGTGAGTTAGGCGAGGAGAATCTCAGCCATCAGATCAAGATCAAAACGATCCAATGGTTGAGATGCGTGTTTGCAATAGGTCTGTGCACACCCCTTCACCTCTTCTTCCCTGTTCTCTCTCGTCACCTTCTCTCTCTCTCTCTCTCTCTCTCTCTCTCTATCTCTATCTCTCTCTCTCTTTCTGTGTACTCGACGCTAGCTAAAACCCAAACCCGAACTCGATCCCGGCCTCCGTCGTGCCTCCTCCTCCGACTCCCGACCGATAACTGACAACTGACCACCTCTCTCTCTCTCACACACACACACACTCTCTCTCTCTCTCTCTCACGCACACTCTCTCTCTCACTCCTCCCCCTCTCTTTCTCATTCTCACTCTTTCTCTCCCTCTCTCTCTATTTCCCACTCTAGACGAAACCTGAACACCCCAAAATTCCAAACTTCGAGATACCCCGACCTCCGGTGCTCCCTCCTCCTCATCCCAACCGGCAATCTCTTTCTCTCTAACTCTCTCTCACTTTCCCTAATCTCCCTCTCTCGTTCCCGTCTCCAATCGAAACCCCTCCTCCATTTATCTTAAAAAGATAATCGGGAACTCGAACCCTAGTTTGCCGATTAGATTCGAACACATCGTTGCAACACATACGCCGTACAAATCACCATTGAGCAAGGTAATTACTAAAATCTGGCTTCATTGTAGTATTTAAGTATATTTTTATGTTTTGCAATTACTTGAACTAATTTTTGTGATGCATGTAGATGTAGTAGTTTGTATCTAGTTTTTTTATGATTGTAGAAAGTAGAATTATAGTCGTAGTTGTTGTTGTTCGCTCAAATTGTAGATATAGTTGTAGTTTTTATTGTTCGATATTAGTAAAACTGCATAAACGGCAGAAAAATGTTGAAACTCTACAAGTAGGTCGGACTCACCACACACAAGCCAACGCAACTTATAAAAGTGAGTTTTGACTCATGGTTTGCAAGATAAGGGCGTGTATTGCTTTCCATTCTTTTTCACGAATGAAAGCGATACATGGCCGTATCTTTCAAACCGTGAGTCAAAACTCACTTCTACAAGTTGCATTAGCTTGTGTCACGTGAGTCCGACCTACTCAAAGAGTTTTGGAATTTTTCGTTGCCGTTTATGTGCTTTCTGATGTTTCCCAAACAACAACTACTATAACTTAAAACATCATGACTACGGTTCCGTGAGAAAACAGCACAAACGACAACGAAAAATTTTAAAACTTTTTAAGTAGGTTGGAATCACCCCACAAAAGGCAAAGCAACTTGCATAAGTAAGTTTGAAATCACGGTTTGTAAGATACCACGGTGTATCGCTTTATCTCAAAAAAACCAAATAAAGAGATACACGGCCGTATCTCGAAAATTGTGAGTTGAACCTCACCTCTAGAAGTTGAGTTAGCTTTTGTGTGGTGAATCCGACCTAACCACAAAGTTTTGGAATTTTTGGAACCCGTCTGTGCGGTTTTCTACGTTTTCGTACTCAAAATATCCAAAATTAGTTGTTGTTTTAGTTGTTACGAAAACATAGAAAACCTCGCAAATGGCATCCAAAAATTTTGAAACTTTGTGAGTAGTTCGAATTCACCACACACAAGCCAACGCAACTTATAAATGTGAGTTTTGACTCACGGTTTTCGAGATATGGCCGTGTATCTCTTTATTTATTTTTTCTTGAAATAAAGCGATACATGAGCGTATCTTGCAAACCTTGAGTCAAAACTCACTTCTATAAGTTTCGTTGGCTTGTGTAGGGTGAGTCCGACCTACTCGCAAAGTTTCAGAATTTTCATTGTCGTTTGTATGGTTTTCTTAAATTTTTGCTCACTTTTTTACAATATCGGTGACTTAACTTAAATTGGATCTCCTATCAATTAATCTTGGCATTATTGTTGATAGAGAAATGGGCAGAATGAGGCAATCATCAGGCCCTTCTGGTAGAGGTAGAGACGAATGGATTACAAAAGTAAGATTGATTATTATTATTAGTTTTGAATACGAATATGTAACATTTTATCAATAATAACAAGATTTATATTCGTTCGTGTAGGTTGGTGGCCGCCATTCTTCATCCGCCGAGGCCAGTCTATTGACTTTGGTTCGACGTACACCTACAACATCGGAAGACCCAAGTGTACTCGCATTGTAACACATACACAGATCCCAAGCTATGTGGGATGGGTCTGCAAAAGTGTAACTTTCGGAAGCACGTGACTTTTCCTATGGACCCCTATACCACTACGTACTTGGTCTAAGCCGTTTTTATGGAGTCGAATTGGTTAGGGGTGTGAAGCTCGATCGACATTTACTTACCTCTTTTATCGAGCGATGGAGGCCGGAGACATACACATTCCATCTACCGATAAGAGAGATGGCCGCACTCTCCAAGATGTAGCATTGATTACCGGGCTTCCTATAGATGGGATGGCCGTGACAGGAAACATGGACTTCGACTGAGTGGAAGTTGTACGTGATTACCTCGGTGTCGATTTAGAGGAAGAGTTCAATGAAAAAAAAAGCATGTTGAAGCTGAAAATTGTAGCTGATCTTACGTCAGATTATGAAGATGAAGTCATAGAGCAAACCATAGCGCAAGGATGCATTGCACAACGAGTGCGTCAATTGGGTTCCGCACACCCACGATATATTGCAACGACTTCCACCCGTGTGTTTGGAAGCTAGCAATATTTGGTTAACGACTACCCCACTCGTCAAATTCTCCGTTGTGGAGTTCTGCTATCCAGATGGAGTAATGCGACAATTCAGATTCCAGCAAAAAATTCCAAAGCTCGCTGTATGACAAGAAATTTCATGAAGTGAAAGGAACGTGTTGCGTGCCCATTTTTGACTGGGCAGATTTTCATAGGGCACATGTGACAAATTGGAATCGGAGATATCATATGGTATTCGATATATTAGGATATCGAATACCTTACGATGGCTCGAGGCAAGAAGAGTATATGACATGGTACAAATGCATTACAAGATTGTACGTATCTCTGCATATTGTCTAATTTAAAAACCATCCAACACGTTGTAGATTTATAACACATGGGAGACAATCCGGATAGTTACTTTTACGTTAAGAAGTGTTGTGCTAGAGAGCTTGAAGGAGGTAATACAGGAGAACCTTAAACCATGCCACCGTAGTCTTGAAGATGCAGGTGATGAGGCGAAACTTGATGCTTACTTACATTCAACGGTACGTGTACTAGGGGATAAGAGCATCACAAGAAGAGGCATTCGACTTGCTGAGCCACAACAACCGCAACAACAAGAACCGTATGTGTCAGAGGAAGAAGAGGAAGATTTGGATGAACTGATAGAGCAAATGACATAAGTTAGACGTAGAAATTCCGTTCGGAAGAGGAACAAGCCCAAACAACTCTCACCAAGTTGACGAAAAATGCCCCATCAGAAGAGGTAGAAGCTAATACCTTATAATTTTTTGTAGCAAGTTCACAAATTTTCGAAACCTTGCAAGTTGTTAAGTTGAACTTTATGCGGTTTATTATTTCGTCTCTTAAATGAAAAATACATCATCTTTCGGAACTTGATCAATTTTGTATATCATTGAAGGTCTTGCGAGGAAGATGGTGTGGGTGTGTGACTTAGAAGCTACGTATGTAATTTTTGTTAATGAACTTGACTTGCATGTATTTCATAAGAAGTTTGATTTTATTTAAATTTGAAGTTATGTACTCGTTTGATATAGGTCTGTGTTTGAAGAAATTATAAGTTGAGATGTTAGTTTATGTTGAGATTTTGTTTCTTGAGTAATTTATCTATTGTAGTAGTTCTAGATTATGGTTTGTGTTAGTTTTTATGTGGGTTATTGTTGTTGTTGTTATATGAGAGGGATGAGAATGATGTTGTTGTGTGAATGAGATGGATGAGATTTTGTATGCAGCAGAATGCTACTGTGAGTTTGAAATATTTGAGAAAAATTACTCAACCTTACTAGTTATTGGCGATGACGGGTTAGGTTGACGAAAACAGACAGAGAACTAGATGTTCTTCAAAAAAATTCTTCAACTTAGCTCACTATTGGCGATGAACTTAACCCGTCATCACCAATAATAGGTTAGGTTAAAGATTTTTTAGAGAGTCTGTTTTTTGTAATCTCTTCAATTTAGCCCACTATAACTTGAACTGTCATCGCCAATAATGAGTTAGATTGAAGAATTTTTACAAAGAATATGACCTTTTATTTTAAGTCGCTTTAACCTAGCTAGCTGTTGGGGATGACGGGTTAAGATCACTTAACCCGTTATCTCCAAAAACAGGGTAAATTGAACAATTGATTTTCTTCAAAAAAATTTGCCCAAAATTGTACTTTTTGGTTTTGTGGGTTTGGGGGGGGGGGGGGGGGTGTAATGAAGAGGGTCTTGGCTGAATTTTCATTTTTTTATCAAAAGTCAAAAGGTTACCATGCTGAGGGTATTGTTATCCTGATCCAACATAACTCTGTACCTGTAAGGAAGTACATATTGTCATTGAAATAAATAAAAAATTCAAAAATAACTATAAAATATCCATACAAATTGAGGCCTCCACATAAAATCTCCATAAAAAAATTTTAGGATTTTGTCATCATTCTCCATATACATTGATTTCGGGATAAGAGTTAAAGGGTTAGATCTAGGATTAGGGTCCTAGGATTAGAGCTAGGGTTAGGGTGAGAGGGTTAGAGTTAGATTTAGGGCTAGAACCTAACAATATATTGAATTTTTCTTTTGTTTGTATTTTAAAATAATTATTAATTTTTTTAAAAAAATAATTTATTTATTATTACTTCACATTCTTCGAATTTAAAAGTGAAATAAATAAAAAAAAAGTGGAAGAAAAACATAATTTGTAAAAGATGTCTATAATAATAATATAAAAAAAATTCAAAATCACTTTTAAAAAACTCCAATGGAAAAAAATAATATGATAAAAACTATCACCTTAACGGAAAATATGATGGAATCACATAGAAGAGATAAGGATGACAATACCCTCAGCATGGTAACTTCTATTGGTTTTTAATTTAAAAAAAGTATTTATTCACTCTCTTCATTGCGCCCCCCCCCCCCCCCCCCCCCCCCCCCCCCCCCCCCCCAAAAAAAAAAAAAAAAAAAAAAAAACAATACACAACAACAACAAAAATCAAACAAAACATGCTTATTTGAGGGAAATCAACTACTTAACCCGTTATCACCAATAACAGTTTAGGTTTTAGGAAAATTCTGAAAAATTTCAAATTCTCTGTTACAATTATTCAACTTAACCCATCATTTGGCATAACAGTTTGATTTAACCCAATTCTTCATTGCCCCCCCCCCCCCCCCCCCCCCCCCCCCCCCCCCACCAAAAAAAAAACACCCCCATACACAACAACAACAAAAATCAAACAAAACATGCTTATTTGAGGGAAATCAACTACTTAACCCGTTATTACCAATAACAGTTTAGGTTTTAGGAAAATTCTGAAAAATTTCAAATTCTCTATTACAATTCTTCAACTTAACCCATTATTTGCCATAACAGTTTGATTTAACCTAACTCGTTATTGCCAATAACGGGTTAAGTACAACCCTGATGAAAAATTTTGTAAATGTACAAAATCACAACAAGTAGTATAGTTTTAAAAGATTAGAGTGTCGAACCCACATGGACTAATTACTTATTGAGTATCGAAATTCACTAGATTAACTACTATTTAGAAAATTGAAATTTTAATAAAAATAACAACTAATCTAAATTAAACTAATGGAAAAGCTAATCTAACTAAGAATAATGAAAATATGAAATTTAGTTGTTTGTTAATAGCAAAGCTAGTTTTAGGGCTTTTGATTTCACCTAGTTAATCTCACACAATTCATAATTCCATGTAACTAGAAATTCTACTTTTTCAAGTTGTAGACCAAAATTATCTATTTATTAATGTTTCTCTCGAACAACACCAAATATATCTCCAACTTACAGTTTGTCATATTCTATGCACATTTTATTAATCGACGATTCCTTAAGCTCTTCTTTACAGTCACATTAATCGTGATAAATCATCTCTAAATTCGCTCAATCAATAGTGTTTAATTCTATAATTCTAAATCACAAGTTACCTCTCGGTCTTCCCATGATTCAATAAATCAAACAATAGTTAGCCAAACAATTGTAAGCATTAAGAACAAAAATAAATATACAACCTTGCAAAAAATAGACGAATCAAATAACATAAAATTAGAATTGTGTTATCAAAACTAGGCTACATCGAGGCCCTAAAAAAATAAATTTAGTTCATTATGATTTTGCAACTAACAAACATGAGATTCCATAATAATAAAAATTAGAAGAGAAGAAATAACTCTAGACGATCTTGACGAAAGCTATGACTCTTGTTCTCCAATGGTGTAATGAGTCGTCTCATCCAATTCTTTTAGTCTCCAAGATGATCCTCATTAACCTAGAGTTCACATTAGCATCTATATATAGCCCCCAAAGAAACCCTAAAAAGATATATAAAAATACAACCCATTAGACCCGAAACCCGCACTCAAATTATTCAATCAGCCCCGTCACGGTCGACTTTGCTTTCAGTCAGTCGCTTGATTTTTGTTCTCCAAACAACAAGTATGATGGTCAGCTACGACGGTCGACTATAGAAAACATGATTTTCCCAGAGCTACAGAACTCCGTTTGTGACGCATAAGTACTCGTTTCGAAGAAGACTCGACGAACAACATCTTTGATTTAGAACACAAGTTCAGGTTTTTAGAACCCCGTATTTTTAGAATATTATTTTTAAAGGTTTATAAATGACTAAAATGATTTTTGGAGAATTTATGAACATTTTCAGAAAAATTTATCTTTTTACACGTGCAAAACACGTGCAAATGCTTTCTTGAGAAGTTTGAAAGTCAAGTTTTCTTCATGAAAAATTATTATTTAATATTTGGGATTTATTTAGTATTTTTCCAGATTTTTCTGAAATTAATTGGAACTATTTGCAAATTTTGAGAAAAGAAGGACCTTTTTGCAAATTTGTCATTTTTAAGGGTTAAAATGTAAAATGTGTTTTCTGGACATTTTGAACAGTACTGGTTGAGATTTAGGATTATATTTTACTTTTAAATCCTAATTTAAATGAATTTTATTGAATTTCCAAGAATAGAACTATATATGTAAAGTTGTATTTTGACGGGATTATTTTGTAAAATTGTTGTGAAACCCTAAATTTCATTCCCGGATGTTTAAAAGGATTTTTGCAGCCGTCATTTGCTGCAATATACAGAATTTTGTGATTTGTTTGGAGGAGCAAGAAGAAGTTTTGGATCTCGCAAAAAGGAAGGCTTCTTCTTTGGATCTTTTCAATTCAAAGGTGAGTGATATAAATTTGTTTTGTTGTTTTGATTTATGTGAGTGACAATGTTTTGTTTTGTTTTGATGTTGTGAATGATATGAGTCTTGTATTGTGGTTTGATTAATGTAATCGATTGTTATATTGTTGGTTTGGCATGTATGTCATTTAGTATTTTTGCATGAGAACGATGCAAAGGTTGTTGTTTGTACCATGTATGTGAAATCTAAAAATGTTGAGTAGATCTTGTTTTATAAATTTGTATTGCTAGAAAGCATGTTAAGATTTGAGTATGGTTATGATCGGATGGTGAGCATCTAGATCTTGTTTTGCAAATCAGACATTGGTTTTGAGTTATGAAAGAAATCCAGTATTGAGAAACCCTAATGGAGGAATTAGGAATTTAGAACATGAGAATTGAGTTTTGGGATATTGGATGATTTGAGTAATATATCCAATCTGAGGATACTTTGAGATTGTCATTTTTACCTGAATACGAACTATTTTTCATAAACAATGAATCTTTAGAAAAACTCCAGTTTTGATTATTGTATTCAGACCTAAGTTTTGAAAACTGTAGGCCGACAGTCGACTGGTACGACCCTGCTGCTGTATCTTCAGTTCTTTTGAAAATCCGTCTGTACAGTCGACTAGACCATTATTCAGTCGACTGGTATACTTAGAAAATATTTTGTAAAGTTATTGCAGTTTCTTCTCTGGACAGTCGACCTATAACTCCTTAAGTCGACTGTTGGTACTTAGAATATTTTTGTAAAAATTATTGGAATTTGTCTCGGGTAAGTCGACCGATGACTTATTAAGTCGACTTATATGACTTAGTCTATTTTCTTAAAATCATGAATATTTGTCCTCTGGACAGTCGACTTACTACAGTATAAGTCGACTGGTACTGATGAGTTTTCGTAACTTGAGTGTTCTTTTGAATGATTAGTCTTCAGATATTTTAGCTTATACTTTGTATTCAGTTAAGAATATGATTTTGAAATATTCAGTTGAGCATATAATTTTGAGATATTCAGTTGAGCTATTTTTGTTTAATGGAAAGTTGGTTTAGACTTTTTGAGTTTGAGTCTCTAGAGGATGTGTGTGACCCTAGTATACCGGTGTTGAGTTATTTTGTTGAGGCCTGTTGAGGCATTTCACTTATTCAGTTTTGAGTTAAGTCCGGTAGGATACACCACTCTAGGAGATTCGTTGAGTAATTAAGTAACCCAAAAATAATAAGGACAGGCACTAGTGGTGATATGATGAACGGGAACATGAGTCAAGTACCTCAGTATGGCTTTCGGTGTGGGATTTAATCTCCGGAATTATCGAAGTATCTTACTTTGGGTGTGAGATCTATCTCCGGAATTATCCAAGTATTTTACATTGGGTGTGAGATATATCTCCGGAATTATCCAAGTAGTTGCTTTCGGTGTGGGATTGATCTCCGGAATTATCGGAGTCGAGGCGAAGCACATGTGGTATTCGTGTGATGATGTGTCAATGTTTCGGTGTAAGATTTAATCTTCGGAATTATCACGGTAGATTACTTGTGGTGTGGGATATATCTCCGGAATTATCGCGGTAGATTACTTGTGGTGTGGGATTTATCTCCGGAATTATCACGGTAATTACTTGTGGTGTGGGATTGATCTTCGGAATTATCGGGCATGGACTACTATTCACGGCTTATCTTTATCTCGTAGTAGTCATCGTGTTAGGATTAGTTGCATAGCGGGGGATTGAACCCTACGATGTGGAGACGTTAAGGGCTTGCACCGGACCTATGTAGAATGAGATGCATAGACTTCGACAAGTACGCATTAGAGAGTCCGCATATAGAATTTGTGTTTTCTTGACTTGGTTTTCATGCATGTGGATTTCCTATTTTCTACACATGACACTTGGTTTAGTCTCACTTGTTGTTTACATGTTTCCTTGCTATGTCATATTTTATTTCTTCTTGTTTATTATATGTTGTTTAAGAATCCTTGCTTAATGTTTATTTATGTTGTTTGTTGTTTTATGTCACTCACACCATTTATGGCTGACCCCTTTAGTTTTGGGGGTTAGGGATCATCTCTAGCCTCATATGTTGCAGGTTGTTGCTTTGAGTTGGAGGTTGGATGCTTGAGTTGGTTTTAAGAAAAAGTGATTTAATAAGAGTTTTGTGTAAAATTGTAAAAGCAGATTTGAGATAGTTTTGTGTTGTAAATAAAAGAAAATTTCGAGTTGAGATGTTTTGAATTCCGCTGTGCTATGTAAAAGTTTGTTGTAATAAAAGTTGAAAATTTTAGTGGAGATGGTTGTGTTTAATGTTACATTGAAGTGGATGTTGGGATTGTGCCACGTATTTTCTAAGATATTATATTAGAAATTCGGGGCGCTACAAGGTTCGTCCATCTTCATGTTCAAAATAGCCGTACAAGTTTTGGTTGCTGTTGTTACTTTTTTCTCTCGAATTGCTTTGTGTCTTCTTTTTCTCCAACTCCAAGCCCCGTGACTTCATGTATTTGAGTCCATAATCCTAACAATCATCTCATTCCTTCAAAAACAAACAAATAAATAAATTTAAGTAGAAAGAAGATGAAATTCAAATAATCAAACGTGAACTCACAATTTTTCGGTGTAGAAAGAGAAATAAAATCAGGTATAAATTACGATCATCAAATACCCCACGGGTACATATCCACGTCTTTCCATGTACATGTCCACTACCTTCAGCATATTGTCCACTACTCTCGGGTTGTGCACTACCTTCGGGACGTCTGCTAATTCCGGGTTGCAAAAGACAAATGCCTTCAATGCCTTGAGCATATGGTTGAGCATGTAATTGTAACTTTCATCGGAAGAACAACCAAGATCAACCATCTATTTTGTGTGTTGGCTCAATTCACAATAGCGATAAGCAAAATTCCCGTTAGTGCCATCGTGAACGAATGTACATGTATTTGTAATTGTAACCCTCGTTTCCCTTTTTTGATGTAAACGGATAGAGTCTAACGACTCTAGCCAATCAAAAATATATTAATGAAGCAATGTACAAGGAAGTTTTACAAGCCGTAAAACCCAATAATAACAATAACGCGAACTAAAACAACAAGCGACCACTAAATCGAAAAAACACTGATGAGGTCCAGAAGCATCAGCGATCAAATCCGAGACGGACAGCGACCGCCAACAAAATTAAGCGACCGAGATGAACGACGAGCAGCAATTAGGGACCGACGGAACTATGGGAAACGAAACAGGGAGGCCGATAGACCGACGCGACCAGCCCAGCGCAATGGTGAACCAGGGCGCCCTCCCTCGGCAATCCAACCATGAAGAGCGCCGCTGGGACTCGCAGGGAAACGAACCGCAGAGATAAAATCAACCATCGACGCAAAGGTAGCCAGAGAAGAGCTACCGGTCCGCTAAAACAGAGCACTCTACAGACGATGAGGGAACACAATCCCCTACAAAAGACGGAGCCTCCAAAATAGCCAGACAAACAAACAAGCCAACCACCCTACCTCAAAAGCACAAAACATCCACAACAACACATCCAGAACAAAGATAGCAAACACAACTAACCATCATCCATAATCCAAAAGGTTTCTAAGAGAGCCTAATAAAACATCCACATAGGCCCCTAAGAAAAAACCGCTAAGGCAAAAGACGGCACCAAGGCACGTACAGAAAGCAGCCAAAACAGGTAAAGAAAGGTCGCTGAACTCACTAGATAATAGGACTAGAGTTCAGCCTAACAACAACGAGCAACAAGATAGAACACCTGTTACAAAAGATAGAGAGGGAGAACGAAAAACTACATCCACCAGTGAGAAGAAACTCAACCGGAATACACAAAAACAGTAGGGACCGATAGATAATCTTCCCAACGCAAAGAAACCAGCATGGTCCTCAAACCTGCGGGAAATAAAGAAAATCATCAAAAGCAGAACAGCAAATTATAAAGCATTAAGATTGCTAAGGCAGAGAAAAGCTTCATCTAATCTGTGAGCAAAGAGAGAGTTCCTAGCTTCCGGTTTTAACTTCAACGACCAGAATTTAAAAAGAAATATAAATTCGTCAATAATAGATGCTATCGATGAAGAGTTATGATTGAACAACCTATTGTTTCTTTCCCACCAAACTATCCATATAATGATATGGATCGAAAGGAACCACCCTTTGCGAAACTTAGGATGTGAACCCGGCGCAGACCAACACGAGTCTATGTTTAACGGAATAGTCGGATTTTCCCAAGCGAGGGAAATAATTTTCCATAGAGGAGATATGAAGGAGCATTGTACAAAAAGATGATTAACATCCTCCCCTCTTACCGAACACAGGGGGCAAAGCTGTCCCCAGGCTAAGTTCCTTCTCTTAAGAACTTCCACAGTTAGCAATTTGTTGTTCAATGCTAGCCACGAAGTGATCTTAACCTTGAGAGGAGCGCAGGAATCCCAGATGAATTTAGCGAAGGGTGAAATAACTCCTCTAAAGTTGAGAAAATAATAAAAGGATTTCATTGAGAAGGTCCCGGCTAAGGTCCATCGCCAAGCGACGTCCTCATTCGCCTGCCACTCGAAGTGATTAAGATCTAAAATGAGATTATTAAAAGAGATGCTAGCTTGAGGGGACAACTCTTTAGAGAAAGGGATGGTCTAGACCTTAATAGAATTAACCAGGGTGAATGACTCTGCCACCGAAGCGGTGGGGTTGGCAGCCAAACAAAACAGGTGAGGGTAAACCGAAGAGAGTTTAGAGTTGCCGATCCAGAAATCGGTCCAGAATTTAGTCTTTGAACTGTCGGCACAAACACGAGTTAAACCGCATTGGAAAGCCTCCACCGCTTTCTAAACCCCTTTCCAGAAGGGGGACGCGAAACGGTAAGTGGAGGGGTGAAATTCCCACCAGTTGCTCGAGGCAAAGTAAGAACCTTTGATGAATTGGATCCACGGTAAATGGTTATGTTTTTGAAATCTCCATAGCCATTTTCCTAAAAGAGCGATATTATGCTGCCTGAGGTTTAAGACCCCCAAACCTCCACTACTTTTGGAGGAGCAGATGCGTTGCCAGTTGCATAGGTGGGAACCTAGCTTGAAACAGGAGGATCCAGACCAAAAAAAATTACTCCTGATTTGGTCTAGCCTCTTGATCACCCAAGAGGGAAGATAATAGAAAGACATCATATACAGGGGGATTGCGGAAAGCACGGAGTTGAGGAGGATCAATCTACCTCCGCGGGAGAGCAATTTACCTGACAACACGTTGAGTCTGGCTTCAATTTTATCAATGAGCGGAAACCAGTCGGGTTTATGTAATTTGCCCCATCGAAGCGGAATACCCAAGTACGTGATAGGGAAAGACGCAATTGGGCAATTAAATAGATTGGATGCCTCGATTTGACGATTGGGAGAGCCTCCCAGCCAGAGGACAGAAGATTTTTGGAAGTTGATAGATAGGCCCGACGCCATCTCAAAGAAATAAAGGAGTAACTTAAGATTACGCATGGAGTGACCGCTAGGTTTAGTGAAAATAATAGTGTCATCAGCGTATTGAAGGTAGACACCGTTGAAGCGAGGGGAGGAACCCAGGCCTTCAATGACCTGCGCTTCGCAAGCATTCTGAAGAAGCTTACTGAAAACGTCGGGCACCAGGGAAAACAGGAAGGAGGAGAGAGGGTCCCCTTGGCGGAGGCCGCATTTAATCTTAAACTTGTTCCTTTCCAAACTGTTGATTAAGATAGAGGACGTGCCTGAGAAGAGGCTGGATTTAATCCACGCAATCCACTTAAGGCCAAAACCCCTATGGATGAGGATATCGAAGAGAAAATCCTAACACACATTGTCATATGCTTTTTGGAAATCAAGTTTGAGGAGAATGCCTTCCGATCTGGAATGATGGAAATGGGAAATAATTTCTTGGGCCGAAGCTACGCTATCTAGGATAAAACGATCCTTAATAAATCCGGATTGGAATGAGTCAATGAGTGGCGGAATCACCGCGCTAAGCCTGGCCGAGAGCACTTTCATAATGATTTTGAAAGTAGTGTTGATTAAGCTGATCGGTCTAAAGTTGGATAAAACATGCGCTCCGGCTAGTTTGGGGATGAGAACGATGTGCGCATAGTTAATACGGTCAAAAGAAAAAGAGCCCTGATGAAGATCCTGAAACAATTTAAGGAGATCATCCTGAAACCAGGGCTAGAATTTTTGAAAGAAAAAGGCCGGGAAGCCATCCGGCCCAGGTGCTGCATCACTTTTCAAAGCAAATACAGTAGATTTGATCTCTTCTAGGGAAAAGGGAGCTTCGAGAGGAGACAGGTCTATGGCTGGAGCACCGTAGAGCTGATCCCAATCCAGGGATAGAACACGTTGCTTATGCGAACCGATAAGGCTTTTATAGAACGAAAGAAAAGCTTGGTGGATATCAGAGTTAGAGTTAAGATCCACCCCGTTATCGCAAATATAGGAAATATGGTTACAACGTTGCCTGTGGGAAGCGAAGTTATGAAAGAACGCAGTATTGCCATCACCTTCCTTAAGCCAATTGATCCTGGCCCTTTGAGCCCATTTGATATGTGTTGTCAATCTAGATACCTAATTAAATAGATAAACTAGACACAAATTAAAAACCTCGCAAGTGTACGAATCGTTTATAGAAGCGTAGCAATAGCAAGGGTCGATCCCACAAAGATTGTAGAAATTAACTTACTAATCAATAAAAAGAATAAGAATCATAAAGAGTTGTTTTAAAAGTCTAAAAGAAATAAAACGATAAAAATCTAAAGTAAGAAATGCTGAATCACAAATATCTATTAAGTAGTTGGGTTTAGATTTCCACCAATAGTCAATAATGCTAAGTCACCTTCTGAACTTCTTCTTATTACTCATGTTTGTTCTCTTCAAGGGCATGGTATCTATTCCTTAAAGTAATGTTTCCCTAAGCCAAGAATTAGGCATGGTATCTACTCTAATTCGTTTCTTTCATTAAGTGTTTAGCATGGTATCTACTAAGTTGTACTTAAAGAAAACATAAGAACAGTGGAAACGAACAAACACTCAAGGTTCTAGAAATTGGTATCAGATCTAGATCCCTTAAGTTGATCAAACCAAGAACCCCTAAGGATTCCCTTGTTACGAGTTATGAACACGAGATACGGGTCGTCTCAATATGCTCATATAACAGATTCAGATAGATGGTAATGCAAACTTGAATTTCTCAAGTTCTGTATGTCAGTCGACTGGCTCTCACCTCAGTCGACTGCTCTCAGAACTTGAGAACAAGTTTGATTATCATCAATCTATACCAATTCAATCAGATTCAATCAATAAGTAAAGTAGTAGAACTCAGAAGAATATAGCACTACATAACTACGGCTTCAATCTACCCAACTATGAAATTAGTTCCACATAATAATACTTTTATTAATCAACAAGTTCGAATACATGGTTAACATAAAAGAATTAGAAAGAGAAGGAATAAACTGATGTAGTTCGGCTAGGATGATCGGCTGGCTGTCACACAGTCGATCGGCCGTTCTCTTCTTAGTACTTAATCTCCTTTCTCCTTCTTCTATGTTGATGTCGTGCTGCTCTTTGTTGATGGCTTGATCGTTCAGGAATTCTTGTGATTCGGCTGATGGTGTGTGCGGAAGAGAGAGAACCCCCTGAATAATGCTTCTTGGTTGGTATTTATAGAACACAGCTAGAGAATTAGGGTTTGCACTTTTCTTTTTATAGAAAAGTCCTTTTCTTTTATTTATTTCCTCCCTCGCTGCTCTGTGTATTATTTCTTTCTCTTTTCTTCTATTCTTCCTTTTCTGTTCTGATTTGGATTAGATTTGGATGAATCTTCAAATATCTTATCTTTTAACTCTGCCGCCTACCAGTCGACTTATCTTCGAACCAGTCGACTGTGTCGAGACTTCTGAAGATTTTATAATTGATCATCCAAGTCGGCTGTTGACAATCAACTCCTCTGGGCAGTCGCCTGTTGTAATGGACCAGTCGACTTATGATCTGCAATTTCCTGTATATCATCCTTAAAATCCTGAATCTGCTTCGTTTCTCTGTTTTAGGCTGTTTCCTATGGAAAAGAGAAAATAAGAGTTAAATATCACATATAGAGCTTTTAAATGTCTAATTTCCTTAAGATCATTGTGCCTAAAAGTGAATAATATTGTGTTCATCAAATACCCCCAAACTTAGATTTTGCTTGTCCTCAAGCAAAAAGTGAATTTATGAACTAGAGGATACTAATAATGATAGACTCAACCACCAAGAATTCTTATTATGTGAGCATCAACATATAAAAATATAAACAATTTCAGATAAAGTAAAGTTAAACATACCTACTTTCTCCAGTGCGATTATTTGTTCATAATTTCCAAACTTCATCATATTTGTCATGCAATTAATGTAGTTATAGTATGCGACTACTCAATCTGTGATTATCCCCTTTTCTCTACTACAAACCGAGTAGCAAACTAGAGTTTTTTTTTTTTTTTTTAGTCTCTTCTCTAAAGTTGTCACTTGCCTTTTTACGCGAATGCAAAACATTTGTGATGAATCCACCCGGTTACTCAGCAAGTCACAAACTTTAAAGTGCTTTGCATACTCATATTTCAAGTTGCCATTTGACGTAAAGGTAACCGTTGGTGATGAATACCCCTAGTTACTAAGCACTCAAAACATTGGAGTAGATTGACTTTATTCAAATATATATGTATATATTTTTTATCACTCTATTTACTTAAACTCAATTTAGGACTAGATTTAAAGGGAATAATCACCAGAAGAAGTATCACATTTGTTTATTGTGTATAATCGCATGACTCATATAACTTTGTAGGAAATTATGAAACTCAACAATCCTAAAGTAAATAAATATCCTTACTCTCACTTTATAAGAAATTGTTTGTCCTAAAAAAAAAATTCAAAAGACTCTAAATATAAAATAACCCTAATACCCCCAAACTTAGATGGAACATTGTCCTCAATGTTCGAAAGAAGATTTAAAAATAGGCATGTGTCACCATCTAGTAAGGAGAGACTGAAAATAAAAGATGAAAATAAAAGATGAATAAATAAAAGAAAATAGAGAGAAAGTGTAAATACTCCCCTAAAAATTGGGTTGCCTCCCAATAAGCGCTGTGTTTTCTGTCTTCAGCTAGACTTGATGAGGTTATGCAATGTATTGAATGGTTTGAAGATGAACATCTTCCTCTTGCGGTTCCATGCTCATCTCAATGTATGGCTTCGCTCTATGCCCGTTCACCTTGAATGTTTGATTCTTCTCTTTGCTATGAACTTCCAATGCGCCATGCGGAAAGACTTTTGTAACAATGTATGGCCCATACCATCTTGACATAAGTTTGCCTGGAAAAAGTCTCAATCTTGAGTTGTATAGTAATACCTTCTGTCCTTCATAGAATTCCTTCCTTGCTAGCTGTTTGTCATGGTACAACTTGGTCCTTTCCTTGTATAATTTTGCATTTTCATATGCGTCGTGCCTCAACTCTTCAAGCTCATTTAGTTGCAATCTTCTTTTGTCACCTGCTTGTTTCATATCAAAATTGAACCTTTTGATGGCCCAATAGGCTTTGTGTTCCAACTCCACTGGTAGATGAAAGGCTTTTCCAAAGACCAACCGGTCTGGTGACATGCCGATGGGTGTTTTGTATGCGGTTCTGTAGGCCCATAATGCATCATTCAAGCGCAGCGACCAATCCTTCCTCCTTGTGTTGACTGTCTTTTCCAAAATGCTCTTGATTTCTCTATTGCTAATCTCCACCTGCCCACTAGTTTGAGGATGATATGGAGTACCCACTCTATGTGTAATACCATATTTCTTCATCAAAGAAGCAAATGGAACGTTATTGAAGTGGCTCCCTCCATCACTAATTATTGCCCGTGGTGTCCCAAACCTAGTGAAAATGTTCTCCTGCAAAAACTTGACAACAACTTTGTGATCATTAGTTTTTGAGGGGACAGCCTCGACCCATTTAGACACATAATCCACACCAACAAGAATATATAAATAACCAAATGAGTTAGGAAAGGGACCCATGAAGTCGATTCCCCAAACATCAAAAAGCTCGATTACTTGGATGTTTTGCAGTGGCATTTGATTTCTAGAAGAGATGTTGCCTGTCCTTTGGCATTTGTCACAAGTCCTACAAAAAGAAAAAGCATCTTTGAATACTTTAGGCCAATAAAATCCAGATTGTAATACCTTGAGTGTTGTTCTTTTTGGTCCAAAATGTCCTCCACATGCGTATTGGTGGCAATGTTGTAGAATACTCATTTGCTCTTCTTCTGCCACACATCTTCTTATAATTTCATCAGGGCAAAATTTGAACAAATAAGGATCATCCCAATAGTATTGCTTGCACATAGCCACCAGTCTCTTTCTTTCCTGACTTGCCATACCTGGAGGGAAAACATGAGCAGTGAGATAATTTACAATATCTGGAAACCATGGAAAATTTGAGCAGTGAGGTACCAGTCGACTGGTCCTGTTACCAGTCGACTGTCCCGATGATATGTTTATTTCAAATAGATGTTCATCTGGAAAATTTTCATTAAGTGGGGGCACAATTCTTTCTTCCTCCTGCAGTAGCCTGGACATGTGATCTGCAACAACATTGTCGCTTCCTTTTTTATCTCTAATCTCAAGATCGAATTCTTGAAGCAACAACACCCATCTGATCAACCTAGGCTTAGCATCCTTTTTAGCAAACAAATATCTCAAGGCAGCTTGGTCAGTAAAAACAATAACTTTAGAACCAATCAAATATGATCTAAACTTCTCTACAGCAAAAATTACAGCTAACATTTCTTTTTCAGTAGTGAAATAATTTAGCTGTGCATCGTTTAAAGTTTGAGAAGCATAGTAAATAACATGGGGTTTCTTATTGATTCTTTGACCTAAAACATTCCCTAAAGCATAATCACTTGCATCACACATGAGTTCGAAAGGATGGCTCCAATCTGGTGCCATGACAATAGGTGCAGAAATGAGAAGATTTTTCAATTTAATAAAAGCATTTGTGCACTCTTCTGTCCATACAAACTCAACATCCTTAGCCAACAAATCACAAAGGGGTTTGGAGATTTTTGAGAAATCTTTTATAAATCTTCTATAGAACGCTGCATGTCCAAGAAAACTCCTAACGCCCTTAACTGTAGTGGGAGGGGGTAGTTTTGATATTATATCGATTTTCGCTTTGTCTACCTCTATGCCTCTTTTTGACACCACGTGTCCCAACACAATACCTTGTTGTACCATAAAATGGCACTTTTCCCAATTCAGCACTAAATTGCATTCTTCACATCTTTTAAGCACAAGCTGCAAATGGTTAAGGCAGTCATCAAAACAAGATCCAAAAACACTAAAATCATCCATAAATACCTCAATGAACCTTTCCACCATGTCTGAAAATATACTCATCATGCATCTTTGAAATGTTGCTGGTGCATTGCACAATCCAAAGGGCATCCTCCTGTATGCAAAAGTACCAAAAGAACATGTAAAAGTGGTTTTTTCTTGATCTTCTGGAGCAATAGCAATTTGATTATAGCCACTATAACCATCTAAAAAACAATAATGACTATATCCTGCTAATCTTTCTAACATTTGATCAATAAAAGGAAGAGGGAAGTGATCTTTCCTGGTTTCGTTATCCAGTTTCCTGTAATCAATGCAAACCCTCCAACCTGTAGTCACTCTAGTAGGGATAAGCTCATTCTCTTCATTCTTCACCACTGTGACTCCACTTTTCTTAGGCACTACATGTATAGGACTTACCCATTTGCTATCTGAGATGGGGTAGATGATGCCAACATCTAGTAGCTTCAGAATCTCTGCTCTTACCACTTCCTTCATGTTTGGATTAAGCCTTCTCTGTGCCTCCCTGCTAGGTTTTGCATTGTTTTCAAGGAGTATCTTATGCATGCATTTGGATGGACTTATTCCTTTGATATCTGCAATGGTCCATCCTAATGCACTCTTGTGTTCTCGTAGTACCCTCAGCAACTTATCTTCTTCCTGTGCACTTAAGTTTGCAGCAATTATCACTGGTAGCGTCTGGTTCTCACCCAAATATGCATGCTTCAAATGGTCGGGCAACTGCTTAAGCTCTATGTCTGGAAGTCTCGGTGCAGTCGACTGATTCCTGGTTGTGGCCGGGTCAGTCGACTCATCCTGTTCACCAGTCGACTTGTCCCTACCACCAGTCGACTTGTCTGCAGAAACAAAAATGTCATCAATCACCAATTTTTCAAATACGGGTGTAAACTTACCTGAGTATAACCTTGGAGTTTCAAGGTGATGTATTGTCTCTGCAATCCCCCAGTCATCGTACTCCTGTTCAACATTAGATAAAGTTAGAGATTGTGTAATTGTGGCTTGTAGTGGTTCAACGCTATGTACCTGAAATGTTTGATCAACAATATCCTGCACCACATCAACATTATAGCATTCATGATCATGATGTGGTAATTTCAGTGTATCAAACATTTTAAATTCAACCTTCTCTCCATTTATTTTCATGCTTATAGTACCCTTTTTAACACAAATTTTTATATCAGCCGTACTCATAAAGGGCCTACCTAAAATGATTGGTAGAGAAGATGGCATTGACGAGTCCTCCATATCTAACACAACAAAATCAGCAGGCAAAATGAAATCGTTTACCTGAACTAGGACATCTTCCAAAATACCTCTAGGTCTTTTGATACTGCGATCCGCCAACTGCAACGTGATGGATGTGGGTTGGAGTTCCCCCAATCCTAGCTTTTCATAGACGGTGTACGGGAGAAGATTGATGCTTGCCCCCAAGTCTAGTAGTGCTTTCTCAAAGAAGTGCTCACCAATCCTGCAAGGAATGGTAAAACTACCTGGGTCTTTTAATTTGGGAGGTAATTTTCTTAATAAGACAGTGCTCACTTCTTCTGTCAAACTTACGTCCTCCCTAACCTGAAATGTTCTTTTGTGAGTACAACATTCCTTCAAAAATTTAGCATAAGAAGGAATTTGTTTAATAGCATCAAGTAGGGGGATATTAATTTCTACCGTTCTGAGAGTTTCAAAGATGTCAAATAAATGTTGTTCTTTCTTTTGCTTGACTAACCTTTGAGGGAATGGTGGCACAACTGTTCTTTCTTTTTCACTTACCTTGTTGGAGCCCAAAACTTTTGATGGTTGTGTTTCTGTTTCTTCGGTTTGTGCTCCAACCTTGTTGTCAATTATCTTACCACTTCTTAATGTTGTGACTGCCTTGAGCTGTTCTTGGCCTCCAGGGTTTGGTATGGTTTGTGAAGGAAGTTCCTCTGCCTTTCGTTCGCTTAATTCTTTCGCAATTTGGCCAATTTGTGTTTCCAACTTCTGAATTGCTTGCCCTTGTTGGTTGCTTGTTTGGTGTTGTTGTTGGAGTAATTGAAGAACTGTTGATTCAAAATCTAACTTCTTCTGTTCTTGAACTGGCCTATCAATCCCACTTCCCACTTGGAAGTTCCGTGCATGTCCTTGTGTGAATTGAGTCCCTTGATTACTCTGATTATTGCTCCAGGAGAAGTTTGGATGGTTCCTCCACCCTGGGTTGTATGTGTTTGAGAAGGGATTGTTCTTTTGTGGAAACACTCCTCGACCTACATAGTTTGCATGCTCCTGATCTGTGAAAGAAGACATGGGACATGTATCAGTGGTATGATCTATATGAGAACAAATTGCACAAATTTCGTTCGTTTGATTTTTAACTCCACCCATCATCGTCATTGCATTAACAAGCATATCAATTTTCTTATTCATGTTTACCATTTCTAATTGAATGTTATTGCTATTAGAAATTTCATAAACTCCCTGTTTTTTCGAAGGGCCCCTCCTTGTTGAGAATTGTTGTGAATTCTCGCTTAGCTCTTCAAATAGTTCTATGGCCTCTTCACCGCTTTTCCTCATTAAGATCCCGTTGCAAGCTGAATCCACAATTGCCTTGTTAGTATCGTTTAAACCTTCATAAAAAGCTTGTACCTGATCATCTTTAGGCATATTGTGCGTAGGGCATTTAAGAAGTTTGTTCTTGAAATCCTTCCATGCTTTGAAAAATAAGTCTCCATCCCTTTGTTGGAAGAGTTGAATCTCCCTTTTCAGCTGTTTGGTCTTTTGGGCTGGGAAGAATTCTTTCAAAAATTTCGTGGCCAATTGCTCCCATGAATTAATTGATCCTGGTTCTAAAGAATTATACCATAGTTTAGCATTAAGTTTTAAAGAAAAAGGGAACAGTATTAACCTGATTTGTTCAGGGGTGAGCCCTTGAACGCTTTGTGTCATGCAAAGATCAAAGAAGTCTTGCAGATGGAGGTGCGGCTCTTCATCAGGTTTGCCACTAAAGTGGGGAACCATGCTAAGTAATTGAGGAGATAGATGCATGTTCCCTGTGACATTAGGTTGATACGCAATGCAGGAAGGTTGCTCGATATTCTTAGGTGTGAATTTGTCCTGCATTGGCACTCGATTTGGCATTTCCTCAACCATTGCTGTATGTGAACTGGGTCTCTGTGCAGTCGACTGGTTCGTAGCGACAGTCGACTGGTTTGCTGCAAACAGCTTTCCTAGTCTGTGCAAAATGCGTTCTGTTTCTGCGTCAATAGGTAGTAGCTCTGGACGAAGTGATCTCCTTCCGTGCATCCACCAAAATCCTGTAACCTAAAAGAAAAATACTTATTAATAAAATTAAAAGAAAGAAAATAAATTAAAAAAAAAACTTTCTACTAATCTGTAAGTTAAAATACTAGACAATCCCCGGCAACGGCGCCAAAAACTTGTTGTCAATCTAGATACCTAATTAAATAGATAAACTAGACACAAATTAAAAACCTCGCAAGTGTACGAATCGTTTATAGAAGCGTAGCAATAGCAAGGGTCGATCCCACAGAGATTGTAGAAATTAATTTACTAATCAATAAAAAGAATAAGAATCATAAAGAGTTGTTTTAAAAGTCTAAAAGAAATGAAACGATAAAAATCTAAAGTAAGAAATGCTGAATCACAAATATCTATTAAGTAGTTGGGTTTAGATTTCCACCAATAGTCAATAATGCTAAGTCACCTTCTGAACTTCTTCTTATTACTCATGTTTGTTCTCTTCAAGGGCATGGTATCTACTCCTTAAAGTAATGTTTCCCTAAGCCAAGAATTAGGCATGGTATCTACTCTAATTCGTTTCTTTCATTAAGTGTTTAGCATGGTAACTACTAAGTTGTACTTAAAGAAAACATAAGAACAGTGGAAACGAACAAACACTCAAGGTTCTAGAAATTGGTATCAGATCTAGATCCCTTAAGTTGATCAAACCAAGAACCCCTAAGGATTCCCTTGTTACGAGTTATGAACACGAGATACGGGTCGTCTCAATATGCTCATATAACAGATTCAGATAGATGGTAATGCAAACTTGAATTTCTCAAGTTCTGTATGTCAGTTGACTGGCTCTCACCTCAGTCGACTGCTCTCAGAACTTGAGAACAAGTTTGATTATCATCAATCTATACCAATTCAATCAGATTCAATCAATAAGTAAAGTAGAAGAACTCAGAAGAATATAGCACTACATAACTACGGCTTCAATCTACCCAACTATGAAATTAGTTCCACATAATAATACTTTTATTAATCAACAAGTTCGAATACATGGTTAACATAAAAGAATTAGAAAGAGAAGGAATAAACTGATGTAATTCGGCTAGGATGATCGGCTGGCTGTCACACAGTCGATCGGCCGTTCTCTTCTTAGTACTTAATCTCCTTTCTCCTTCTTCTATGTTGATGCCGTGCTGCTCTTTGTTGATGGCTTGATCGTTCAGGAATTCTTGTGATTCGGCTGATGGTGTGTGCGGAAGAGAGAGAACCCCCTGAATAATGCTTCTTGGTTGGTATTTATAGAACACAGCTAGAGAATTAGGGTTTGCACTTTTCTTTTTATAGAAAAGTCCTTTTCTTTTATTTATTTCCTCCCTCGTTGCTCTGCGTATTATTTCTTTCTCTTTTCTTCTATTCTTCCTTTTCTGTTCTGATTTGGATTAGATTTGGATGAATCTTCAAATATCTTATCTTTTAACTCTGCCGCCTACCAGTCGACTTATCTTCGAACCAGTCGACTGTGTCGAGACTTCTGAAGATTTTATAATTGATCATCCAAGTCGGCTGTTGACAATCAACTCCTCTGGGCAGTCGCCTGTTGTAATGGACCAGTCGACTTATGATCTGCAATTTCCTGTATATCATCCTTAAAATCCTGAATCTGCTTCGTTTCTCTGTTTTAGGCTGTTTCCTATGGAAAAGAGAAAATAAGAGTTAAATATCACATATAGAGCTTTTAAATGTCTAATTTCCTTAAGATTATTGCTCCTTATGATTATTCGCCTGTTGTGGGAAGCGAAGTTATGAAAGAACGCGGTATTGCCATCACCTTCCTTAAGCCAATTGATCATGGCCCTTTGAGCCCATTTGATATGATCTAGATAAAGGATGTCGGCATATTCACGCTTACAAGCGCGACGCTCGTTGCGAAAGGATTCTAACAAAGGGCCCTGTTCTTCCATTTTATCCAGTGTTTCAATGGTAGTAAGGAGAAGGGATTTCAGAAAGATAGAGTTTTGTTGCCTTTCCTTATGCCAAATCTTACACCCATGTTTAATAGCATGGAGTTTGAGAAGGATATTGCCCAGACCGGAAGAGCCGGTAACAGAGGCCAGGCATTCCTTGACCAGGTTGACAAAAAGTTGGTCTTGTAACCAAAATTTTTCAAACTGGAATTTGTGGAAATGCGTGAACTGAAAACTAGAGTAGAGGGCGATAGGGACGTGATCGGAGGCTGGGTTGGGTAAGGCTTTAGAGAAAGAATTATGGAATTGGGTGATCCAAGCTTGAGAGACGAGGAACCAGTCAAGCTTGGCTAGCATCGGAGGTTGACGCTGATTAGACCAGGCAAACGATCTCCCGTTAAGCGGAAGATCGGTTAATTGAAGATCCTTGATACAGTCATTAAAGGATCAAGATTGAGAGTTAGAGTTATTCTGATTCGACCTTTCGGAAGCGAACCTGGTAACATTGAAGTCACCACAAAGAAAGCAGAGGCCACTAGTGTAAAAGTGTAAAGATTGGAATTCGGTCCAGAATAGGTGCCTATTCAGAGGAGAGGATGACCCGTAGATCGAGATCACGGTCAAGTCACAATCCATGGCCACCCAGCGCAGAATGACGATAAGGAAAAAATTCAGAAGATGAATAGCGATCGGAGCAAAGACCGATTCTTTAAAACCAATAAGGATGCCTCCCTTAGAGCCAATCGCATCAAAAGAAATCCACTTGGGGAGAATGGAACCACCTAATGATATGTAGAGTCCACGGGAGGGAGAGTCGACTTTCGACTCTTGAATAGAAATGAGATCGCAATGGGAAGAAGCAATTAATTCATTTATCGCTCTCTTTTTGACGGGGCAATTGAGGCCCCGGATATTCCAAGAGATGCTAATCATTAAATTGCATGTGCTCCCGGACTCTACAACGTTCCTTATGTCGAAGGGAAACCAATAGGTGGGAATCATCTGAGTTAATCCGGAAGCTCATATCCTGAGCTAGGTCTACCAATTCGGCGTCGGATAGCGACTCGAATTGGGTATGAAAGATGGATCCTAAGGGAGTGAAAATAGAAGACTGGGGAGAGGAAGTAGAGATGACTCGTGAAGAGTCCAAAGCTTGCTGCATGGATCCAAAGAAGGGACCATCAGAAGCGAGCGCAGGTTTCTTTTTAGATTGAAGACGTGCACTCGATCTAATTACGCGAGTAGCGCGATTGTTAGATAAGGATGGCCTGAGAGGAGGAAAATCAAGCTCAATCAGAGGGAGGGCTTGAGGGGACTCGACCAAGTCCAAAACAGGGCTCACTGATTTAGACCCGAAGAGAAATGTGTTGTCAGGGGAGCAGCGCAGTGAAACTGCTAGATTAGTGGATGATGGGTTAGCATCAGAGATTGAGGTCATCCGAATGCTACGAACCCAATGCAAAAGGTCAGGAGATAACCATCCACGGTATAAAGAGGAAAAACTAGATGAGCAGTTTGCCGAGATCAAAAGCCGATGCGGAAAAACAAAGTCCGATTTAAAGAACTTAGCATAAAGAATGGGAAAATAATAAGCAGTTGAAATAATGAAAGACTGTTGAGATAACAATGCAGAATCAATAGGTTGTACCTGATCGGAAGCGTGCTGTTTTTTCAACTCCGCTTCTTCTTCCATAAGTAATGTATCTTGATCAATCCACCCCAAGTCTTTAGAAGAACTAGAAAGCTTGCCAGACTTGCCCGGTGGAGGAGGAGGCGCAGCTTTAGCTGAAGGGAAGTGAGCCTGCCGCTGAAAAACTTCCCAGTCGGAAGCAAAGTTGGGGTTCACCTCCTACGCCGGCCATTGCGCTGACACATCGGCCGGTAAAGGATCGGTATGAAGAGGAGGAGTGGGAAGATCCGAAGCGCGAAAGGGAGGAGACGGCGCCTTAGGGGGGACCAATGGAGAAGTAGGAGTCGGCTGGGGTGTAAGGGAGGGGGAGGATGATGACCCCTTGGCAGATTGCTGAGAGGAAATCTGAGGATTGATGCACACCAAATTAGGCGCTTTCGACGGCGAAATCTTCGACGTGGACGGGGAGGAGAACATTTTGCTGGGAGGGGGAAATTTCCTCCTCGAAGGAGGTTTATGGGGGGCTCTCACCACATCCGAGTTTGCCTTCGATACCTCCGAGGCACCAGGATGGAACTGAGAAGAGGAGTCTGGTTTGAAGGACGATAGAGAAGTCCCAAATGATGGGGGAGCAGCATCATGGTATTGCACGGATATGGTGAAAGAAGCCATTCCATCCCTCAGGCAGAAAGCCTGTAAACGATCCTTCTGCCTAGGGCATTGAAAGAGGGCATCAACTTGCAGGCTACCGGAGGCAAGCCTCGCTATAGACGAGATGATGACGATGTCCCCGATACATTTGGTCATTTCACCCACCCGTTGCAGTGAGTCGCAAAAAGGGGGGAGGCCAACAAGTGAGACCTTAATGGAGGAAGGGCCGAGCACCAATGCAGTCGAATTGACCAGAACCCATTTGCGGATAGATAGGGAGATCGGGCCAACTGCGAGGGAAGAGTTAGCGCAAAGATCTTCGAGGATCTTGGGAGAGGGGCATCGGATGACAAGGTCACCATTGGAGCAAGAATACAGTACCCAGTCCCAGTCCTTGACATTACAAGATTTACTAAGAAACGAGTTTAAGGTGTAGAAGGGTAAAGAACCTCCGATAATAGAGATGGCTTCGTAAGTACCAAAAAATTTTAATCTGTCGGTAAGCTCCGAACAAGGAACAAACACTTGGGTCACAACCGGCCCCTCAGGAGGAGAAGACGGAGCGGGAGAAACGGCAAGCCCAGATGGTAAGGTGTCGGAGATACGAGCGGACGACGGAGGGGTGGGAAGGAGGGGTGATTTAGCCGAAGACTTCAGCTTCTTAGACTTGGACGGAGGTAAATCAGCTAGCTTACGTTGGAGTGAAGGAAAATCCAGGGCGGAGAGCACCTGGTCCGCAATGGGGACCCCCAATGAGAGACCCAGAAGTTTTTGTAGAGCAAAGCAGCAGTGGCGCGCGTGGCCCTCCTTGAGACAAAACAAGCACTTCATTTTGAAAGAGCAGAACTGCTTTAAGTGACCCTTTCGGAGACACCAGAAACAGGTGAGCGGTAGGCGGTGAGTGTAAGAGAGTTGGGATGAGGAAGATGAAGAGATGGGATGGGGAAAAGGGCGGGAAGAAGGGATATAAGAAGATCCCAGAAGGTACTCCCAACTGGGCCTAGAGGGTCCACAATTAGTCGACTTTAATCTGGGTAGAGGCCCACTCAAATCAAAATCAACAGAATGCTTCTTCTTCTTCTTAACAACATCAACCCAAGAATACTCCATGGGCCTGCACTGGGAAAGCCCACCAAAGAAAAATAGAGAGTAGGGAGAGAACAATGACACTAAAACCGAGCAAGGACTCAACCACCAACGACCACGCACTGGAGTGGCGGCGGTGAGGAGAACTCACAAACGGAAAGGGAGGAACGAGAGAAGAGAGAGAGATGCAGAATAGACTAGATCGATGAATCCGCCGAAACGTGAAGAGGAGAAATAGGAGAAGAGGGAATTAAAGATAGAACGAAGAAGATAAACTACACACAGCACAATAAACCTTCCAAACAGAAACCTCGGTGCTAGAAACAGCCAAGGCGCAAACGAAACCAGGCAAAAAAACACACAAAATACTTACAGTGGGGGGAAGAAGCTCGGATGAAAAACTTGGCTGCCTACCTTGATCGAACCAGGGTAGAGAGGAGGGAGGCTGGAGCAGCGCAAAAACTGAAGGACCTCCTAAAAAAGATCTAGCCAGACCGCCGACGATCCCTTGCCAGCATTAGAAAGCCCACAAGAGAGGAGAAGACAGCTGTAAGCGGTGGAAAGAACCCTCTGAAGCGCCGCGGAATCTCCAAAGATAGCCTTGAGAGAGAGCAGCACACCCCAGGAGAGGATCAGTCGAGGACCAAAAGACGGGGTGAAGGGGGAGCACACAGGGATGATCTGAGGAGGGTGAGCACACAGGGATAATCTGAGAAGGGAGAAGGCGAACACCGCCGAGGAGAAGATGAGATGAAAAGGGTTAGTGGAAAAAGAGCTGGGGAGAAACTTTAATGAAGCGACCCAAGGGAGAGGAGACGCCGATGCTCTGGATCTGAGCGCTCAAGGAAGAGGAGTTGGGGAGTTTTTTCTCAAGCTGAGTTGGGGAGTTTCTCAAGCTCAATAAAAAAAGTAATAACCTCCGTTTCCTTAAATACATATTTTTCAGAATCTGTATTTTGATTAATTATAAATCTATTATGTTTTTAGATTCATTTTGGATTTTCTATTAAAAAAAATTCTAATTGAAAATTATGTTTATTTTGAATAAGGGTGTATTTTAACTTTACTTTCCATTTTATAATTGATTGACTATCTACATTTTAGCCAAATAAAAAATATTTGAATTTACTTTAATAATTTGTTAAACCCAATTCCTATTTCGTTATATAACCTTATTATTATTATTATTATTATTATTATTATTATTATTATTATTGAATTATTTTCATGAAAGTGTTGAATCCAAATTATATTCTGTCATGTATTATTATTATTATCAATATTGTTATTATTCTTATTATTATTATTATTTTTGTAAAGCCCATTGATTTTAATATATCTTGTATTATGCTTTAGTAATATGAAGCCCATCATCTAAAGCCCAATTTTATATTCATTTGATTTGCATTATTTATTAGTATATAACTGAGCCCAACCTAAGCCCATCTGCCATTGAATTCTAACCCATCAACCCAATACCCTAATCTCCACTAATAGCCAACTCCAGAATACTCCTCACGATCCCCCATATCTCCTAACTACCCCCATGTTTTCACCCCACTATTATAATTTATTATTAAATAAACTCTCTCTCTCTCTCTCTCTCTCTCTCTCTCTCTCTTTCTCTCTCTCCTACCATAGCCAAAACCCCAACCCCTTGTTTCCTATTCAACCCCCTCTTCTCTCTCCCCGACTCTTCATCTCTCTACTTTCGCCTCTCCTGTTCATTCAGTCCCAGCCCTGTCGCCCTCCGACCAACCCTCTCTGTCTTCACCCCGGTGTGCTCGAGCCTCAGAGCGCTGCTAGCTGCCTCCGCCATTGCGCCTCTCCCTCTCCTCTTGCTTGACCACGATCCAGACGCCCTGCTACCCATCACCTCGTCTCCCCGATTGCCAGTCTCACCTCGCCTCCAACATTTTCTCCCCCATTGTCTTCGTCATCCTCTCGTCCTCCTCGATGACTGCCGTGCCTCCTCTTCGCCCTCTGCCTTCCATGTCCAGTCGCGACCTCCTGCCGCTTAACCCCTTCACCCGCCGACTGCCACCCGCTCACCTCTATCTTCATCTTCTTCCACGTTCCACCCGCCATTGCCGTCATCCTTGCGACCGCCTGCCCTTCGCCATTGCTCTCACTACTCGACTCCCGTCTTCGCCCCTGCGCCTCGCCAGCACCCAACCCCGTGACCCTCGACCGTAGCCACTACATCCTGTTACTGTTCCACTGCTGTATCCCGCTCAACGACAAGCCTTCACACTCGCCACCTTGCTTCCCTCCTTCGCCTTGTCACCAGTCCATGTCGAAACCCACCGCTGCTCTTCCAGCCACGACAACAGCCCCGACCTCCTCGTTGCCTGCCTCCATTGCCACCCTCCAGGCCCTCAACTAACGACAGCTCTCCTCGAATGCTCCTTGTTGATCCTCGAACGCCAGCACCTCCGTCGTCCAGTCCACCGCCGCCACCATCTTACCGCCGACGCCCTGCCCAATGTTGCCAGTCACCGTTGGAGTCGAAGCCAGTGCCGCTGCCTTGCCGCCATTGTAGTTGCTGTGCCATTGCTGTGTGCATTGGATCTGCTCTTGCTGTTGTGCCCTTGCTTTTGTTGCTAGTGATTTTTTGCACGTAGATCGCATGTGCTTTTGCGAGTCCGTGTACCGTACGTGAGTTGCACGTATCGTCGCTCCGGGATTCTAATCTCGTTATTCTTGTATATTCGGATTTATCGACATTCAAAGGCAAGTCAACTTGAACTCGTTTGTTATTCTAGTTCAAGATTATTGATCTCCACAAGTAGTGCTCTTTCGATTATCATATTGTTATGTTGTATACCTTCCGTTGAGGATATCGAGGGTTTACACGAGCTAACACAAAGTATCATCGACTTCGTGCCAATATCTGTTGATTCAAACCCAAGCTTGCATGCACACATGACATGAATAATTTAACTAGAAACTTGCATATAAGAAATGTATGGTGATTTGAATGCATGATGATCGATTGTGATCTTAAGACTTGAATCGTAACATGACAATTTACCTTTGTGTACTGTAAAAAATTCATCTTAAGTTGCTGCATATAATGTTAGTGCATTACATTATATAGGAGCATGTAGATTGTTCATTTTGATGGATGTATATGATTGCATTTCATCTTATCCTGCTACCTGTCCTGTTTTGTACAGAGATTTCGACCCTGTTACTATTAAAATCAACTGAAACTATATAAAACGAAATTGTAGTTTGATTAATCTAGTTTCCAGAACATCTTACGGATCTAGATTTCGATATGTGAGCTGTTAGATATTACACTTTTTGTCACTGCTGGTCGGTATTTTCAGATTTGCAGTTTAGGGGAACAACGACACAACTTCTAATAGAAACACAGTATTAACAATAGAATAATGACATGAGATTCTCCCGAAGATTAATAGACATGCTTAGGGTCCACTTTCTAATTTTAATAGATTTTTATGTTGAATTTACACCTCGATTTCATACGTAGAGATTTGACTATAAGCTACTGCCAGAACCCTTAAGCTGTAAAGAGTAGAGTAATCAACCTAGCTACCAGAATCAATTGAATCTTAATAAACATAAGTCTTAGCCTTATGTGTCTATTTTTCAGAACATTCAACGAAATTGAATTCCGATTTATAATCTGTTAGATATCAGTCTTTTAGTACTGCTAGGTCTGCTCTTTCCAGATTCACAACTATATGTGTATCACCATGCATTATTAATTAAAAGAACATGTTAACAGTAAATAAAAAAATAAAATTAATTTGGATGAGACTAGACATATGTAGAAATCACCCTACAATTTTATAGATTTAATTGATGAGTTTTCTAACCTGAAACATATATGAGAACACAATCTATAACGTGCTGTCTGAACATGAAATCTAAAAAGAATAAGGATAGTTACTGTACATTTGTACGTTGTATGTATATTCGTTGGAACCGGCAGAGAGTCTAGTTTCTAGAATTCCTGACGGATCCTGATTTGCCATCCTGTAGCAGTGGGAAAGTTCCCTTTTGTACAACAATGTCTTGCTGTCCAGAATGTGTAACTTTGCATCTAGTGAATGAGAACCAAATATATATCATGCATCACATCATTTTGTTGCATCCTTATCATTAGCTTGACACTCTTATACACATTTTCATGATCATGATTAACATAATAAAATGGTAATAAGCCGGGGTATTATGGGTTGACTTGGTAGTAAATAATCGGAAACTGTACTCGGTAGGGCCCTTCTTGTTTACATGAACACTTGACATGGAAGGTGGAGAAATGTTTGTTATCTTGTTATCACTTCATCACGTTATCTTGTTATCACGTTCTCTTGATATCCAAGTACATGATTTGTTGAGTTCACCATTGATCTAAAACGAACACTAGTTGTATGCACCAAACTTGTGGTATGGGATGCAGTAGTACGTGCATTAGTTAGGCTAAATACTAATAGACTAGATTGATACTTGCATCCTTGATCATGACTATTGTCATTGAAATTGTTTATCGATTATTGTTATTGAAAGTTGCATTGTTAAATCTAGACTTTTCATCAGTCCCTGTTATTGCTTTTGATTTTGTTCTATCTTCATATTCATTAATATACCATGTTCCTTTACTCTTTGTTTTCACTACATGTCATCCGTACTTGCTCTAACAGACATTTTTCCCTAACTCTAGTTGATCAAATTGCAGGTGCACAAGGAGAATTGCCAGAAGGTATTGGTGAGCAGTTCTTCTAGGATGAAAGATGGATCATTGCCTACAATAAATTATTTCCTGCATGTTTATTTTGTATTTGAGCTATTACTTTGTTGAACTTTGTATCCCAGGCTTTGTTGACCCGTATTAGTTTATTTTCCAACTGTTGGTTATCTCTTTGGACTATTGCATGTTTTATCATAGTATCTTTGTTTATGTGATTATGATTTTCTTGCGTGGTTGTGATTATTCTTTTCATGTTGTTGAGTTAAGATTGGTACAGCTTATGGATGATGTTAATATCATTCGTTGGGCCTTCATCACGGACTCGTATTCCCGTGTTTTGGGAAGCAGGGCGTGACAGTAACTTTCATTGAAAGAACAACCAAGAAAAACCATATGTTTTGTGTGATGGCTCAATTCACAATAACGAGAAGCAAAATTTCCACTAGTGCTGTCATGAATGGATGTATAGCTTCTTCTCATAACATTCCGGGTCTATCTTCTTGTAATGTATTGCTCCGGTGGTGTAGTGTGATGAATGAACCGAAGAACTGCTAAAATATGTTTGCAAGGAATGCCTATGAATTCAAACAAGAAACAAGCACAAGTAGCCATTTGACGGAGTTTGCAAAACTGAATCAACCTCCCCGTTTCTGGATTTCCACAAAGCTTCACATGGAAAACTGCACTATCCAGTGTGTCAAGATCGACAATGAAAGTCACATTATATAATAAGCTTTTATGTATTTCATCTTGAAATTTGTAGAAAATATTCAATATGTAGATTCCCGCCATTTGTTCCTCCAAATCTCATTGGGTCTTCAATTTCGGTCTCTTCTCACGATTACGATAATTTTCTTTAAGTTCCTCGTGTCTTTGCCTTGCTAAGACTCGATCGAAGCTGATGGCAAATTCATGAAAGGAGTACTTCTTTTGGGCCCATTTCTCATGAATTTCAAATAGATTGTTCAACCATTTTTTATTCTCAACTTCGTATTGCAAAAGCATTTATTTCCATTTCTCTTTGAAGTTATTTATATATTTGAAATTATAGATGATACTCTTAAAATCATCCCTAAACTTATCGACCTCATTCGACATATTCACCTAATATGGTAACTTATCAAATATATGCTAAATGCAATACCGATGCTGAGTCTCGGAGAAAACTTCCTTTACTGCAACCTCGATCCCATGATCCTGGTGTTAGGTTTCGAGGGTAATCTCAAATTAAAAACATAACGAAAAAATTACAAAAAATATAGAAACCTAGCCATGAATCCATGCGAAAACCATAAATCGTGATTAGGAGTTGATATGGTTAAAAATGGGGTTAAATCGGAACCGTCCAAATTGGGCACGAATCTTGAAGCTCAGGGGTAAAACGGTAATTTTACCTACCAACGGGTCTGAAGCGGGTACTGGTTATCTTCCCCGAAGACCCACTTACCCGCAAACGAATCCACCTCAACTGGGTGCGGGTTTCAACCCGCAGCAAACCCGGTCCAGAAGGGATAGAATTAGGGTTTCTGATTAAATCCTAATCAATAGGCCTTGATTCATATCTATCCCTTCACTGGGGATTAGGGATTACATTCCTTATCTAACCACAGGGGGATTACATTCCTAATCTAATCCCAGCGGCGCCTATAAATACCCCCCATCCATCTCCATTGAGGGGTAATCAATCTTTTTCCAGTTTTACGCTCTTTCATAATCATTTCTGGTTACTGACTTGAGCGTCGGAGGGTGCGTCACCGGGATCAACCCCGGTGTCTCGCACGTTTTGCAGGTGAACGGCAGGAGTCAGCGGTCAAGCTCCGGCAGATCAGGTTCAGGTGTGCTATTCAGGTTTTTCCAAGAACTCACAAATTCTATCTGTTTACCCCCACACCAGATTTAGCGGTAACAGATTGGCGCCGTCTGTGGGAAACTAACGAATAGCAACCTCCCCTCTTCCCGTGGGACAGATCTCTCCAGCCATGCCTCCTAGGAAAGTCAGATCCAGAGGGTCCAACCGAGGACCTAACCACGATCAGCAACAAGAGGTTCCCCCTCAACCCGCTCAACAGCAGGGACAACTTCTTCCTCAGGAAGAGGACCCACTCCAACAGAGCCCGCCTCCTCCTCAGAACCAATAGCCTCCCAAAGGTCCCAATCCGCAGAAGCAGCCTCTCCATCCGGGCCACGTTTCCATCCATAACGCCTCTTCGGACTCTATGGCCTCTCACCATCCCCGAGCTTCCGATCACCACCACACCGTCCTCAATCGGCAGAAGGATGAGGACCTTCGCCGCCATCTGGATGAAAAGCGGGCCCGAGAGGGAACCTCCCGCCAACACCGTTCGGATGAGCGGTCTCCTCACCGCCGAGAATACAGAAGGTCCCCTACCCGAAGGGGGCGGAGAGAGTCCCCCGAGCATTACAGAAGAAGGCCACACTCCCCCGCAGGTCGGCAACAGCCTAGGAACGATGAGGCACCCATCACCCGTGCCGAGTTCCAGCAGTTCCAAGCGACCGTCCTACAAGCTCTCAATCTCCGTCCCAACACCAATGCACCCAAGATTCCCTCTCCTCCTCCGGTCCGATGTCCTCACCGACGGTCACCATCTCCTCCTCCAGCTCCCAGCGACTCTCGGCATGTGTAAAGTCCTCGCCGCTCCAGAAGCTACCGTCGTCGTAGCCCCCGCTCTCCCTCGTACGAAGACGAGTCTAGAGGCTCGGCTGATTACCATCGAAGGGACGACGCTGTGTACCGCCGTCTCCATGAGATGGAGAGGCGCTTGGGTCAGTTAGACCGAGAAGAAGAACTTAGAGGAAGGACCCTTCGTCTTAGCAGACCTCCTTTTTCCCAAACCATAATGGATGCACCTGTACCAATCGGCTTCAAGCCCCCTCAATTTGAGACCTACTCTGGGGAAACTGACCCCGTCGATCACATCGAGAGCTTCAAGACCCTAATGCTCATCCATCAAGCTTCCGATGCTCTGCTCTGTAAAACCTTCCCCGCAACTCTCAAAGGTCCGGCTAGAGAATGGTACTCTCGCCTCGCCCCATCCTCAATATTCTCCTTCGAGCAATTTGAGACCCTCTTCGTCACCCATTTTGTAAGTAGCCGTAGAACTGAGAAGACCAGCATCTCGCTACTGTACCTCCACCAGAAGAAGGGTGAGAAGTTGAGAGACTATGTGAAGAGGTTCACAGCTGAAGCTAGGTCTATTGCATCCCTCGGCCAGTCAGTCGCTGCAGCAGCATTTCGGTCCAATGTCCTCAATTCCAACCTCTGCTCCTCCCTCGCCAAGAAGCCCCCACAGAACTTCTCTGACCTCCTCCTCCGAAGTGAAAATTACATTCGGGCCGAAGAAGCCGAGCACCGCCCCAACTTGGAGGGGTCTTCCTCCGGGTTTAAGAGAAAGGAAACAGAAGAGGAAGGAGCCAAGAAGCTCCAGAAGGATAATGCCGGCCAGCGCCGACCTCCCCCCAGATTCGAGAAGTTTACTCCCCTTACCACTAATGTCTCTACCATTCTGATGGAAGTTGAGAAGGAAGGGATCATACCTCCTGCTCCGAGGATGAACACCCCTGCCAAGAAAAGGGATAAAGAGAAGTGGTGCCGTTATCATCGGGACCACGGCCACGACACCAACGATTGTCGGGCCCTGAAGAATGAGATAGAAGCCCTCATCCAGAGGGGGCAGCTGACCAGGTTCGTAAGAAAGGACCGAGCCGAACTTCCTCCCCCGCCTCGGGGGGCTAATAAGCGTCCGGAGCGCGATGAAACGCCCGACTTCGAAGAGGAGTGTGTCCTACACCTCATTCATGAGGGCCCAATGGGGGGCTCCTCAAACTCCTCTCAAAAGGCATTTATAAGAGAAGTCAATTCGGTTCGCACCACCCCTCCTCCCAAGGCCTCGGAGTGCCCGTCACATTCTCAGATGAAGATCTCGAAGGTGTCCGCACTCCTCATTGTGACGCACTCGTCATCAGCCTCCACATGGCGAACTTCAAAATGGAGAGGATCCTAGTGGACAATGGCAGCTCCGTTAACATCCTCTTCCTCGTCGCTTTTAAAGGTCTAAAGCTCTCCCGAGACAGACTCAAGCCCGTCGGCTACACGCTCCATGGGTTCACGGGAGTGCCAGTGACTATTGAAGGGGTGATCACCCTCGACGTAACCGCTGGCAAAACTCCTACTACCCGAACGGAGTCGATGGACTTCATGGTTGTAGATATCCCCGCAACCTACAATATCATTCTGGGTCAGCCCGGCCTAGCTGCCCTTGAAGCCGTCCCCTCTGCCTATCACCTCAAAATGAAGTTTCCAACTCGGGCCGGGGTAGGGAAGGTAAAGGCAATCAGGAAACAGCCCGCAAGTGCTACATGACCTCTACCCTCGGTCCAGTCCTCTCCTTAGAAACTCTGGAAATCTCCCAAGATGCTGCCCGACCGACGTCTGAGCCGGTGGACGAATTGGAGGAAGTGCTCTTCTCTGAGCAGGATCCAACTCGAAAGTTCTTTGTAAGCAAGACCCTCCCGTCTGCCCTATGCTCGGACATTATACAGTGCATCCGAAAGAACCGAGACCTCTTCGCTTGGTCAGCTGCAGACATGCCCGGAATTTCCGAAGAGCTCTTAGTCCACCACCTCAGCGTTGTTCCGGGGTCCAAACCGGTTCAGCAGAAGAGGCACAAGTTCGCCGCCTAGCGCCAGCTAGCCATAAAAGAGGAGGTGGACAAGCTCTTGAAGGCCCGGTTCATACAAGAGGTGAACTATCCCGAGTGGTTGTCGAATGTAGTAATGGTGAAGAAGTCCAATGGGACTTGGAGGATTTGCATTGATTTTACCGATCTCAACAAGGCTTGCCCCAAGGATCCCTTCCCTCTTCCGAGTATTGACACTCTGATCGACGCCACCTCGGGACATGAGCTCCTCAGCTTCATGGATGCCTTCTCAGGCTACAACCAGATTCGGATGTTCCCTCCGGATATCCCGAAGACCTCATTCGTGACTGACCAGGGCCTCTATTGCTACAGGGTCATGCCCTTCGGTTTGAAGAATGCCGGAGCCACATACCAACACCTCATCAACAAAGTTTTCCAAGCTCAAATCGGCCGCAATATGGAAGTATATGTTGAAGACATGCTTGTAAAAAGCATCCGAGGTCCTGATCATGTAACCGACCTCCAAGAGGCGTTTGATATTCTGAGAAAGCACAACATGAGACTCAATCCGAACAAATGTGTGTTCGGAGTCTCGTCAGGAAAGTTCCTCGGCTTCATGGTTAGCTAACGAGGAATTGAAGCAAACCCTGAGAAAATCAAGGACATACTAGACATGGCCCCTCCCAAGAATGTTAAAGAAGTTCAAAGGTTAACAGGCCGCCTAACCGCCATAGGGCGCTTTCTTTCGAAGTCCGGGGAGAAATGCCTCCCCTTCTTCAAGGCCCTCAGGGGGGCTAAAGGTTTTGAATGGGGACAACAGCAACAGGAGTCCTTCGACCAGCTCAAGGCTTACCTCGTCAATCCTCCTCTCCTCAGCAAACCAATTCCTGGAGAACCCTTCTACCTCTACCTGGTAGCCTCCGAGCAGACCCTCAGTGCAGTTTTGGTAAGGGAAGAAGACCGGGCTCAAAAGCCCATTTACTACGTGAGCAAGGTACTTCGGGATGCCGAGCTCCGCTATCCGAAAATAGAAAAGATGGCTTACGCCTTGGTGATGGCCGCGAGAAAACTTCGCCCGTACTTTCAGTCCCATTCGGTGGTCGTTCTAACCGACCAACCGCTGAAGCAGGTCCTCCACAAGCCAGAAACCTCGGGTCGCCTTATGAAATGGTCTATCGAGCTGAGTCAGCACGATATAACTTATCAGCCTCGGACCGTGATCAAGGCTCAGGCCTTAGCAGAATTCATAGTGGAGAGTACCATCCCCGAGTCCAGCCAAACAGTGTAGGGACCACCCGTCTGGTCGGTTTATGTGGATGGATCCTCCTGCAATGAGGGAAGCGGGGTAGGGGTCATTCTGGCAGGCCCAGATGACTTCATCCTCCAATACTCCTTCCGTATCAACTTCAAGGCCTCGAACAACGAAGCAGAATACGAGGCACTCATAGCCGGCCTTGGAATGGCTCGAAATGCAGGGGCCCAATGCCTCCGGATCTTTAGCGACTCTCAGCTAGTCGTAAATCAGGTCCTCGGCGAGTATGAAGCACGTAATGACAGGATGGTTAAATACTTAGCCAAGGTCAAGAGCCTCATGGCACTGTTTGAAGAATCCTTCATCCAACGCATACCTCGGGAAGAAAATGCTCAAGCCGACGCCCTCTCCAAACTAGCCTCTTCCTCCCTTCAAGGTCTCGAGCAGACCGTCTTGATAGAGGTCCTTCTGAAGCCGAGTATTGAGGACGAAACTCCAGACTCTATGGAGTCGCTGCATGTCCTACTCGAAGACAACTGGATGAAACCCCTCGTCGAATTCTTAAGGGATGGACTCCTCCCCGAGGATCCCAAGGAAGCTCGAAGGGTGAGAACCCGAGTTGAGCGTTACACACTAATCGGAGGTATCTTATACAAACGCTCCTTCACACAGGTAGACGGCCGGCCTTACCTGAGATGCCTCTCCCCCGAGCAGGCAGATTACGCCCTACAAGAGCTTCACGAGGGCATTGGCGGGGCACATTCGGGATCCAGATCCTTAGCCTGCAAAGTGTTGAACTACGGATATTTCTGGCCCACTCTCCTACGAGACGCCGAACGGCACGTTCGGCTATGCAGCTCCTGTCAGAAGTACTCCAACATCCGACACCTCCCACAAGCTCCACTCACTTCCCTATCAAGTCCGATCCCCTTTGCAATGTGGGGGATGGATTTACTAGGGCCATTTCCACCAGCTCCCGGACAGTTCAAATTCTTAGTCGTGGCGATCGACTACTTCTCGAAATGGATAGAGGCCGAGCCCTTGGCCACGATCACCGAGAACAAGGTTGTTCAGTTCTTTTGGAAGAGCGTGATCTGCCGAATCGGCGTCCCTAGGGTCCTGATAACAGACAACGGAACACAGTTCACCGGGGCTGCCTTCCGAGCTCTATGCGAAGACCTTGCCATCCAACACCGGTTCTCCTTCGTTTCTCATCCCCAGTCGAATGGCCAAGCCGAAAATGCTAACCGACAGATCCTTTCTGGCATTAAGAAGAGGTTAGACAAGTGTTCCAAAGGCTTATGGGTCGATCAGCTTCCCAACGTGCTGTGGAACTACCACACCACAAAACGGACCCCACGGGAGAGAGCCCATTTAATCTCACCTATGGGTCCGAGGCCATCATCCCCCTAGAAGTCGGAATACCTTCTCCTCGTCTAATAGCTTATGAAGAAGAGCAAAACGCCAGAGAGCTCCAAGCAAGTCTAGACCTGATAGATGAGATCCGAGAAAGAGCTGCCATTCGTCAACAAAGCTATCGAAGAAGGATCGAGTTGGCATACAACAAGAGAGTCCGCCCCACGGACCTCAAAGAAGGGGACCTGGTCCTCAGAAAGTTGGCCATCTCACTCCCAGGTCAGAAGAGCAAATTGGCCCCAAATTGGGAGGGACCTTACAAGATCGCCAAAGTAGTCCGCCCCGGTGCATACAGACTAGAAGATCTCGAAGGCAGGGAGATTCCCAGGACTTGGAATGCCGACCATCTCTAAAAATACCAAGAGAGAGCACCAACGCCTTTCTAAGTATTTCGAGATGTCGAACCGTTCCTCTCCTATTACTTGTAATGTTTTTCTTTTATTTCACTCTTGTAATAATGGCTCGCAACTTTAGAAGCAGCCGGCCATTAGTCATCAATAAAGAAAGTTTTTTCATATTTTAGTTGTAAAAATTGTGTACATCTCTCTGCCTTTACTCTTCACTCAATCGATGGTTCGGAGTCCAACACTCGGCTCGACCCTACTTCGCAAGTTCGCTCGTAAGCGAGCTAGAAGTAGGTCGCCGTTCGGAACTGCTCCCACAACCGTTGAACAACTAAACCGATGGTTCGGAGTCCAACACTCGGCTCGACCCTACTTTGCAAGTTCGCTCGTAAGCGAGCTAGAAGTATGTCGCCGTTCGGAACTGCTCCTACTTCGCAAGTTCCACGACTCGGCCACCGGTTCGCCTAGCCGACCTATCGAACAGTCTGGTTAAGTGACCGAGCTACTGAGTCCGCTTCAGCACCGAGGTTCCGAGCCGAGGCGACGAGGAACCGACCCTCGTATATGGAGAAAAATCCTTCCGGGGACAAATCGCCGTCGGATCTCCCCAAAATTCGTGTCAAGACATGATGGACGGTTCAGATTGCGCCACGCTCACAAAATGACAAAATAACATTTTCTCGTGATCTGAACCCAGTCCTCGTGATTCACGCAATGATGGACGCTCCAGATCTGACCACGTGTACCTTCCGAGCTTCCTGCCGCCGGTCTGCCTAACCGAGCTACTGAACAGCCTGGCTAAGCAGCCGAGCTGCCGAGCCGAAGGGCGACGACGCTTCAAATCCAGGATGCTTCTAAAACGATGGTGAGGCTATCGGCCCCAAGCTTCCGAGCCGAGGGGACGAGGAACCGACCCTCGTATATGGAGAAAAATTATTCCGAGGACAAATCGCCATCGGATCTCTCCAAAATTCGTGTCAAGACACGATGGACGGTTCAGATTGCGCCATGCTCACAAAATAACAAAATAACGTTTTCTTGTGATCTGAACCCAGCCCTCGTGATTCACGCAATGATGGACGCTCCAGATCTGACCACGTGTACCTTCTGAGCTGCCTGCCACCGGTCTGCCTAGCCAAGCTACTGAACAGCTCGGCTAAGCAGCCGAGCTACTGGGTCGGAGAGTGGCGACGCTCCAGAACTAGGACTCTTCAAAACGTCTAATTTCATACCTCGGCTAAAGGCACCGAGCCTCCGAACCGTGGGGACGAGGAACCGACCCTCATATATGGAGAAAAATCTTTCCGAGGACAAATCACAGTCGGATCTCTCCAAAATTTGTGTCAAGACACGATGGACGGTTCAGATTGCGCAACGCTCACAAAACGACAAAATAACATTTTCTCGTGATCTGAACCCAGCCCTCGTGATTCACGCAATGATGGAGGCTCCAGATCTGACCACGTGTACCTTCCGAGCTGCTTGCCACCGGTCTTCCTAGCCAAGCTACTGAACAGCTCGGCTAAGCAGCCGAGCTACTGGATCGGAGGGTGGCGATGCTCCAGAACCAGGACTCTTCAAAACATCTCACTCCATACCTCGGCTAACGGCATCGATCTGCCGAGCCGAGGGGACGAGGAACCGATCCTCGTATATGGAGAAAAAATCCGCCGACCCTCCTCAGCCGTTGGATCTTGTCAAAAAGCGTGCTCGTCATGATGGACGGCTCAGATCTTGCCATGTCCACTAAACGACAAGATAGCATTTTTTTGGGATCCGCGTTGAGATGGACGCTCAGGATCACGCCACGTAGTTCGGCTGATTCCGAGCTAGGCGCCGAGCAGCCGAGCCGAAGGGACGAGGAACCGACCCTCGTATATGAAGAAACTATCTGCCGAGGAGTGCAGATCGTCTGATGGCCCAGAAAATCGCGCTCGGCGTGATCAAGGGCCCAGATTGCGCCACGCCACAAATCGGTATTAAAAATTAGTTTTTATATATTTTAATCGTTTTATTTATTTAAAAATTGTGAAAAAATTACTAAAAATTTGGGAAAATTAACTAGAAATTCTAGAAGATAATTATAAATTTGGGGGAATATTTTTGAACCCCTGAACGAACAATTATTGCCTAGAATGTGTTGTTAAGGCCCCGAACGACTGGTTAACACATTGCAAAATTAAATAAATAATTCGAAAAAATAGATAAAAACTGCTGGATATCCAGAGAAGCTTAAGAACAGCTCACAGCTTGAAAAATCACCTCACTACCCCCTTCGAGATTCAGAACCCTCTATTTGGGCTCCGATACAACTCCACTAGCCATTAAAAACAGCTAAACTACTCCTCAAAGGCTGATCAAACTCAGTCTTTAGGAGTGGGGGGCTCGTGATATGGCTAAAAATGGGGTTAAATCGGAACCGTCCAAATTGGGCCTGAATCTTGAAGCTCAGGGGTAAAACGGTAATTTTACCTACCAACGGGTCTGAAGCGGGTACTGGTTATCTTCCCCGAAGACCCACTTACCTGAAAACGAATCCACCTCAACTGGGTGAGAGTTTCAACCCGCAGCAAACCCGGTCCAGAAGGGATAGAATTAGGGTTTCTGATTAAATCCTAATCAATAGGCCTTGATTCATATCTATCCCTTCACTGGGGATTAGGGATTACATTCCTTATCTAACCATAGGGGGATTACATTCCTAATCTGATCCCAGCGGCGCCTATAAATACCCCCCATCCATCTCCATTGAGGGGTAATCAATCTTTTTCTAGTTTTACGCTCTTTCATAATCATTTCTGGTTACTGACTTGAGCGTCGGAGGGTGTGTCGCCGGGATCAACCCCGGTGTCTCGCACGTTTTGCAGGTGAACGGCAGGAGTCAGCGGTCAAGCTCCGGCGAATCAGGTTCAGGTGTACTATTCAGGTTTTTCCAAGAACTCACAAATTCTATCTGTTTACCCCCACACCAGATTTAGCGGTAACAGGAGTTATTTCTTGAAGATGGATCTTCTATCTCCACAGTATGCTGATCACAACACTACAGTATTGCAATGCCTCTACGGTTCCACACGAACGGATCAAATCAAACTTTCCCCCACGCCGCGGTGCTAGCAGCGGGAAGGGGATATTTCTCACGATCTCTCTCTCTCACATAATTTCTATGACGGCTAGGATTTTCTCATGCGTGACTTTTTCACAGATACGTATCATATATATAGGTGCAGAAAATCAAGCATAAGAGAGTAATGAGGTTGTTGGACTCATAATCTAACCTGGTTCAGATTCATGTGTGGGATTTTGAACTTTAGTTAGCCCATTTAATCTAATTAAATGTCCAACAATTTTCAGGAGTCCAAGTCGTTGTAGGATTCCCAATAAATTCATCTCATGAAGTTAAATCCAATTTTGGTCCATTCTAAGTGTCTGACACTGTAGGTTCCCATTACGTTGACAGTATTACTAAAATTATATTCTAGCGTTACAAACAGGGAGCGGTATCTAGCAATACATCACTTCTACTCAAGTAACAGGAATCCTAGTGATTTGACATAACCTATCCGTGACCAATGTTACCATGTATTCTATTCCTTTTGTCCAGATATCGAATTGACCACAAGGTATAGACTGTGTCACCCTTGTATAGTTCAATTTTTGGTTTCTTGATATCCGAGTAGACTTACTAAAATAAATGAGCTCAATATCTCATATTCACTCATTTGAGCACGGCCATGCATTTTGTAGTCTCACTCAATCAAGGGGTCCATAGACATCGCTCGTGTTATGTAAGATGGAAAAATCCTATCTAAGTCACTCACATCCCTCCGCATGATTTATAATATATCTAATAGTCGAATTTATAATCACCTTATTACAGGCAAAATTTGACGACATTAAAATATATAACTTCTCATGTAGAGAACTGTAGTGACTTCAAGTCAATGGACTACGTACACTATGGTCATTGTGAGAACCGCTTATGACACTCATGTAACAATCCATGCAGCGTTCTCATGGTGGGTCAGTCCAGCACATTATTTTTCTAATATGTGCCCATGTGAAGACTTGATATCTCATATCCATGACCCGTGAGATATGGTCATCAGTCTACACACATACTAGTCTCTATGTATTATTGTTGTCCTAATTTACAGTAATACTTGACTAGGGATATTTAAAAATAGTGTTCTGATTACAACCAATAGGATCTCACAATCAAGTCATGCACTTGATATCTCATGGTATTGAACCTACTAGCTTAAGAACTTTATTATGTTTATTTAATCACAATAAATAACACAATAAATAAAACATCTCATATATGAAATAAATATCATGATACAATGTAAACTAGTAATGTTAATACACAACTGGCCTCTAGGACATACACCAACACCTGGTCCGTCACGATGCCGGATGGAGAATGTTTCATTACTCCTAGAAACTTTTCAAAGAACCACACAAAGTAAGATGCCTTCTCATTTAGAGTGAACCCACCTCCTAAGAACATTGATTGCCAATGATGATTGATCCTTAAAAATGGAACACGTAACATTTCATATCGATTCGTGTTGTATGTGGCATCAAAGCAAAGTACATCCCAAAATCATAATTCATCCTAGTAGTACCATCCACCCAAATATAATGAGACAAATGGTCTTCGGGATCTACTAGGAAATCATAAAAAATAAAGGGTCCGTCTATTTTTTTGATTCAAAAAATTCAATGAGTATTTCCCCGTCGTGTCCTTTCATAGCTTTCCGCGATTATCTCTCTAAATTTTTAGCATCTTTTTCGGTGAATCATATTTTATCGTGCCCTCCACTAATACTTTCAAAGAAAAGCATTTGTTTGCACGTAGAAATACTAGCTTGGGAAAGTGGGTCAATTATTCTTTTATCGGTTTTCGACACACAACAGTTTTGGGGCAAAAGATGTCTTCTACCAAGTGATGTAAATTTGTGATTGTGTGGTTCATAAAATGAATACAAAATCTATGTATTACTTTCTTCATTTAGTTTTACACGAACGAAACCTTTGCAATCCGTTCTATAAGTAGTTCCCCGTGTCCCATCATTAGGCTGACTCGGTGACTCCTCGCTTTATTACGCAAATATGATTTATCCACTACCTCAGTTTCCTTATATTTATTCCCACCCTTACGCATTGCGAACTCCGCACATGTAGCATAGCTTTTATAAAACTTTTTGTTTCCTTTATAGTGCGAAACGTTATACTGGTTAATGGTTTGAGGTGCTTATCTACTTGCGGCCTAGATTTACCACCTTCTTGTGCACACACAAAAATTTCGCCAGCAACAGAATTTCTTTCATCATTCTCCATATCTAACATTAATAATAATACAATATTTCTCAATATGACAATCATATAGACCAAATCAAACTATTCATATATATATATATATATATATATATATGTATATATATATATATATACTAGATTTGCCCGTGGCCACGTGTATATACTAGATTTGCCTATGGGCACGTGCCTACGGCATGTTTTCGAAATGATACATCATATGAAAGTCTTGTAAACAGTAAAACAACAATTATGTAGCTCAAGTTTGAATAGTAAAACAATAATTAGTTGTAAATAAAAGTCCATGTTTCCATTAGTATATGTTGAAAAATAATTATAAATGAGGGTGTAAAATCCAACTTCTTAGAACTTTGAGTATGGAAAATGATGAAATTTAACTGTTGATGAGATATTTTCTATTTTCAATGTAACATGAGCAATAAAAAAATGCATAAAAAATCTGAAAATTTACAAACCTGAAATCTGAAAATATAAATTTCTAAATAGAAAGAGAATGAGAGAGAGAGAGAGAGAGAGAGAGAGAGAAATAAATAAATAAGTAAATAAATAAATAAATAAATAAATAAATAAATAAATAAATAAAGGAGTTGTTTTGGGTTATTTGAATTTGAGTTTTTCGAGGAAACTTTTGGGCAGGAAAATATGTTTTGTGAGGTTAGATCTGGACCATTGATTTCAACCCTATTGAATGAGAGCCACTTGATAGCTTCCTTTGTTTATTATTATATAGATATACGAATGAAGATACGTGAGAAAACCGCATAACAACAAACAATTCTAAAACTTTACAAGTAGGTCAGACTCACCCCACACTACCCAATACAACTTGTATAAGTGAGTTTCGACTCACAATTTTAAAGATACGGCCATGTATCGCTTTATCTCAAGAAAAACAAAATAAAGCGATGCACGGTCGTATCTCGCAATCCATAAGTCGAAACTAACATTTAGAAGTTGTGTTGTTTTGTGTGTGATGACTCCGACCTACTTGCAAAGTTTGGAAATTTTTGGTTGCCATTTTTGAAATTTTCTATGTTTTTGTAATCAAAATATCCAAATTTCCACCCAAACAAAAGAAAGAAATGAAAAACCTTTCAAATGATCAGTTACACATTATTCCTTTATGTTATGATTAGGTCATGGCTAGGATAACAGCCCCACACCTCAGTGTGTTTTAAGATATTGATGATGGTTAAGTTAGTTTGTATCGACACAAGAGTAGATATTTTCTCATTTTGGGCAATACAAAACATTCGAATAATTCACAAGATAGTTATCTTAATTAGTACGTAGGGCATGATAGGTCTTAGTTATTGTGTTTATTGTTGCAGCTTATTTTGGTGTGAGTGCAAACAGATAGTGAGTTTACATTTCAAGGAAATTACTAAAGATGTAACATTTGATCGTCGCCGCAAAAAGTAGTTAGAGCTCTCAAGAGTGGATCTGGACCGTTGATTGAACATTGTGATCTGGATTCGACGATTGCTGATGGGGCCGATGGACCTGCAACAAACTGAAACACCGGGGGTGACCCCGACGACCGACCCTCTGATACTCAAGTCAGAACCAGAGAGAGAAAGAGAGTTTGAAAGAGAAACTGCAATTACCTTCTGACTGTACAGGGAGGAGGGTATTTAT